>OY293411.1:264885-903896 GCA_958502065.1 Chrysolina americana | reverse complement strand
AATTGCTCTATCTTCAACCGTTCCCGAGTTGAAGAGGTCATCTGGAGTAAAAAGGAGTAATTTATAACGTTGTATTTCTCATATATGTCAAACCTTGTATCTGAGCATAAAAAAACTTATATTTTTGGAATCTGCATGAAATTTTGTGTATGTAGTGCGGATCACTAGTGAATCTGTCGATTTTGTGTTTTTCTTGATTTTTAGGGGTCTACCCCTTTGGACTTTTGTCGATTTTTAGAATTTTTTTTCGTTTTACATCGATTGACTCGAAATTCACAGTTTATACTAATTTGGTCATTTTGAATCGATTGGAGTTCGCAGAATTGCTCTATCTTCAACCGTTCCCGAGTTGAAGAGGTCATCTGGAGTAAAAAGGAGTAATTTATAACGTTGTATTTCTCATATATGCCAAACCTTGTATCTGAGCATAAAAAAACTTATATTTTTGGAATCTGCATGAAATTTTGTGTATGTAGTGCGGATCACTAGTGAATCTGTCGATTTTGTGTTTTTCTTGATTTTTAGGGGTCTACCCCTTTGGGATATTTCTGATTTTTCAAAAAACCTTGAATCAGAGCATAAAAAAATCATATATATTTGGAATCTGCATGAAATTTCGCATATATAGTGCGGATTGCGGGTGAATCTGTCGATTTTGTGTTTTACATGATTTTTAGGGGTCTACCCCTTTGGGATATTTCTGATTTTTCAAAAAACCTTGAATCAGAGCATAAAAAAATCATATATATTTGGAATCTGCATGAAATTTCGCATATATAGTGCGGATTGCGGGTGAATCTGTCGATTTTGTGTTTTTCTTGATTTTTAGGGGTCTACCCCTTTGGGATATTTCTGATTTTTCAAAAAACCTTGAATCAGAGCATAAAAAAATCATATATATTTGGAATCTGCATGAAATTTCGCATATATAGTGCGGATTGCGGGTGAATCTGTCGATTTTGTGTTTTACATGATTTTTAGGGGTCTACCCCTTTGGGATATTTCTGATTTTTCAAAAAACCTTGAATCAGAGCATAAAAAAATCATATATATTTGGAATCTGCATGAAATTTCGCATATATAGTGCGGATTGCGGGTGAATCTGTCGATTTTGTGTTTTACATGATTTTTAGGGGTCTACCCCTTTGGGATATTTCTGATTTTTCAAAAAACCTTGAATCAGAGCATAAAAAAATCATATATATTTGGAATCTGCATGAAATTTCGCATATATAGTGCGGATTGCGGGTGAATCTGTCGATTTTGTGTTTTACATGATTTTTAGGGGTCTACCCCTTTGGGATATTTCTGATTTTTCAAAAAACCTTGAATCAGAGCATAAAAAAATCATATATATTTGGAATCTGCATGAAATTTCGCATATATAGTGCGGATTGCGGGTGAATCTGTCGATTTTGTGTTTTACATGATTTTTAGGGGTCTACCCCTTTGGGATATTTCTGATTTTTCAAAAAACCTTGAATCAGAGCATAAAAAAATCATATATATTTGGAATCTGCATGAAATTTCGCATATATAGTGCGGATTGCGGGTGAATCTGTCAATTTTGTGTTTTACATGATTTTTAGGGGTCTACCCCTTTGGGATATTTCTGATTTTTCAAAAAACCTTGAATCAGAGCACAAAAAAATCATATATATTTGGAATCTGCATGAAATTTCGCATATATAGTGCGGATTGCGGGTGAATCTGTCGATTTTGTGTTTTACATGATTTTTAGGGGTCTACCCCTTTGGGATATTTCTGATTTTTCAAAAAACCTTGAATCAGAGCATAAAAAAATCATATATATTTGGAATCTGCATGAAATTTCGCATATATAGTGCGGATTGCGGGTGAATCTGTCGATTTTGTGTTTTACATGATTTTTAGGGGTCTACCCCTTTGGGATATTTCTGATTTTTCAAAAAACCTTGAATCAGAGCATAAAAAAATCATATATATTTGGAATCTGCATGAAATTTCGCATATATAGTGCGGATTGCGGGTGAATCTGTCGATTTTGTGTTTTACATGATTTTTAGGGGTCTACCCCTTTGGGATATTTCTGATTTTTCAAAAACCTTGAATCAGAGCATAAAAAAATCATATATATTTGGAATCTGCATGAAATTTCGCATATATAGTGCGGATTGCGGGTGAATCTGTCGATTTTGTGTTTTACATGATTTTTAGGGGTCTACCCCTTTGGGATATTTCTGATTTTTCAAAAAACCTTGAATCAGAGCATAAAAAAATCATATATATTTGGAATCTGCATGAAATTTCGCATATATAGTGCGGATTGCGGGTGAATCTGTCGATTTTGTGTTTTACATGATTTTTAGGGGTCTACCCCTTTGGGATATTTCTGATTTTTCAAAAAACCTTGAATCAGAGCATAAAAAAATCATATATATTTGGAATCTGCATGAAATTTCGCATATATAGTGCGGATTGCGGGTGAATCTGTCAATTTTGTGTTTTACATGATTTTTAGGGGTCTACCCCTTTGGGATATTTCTGATTTTTCAAAAAACCTTGAATCAGAGCATAAAAAAATCATATATATTTGGAATCTGCATGAAATTTCGCATATATAGTGCGGATTGCGGGTGAATCTGTCGATTTTGTGTTTTACATGATTTTTAGGGGTCTACCCCTTTGGGATATTTCTGATTTTTCAAAAACCTTGAATCAGAGCATAAAAAAATCATATATATTTGGAATCTGCATGAAATTTCGCATATATAGTGCGGATTGCGGGTGAATCTGTCGATTTTGTGTTTTACATGATTTTTAGGGGTCTACCCCTTTGGGATATTTCTGATTTTTCAAAAAACCTTGAATCAGAGCATAAAAAAATCATATATATTTGGAATCTGCATGAAATTTCGCATATATAGTGCGGATTGCGGGTGAATCTGTCGATTTTGTGTTTTACATGATTTTTAGGGGTCTACCCCTTTGGGATATTTCTGATTTTTCAAAAAACCTTGAATCAGAGCATAAAAAAATCATATATATTTGGAATCTGCATGAAATTTCGCATATATAGTGCGGATTGCGGGTGAATCTGTCAATTTTGTGTTTTACATGATTTTTAGGGGTCTACCCCTTTGGGATATTTCTGATTTTTCAAAAAACCTTGAATCAGAGCATAAAAAAATCATATATATTTGGAATCTGCATGAAATTTCGCATATATAGTGCGGATTGCGGGTGAATCTGTCGATTTTGTGTTTTACATGATTTTTAGGGGTCTACCCCTTTGGGATATTTCTGATTTTTCAAAAAACCTTGAATCAGAGCATAAAAAAATCATATATATTTGGAATCTGCATGAAATTTCGCATATATAGTGCGGATTGCGGGTGAATCTGTCGATTTTGTGTTTTTCTTGATTTTTAGGGGTCTACCCCTTTGGGATATTTCTGATTTTTCAAAAAACCTTGAATCAGAGCATAAAAAAATCATATATATTTGGAATCTGCATGAAATTTCGCATATATAGTGCGGATTGCGGGTGAATCTGTCGATTTTGTGTTTTACATGATTTTTAGGGGTCTACCCCTTTGGGATATTTCTGATTTTTCAAAAAACCTTGAATCAGAGCATAAAAAAATCATATATATTTGGAATCTGCATGAAATTTCGCATATATAGTGCGGATTGCGGGTGAATCTGTCGATTTTGTGTTTTTCTTGATTTTTAGGGGTCTACCCCTTTGGGATATTTCTGATTTTTCAAAAAACCTTGAATCAGAGCATAAAAAAATCATATATATTTGGAATCTGCATGAAATTTCGCATATATAGTGCGGATTGCGGGTGAATCTGTCGATTTTGTGTTTTACATGATTTTTAGGGGTCTACCCCTTTGGGATATTTCTGATTTTTCAAAAAACCTTGAATCAGAGCATAAAAAAATCATATATATTTGGAATCTGCATGAAATTTCGCATATATAGTGCGGATTGCGGGTGAATCTGTCGATTTTGTGTTTTACATGATTTTTAGGGGTCTACCCCTTTGGGATATTTCTGATTTTTCAAAAAACCTTGAATCAGAGCATAAAAAAATCATATATATTTGGAATCTGCATGAAATTTCGCATATATAGTGCGGATTGCGGGTGAATCTGTCGATTTTGTGTTTTACATGATTTTTAGGGGTCTACCCCTTTGGGATATTTCTGATTTTTCAAAAAACCTTGAATCAGAGCATAAAAAAATCATATATATTTGGAATCTGCATGAAATTTCGCATATATAGTGCGGATTGCGGGTGAATCTGTCGATTTTGTGTTTTACATGATTTTTAGGGGTCTACCCCTTTGGGATATTTCTGATTTTTCAAAAAACCTTGAATCAGAGCATAAAAAAATCATATATATTTGGAATCTGCATGAAATTTCGCATATATAGTGCGGATTGCGGGTGAATCTGTCGATTTTGTGTTTTACATGATTTTTAGGGGTCTACCCCTTTGGGATATTTCTGATTTTTCAAAAAACCTTGAATCAGAGCATAAAAAAATCATATATATTTGGAATCTGCATGAAATTTCGCATATATAGTGCGGATTGCGGGTGAATCTGTCGATTTTGTGTTTTACATGATTTTTAGGGGTCTACCCCTTTGGGATATTTCTGATTTTTCAAAAAACCTTGAATCAGAGCATAAAAAAATCATATATATTTGGAATCTGCATGAAATTTCGCATATATAGTGCGGATTGCGGGTGAATCTGTCGATTTTGTGTTTTACATGATTTTTAGGGGTCTACCCCTTTGGGATATTTCTGATTTTTCAAAAAACCTTGAATCAGAGCATAAAAAAATCATATATATTTGGAATCTGCATGAAATTTCGCATATATAGTGCGGATTGCGGGTGAATCTGTCGATTTTGTGTTTTACATGATTTTTAGGGGTCTACCCCTTTGGGATATTTCTGATTTTTCAAAAAACCTTGAATCAGAGCATAAAAAAATCATATATATTTGGAATCTGCATGAAATTTCGCATATATAGTGCGGATTGCGGGTGAATCTGTCGATTTTGTGTTTTACATGATTTTTAGGGGTCTACCCCTTTGGGATATTTCTGATTTTTCAAAAAACCTTGAATCAGAGCATAAAAAAATCATATATATTTGGAATCTGCATGAAATTTCGCATATATAGTGCGGATTGCGGGTGAATCTGTCGATTTTGTGTTTTACATGATTTTTAGGGGTCTACCCCTTTGGGATATTTCTGATTTTTCAAAAAACCTTGAATCAGAGCATAAAAAAATCATATATATTTGGAATCTGCATGAAATTTCGCATATATAGTGCGGATTGCGGGTGAATCTGTCGATTTTGTGTTTTACATGATTTTTAGGGGTCTACCCCTTTGGGATATTTCTGATTTTTCAAAAAACCTTGAATCAGAGCATAAAAAAATCATATATATTTGGAATCTGCATGAAATTTCGCATATATAGTGCGGATTGCGGGTGAATCTGTCGATTTTGTGTTTTACATGATTTTTAGGGGTCTACCCCTTTGGGATATTTCTGATTTTTCAAAAAACCTTGAATCAGAGCATAAAAAAATCATATATATTTGGAATCTGCATGAAATTTCGCATATATAGTGCGGATTGCGGGTGAATCTGTCAATTTTGTGTTTTACATGATTTTTAGGGGTCTACCCCTTTGGGATATTTCTGATTTTTCAAAAAACCTTGAATCAGAGCATAAAAAAATCATATATATTTGGAATCTGCATGAAATTTCGCATATATAGTGCGGATTGCGGGTGAATCTGTCGATTTTGTGTTTTACATGATTTTTAGGGGTCTACCCCTTTGGGATATTTCTGATTTTTCAAAAAACCTTGAATCAGAGCATAAAAAAATCATATATATTTGGAATCTGCATGAAATTTCGCATATATAGTGCGGATTGCGGGTGAATCTGTCGATTTTGTGTTTTACATGATTTTTAGGGGTCTACCCCTTTGGGATATTTCTGATTTTTCAAAAAACCTTGAATCAGAGCATAAAAAAATCATATATATTTGGAATCTGCATGAAATTTCGCATATATAGTGCGGATTGCGGGTGAATCTGTCGATTTTGTGTTTTACATGATTTTTAGGGGTCTACCCCTTTGGACTTTTGCCGATTTTTCGAATAATTTTGACTGACTCGAAATTCACAGATTATACTAATTTGACCATTCTGAATCGATTGGAGTTCGCAGAATTGCTCTATCTTCCACCGTTCCCGAGATGAAGAGGTCATCAGGAGTAAAAAGGAGTAATTTATAACGTTGTATTTCTCATTTACGCCAAACCTTGTATCTGAGCATAAAAAAACTTATATTTTAGGAATCTGCTTGAAATTTTGCGTATATTCGAGGATGTATTGATATCTAGTTAGCCTAGACCAGTTCCCTGCATAAACAAAATATTGCGTTGCCATATAATAATAATAATAATAATAATATATGCAAAGAAGATAGTCTTATTGACAAAGTAGTTTTATGATTGAAGAAAGAAGGTTATTGGATAAAATTAAAATTGTAGGGCATAGAACAACACATTACATAAAAAACTATATGTACACTGCAATAACAATAATGCCAATAAAAAATATGATAAAAGATAAGTGTATAAAGGTATAAAACTATAAAATTATTCTCAAAAACTGTCGTTGTAAAACTCCTGCAGACTATAATAGGGTCTAAAACTGAGAAGGTTTTTTAGTGCTTTTCTGAAACGAAAGTTATCCAAAGTTTTCAAGTGAACTGGTAGATGATTATACATCTTGAGACCATTATACACAATCGAGTCCTTAATGAGGGTTGACGAAGGTAAAGGTAGTCTGAGATCATTGAAATGTCTGGTGGCAAAGGTAGAAGTGGCAGAGGGAAAATTTGTTTTATGTTTATGTAATAGACAAACAGTTTCTAAAATGTATATAGCACGAACCGTTAAAATCTTGTTAGTAACAAATAAAGGCCTGCACGAGTCCCGTCGTTTGGCTTTGCACGAGTATCTGAGTGCTCTTTTTTGCAGAACAAAAACCGACTCTATTTGGGTTTTAGCACAAACGCCCCAGAATGGGATTCCATATCGTAAGTGTGCCTTTATTAGTGCGTAATGAGCGCTTTTTGCTGCAGTTGAGCCCAATTCATTTGAAGTAACTCTAACTGCATAGCATTGCAGAAAGTTTTTTATTAAGACCTGCAATAGCAACGAACACTAACTTATTAGAAGTGTCAGTGTAAAGTTTGACGTCAAAAAAGTAAACCAGAGTTACGCAATAAATTAAAAGAAAAAATATGTCCACCGAAATTGTGGAAGTCGAAAAATTGGAGTATCGAGCCATCATCAAGTACCTGTATTTAAAAGGGTTAAGAGGTAAGCAGATTTACGAAGGTATGCTTAATACTCTTGGTGATCAATGTCCTTCGTATGCGACCGTGAAAAATTGGACTGCAACTTCAAAAGAGGTAAATTTTCCGTTGAAGATGATGACCGATCGGGAAGGCCAGTTTCTGTGCCAGTACCCGAAAATATCGATGCAGTTCGTGACATGATTTCAACAGACCGACGAATTGGGCTAAAACGGATATCTGAAGCACTGAATATTTCATACGAACGCGTTCATCATATAATTCACGTCAATTTGGACACGAGAAAAATTGCTGCAAAATGGATCCCCAAATGTTTGAATGTTGACCAAAAGCATGCAAGGGTAGTAGCATCGCGTTCGATCCGTGCTCGATTTGAAAACGATGTAGACTTCTCAAACCGAATTGTTACTATAGATGAGACTTGGGTACATTTCTACGAACCAGAAACGAAGCAACAATCGATGGAATCGCGACACTCCGGTTCTCCAAGACCTAAGAAGTTTCGTGACCAAAAATCTGCTGGAAAAGTTCTTGCTTCAGTTTTTTGGGATTGCCATGGAGTAATCATGATTGATTTTTTGGATAAGGATAGAACAATAACTGGAGATTACAATTCGACATTACTGACCACTCTACGGGAAAAAATTAAAGAGAAAAGACGCGGAAAGCTATCCAAAGGTGTTTTGTTTTTGCAGGACAACGCCCCTACACACAATTCTCATGTTGCCATGCAAAAAATTCGTGATTTAGGCTCCGTCCGACTATCATCTCTTTCCTCAACTGAAAAAAGTTCAAAAGGTCGTAAATTTTCTTTCAACGAGGAGGTAATAAAAGCTGTGGAGGTCTGGTTTGCAGAGCAAGAAGAAACATTTTTTTTTGAAAGGTCTAGAGACGTTGCAGGTTCGCTGTAATAAATGTATCCAATTAAGAAGAGAATATGATGAGTAATAAAATATTTTGACATTGAAATTTTGTTTGGTTCTATAGAAGGCTAAGAATTTTTCAATATATCCTCGTAGTGCGAATTTCAAGTGAATCTGTCGATTTTGTATTTCTCATGATTTTCAGGGTTTTTTTTTGGACTTTTTTTGATTTTCCGACGAATAATTTCGTTTTATACCGATTGACTCGAAATTCCCAGATTTTACTAATTTGATCTTTCTGAATCGATTGGCGCTCGCAGAATTGCTCTATCTTCAACCTTTCCCGAGTTGAAGAGTTCATCTGAAGTGGAAAGGAGTCATTTCTCTCCAATTTTTTTTCCAGTCCTATTCTTAACATTTATGACGTTGTATTTCTTCGATATGCCAAACCTCCTATCTGAGCTTACACATCTCATATATTTTCGGAGTTTGCAAAAAATTCCGCGTATATAGTGCGGATTGCGACTGAATCTGTCGATTGATAATACATTTATAGTGCAAGAAAGTAACACAAGTTCAGGTAGTTTTGAACACCTACCTCGTTCATATATATTTCAAATTTTTTTAAGATACATTCCTTAACATATATCAATAAAGTTGATAAAATCTACCTGAAATGTTTCACTTCCTTACACTTTATAAAGGGAGAACTCACTGTAAGACCCAACATATTTTGAACTTGGTAGATTTGAAAAAACTTGCTATTGTCACTATCCTTACTGAATTTCATCCATTCCACTAGTTCTTTCATTTGTTTCTAGTGCATTCATTCAATTTGGGAGCTGCTGTAATACTCACATAATCTACCCTGTCTTCTGCTAGCCAGTGAAAAGCTTTTAAGAACAATAGAAGCGTAAACAGAGTCACAAACTTTGGATTGAAGTCGTCCCTGAACACTGTGAATGCTAAACAGGTTTCTGTCACCGCATACCAAGATCTTTCCATCAAGTGCTGAAAATAAGGAGAATATTGTCAATTAGGAACAGTCATTTGGAGACAAATCACCTCTAATTCTGCAGGCCTCAACTGTCCAAAGAAGAGTCTTGTCAAGATTTTTCCATTTATCCACACACCTACGAATGCTTGAATATAAATAACCTGGAAGATAATACAATTATTCATTTATCCTAGCTTAAATTTTCAAGAGAACCTACAGCCATACTAGGATTCGATTTAGTTATGTACACAACAGTTGGGTAGAACTGTTTTTTTTGCATATATGCATTTGTTACAACTATTGTTGTTAACACCATGCTTATCAACGATATACTTGCGGCTCTCATGATTGTACTTGTCGAACGCCAGCTTAAAATTATGAATATTATAATCTACATATTATTTCCCGTTTCCAAATATTTTGAAACAACCCGTATTTGACAACATGACAATTTCAACTTCCAACTTTTGACACGGAACACGCGTTGTTGACCGTTTTGACAGTTCCGCGGAATGGAAACCGACAGTTGGGATTCCATGTCATAGATTTCTATTGTCGACAGTAGAGGTTCATTCGTTTTCATAGAACACTGAAATGAAATTATTGTATAATAACTGGAATGCTCTTGGTTCCTCTGCGAATCCCATTTATGTGGGTACTATAATTGCGTAATCACACTCGGATTCATTATTACTCCTTTGATGAGTGCAGGGACGACACACATTCTTTTTCGTTAACTAAAGGCCGATTTAAATACATGCGTGCCCACCCTGCATGAGATTTTCTTGCATGTCGATGTTCACACCCGTGCCTGTCGCCGTGCGTGAAGAACGCATCTTATGTGTAAATAATACTTGTTCTAAAAAAGTAACTATAGTAAAATTTAAACACAATATATTTATATATAACTTTCATTTTTTATAGATTGAAAATGGTAGAGATTTCAGATTATTTTACTAATTTCTCTGCACTAATTTCGACAAAAACACAAAAATATATAACACAAACAAATTATTTCAATGGTAAATACTGTTTATTTGAATTATGGCCCGTGACCTTCATGCGACGTGACGTAACGATAGTCTATTACTCCAGCACTGGCAACATTTTTACAGAACCAAGTAAAAATGACCTGGCCATAGAAACTCAACAATTTGTTGATAGCTTTGTGGCTATTAGTAGGAATTTTACCAAATAAACGGCTTTGTTTATCCAAAAATTCAACCTTCTTTCAAGAAGAACATCAAAAATAGCAAATCTAAGCAAAATGTAGGAATTCATTCAAGTCAGGTTGATAACTTGGGTTATTGCATACTTGCACGGTTAACTTTTCGAGCCATTAAACTTCAACATGGTCAAGAAATTATTTAATCACGAATGCAACTATTTATACATAATAAAGTGCCTGAAGACTGCGAAGATCATCCCTATTCTAAAGCAAGGAAAATCTGAAGAGAGGATCTAGAGCTACCGTCTGATCTCGCTGCTCAGTGCGGTGGACAAGGTGGTGAATAGAATTCTGCTAAAGAGTTTCCAGGAAATCGAAAAAGAACTCTCGTTTATTCCTGAGGAAGAGTTCGGCTTTAGGAGAGGTCATTCAACGACCTCTCAAGTGTCCAGGATTGTCCACGAGATGAGGGAGAGCTTCAATCGAAATCTTGACATAGTAATGGTACTGCTGGATACTCAAAAGGCATTCGATACCGTCTGGATAGAAGGCCTAGTCATGAAGATGTTACGAGCAGTCATAACTGATTATTTGGTAAGAATCATGGACTCATACCTGGTCGACAGGACTTTGAAGGTAAGGGTAGATAACATATTAGCTCCACGATGAAGAAGGCCGGAGCAGGTGTACCGCAAGGTTCGAGACTGTTGCAAATGTTGTACTCGTAAATACTTATTTATAGCGGAAAATTGTGCAGTATGACATACCCGTTAATAGCCAGTAATTCCAAGCTGTCCATGGAGAACAATAAGGTGTTACTCTACAAGTAAGTGTCAGATCAACGACGACCTACGCCTGCCCAGTGTTTTGCAACCTCCCCAAAACCCACATTGGGAGACTGGAAAGGATGCAAAACAAAGTACTCTGCATCGTCACAAACAGTGGCAGGTACATTCGGCTAGACTGGCCGATATTCCATTCATCGAGAAATTTATCAAACGACATTCTAATAAATTCTACTGATACTGTATCCTTGGAAGCCTCCTGACCGGTGATATAACAGCAGTCCGAGCCCACCACAACAGGCCAAGAAGGCATGGACGACTCATCTAACATCAGTCACTGGACATTTTCCACGAGAACCCAGAGAAGACGAGTAATAAACACTCATGACTCATGTTTTTGACGTTTTTTTGAGGGCCCACTGAAAAAACTCAATAATATATGAATCCAACAGTTCGATACCTTACACACAAGCAAACTAATACCTCCCATAACTTGGAGTAGGCGGGGAAAGTCCAACAACTTTGAGACTTAGCACCTATAGCATTTAACCGCCTATATATATATATAACAGCGTAGGCTGCGTAGGGCCGCCTGCCCTAGGGCAGGTGTGAGCCGGTTGCAAGAATTCCTATCCACAACACTTCCCAATATGCAATCCGCATGGACCAATCAAAACTCTATTTTAGTTGCGATTGCGTGGTGTGCAATGTAATTTTAGGTTACGTTGAGGATCAACTTGGATATCAAGGTCCAGTTTGGTTAAATTAGATCATGTTCCCTTCTTTTATGGCTTAAAAATGAAAAAAGAAGAGAACATGATCTCATCTAACCAAATTAAGCATGCTATCCACGTTGAATACTTGGTACTACTATACCGCCTTAGCATCGATGCAAATATACCGCCTTGGCCAGGATAGTTCTGATTGGTTCATGCGGATTGCCTATTGGGAAGTGTTGTGGAAAGGAATTCTTGCGAGCTGGTTTTGCCCGCCCGCTGACAGCTCAGCAGGGCAGGAGTAAACCCCCTCGCCGTTAAAGTAATATAACTCCCTCCATTTTCAGATACCGTATTAAATTGAAATACATGTTTTTGTATTTCACAGGCGCTTTCCAGTAATGCAGAAGGGCAGCTCAGTACAGTCTTGTTCCGTTCCTTTATTCTGGCAGGCAAAATAGTTGTAACGAGCTCTCAATTTACATTACTGGAAAGCGCGTCAGATGCCAGACACCAAAGCGAATAGTAATGAACAAATCGTATGCTCAAGACCTCAAGAAACATTTCATTTACACTTCACAGACACTACCTTCCTCTAGAAGTCAAAAGAGCCTAAAAAAATTTAGTATCATGAATGGTCGCAGCACAAAAATCGCACACTCAAACATGAAGATTTTTCAGAACGAACACAAACAAATTCCGTATAATTGTGAAAATTTATCATGTATACATTTCTCTCCAAGACACATAACAAAGATATATGGTGTCAGGAAGGATGTATCATCTCATAATCTCTGCTCATTTTAAGTTGTGACGTTATTGAGGACAGTGTCCGAAATGTACATGTTGAGTTCGGCAACTGAAATTTATTTTTCTCTTCTTTATACAAAAATATGTAGTGATAATAATATCTTGAACCTTCAATCACAAGAATACAAGAACAAACAAAACAAAGCTACAACGCAGTGGCCATCTGTCAACTGTCAGGTCGAAAAAGAAGACCTGAATCCAAAATCGAACGGAATGGAACTTTTCGATTAAGACTTTTTTATATATTTCATTTTAAATAGGGCTCAACACGACAATTGCGAATTCAGAGACAATCAAAAAAGGAATCAAGAGTAACAATACATATATAACTAGTTGCCATATATTTTCGTCGGACGCTCGTCGTGAAAGACTGTGTATATATAAACCTGTATAGCTGGCGCTAATGCACATCACCCCTTATCGGCAAAACAATTAAAAAGAAACCTTTTTCGCGTACGTTCTTTGAGAACTTCCTCGACATCTACGCCAACGTTCGATTCACATTTTCCCACCCAGTGCAATCGCCTTTGCATGACCGACTCTGCATCGCCATCAGGTAGACCGAGTTCACGTAAAGAGCAATTCCGAGATATATACGAGGAGGGGTAAGATATATACGAGGAGGGGTAACATTCCAACTGCCAAGGTCTCTTTCTCGAGCACTCCTGATGGCGTTTACGGACACTGTGGACGATTTCCTCAGTGGAAAAGAAGTCTCGACCATCCGCACCGAAGGACCAAAATCGCAGAAGGTCCTCGGAGCTCCGGTCATGTGGTTGCTGATGAGATATTCGGCAGGTGTGGACTGGCTCTAACGGATCTAGTAAGAATATTTATTTCGGATATAAAAGATATGGTGTATTTACCTACGATTAAGTTTCGTTTGGAAGTTTCTAAGAGAAGGAGGAAGGAGGAAGGAGGAAGGAGGAAGGAGGAAGGAGGAAGGAGGAAGGAGGAAGGAGGAAGGAGGAAGGAGGAAGGAGGAAGGAGGAAGGAGGAAGGAGGAAGGAGGAAGGAGGAAGGAGGAAGGAGGAAGGAGGAAGGAGGAAGGAGGAAGGAGGAAGGAGGAAGGAGGAAGGAGGAAGGAGGAAGGAGGAAGGAGGAAGGAGGAAGGAGGAAGGAGGAAGGAGGAAGGAGGAAGGAGGAAGGAGGAAGGAGGAAGGAGGAAGGAGGAAGGAGGAAGGAGGAAGGAGGAAGGAGGAAGGAGGAAGGAGGAAGGAGGAAGGAGGAAGGAGGAAGGAGGAAGGAGGAAGGAGGAAGGAGGAAGGAGGAAGGAGGAAGGAGGAAGGAGGAAGGAGGAAGGAGGAAGGAGGAAGGAGGAAGGAGGAAGGAGGAAGGAGGAAGGAGGAAGGAGGAAGGAGGAAGGAGGAAGGAGGAAGGAGGAAGGAGGAAGGAGGAAGGAGGAAGGAGGAAGGAGGAAGGAGGAAGGAGGAAGGAGGAAGGAGGAAGGAGGAAGGAGGAAGGAGGAAGGAGGAAGGAGGAAGGAGGAAGGAGGAAGGAGGAAGGAGGAAGGAGGAAGGAGGAAGGAGGAAGGAGGAAGGAGGAAGGAGGAAGGAGGAAGGAGGAAGGAGGAAGGAGGAAGGAGGAAGGAGGAAGGAGGAAGGAGGAAGGAGGAAGGAGGAAGGAGGAAGGAGGAAGGAGGAAGGAGGAAGGAGGAAGGAGGAAGGAGGAAGGAGGAAGGAGGAAGGAGGAAGGAGGAAGGAGGAAGGAGGAAGGAGGAAGGAGGAAGGAGGAAGGAGGAAGGAGGAAGGAGGAAGGAGGAAGGAGGAAGGAGGAAGGAGGAAGGAGGAAGGAGGAAGGAGGAAGGAGGAAGGAGGAAGGAGGAAGGAGGAAGGAGGAAGGAGGAAGGAGGAAGGAGGAAGGAGGAAGGAGGAAGGAGGAAGGAGGAAGGAGGAAGGAGGAAGGAGGAAGGAGGAAGGAGGAAGGAGGAAGGAGGAAGGAGGAAGGAGGAAGGAGGAAGGAGGAAGGAGGAAGGAGGAAGGAGGAAGGAGGAAGGAGGAAGGAGGAAGGAGGAAGGAGGAAGGAGGAAGGAGGAAGGAGGAAGGAGGAAGGAGGAAGGAGGAAGGAGGAAGGAGGAAGGAGGAAGGAGGAAGGAGGAAAAAAGAAAAATTAATCTAATATTTTTCGTGAAACTATTGAATTAATAAGAAGAAATTATAAATTTTTCAATGGAACACATTTTTAACTCACTCTACTCAGTACTGAATGGAATACAAATTGTTCGGACTTGTCATCATTGTTGATCAAGAACATAAAGGAAAAAAAGGCTTGATACTCATACAACAAATGTTCAATAATTCCAAAGTATATGATAGACTTTATGAGAAGGTTGAACGAACCAAGACAAATGAAGATTGGACAGAGTACAAAAAAGATAGAAACTCGGTTACAACAATGATTCAAAATGAAACTATAAAATATTATAATCAAGGAATATATCAAAATAAACATGAAATATGGCAATTTGAAAGTCATTGAAAGAACTGCTGAAAGGAAAAAATAACGTTAAACCACGTAAAAATGATTTTAATTCAGCAAAAAATAACTGACACAAATTTTTTCAATAACTGCTTTATTGAGACATCAAACAATTCATAAATGGAATAATATCAAAAAATGACTTTATGAGTTATTTGAAAAACAATTCAATCATTACATAAAAATACTTCTGAAAGTGATGGTACATAATTAAATTGTTTTCTGTGAATTGGAAATCGGTTCTTAGATGTTATAAATAAGTCCTTGAGAACAGGTACATTTCAAGATTTTCGGAAACTATCCAGTCATACCCATTGAAAAACTGAAAAACACTATGATCTGTTCAGAATTTCGTCCTATAAATACATTACTGGTATGAAAAAATCCTGGAACTAACAGTTAACGACCAATTATTGGAATACCTTGATTTTGATAATATTCTCATTTGGACAAAAATCAGGTTTCAGACAGACTCACTCCTGTCCAGAAAGTGCATCTAAACGATAAAAAATCTATCGGAGTTGTTTTTCTAGACGTTCGTAATGCCTTTGAAACCATCAATATAGAGTTCCTATTACCGAAAATCAATAAATATGCAATGTACTCAAAGTAGCGTGAATATGGGTTACCACAAAGCTCAGTCTTGGGACCAAAGTTATTCCTTCTGTTTGTGAATTATATGTCTAGTGTTTGGGACCATGCATCCCCTGTAAATCTGCCCGAGTGCGATCCTGGCCTGTCTTCGCCCAGAGCCATCAAGCAGACGAAGAAAGAAAAGCAAACGTTGAAGAGTACGGTCCACTTGAGGAACGATACAGACCCCGGGCCAGCGTGCATCAATTCCTCGGGAGTTTTTGGCAAAATCTTGTTAGTTACACTCGAGTAGTTAATTCACATGTTGAATGCTTCTGTTAGTTCCGGATGAATCGAAAAAAAATCACGAGTTCTTCGTCTTCTTGCACAGTGTTTTCGCGTGACATGCAGTGTTCGGTTGCATTTGTTTGCAAAGTTAACTAGATATCTGTAACGGTTCTAGTTTTTCGTTCAACTGTAACGCGACTTGTTCAGTGCCGTTTTTGGATTCCAGAACGAGTCATCAGGATGTAAAGGATTTTTGAGACAAAGTGAGTGGGTCTTAGATGTAATCTGTATTGTTGTTAATTATCGACGAGCAAACCAGTCCGTGATCAATTAAAAACGGTTATTGGTTGCTTGGGTTTGGAACTACCATCGGAAGTATTTTGAAGTTTAATTAGAGTGACAGTAGCATAGCAAGATTCTAGGTGATGATAGCGGTGTTAATTAGTTCTAGAGTTCCTTGAAACGTTTCGTTTCGTTCACAATTCGTGCGGTTGAACTTTGTAGGAATTCTTGGAATTTGAAGTTATTTTTATATGATTTTCACCTTTGCTTCTAAATGACCTTTACCATTCCTGAAAAAACGGTGTCCCTACGATATCAAGTATTTGGGGCTTGGTACCTACGTACTACATTTAACACAATAAAAGCTTCTTCTCTTCATAAAGCCTTCATAAACGAGGCATTCAGCACATTAAATCCTCTATAAATGAAGCTTTCAGTACAATAAAAGCTTGTCTTCATAAAGGAGAAAAGCCCTCAGTAAGATAAAGGTTTCTTCTCTTTCTGAAGCCTCTATTAATGAAGCATTCAACATATTAAAGGCTTCATCTCTTCATGAAGCCCCAATAACTAAACCCTTCCATACAATAAAGTCTTCTCCTCTTGATAAAGCCTTCATAAACAAATCCCAGGCTTCTACTATTCATAAATGGAGCTTTGAGTAAAATAAAGGCTTCTCCTCTTCATGAACCTTCATAATTGAAGCCTTCAGTTTATTAAAAACGCCTCTTTATGGAGCCACCATGAATGAAGCCTTCAAGACAATGAAGCTTCTCCTCATGAAGCCTTCAGCACATTAAAGACTTCTCCTCTTCGTAAAGCCTCCATGAATGAAACCTTCGATACAATAAAAGCGTATCCTCTTCATAAAGCCTCTAAAAACTGAGCCTTTAGTACAATTGAGGTTTCCACTATTCCTAAATGAAGCCCTTAGTATAATAAAGGCCTTTCCTCTCCATAAAACCTTCATAATTTAAATTTGGAGCACCGTGAAAGTTTCTCTTCATGGAGCCTCCATGAATGAAGCCTTTAGTACGATGAAAGCTTCTCCTCTTTATAAAGCCTTCATAAATTAGGCTTTTGGCTTATTAAATGCTTCTTCCCTTCATAAAGTCTACATAAGTGAAGCCTTTAGTATAATAGAGGCTTTTTCTCTCCACAAATCCGTCTCTTCTTCATGAAGCCTCCATAAATGAAGCCTTTAGTGCACAATGTCATCATATATGAAGCCCTCAGTACAATAAAGGATTTTCCTCTTCATGAAGCTTTCATAAATGAAGCCATTAGCACGTTGAAGGCTTCTATTCATAAAGCCACTATAGTTGAAGCCTTTAGTACAATAAAGGCTCCTTTTAATCAAGAAGCCTTCATGAATGAAGGCATCTCTTGAATGTGCACTAAGCTTTGAAGTATTATACAAGCGTAAACTTTTTCAATTGACAAAAAGAATGAGTTTTTTTTGTGCTGGCCTACTTTGAATGGTTGAGTTGAGGCCCAAACGTGAATTGTTTAATTGTTGATGATAGAAATACCTTTCTTTTATGAATGCAGTATCGGTAACTGTTACCACAGTAACCATTTTCTGTTCCCACGCTAAAACAGGTAGTTTGGGGTGGGTACAAGTGAAGTATTCAGATATTTTATTTACTTGATTACTCCCCAGTCACGGAGGTTTATGTCATTAAAAAACTATCACGTGAAATTATTCTACTGATGGTAACACGAACGTTTCTCAGAACTGTTTCGTTTCATCCAGATTGAAGATTTTTTCATAAGCAGAATTATCTTGATGGCGCTAATTATTTTTAATATACCGACATCAATGAGAGGACACATTGTTTTATAATATCGCGTGTATAGTATGTATCCGATTGTATCCTCCTTCAGCGTCTTTTAATTGAGGAAGATTCAGATATTTTTGAGTGAAATATTGTGAGGATGAATATTTATATTAGACTTTTACACCATATTACATATATTATAAAACAAACGTAAAACACTGAAAAAAAACATTTGCTGAAAAGAAGAAAAAAAACTTTGTAGTAAATCAAACCCATCAAATTTTGCATTTGGTATAAAAACAGTCGAAAAAAATTCCGAATTCTTATGCGTTTCTATCTGTTTGTCAGTGGGCTGAGTTTTGTTTTTCACAATTTTAACGGAATATTTTGATTTCATTTTCTTGAGTGTTCGCAGTTTTTTCTAGAAGAAGGGTGTCCGAGCTTCCTGACCGACATTAATTTTTTTCCGCAATTTTCCACGTCCGGAATTTTTTCGAATTACTATGCGTTCTTTATCTGACTTTCAGGCGGTAAACGTTCTTGAAATTAAAATATTCAAGGTTCCATGCTTTTTCACTATTTTTACAGATTTTTGCGAGCTCCTGACTGACATTTGTTTGTCGTAATTTTCAACGTCCGAAACAGTAGGAATAGTTTTTCAAATTCTACGCGTTCTCTGTATGGCTTTTGGGAGGTCAGGAGGGGTGAATAATTTAAATTTTAAATTATTGAAGGGTTCTATGGTTTTTCACTATTTTTACAGATTTTGCCGATTTTATGTTTCCGAGTGTTGACATTTTTTATCGAGAAAAAGGGGGCTAGAGCCCCTGACTACCATTTTATTGTCGTTTACAATTTCTACGAGTTCTTTTTCTGACTTCTAGCGGGCCAAGGGTGTGAAAGTTTTTAAAATTAAAATTTTCAAGAGATCCATGATTTTTCACAGTTTTTACATATTTTTCCGATTCAATTTTAGATAGATAAATAGCTTTGGTTGACGGTAAGCAAATTTTGATTAAACGGTCACTGTTGCTAGTTTGCAAGTTTTTATACACATTTTTTTAGTAAATAATAAACCAAAAGGCTTTTGTTACATCTTCAATTTTTGTAGCAGTGAATTAGTAGATGCTGTAGTAATATTTTTGGTAATTTCAGCTGATTTAGTTACTAGTCGATATCACTAAAATGTGACATATTTTTGTCACTTTTGATATTGTTGATATCAACGTCGTAAAATTAATTATGGAAAAAATTTGAGCAACTGACGGTTCTAAAAATAAAATATGTTTTGTAGAACCGTCCTTGTCCTTGGCTTTCTACCTGGGTTCACTTGCTTGTTTTATTGCAGTAGCTTCAGGTGTACGTGCAATTGTTATTTAATATTCCCTTTTTCAGACGGCTAGTTTCAAATAGGTCATGTTATTATTCGGACACTTTGTTCGAGTTGGGAATTTTTTCTTAATATACCATAATTCTTAGCTACCTGCTAATTTTTGACCACTTTGGGTACTATGATAAGTCAGCGTGCTGTGACATTGCAAGAATTGACAGTTCTTCATAACCTCTTGTAGAATAATCTTGGAACAGGTACCTGTGCGAAATTATTTGTCGATATACAGGGTATTGCCATATAAGTGCGAAAGTTTTTAGGGGGTGATCCCTTGTCGAAAATTAGGGAATTAGAGTATTTCAAGCAAACAAAAGCTCTCAGGCCTGTCCTTAAAAGTTGCACTATTGAAATTTCCTAGCTGTTGAAGAACTGTCATTTTGTGGGCGTATTCTACCAATAAAAAGGGGTGAGATATGCAACCACTGTTCCATTTTTGCCAGAACTCTTTACAGAAGCAAAATTCACGATTGAAAAACACGTGAGGAAAATTGCAAACATTTTGGGTGATCCCTGATGCAAAAGTCCAAGGGGTTTAGGTCTGGAGGTCTGGGAGGCCAAGGTTGTGGTCTTGCTCGACCTATCAAACGATTTGGATTCGCGTCGTTTGATAGGTTATGCTAAACTGCTCAGGAGTGCCACCTGCCATCAAATGGGTGGCTGCTTCTGGAGAAAATGTGTATAGGTCGCATAATCTGATGTACAGATTGAATAAGAATTCATATTAGTACCGACCTCCTAGAAGAGTTTGTGGGTTATCTCAGGCCCATAGATGATCGTTATGAAAATTGGGATGCCCCTGCCATGAAAATTTATATTCGTCATGTAATCATTATTATGTCTATCCTTTCAAAAATCATTCTAGAACAAAACAAAGCTCATTACAGAAATATGGAATATTTTAAAATAATTTTGGATTGAAGTGAAATTGATCAAAAAATGTAGTGCCTCCTGTGAGGATTGAACTCACGACCCCTGGTTTACGAGACCAGTGCTCTACCACTGAGCTAAAGAGGCAGCTGTTTTAACCTTGACAGTCTGATGTTGACATACAGAGAGGCTGTTTATATGGTAAATTGACGATAATTTTATTAATATATTTGCTGTCCAGCAAGTTACACAGCTAATATGGAGATTGTTGTTGAAATTGAGATAGAAAATGAAATTAGATAACGATAAATAGGAGAGTAATAACGCTAAATATGTTATCTACCAGTGGCAGCTTGCCTGGTATTTTCCAATAGGAAAACATTAATATATTCTTACTAATTTGGAGATAAAATAATTGAATTCGATGAGAAAAATAAACTCTGAACAGAATGATGTTCAGGTGAACATGATAAGACTATAAGGAAGAGAAAAATAAACAAGAATTGGGATGGTTTTCAAACTTTTGTCGGATCTGAGCAATTGGAAAACTTTCTCAAAAAATTTGTGTCAAAGCCTTGCTTGAGTTGAGGAAAATAGTCCTGGTAAGTTGAGATATAGGACGAACTAGTTTTGTTTCACCAGAAAAGTTTATTAAACAAATCTCCTGCATATTCTAACCTATGGAAACGGTCCTTGAAGGAATATCTGTATAAAAGGTAACTTGCAATACAATGGATCACATTAATCCATTTTGACCGCAGTGCCTTCGTAGTAGTCTCGATAGATGGACCTTAAAAAATTATAGATCTTAGTTGTTTCACATATGGTTACAAAATTTTCTTCACAGGAAAAAACCTGCAGGCAGAAAATGTAGCCGTGCCCCGCCTCCAGCATGTCCTCACCATCGCCCGACCCCCAGAAGGGGGAGTTGGCCTACCAGTCGAGCGACACGAGCGACCATGGCTTGCTCGGCCACAGCCATACCTGCACGTGCTCGGAAAAACCCACCGTAGACACGCCCAAGACTGACCACTGCCACACCCACTGCCTGACGAAGCCAAACCTGCACCACGTGCTGAACGCAAGCCACGCCTCCAACGTCACGGGCCACGCCCACGTTCATTCATCACCAAAGATCGGCCCGACGGCCGCGCCCAAAATTGCTGCCAATTCTTGCACTTGCCATATCCAAGAAGACTGCGACGATATGTCGGACAGGGACCAGTGCGGACAAGGAAGGAAGGTTGAAGCTGATGATCGGATAGAAGTGTCGCCTCTGCCTCCTGCTCTGCCGCCACGCCCTCCTCCGAGACCTAGGTACGATGGTAGCCTCAATTCAAGACTTAGGCCGAGGATATGTGAGTAACATTCATTTATGTTGTGGGCAAATATTTAGTTGGGTATTTCAGATGACCTGTTCAGTTTCTATGTAGCAGCTTGTGACATATTGCTTTATTTTTCTGAGGTTGGTAGAGCCGAGTGGCATCAACTGGTTTGAACTCAGTTCCTAGCCAATACAGCAAGTCCTTCATCAGGATTGACAACTGATGGAGAGGGTTCCCAGCCAACACAGATACATCTCTAAGATATTGTTACGATGTCACTTCGTGATCTGCGACTCGCATCGTTACGTCGCACAGACGTCCCAGCGACTCACTTTTGTCACACTCATGATGCATGCTGGCGACCTCTATGCGATGTAGTTCTGAGACGTCATTGCGATATAGTTCTGAGACGCCGCAAAGATGCCTCATAATAACGTGTCAGGGATGTTACAGAGCGACATAGCAGCGATTTTTTCACTGTTATATTCAAGAGACGTCAACGTCTATGCGATATTCCAGACAGAAACAACAAATATAAAAAAATAAATATAACAATAATATAAATAAAAAAATGAAAACATTCTAGCACAACATTAACAAAGTACAAAATTAAAAATTAACCAAGAAAAAAAAGAAAATAAATTGATTGAAAAACTATAAGTCAATTGCTTTGGTTCCTTTTCCTGTCGAGCCTTTGTTTGGCATGCCTGAACCAATTGGAACAGGCGGCTTCACATTTTTTTCGTTCTCTCCGTGAAGGCCCACCACGACATCTGGAAATCAATGAAACAATATGAGACCACTGAAAGCTACAATTCCAGATAGTGAAGAAAGAAATAATGGAAACTGACTTTGTTGATACTCAACAACGATACTTACTTTTCACTTTCAGTTTATGGACACTAAAATTCGCAAATGTGATCAATCCAGTTGGAAATATCAGAACATGAACAAAATAGAAAGCATTCAAAGCGACAAAGCTTCGATCTTCGATCAATGCATCGATACTATAAAGAACTAGAACTAAATATGATTATACAATACAGTAACAGCCGGTCACGCAGTCGCCTCCCGCTTTCAGGTTGGCCAACATTGAATACGATCTGTGTTGCCAACTTCTTGCCAACTTACCGCGTTACTTCAAAATAAACATTTAACACAAATTGAGGATTTGCCTTTCGACCGTGGTGAAGGACAGATGGCGTCCTTGTGGTCGGCAGTCAAGTGAATGTGTGTGAAAGTCCTATTATCACCTGATCTTCAGATAACTCAATAAATATATAGTAGCAGAGATATATCTAAGTATAGATTTTGATGTCTAAATGATGTCGCAGTATGACGTCTATGGCAAGTAACAATTTGACATCGCAGAGACATCTAAATCCAGCTATAACAAATTTAGATATCACAGGGATGTCGCAGTGTGATATCGCAGTAATGACAACAATATGACATCGCAGAGACATCTATATCCGGCTATATAGATTTTGATATCTATTAAGGGGTGTCGCGGTGTAATATCGCAGGAATGTCAACGATATGATACCACAAAGACATCTAAATCCCATATTTGACGATATTGACATCCCTGAGATGTGAATGTTGGCCCAGTGTTGACTGGGTGGGCAGTGAACGAGTTCAACCCTAAGGCAGCAGGACGTAATTTTCCCGGCAATGCTACAGAGGGGCTTGGAGTTGGGGAGGATATTTCAGGCCAGCATAGCGCTGGGGCACGTTGCAAAGGCTTGGAAGTTAGCGAGAGTAGTCTTTATCCCCAAGGCGGGAAAAAGAGACTACACAATAGCAAAGTCTTTCAGACCCATCAGTCTAACACCGTTCCAGCTTAAGGGGAAGGTCGGCAGAATCGGCCCTCCACAATGTAGTGCGAAGGATTGAAAGGACATTGAGTTTCAAAGAGGTAACGTTAGGAGTATTCTTCGATGTGGAAGGTGCGTTTGACAAGGCGAAAACAGCGACCACACAGGAAGCACTTTTGACCAGAGGAGGAAGGTCAAGATATCTCGGGGCAACCTCAAACTGAATTCCGTGGTGGGAGGGGCTGCCCTCAGGGAAGATGCCTCTATCCCCATCTATAGTGCTTAGTTATGGACGAACTCTTGGGCAAACTCGGAGGATTCATCGGAGTTATCTGCGACAGCATGCAGACACTCTGCAAAATAATCGAAAGATGATGCGGTGAAGCAGGACTCTCACTAAAGCCGACAAAAACAGAGATGATCCTGTTCACCAAACGAAGGAAAAAAGAGCTAGTCCGGCAGGTGAAATACCTTGGGGTCGTCCTGGAGTCGAAACTTTCATGGATGCCGCATGTAGATAGGATCAAACAGAAGTCGGTAGCAAACCAATGGCAACTGAGGAACTGTAGGAAGTACTTGGGGTACTAACCCAGATATTATGCGCTGACTGTACAAAGCAGTCGTAAGACCAAACATCCAATATGGGTCAGCTGTGTGGTGCCAGGCGCACAGGGCAACCGAAGACTATGTAAGGTGCAGAGGTTGGCTTGTTTGGTAATAACGGGTGCAGTGAGAACGAACTCAACTACACTGTTGGAGGTACTGCCCAAACTGCCTCCGCTACCAGTCTGGATCAAGAAGGAAGCAATGGCAGCTCATTTGAGGATGCGGTACTCGGGAGTCTGGTAAACGAAGGAGAGATGATAAGGCATGCGAAAATCGCGAAGTGGGCGGAGCAGGAGTCCTATTTCCAACAATAATACAGATTAGCTTGGGGGATACGGATAGAAGACTAAAGGCCCTACAGATGATAGGATTACGATTGTCGCCTTTCAATGTATGTATTTTAGCGTTCATTAAATGGTTTTCAACTTTTTCTTGGGTGAATCTTACATAGTTCAGGAGTATCACCTAGTCTATACTGGCAATTACGATCAAGTGCAATTTTTCTCATAGAATATTATTGTTATCATATGATTTCATCAATCGTTCAATTGTTTCATCGAATCGGATCAGCCGTGCTGACTTTTCACATCCTTTGAAGACTTGCCTAAGTTTAGACCCTATAGAAATTTTGCAAGTACTTAAGTATGTGAAACGTTCTCCTCCATTTCTTCCTAAAACTGAAACATCTCGTACAGCCTCTCAAAATCCCTAATACTTCGATTCGACCCTCATCATTTCGCGTGCGATTTGCAGAAGTACTAGTATGATTAGACTTTCGTTTCTCTATCTGCAAATGAATTAACTCGCTCCAAACTGACTGGAAGTAGAAAAATGTAAATCAACTTTGATGCAATGCAATAAGCAAATTCTAGAAGTCCGCGAGGTGAATTAGATTACCAGCGGTGGTGGGGAGTCCAGGGAAATGAAAAGGGACGGCGGAAATATTGACTATCAGACGGAATAGACGCAAGCGTCGCTATGACGACGCTTCTGGCGTCAGGAGTGGATTTTATAATTCATTTCGGTACATTTCGTACGGGTAGCCCTTTAGGAGTTTCACATGATCCGCACTATTTTCATATTTTATACCTGAAATAGTGAACATTACTAGGTATGACCTATCTGAATCTATTTAACATCAAAGATTCGTAATTGTCAACGATAATTTTATGCCAATCGAAAGCAACGAGCTTGAGAAATTTGTCATAAAGTTATGAGACATTTTTCAATGTTGGAGGGATATTCGGCGGCGATTTCTTTGACAGTTTGTGAAAGTAAAATTATAAAAATTTAACTCATCATCAGATTTGCTGCACTCTACTATATAAGATCTATTACCACGCATAATATTAATGATCTTGTTGTAATGTTCTTGATCGAGAATTAAGTAGGGTTTTATAGAATTTTGATTGCTATGACCAGTAATTTTCAACAGTTGTTGTTCTTCTACACCACTTTTTGCCAATTCACTAACAGCAGTTGATCTCTTAGAGTGATTTGTTATCTTTTTGTCCTTTATATATTTAAGACAATTGCCTCAGCAGCAGATTTAATCCATCCATTTATTGCATTCCTTCCAACAGCTACATTATCGTACCATTTGTCAGTGTCATGGTGAGGTAATATTGTCGCCTCGTTTTGTCATCAGTTTATGAAAGCGCATACATACTTTGAACATTCGCATTGCCAAAACGTGACATTTTGAAAATTTGGAATGAAGTTGTCAAACTCAATCGTGTTGTCATAGTGATTGCACTGAATGCAATTATCAGGGAGAGGAGTCGAATATCGATCAGCGGTCAATATCGATCATCTTATTTTTACGCAATATAACCGAGCTTCACAAAGGCAGAACAGGTGCTGCCATCTCTAAAGCTAAGTAAAAAGCACCAACAGCATCTTTGGACAGTTCCACCGTAACGTTGAGTGTGCATGGTAACAAACAGATTTTGTGAAGGATTTTTGTTCTTTTTCCGGTATATTAAATAAGGTATGTACTTATTATGAATGAATATTTCAAAGCTACTTCAGTGTTGATGAATACGTGATAACCCAAGGTATTTTCCGAAGTATAAACGGAAATTTTAACTTGTTTATGATAGGAGTTGTGTGTGTTCAAACAATGGCGTTCATGCGCGGGTAATATCAGCCGGCTGATCGATATTTACCGCCTGCGATCGAAATTGGCCTCATTGCTTTTTATTTTTGCAGATGCCCCACAAAAAATATGTTTGCAAAACAAATCGCTCTGCTTGGTCAGAGGAAGACATGAAGAGGGCTATGAAGGCGGTCGACCAGAAGACACATTTTATTAGGAAGGCAGCAAGGTTACAAGGAATACCATATGCTACGTTGTACGACAGATTGAATAACAGATATCCCAGTAAGAAGATAAAATTGGGAAGGAAGCCTGTGTTGAATGAAAACCAAGAGACGGAACTAGCAAATCACATTTTGAAATTGTCGAAAATGTTCTACGGTTTGACGCCAAGTAAAATCAAACATCTTGCATTCGAATATGCCGTTGCGAATCAGTTACGACATAATTTCAATACTGAGAAGAAATCGTGCGGTAAAGATTGGTTGCGTGGATTTTTAGGGCGACACCCGCAAATTTCTTTAAGACGTCCTGAAGCTACGAGTCTCAATCGGGTAATTGCATTCAATCGGAATGATGTGAACCTTTTTTACGATAATTTAGAATTGGTCTTTGAAAAATACAAATTTCCTGCAAGACGCTTATATAACGTGGATGAGTCTGGAATAAGTGGAGTACATAAACCACCCAGAATTTTGGCGGAGAAGGGAAGAAAACAGGTGGGTGCTATTACAAGTGGAGAAAGAGGTCAGACCAATATGTGAGTGCCTCCAAGGAAACTCCTGTTTTAGACAATCATTCCACTCACTCCTCCTTGACATCATATAAGTTCTGTCGTGAAAATGGGATCGTTCTTGTATCGCTGCTTCCACACACCTCCCAAAGACTCCAGCCTCTGGACGTCACGTTTTTCAGTTCATTGAAAACAGCATATAGCAAAGAATGCGATTTCCATATGAAGTCCCATCATTATAACAAAATTGACATGACTGATATCGCAGAACTTTTTGCTAAAGCTTACAATCGCATCACTTCCAAAGAGAAAGGTTTGAACGGATTCAAAAATACGGGTATTTTTCCATTAAACAGGCACGTATTTGGGGAGGAAGAGTTTACTGAGATAGAAAATTCCACCGTACAGGCAGAAGCCATCAAACCTCCGGAAGACATTCATTTCAGTCCAAAGCCTGGAACTAGTAGAGATTCGGACGTAGATATGCGACACATTACACCGCCTCTTGAAACCTGAAGAGCTATATATCAACTCAACGAGTAAGAGACGCCAAAGAAGAATATCTTCCTCCAGTGATAGTGTTTCATCAACGATAACAGAAGTATCCGATGATAGCGCAACTGATCTTGAAGGCAAGACCGTTCAATTACTAAGCGCATCCTTTGAAGACTTTCATCCGACACCCCAGCTAACAGAAAAACCACAATCCAAGAAGAAGAGGAAACAAAAGTCCGAAATACTAACGGCTACCCCGATGCAGAAATCTTTGGAAGAGAAGGAAGAAAAGAAAGAGAAAAAAAAAGTTGATGAAGCTACAAAAAAATTGTTTCAAAAGGAAAAACCGACAGGACCTAAAATAGCATCAGCTAAAAAACAAATAAACTGCAAGTCCAAACGTAAACAGCAACCTGGGGAGACTATGAAAAAAGAGAACGAACTATGCCCCATATGCGTTGAATCTGGGAAAGATGAACTGTGGTGGCGCTGTAGGGCATGTGGCACATGGATCCATGCCGCATGTACTGAAGAATCCCGCCCAGAAGACTTATTAATATTATATTATTATAAAAAATATTATAATTTTTCAAAAGTTTTGTTACTGTCTCAGATTTGTTTTAAGTGATCGATATTCTACCCCTTTCCCCTAATATCATGACAAAATGCAGAATTTTCAAAAAATACTTTCGCTTTGCTGGCACGAAAATTGTGTTGCTTAGAAACACCACTAGAGCTTGCTCGAGTGGTGTTTTGTACAGCAACACAGTTTGAGTGCCTGGCAAGGTGAAAGTATTTTGGACATTCTGCATTTTGAAGGGATATTCGATCAGGAATACATTATATTATGGACTAAATGCGTATTGCAAGAACGGTTCATCTTGTGTAATCAATGTCAGTTGAAGAGTTGAACCGTCAAACTGACGTTTCTATATTTACTGTGATTGACGTAACTATAGAAACGCATACACAAGCTAGAAGCGAAACACCGTTTTGAAAATACCACGGGCTGGAGGAAGTGTTTTCAAAAAGTCCTGTTCTCATTGGTTAGAAATGAGAAAATTATGGCATTTGATTGGTTTATATAATATGAGGGAAATTGTCAGTGTAATGTTTACAGGATTAGGTGAAATTGTTGAATGTCGACGTTACACCAAAGGCGTTTGACATTTTGCCATGAAAACAATTCGTAGTTTGTCACCAGACGATCACTGCAGTAGGACTCAATATTCGTAATACGTAACAAAATTGAAAACAATATTTGATTTCATCTATCTGTCCTATAACTTTGCCTGTCACTCTTCTCAATGTCGATTTTCATCAAAGCAGTATAGCGCTACATCCCTGATCCTGAGTACGGGCCTGTTCAAGGGCTTGACATCCCTCCAAAATCAAAATTCAGATAACAGAATCGCGGTGTCTGTAAAAAGTCGATGTCAAGTGCCTCACTGATATCTATTTCTTGTAAAATGTGAAAGTGGAGGTGGTATTAAATGTTGAAACAGTGGTGACATCATGTTCGCTAAATAGTTTGCATAACAAAAAGGATGCACCCCGGCAAAGGCACCGTTCTTCACCTGTCAATCTCAGCGCAGGGGTAGTTTTTGGAAGAAATATGCACGGCTATCCGGTAATGCAGGTGGTTCAGTACCACATACCACCGACAATACAACCCTACCCCCACCATTTACCACATGCTGGTAAGAGTGAATTTTTGATATTGCCATACTAATATGTGAAGGTTGTTTCCGTGATTTTTTCCATCCTCTGAATTTTAAATTAGTTATATGGCTACGGTCTTTTGTGACATAAGCAGAGCTTTCGATTGAGTGAATCACGGAAAATTATTGTCAATATTGGCATTGAAAAAGTTGCAAATACGTGGATATAATCTCTTATACAAAATCGTACTCTGTTCCCAAAACATTGATAGCATCTCTCAGAATTTTGATTCACAGTTGACAACTATTGAGAAGGAAGTCCCCTAGGGTTCACTTTTGAGCCCCATACACCCAATAAACTATTTATTCAGGAACATGCGATCCATTTTAATAAAAAAATAATGAATGACTTTGTATTATGACAGTGACAGTGACTTTTAACTAGATGAGATATAGAAAAAACTTGCTACGTTCTCTTAACTTTTTATTAGCTCTTAAAATGATACAGTATAAAACATCATAAGCCAAAGCTATTGAAAAGAAAACTGGAGTAACGAATAGGTAACAATTTTCTATTTCTATTTTACAGCCAATCCCAACAATGGAGGAATCAGAAAATACGTCTTCTGGTGTTGCTCTTGTGGCGGCTTGGCCACCATCCTCGGAGCCTTATTTTTAGCTGTATATTTTTTACTACGGTCGTATACATCTTCCTTGGGGTACTTCGAGACCATCCCTACGTTCGTGCCTGCCACCATGGTGAGTATTTCAAGATACAGTTCGATTATTTCATCTTAAACCAAGCGTCATCAATTTATGATCGAAGAAATCACACACCCTCTATCGAACATCTCTTTATATTAACCGCTATGAGCGAATCAAAATTATTTAACATTTGTCTTCTAAGCTAAGAATTATAGTATTGTGATGATGACGTACGGGTGAAGATATAATAATCGAACTGTATTTAATGCCATAAATCACTGAGTGAATGAATGAAGTTTTGAATAAAAAACGAATCAAAACGTTCAACATGTCTCAACATTTCAATGCGGCTAAAATGATACGACATAAAGAAGAGAAAGATAGGAAAGAGAGGAATAAGAAAGTGAGAGAAGAGAGAGAGATAAGAGTGAGACAAGAGAGAACGAGAAAAGAGAGAGAACGAGAAGAGAGAAAGGAGGGGAAGAACGAGAAGAGAGAAAGGAGAGAGAGAAGAAAGATAGTATAGAGGAGAGAAATGAGAGAGACAGAGAGAAATGAGACAGAGAGGAGAGAGATAAGAGAAGGAGAAGAGAAAGAGAAGAGAGAGAAAACGAGAAGAGATAGAGAATAGAGAAAGAAGCCGGAGAGGAGAGATAGTGAAGAGAGTGAAAAGAGAGAAAATAAAAGAGAGGGCGGATAAGAAAGAGATAAGAGAAAAAAAGAGCAATGAGAGACGAGAGAAAAGAAAATGCTAAATAAAGACAAAAAGAGAGAAAAGAAGAAATAGAACAGCGGGAAGATGAAGAAGAAAATAGAAAAATCAGGAAGAGGAGAAAGAAGAACGAGAAAATATGGAAGAAAGATCGAAAAGGAAGAAGAAAAAAATAAGGGTGAAGAGAGACGTGGGAAAACACAGAGAAAAAAGAGGCGAGAGACACTAGAGAGACGAGAGAGAAGATGGTGAAAAGAGGAGAAAAGAGATAAGTGAGTTGAAGAGAGTGAAGAGAGAAGATATAGAAGGATAATACAATAAAATGGAAAAGGGAAAGATGGGAGAAGAAAGAGAGATAGGAGAAACAATAAAGAAAATAATAGAGGAAGTAGTATGAAAAAGTATGGAGTGAAGAGAAGAGAGAATCGAAAGAAGAGAGAGAATAAATATGAAGAAGAGAAGATTAGAAAGGGAAGAAAGAAAAGAGTGAGCAGCGGTGGAAGAAAGAGAAGAGAAATAGTAGAGAGAAGAAAGGGCGATTAGAGAAAAAACAAACAAGAGACAGGCGAGAGAAAAAAGAGAAAAGGAAGAGAAGAGAGGAAAGAAAGGCAAGAGGAAAGATAAGTCAGAAAATAGGGGGAAGAGAGAACAAGGAAGAGAAAACTGGGAGAGACAATTGAAATAAAAGAAAAGAGATGGGAGATGAAAGAAGCTTGATAGTGGCGAGACAAAAGGGGGAGAGAAAAGAGAGGCAAGATAGAGAAGAGGAGAAAAACAAGAGAGGGAAGAGAAGGAGAAAAGAGGGGAGGAAAAAGAAAGAATAGGAGAGAAAATGGAGATAGAGAGAAGAAAGATAAGGAAGAGAACGAACAAGGCGAAGAGAGAGATGAGAGATGAATAATAGAAGGAAGTGAGTAGAGAGAGAGAGAATGGAACTGCGGCAGGATATAAATTCATAGGATATTAATCAGAATTCTCCTTGCCTCTTCGCCTGTTTTGAACACTTCCGTTTCTCAAGTTGTTGCTTAAATGACAATTTCATAAATTCCTCAACTTTTTATTTCAGTTAATACTCACCGGAATTTGTGTGATGAGTCTCGCGAGGAGAAAAAACAGATACAGTTATTTGGTGAGTACAAAAAAGTCAATGTTGAGGTCGAATCAGATGAATGCGTGCCCATGCAGGGGTTTTGAAGCACGGGTTTTGAAGACATCGGGATTATTTGAAAACCTCAAATAGCATTCTCCAGCATTGTCAGAATTATTACAGGACCAAATAAAATATGTTCTTGCGACAGAAACGCGAGTAAAAGGCGTTCAAACGGCCCGTGCTTCAAAAACCCTGCATGGGCACGCATGTATCTGAAACCTTTACAGTAGAGCTGGTTATAACATGCTACCAATTTCACATCTGAAAAACCATTTGCAGCTGAAAATATGCGGCCTATGCTGCCTGGTGTGTGCCTTGACTTGTGTGTTAGTAACAATCACCACTACCGTCATCCATATGAACAGGCTACAAACGCTTCGAGAATGTGTTTACACCCAGAAAACAAGGACTTGCACATGTTATTCAGTTTTATTAGAAGCCCATGCAACAGCAGACGACGGTGAGTATTCCAGATTTTCGGGTAATGGGGCTTTCCACATTACACTCATTTGAAATGGGCTTTTCCACATCTCCACATTCTTTCCCACCAAGTTTTGAATAATGAGGTTGTTTCTTCTAGGAAGTAGATATGTATTCGATGCAACGCCTGATTGTGAGGTCATACACGGCGCCTTATACTCTTGCCTCAGGGCTATGTTTGGACTGTCTGTAAGCGGAATTCTGGTGTGCATATTCTCATGTATGCTGGTGTATCAGCTGTTGAGGTGAGGATTTCTGACAAACATGTAATTTGAATGCGTTTGGCTTCTATTGTTCATATCTTCGAATACAAAGGAGACATGCTTTCTATTTTTAAATTATTTCCAATATTATTATCAGTATCAACAACTTCCCGTCTCTGATTCCACAACAATAATCATTACTCATTCTCATTCAGTCACGAGAAGAAAAAAATGTATTGGGAACAACTGGAGCTGCGATGTAGATCCTTCTACCAACAACAGTCCGGCCCTTCGAGTAACCATGGATCCGTGAGAGGGCCCTCGATGCCTTCGTCTACTTACTGTAGCTGTTGCGAAGAGTGCAGGTATCCTTCAGTGCCTCCTGGTCCACAAGTCTACCCTTGGGATAATCATATTCCAACAGAGAGGTACGTTTGTATGCATGAATGAGCAACATAAAATAAATAATGATGAGTGAATAGTTATCTTGGATCATAGGAATAAATAGTAGGGACAAGCCATTCGCACAACACGAATAGGTATATATTGGGTGTCCCAGTATACCTGTTCTCAGCCATTCGAAAGATCCGAGCGAGCTGGAAGATGTGTAGAAGCAGTTGGTCAACATTTCGAACATATGCTCCAGTAATTATATTCTTGTGCCCCCTTTCTTAACAATTTTTTATTTTTGTACTATACATTCTTTGTTTGACGTCCGATAAAAATACGTAGTTGAATTTAACTTGGGAGAGGTTTTTTTTATTGATGGCGATTATAAGTGACAAATATTTCCTTTTCTACGTTCATGCAAAAACCAAAACTTTATTGAACTATATTTGGTGGAAAAACTGGTTGGTTACAGTTTAGTGCCACCTAAATGAAACGTGTTATGGTTTTTTCATGAACGTAAAAAAAATGTATGCAACTCGTGCAAAAAGTGTTTATTGCACTCGACGTATTGTCCAACTCGGCTTGACGGCCTCGTCGGACAATTTCACGTCGAGTGCAATAAACACTTACTTTTTGCACTTGTTGCATAAATAACTATTATGTTCCACGACAGAAGATCTGTAGCTGAATCAACATTTCATAAATTGCTCAATAGTACTGTTGATGTGATTATCATAATCGTTATAGAACTAAGGTATAATTGTTCATAAATGATCAATTATTATTGAAGTGAAAATCAAGATTACCCAAAATATCGTAGCCTACTGCAATTCTTTCAATTTAAAATTAAAATTGCAAAAATAAACAGAGTGCTATTTGAAATAAAAAAGTTAGAGTCACTTCCTGTCAAACCGATTCAACAACATTATTGCAGTAATCCTTGAATGAGAATATCTTGAGTGTTTCGAATTATTTAATAATAATAATAATAATCTTTATTGACCCAAGAATCATAAATGTTTATAATACGGTTCTAGTTCTCTAATTAATACAATAAATAACAAAATTCAAAGAAATGATTGCAACAGAAAAAAAAGGAAGGGTTGTCAAAAGCATCATTGTAATAAATGTTTCTTCAAATGTTTTTTGAAAAGATTTTTTTCATAGGATTTTATGAACGGGGAATAGTTTCTAGAACAGCCATCGTCTGATATTATAGAATCATCTATCAAAAGTAATCTCTTCTACAGATTCTGGGCCCCTGGTCGCATAGGAAATTTCTATTCTCCCAACCCAGAAGATGGACCTCCCAACAATTCGGACGGTCCCAACAGAGGCAGAGCCTTGAGCGGCTGGAGCTGGAGACGACTGCCTTGGAGTCGTGGAAATGGGGGACAAAGTGATTCGCAAAGGTTAGTTTCATCATACGAGTTTTATGCTAAGAAAATTGTAAGTAATCGAAAGTACCCAGAATATTAAGGTGTTACATTACGTGTTTTTTCTTCAATGAGGAAAGTTACCTGCTACTGGATTATTAATGATCTATTTTCATTTTATTATATTATCAGAACAACAAGGATGAGCAGTTCGGCTTCCCGAGAGGTAATGGTAATGGTGAATATGGATGGTGACTTGATGAGCTGCGACGTAATTAGATCTATTGTGCCCCATCTTTATCTGCTATTTCAAGGTGTTCTCGTTTATAGCAGCCCCTCAAGCCCCAATTCCTTGAGGAATTCGATCTTGCTCGGTTGAAATTGCCGAGGAGATCTTTGGCCTGCCTTAGCCCTGGAAGTCTTTGCCAGTATGTTGCTCTCATTGCTTCTTCAGTTTTATTGAGTTCGTCTTTGAAGAAAGAGTTTCCAAGTCCGCAAAATGGTTCTGGCCCGATCAGTGGCGTTGATGCCCCTTTTCGTGCCAGGGTACCTGCTTGTTCATTGCCCTGTTGGAGTAGACCTCATTGCTCATGCTAGTCTTTGCACTTTCTCCAGGATTTTCTTTGTTATGGCGATTTTGGTTCTGCCGTGACACACTACTGTTCCGTAGGTGATCATAGGCCTTACTATCATGGTTTACATCTATCGTAGTATTGATGGGTTACATCCCCACGTTTTTCCTGCAATGTTCCTGCACACCATCAGTGAGTCTACTCGAGACTCCACATCAGAGGTGATAGTACCCCTCCTTGTGAGCATCCCCTGTTTGTGCTGATCCGAAAGCAGATATCGCCCACTTTCGTTTCAGCAGTTCTTGTAGCCAGCATTTGGCACATCCATCTGGATGTGGTTCTGTCTACTCCCTTGTCCGTTAGGGCTCTATTTATTGCTTCGTGAGAGGTGTTGTCGAATGCCCCCTCTATGTCTAAGAAGGTATTTCTTTATGCTCGAGTGATCTCTGGATGCTTTCGGTAAGCACGTACAGAGCGGTTTCCGTTGATCTGTCCGACCTGTATGCATGCTGCCCGGGGTGTAATGGCACCCTCTCCAGTATCTCGGTTCTAATGTAGTTATCTACCATCTTCTCCAGTGTCTTCAGTAAGAAGGATGAGAGTCAGATCGGTCTGAATGACTTCGGGAGGGTAGGGTCATTCTTTCCTACTTTCGGAATGAAGGTTACCCGTGCTCTCCTCCAGTTGCTCGGTATGTACCCGAGCGCCAGACTGAATCTGGCTTTTATAATAAATGGCAGTAGTTCTGTTTACCCTTTTTGTAAAAGGGCCGGAAATATACCGTCAATTCCGGGTGACTTGAATGGTTGGAAGGAGTCAATTGCCCATTTCACTCTTTGGAGAGTGCATATGGTTTTCGCTACCTCCCAGTCTTCTCGTCTGGCTCTACCTGGTTCTTCCAGTGATCTGTCGGGTTCAAATGGTATGCTACCCGGAAAGTGCGTCTCCAGTAGGAGGAGAGCTCGTTGCTTTTCATCCTTTGTGTAGCTACCATATGTTCTTCTGAGTGACATTGGTCCTTGCTCTCTGCCTCTCGCTATAGCTTTATACAATCTGGCTGCTGCAGGGCTTGATGTGATTGTCTCACAGAAGCTCCTGAAGCTGTTCCTCTTGATTTTCCTTATTTCTTTATTATATTTTGTCAGCCTTTCGGTGTATCCCTGCCAATCTCCGTCGCGCTTGGCTTTGTTGAATAGCCTGCGGACTTCGGACGTTCCACCAAATGGTACCACTGTGTGATTTCTTTTCTTTTCTGGGGCAGCTGGATTCGTGACTGTTGCCGTTGAATTTGATCTGTTCTAGGTTGCATTTCAGATTGGTGGTGTATTTTTCCCAATCTGTGTTCCTGGGATTTCTGGTGAAGGTATAGTATATTGAAGTATAAGTGGATAAATAGGTCTTTCAAACACACGCGATTTTTCGAACACGACGGCTCTGCCGAGTAGGACAATTTTTGTCATAAAGTTTTCGACTCCTGGCGAAACAAGCATCGTCCAAAAAGAAAAAGAAGAACAACAAAATATTGAGACTTACTTTTTGAACTCCTTAGGCTTTACTCAATCCTTTCTGTCAAAATGGTGGGTCTGATCATAGGGGTACTTAGGAATGATGAACAAGCTGCGCTCGAATCTAAAAATCATACCGGCTTGCTGTGATGAGGCAGAAAACTTAGCCGGAAGAATGCAGAAGGCCGTAATTTTTTTTCAATCATTCTGTTACGAATCTTTCAGATTTCCAGAAAGAGGAAACTCCTCAGAAGCCCCTAGGAGCTTGTGCGAGCAAGGAAAAGATCTGGGACCGATGACCGTGCTGGGCTTTGAACCCACGACCTTATGATTGTAAGGTGAGCCCTCTACCATCACGACCATCATCGTTTACTTGGGGCACATGATTTTTGGACCCAGTAGTCACTCACCCTACGGATGTTGGGAGTGTTTACCGGGGTTAATGACACAACAGCACGACCTCTATAAAGGTCAGCAATCAAGGAGTTCATAGCCACACAATGGCAGCCACGCAGTCGTCAGACATTTGAAAGTATCACATATTATACATCGTTTGAATCAGAATGAAAAACTCTATTTCAGTTTGTTACAAGTGCTGTTTATTTTGAGATCCATCATCAACTAACGGGTATTTCCTGATATCTCCGGATATACTAGGAACTTTGAAACTTTCCTAACATCATATTGTTCGTCACATGGATGCGCACGTTTGTAACTCTTATAGTCCCCGAAATCCCAATTTGATTTACCCGGTATAACTTTTTTCCCTTACTCGAAAGGCTTGTTCATACCCTCGCGAATTTCGCAATTTTTCTGCGAATAAAATGGCTCCCAGTCATGCTGGACCAATCGTTGATGCAGAACCATGTCGGCAGCCATTTTATTCGCAGAAAAATCGCGAAGTTCGCGGGGGTATGAACGAGACTCAAGGATACGAATTCAGCTAGCGCAGCAAGTTGAATTGAATGAATTGACTGAGTCCATTTTTCTTTTAGAGACAATTCTCTCACCTACCAAGGAGGTATCAGCAGTGCAGACAGCCAATACGGTTTCAGCAACAGATCTGGAGGGGAAAATACGCTTCAAGACCAAATGGCAGGTTCTACGGGATCGTACAGTATTTTAGACAATCGGCCCCCGGTTGGCGGGGTGTACGTGTGGGGTCCTCCCCCACCGTATTCGAATCCGAATTCACCAGCTAGACGGCCGCCAACGCAATCACCAGGAAGGTAATTATAATAATAATAATAATAGATAATAGAAAAAATACCCCACCGAAAAAAAAGCCCGCAAGAAAACTCCACGGAAAAATAAAATCCCGGAAAGAAAACCCCCCAAAAAAAACCCGGAAAAAATACCCCTATATGCGATAGCAATGGCCAGTACACAAAAAGTAATGATATTTTAATTGTTTGTCATGTTAAAGAAACTAGACCATATTTGATTCATTTTACAATACAGAGGGGTGGAACAACAGATTTTCCAACCTTGCAAAAAGGCGAATCTGTCACCAGGTTAGTTCGTTTAGGAACAATCGAGTCTTGAAAATATAAAAAATCGTCTTTTTTGGTCGTCGACGATGAACATTCCACAGGATAGGTTAAAACCTTTATTGGTATTGTAAAATGAATCAAGTATGGTCTAGTTTCTTCAACATGACACAGTTGAAATTTCATTACTTTTTATTTTTGCCATTGTTATCGCATATAGCGGTATTTTTTCCGTTTTTTTTTTCAAGTTTTTTTTCCTTTTTTTTTCGGGTGGTATTTTTTACGTTTTTTTTTTCGTAGAGTTTTTTCCGTTTTTTTTTTCCGGGGGTATTTTTTCCAGTTTTTTCGAATATTTTTGAAAAAATTTAATATTTCAATAAAAGAATAGAAGTTTATTACGGCATTTTGAATTATGTTTCTCGTATTTTCATCTAATGTTTCCATATTTATTTCCCGATTTTTTTACCGTACTCGGTAAGGTTTCTATATGATTTTTTAAATAATATTTTTGTTGGTTGTATTCTTTCTGGGTATAGTTGAAGACATTTCTGCGGTTCTTTCAGTATTACTATTTATAAAACAGTTTCATCATATTCCGTTTATCTTGGTTTGCAAAAACCATTTTACGTCACTACGTGATAGATAACGTAACAATGAATCAATTCATTTAACAAGTGTTTTTGACGGAGTCAGAGCCTACTTGAAAATTCTAGTTTTTGTGAAATATAAAAGGTTATAACATAACAAAGTATCACATATTATATAACGTTTGAATCAGAATGAAAAACTCAATTTCAATTTATAACAATTCAATATGACGCCCGTAAGAAAAAATAAAGTTGATGATGATGGCAAAGAGGCGAAACGTCGGACGGTGAATCTGAAAATACCGTCGTATAGCGGGGACAAAATGGCAATGTAAATGTGCTGTTTACTTTGATATCCTTCATGAAATACCACCAAAAATATGGTTTTTCAAAATATCCAGATATCTCCGGATATACTCGGAATACTCGAAAGTTTCTTAACGGCATATTGCTGGTCACATAGATGCGCAAGTTTACCCCAATTCAACCATTTTTGTATCTCCTATAGTTTCTGAGATCCCAATGGTGGAATTACCGGGTATATTGAATTGAATTTACACATAAAACGAGAACAGTATCGGTCCACGAGCTGGACCCCGCGGCACACCAAGTTGCACGGCCTGGGACTCATTGCAGTTTTTTGCAGGTACCATCACATCCACCACCACAACCACGGCCACGAATCACACTGCCAAATGAACAACGAGAACAGCCAATTCCGCAACTCGCGCAGGACGAGGCCTCACTTCAGCAACAAGGACAACTACGAGAACACCACCGAGCCGGAAATCCACCAACCCAACGACAACAGCGAGAGCACGGACACGTCCAGCTGCGTGGACAGGGTGTCGCACACCCTGCCGGCCAGGAAGATGAAGAAGAGGACCGACATGGCGTCCGTGAAGTCGAACATGCAGATGTCGAACAGGATAAACGTCCAGAACGTGTTCAATAATCAGAACGCGCAGGAAGAGAGCAAGGTCGGCTCGGAACACGACTACCACGAGCCCAACGTGCAGGACGGTAAGGCGGGGGATTCACAGAAGTGCCGGTTCCTGCCGAGGCTGCAGGGGGTGGAAAACGCGGGTTTTCAGACGCAAGAGAACAGCCCGCAGAAACCTGAAGCTACCGAGTCTGAGGTAAGGACCATTGGCGTTGGAGTCAACGGGAGTAGCGACCCGTGGACCCTAGCTTATCGTACACCGACGTCAAAAACACACATGTTCCCCCGACACTTAACACACATGTTCCCCCGACACAACACACACCCAGTCACACATTATAGAGGGATGCGAGAACTGGAAAATCTGCCTTCAGTGGGAGCTAAGGAGGGCCTCAGATTGAGTGTTGCGGGGCTGGTAGCCGGGGATGAATCACCCGCGGCCGCCGCACCACCCAATGGAGAACCAGCCCTACCAGGACTTCCAGGAATAGGCAGGCCGTGGGTATACTGGGCTAAACCCCCGATATACCCTACTACCCGGTTCAGGACGCACGAGGAAGAGTCCCTCACAACCGACCCCCTCGGAGTAGGGATCATATGCAAGGTGGTGGGGCCCAAAACGATTGATTGCCTACTTTGAACGACCGCAATGAAAACTGACGCATTGAGTGGAGGGATGAACTAAAGGACGGTCTTCTGCATTGCTATGAGAGCAGTGAGCCCGCCCGAAGAGGATACATGGCGAGAATGCATGCTCTGTGGTGTGAGATACACCCAGAGCATGCCGCTTTGTCCACACAAAACCTGAGGGATTATGTATCTCATCTTCGGGCACGAGGCTGTCAGAGTCACTCTTCAGCCGATTAACGAAGCGGCAGAAATGCTATGTGTCGGTCTGGCTGTAGAGAAGGCCCGCATCATACCCACAACGGAAGGCAACAGAACCTGTAAGGCGCTGCATAACACCAAGCCCCTGAAGCCACAGCAACTGGCACGGGTGGATGCGGAAATTCACGATGTCCTGTCAGAACAGGCTGACATCTGCCCCTTTGGACTTTTGTCGATTTTCCGAATTATTTTGACTGACTCGAAATTCACAGTTTATACTAATTTGGTCATTTTGAATCGATTGGAGTTCGCAGAATTGCCCTATCTTTAACCGTTCCCGAGTTGAAGAGGTCATCTGGAGTAAAAAGGAGTAATTTATAACGTTGTATTTCTCATATATGCCAAACCTTGTTTCTGAGCATAAAAAAACATATATTTTCGGAATCTGCATGAAATTTTGTGTATATAGTGCGGATCACTAGTGAATCTGTCGATTTTGTGTTTTTCATGATTTTTAGGGGTCTACCCCTTTGGAATTTTGTCGATTTTTAGAATTTTTTTTGTTTTACATCGATTGACTCGAAATTCACAGTTTATACTAATTTGGTCATTTTGAATCGATTGGAGTCCGCAGAATTGCTCTATATTCAACCGTTCCCGAGTTGAAGAGGTCATCTGGAGTAAAAAGGAGTAATTTATAACGTTGTATTTCTCATATATGCCAAACCTTGTTTCTGAGCATAAAAAAACATATATTTTCGGAATCTGCATGAAATTTTGTGTATATAGTGCGGATCACTAGTGAATCTGTCGATTTTGTGTTTTTCATGATTTTTAGGGGTCTACCCCTTTGGAATTTTGTCGATTTTTAGAATTTTTTTTGTTTTACATCGATTGACTCGAAATTCACAGTTTATACTAATTTGGTCATTTTGAATCGATTGGCGTTCGTAGAATTGCTCTGTCTATAAACGTTCTCGAGTTGAAAAGGTGATCCAAGAGTTTGTTTTGAATTATTTTCGTACATTTCCGTATAATTCAATCTTCCTCTAAGATGCATACTGAATTTGAAATCAATCCCAAGTGAATTGAAGATTTCATTGGCTTTCTACGAAACCTCTGCAAATTCCAGTTGAAATTTTTCGAAAATTTGCTAACGCATCTTTCAAAAATTTTGTCTGTTGATATTTTTATTTCAGAGCCACACGGTATACCAAATACTTGATCCTGAATCGATTGGCGTTCGCAGAATTGCTCTATCTTTAATCATTCTCGAGTTGAAAAGTTGATCTGGAGTTGAGAGAGGTCAATTCCCTCCAAAATTTTGTTTTAAATTTTTTTTGTTCACTTTAGTAAAATTCAATCTTCTTCGAACATGCACACCGAGTGTTAAGTTGATTCCGAGTCAATTAAAGAATGCATAGTCATTTGACGAAACCACTACAATTTCGAGTTGAAAATTTTCGGTATTCCGCCAAATAAATACATCTGAGGGACTCTTGCGATTTTTAGAAAAAAGAAAAAAACATTTTTTCAAAAATCAGTTTTCTTCTCCTTGGGGACTATTGCGTTACTTGACTTTGATCGTTTATAAATCCTTTAAAAATACGAAATATACCTACGCAAATTTGACTGATATAAAATTTCCTTCAGAATCCGAAAATGTAGTTGTTTTTTATATTCGAATGCCATTTCACTCAGAAAATATTGATTTTGTGGATAGAAGCCTATTTTTTCACTTGAGCGCACGGTCCTTGAACTCAGTCGATCATCCTTTTCAAATACCGCGTCAATTCCAGGTTTACTTCGCTGATGTGAGCAGCTGCTGCAACATATCAGTGCGAAATGACGGGCAGGACTCCTCTCTGTACGACGAAGCTCTTGAGACTCAGAAACCGAGACTGATTTCCTTGCAGAAACCCGATGCCAAAGACGTAAGCACCAGCCAGCTGTTGCAGAATTTCCAGGAGAATATTTCATCGTCCACCGTGACTGAAGATGAAGATTATTTGGCACACAGGATGGGTAAATTGACTTTCTTTATGATCTGTGTTTATGCTGATTCATACTCGAACGACGCTTCCGTGGAGGAGGTCGTGCCAAATATAATGAACATATTGAGCCGTGATATCGCATGACCATCCTGTTCTGATTTTAATATTAATCCAAAACCAAAAAGCTTTGTCTATAAGTTTTTATAACTTCTGACAATAAAGTATATTTTGACTTTGACTTTGATATGTTAAAAGTTTCAAGGATCTAGCTCACCGGAAGTTAGTTCAAAATCGACTGCAAAGTTATCAAACCACTATACAGATTGACAAGAGACAATAAACTGGTAGTAACAGTATCTGTTCAGTATTTCATTGTTTTTATTTCATCTATGATCTGAGAAAATGCAACACAGATTATTTTGGAGAAAATTCCTTGAATCCCATGATGAGTTGAAAGATTTGACATCCTCACGAATTCCTAGTAGTACGAAACGTAGGCTTTCAATATTCATTCATGAATTTGGCTGTAGTGAAATCTCTCTCTAGCTGTCGGTAGCTGAACTGAGTCTCCCTTGAAATTGGCGAAAACGCAGTGAATTCCGTACCTACACACACGATCAGTAGGCACTGTAGAAAAAACTTGAAAACAAGACAATTTTTCCAGTCTTTGTTTGTTCTGATGCATTCTGATTGAGTTACGTGATGCCATTAGCCCTTTCATAAATCGAAAATTAATGTTATAATAATATTTTATTCTTAATATATATAAATTACGTGTCACGTTGTTTGTCCGCTATAGACTCCCAAACTACTTAACCGATTTCAATCAAATTTGCACACCGTGTGCAGTTCGATCTAACTTGACAGATAGCATAGCTCACATCTCAATTTATAGCCGCAATATTATTTTATTGCAAATTATTTGTTGATGGCGAGAGAGTGAGACAGAACACATTACACGTTCTCGGTCTCCTCTTTGTGCGATGCTTCGTAGTTTCCACACTATCGTCTACTAAGCATTATTTGTTTATCATTCGACAGTCACAATTATCTGTCAGTCCCAAACGATTCTAACAGATGGCGGTATCTGCTGACTGGATTGAGTAAGTATTCTAACAGATGGCGCAGTGTTAAAAGTACTAACGATTCACATAAGTTACAATTTAATGGCATAACCACCACGTGTTGCTGAGGCTAAAGTATAACTTAAATTTATTTCGTAGTAAACGCAATACAGTGGAGTTCAATTGTTCTTACGTTCTTAATTTTTGGTATTACCATAGCCGGCCACGTGTTATTTAGACTGAATTATAAATTGAATTCATATTATAGTAAAAGTAATACAGTTGAATCCTTCTTGCTTTTTAATTATTAGTGATTCATTATTTAACAATCTTTAATTAAAGTATATACATGCAAGTATTGCCACGTAGTTATATTATTATATATTTGCTATTATGATGATTATGAGGTACTCAAGGCTCCAGAATCAATATCAACGGTAGTAGAAAATCAATGATGGCGGTCGCCATGTATTTTAACAAATGGCATCTTTGTAAAAAAGCATGGTAGTCCCCATGACTGGTGTTCTTCTACCGTTTCCCTTGAATAATTTACTACTATGTAATATAATAAAAACCTTAGCCACAGCCAGAGATGGCGCTGAATTCATACTTCAGTGTTTGTCTCAGGGATTTCCAATTAGGATGAAAGGATTTTTCGATTCAATTGGGTCGAACTAGCCTTCGCTGATGATTGGCAATGACCATGAAACCGGTACGGAGGTGTTCCCCCAATTAAATCGAAAAATAATTTCAGCTTTGATATTTGAAATGCATTGCAAAGTGATTCTTGTAGAAAACTTTGCCAAGTATTAAACAAATATAATTCAATGGTCGTAGGGGGCAGTAGTTGTTTTTTGTTGAATACTTGCCGACGACTTTACCTATTGTATAGGTTTTATTGCGGAAGATTGGATTACGTAATCCACCATATTTCATTATACAGCAACGCGTGGCCGGGTCTGCTAGTAGTAATATAGAATATGAAGGAACCGAAAAATTGGTTGATTTTCAGATTTTATTTTAGCGTTCTCATTCAGATTTCAGAGTTGTCAATAGTCAAAAGACCTCTATCGACCCTTTGTCCACCTCTGTAGCTTTCTATCCGATGTTCATCAGCTAAACTTGCAGTCCGGAGTCACTGAATACTGTTAAAAATAATCCCTTGCAACGCCCACCTTAATTTAAAGTTTGCCGCTTTTCGACAGGCAACAGACAAATGTCCACGCGGAGCAGGATGCCCTTCCCGCTTCCCAACCCTCCGGAACTGGAGTTCAGCGCAGATCCCTGCATCCAGCTGCTGCCCAAAGACATATCCCAGAACAGCCTCTGCAGTAGCGTGCAGACCCCCATGACGGAAACCACCGACGACACGATATCTCCCGAAGAATGCTGCAGCTACTTCCAAGAGCAGCCGTGCGAGCAGAACACCAGGAGAGGCTTCACCAGCGCCTCTTTGGATCACTATCTAGCCCCAGATGCGCAGTACGAGGTAATTCCCAAATACTCGAAGGTTCTCCGATCGAATAACACAACCTAGATGAGTAACTCGCCGCACACGCATTAAAATTTGTGTGTAAGGGACATCTTCCCCCAACGGCAGTGTCGTGCGTTGTTAACAGAAATATTGAGGTTCAATAAAATAGAAATAATGGAAACCCAATATGGAATGGAAACCTGAAATTATGACAAAATAATCCCGACAGGATTTTGAGAACAGCCGATGCTCTAATTGACATGTTTTTTCATAATCCATTCATTTTACTCTTTTCCAATCCGTTTTCCCTTTCTCGATAGTTACGACACTGGTAGGTAGCTTACAGTTTTGGATTTACAGCTTCAAATGGTCTTTTACACATTTCACAATGCTCACCATTGATCAATTATAAAAACTAACGATAGTTTAACACAAATAAACTCAGAATTAACATTCGACTTCCGGCAATGGTGGAGGACTGACGGCGTCCTCGTGTCTGAAGTCAAGTTGATGTGTGTGAGTGTTCTAATGTTTTAATATTTATATACCTGATCTGGAGAAATTGTTTCAGTTGAGGAGACAGAAATCCAATAAACTAAACAAACAACAAACTCAGAATTTGCCCTTTTTTCACGAAAAAACACTCCAATAAGCCAAATACGAAAACAAACAGAAAATGTTTTGTTACTGTTAGGTCAAATATCGAATGCAGCGTTGCAATACTGACCAGACTATATCGACAACGAAGAATCTCCGTTCGGCCATAGAAATACAATCGTTTTTTACATGCTCCCAAGAAGCTGCAATGCACGTTTCAATTGCTTTTTTATTGTTATAGATTTCATACAAGACAGTAATTTTGGGTTTTCGTTGCCATGAATATACCCGACAGAAATCAAATTCTAGCTGACGTGCTTATTGTATCCTTAAAAAATTGCTACATGGCAATAATGTCATGATTTGAGGAATGACATTATGAAAAGATGTTACCTTCAGTTCACTAGAAGAACAAAGTTTCAGCACCCAAGGGCTGTTCGCCTCGACAGAGCAGACTTGAAATGGAAACAAGAGGTGAAGTACCTAGGGCTTACCCTAGACTCAAAACTACTCTGGAACAGACACGTAGAAAAGATCGTTAACAAGGCAAAATCATCACTGATGGTGTGCAGGAACATTGCAGGAAAAACGTGGGGTTGAACCCATCAATACTACGATAGATGTAAACCATGATAGTAAGGCCTATGATCACCTACGGAGCAGTAGTGTGGCACGTCAGAACCGTACTCGCCATAACAGAGAAAATCCTGGAGAAAGTGCAAAGACTAGCATGTCTTTGTATAACAGGAGCAATGAGGTCCACTCCAACAGCAGCAGTAGAGGTAATTCTGGACCTCACTCCTCTCCATATCATGGTGAGGAGAACTGCTTGGGGAGCAAACCTCAGGTTGGCTAAAGTCGGACTCAAAGGGACAGCATACGTCGTAAGGGGCTCAACCCCCACCAAAAGTGCGCACCTTGCCGATCTCCCAAATGACGAAATTATCAGAAAATTCAGTTTCGAGAAATTCTTTCGAACGGAATTAAATACCAAAAGTGGATGGAGCATAGAATCCATTCGAGCACTGGGGAAGAATACCATAACGGGTCCAAAACTCCCGACGGAACTGGAGCAAGAGTCTTTGGGCCTCGCACCAAATACTCTGACCCCATGGGCCAGTTCTCCAGTATTTTTCAAGCGGAAATTCACGCCATAGAAAGGTGCATTCAATTCAACCTCGACAGAAAATACCGGAACAAGGAAATCGCAATCCTCTCCGTCAAGTATTCATCAAAGCGTTGAGCTCATATCACATCAACCCAAAGATGGTTTGGGAATGTCTAGACAAACTTAATGATCTAGGCAGGAACAACAAGGTGATCTGACACTGATCGGGCCAGAACCATTCTGCGGACTTGAAAAATCTCACTTTCAAGAAAAACTCAATAAAACTGAAGAAGCAATGAGAGCAACATACTGGCAAAGACTTCCAGGGCTAAAGCAGGCCGAAAATTTCCTCGGCAACTTCAACCGAGCAAGATCGAAGACACTGATTAACCTCAGCAAAACTAGTCTAAAGACAATCACGGAATTTCTGATGGGAAACTGCAAACTCAAAGAATACCTAAGGAAAGTAGGCTTAGAGGAGGACAGCACCTGCAGAATCTGTGGGGAACATCCAGAAACACCACACCATATATTGATGGAGTGTTATGCTGTACATCACAAGAGATTGAATATACTGGGATCACACCAGCTAACTGTGGGAGAAATACCACGAATAGACCCCCTCAAAATCCTTAAATTCCTCAAGGAATTGTGGCTTGAGGGGCTGCTGTAAACGAGAGCACCTTGAAATAGCAGAAGATGGGGCAAAATAGATCTAATTAGGTCGCAGCGCGTGATACTTGATCGGAGCGAAGGTTCACTTATACAGAGTTAGTCAAATGTATGGACTCGCCCATTTTCCTCAGTTTGTATGAGGGTAATCGAAAAAAATTTGGGAGGAAGTTAAAAGGTATTTTGCCTTGCATCTTTCTACGAAATCAAATATTTTTCAGATTTGTCATTGGTGGAGAATGTAGCTAGTTGATCTTTTAAGCGATATGGAAAATTGATTCAGAAACTGGCGCACGCAAGTTTTTATAAAAAAATATTTTTTATGTGCAACATTGACAGTTGTTTCATTAAAAAAAATCACTTCCGATGTTTGGGATGATTTGAGGCATTGAAAACTGAAAATAATCCATTGATGGTTGAAGAAATATTTCATTTCTTTTTTAAACAAAATATCAATGCATTAAATGCGAAATGTAAAAATAGTATGAATGCGGATAAGGTCCCCATTCCATACAGCATTGTTTGAGTTCATATTACAAGGTAGCCGTCACAAAATTTAATCGAAAATACTCTATTCACTTTAGATTCTGCTTGCGTTCCTCATAACGCACGATAAACTTGAATCAGTCTTGGGTCAGAACAACGAATAGTTGTCTACTTGTCAATGTCGTAGATGATCATCTACCTTTGGATTCCATCGCTCGTTTCAAATTAAATTTCAAACTAGTGACTGTAGATGTCACAAGCTACTTCTCATTTATACTGTATTTGCCTTACGATACTAATTCAGAGTTTATTCGTTTCAATTTAGAAAGACCTCATAAAGCCGTGCTGATGAGTTGGTAACAACGAAACAGCGCTGTCTGCGGATGATACTATCGCGTCTCAGAAAAATTTGCTCACGTTATCGTGTAGTCCTTAAAAAGTGGCCATGCCAAAGTGCTATTTGTCTTACATTTCCTTTAGAAATATCTCCAAAACTACTCGGAATATTGAAACTTTCTAAATGGCATATCATTAGGCAATCTGAAATAATATCGGTTTGAATTCAGGTGATACCGGACCAAGACGGCTACCGACAGAGCTCCAGCAATCTCACCGCCACCATATCGGGCTTGAACTACGATCAGAACTACTATAACCAGAACCCCGGCAACTTCGGCTACAACAGCTCGGGGGCGAAAAACGCACCCCCCAAAACGCTGAACCTGAACCAGCAGACCAGGAGAAACATCGGTTCGAACATTTCCGCGCTGATCCAAAACTTGGGGGCAAATCCCGCGGGACTGTTGTACGCAGACGGCAACGTCGACGACGAAGTTCAAGGTCAGGGATGTCACAGCGACGGGACCATCGATTCCGGCTGGCAGAGCGGCTCGGAAAAGACGGAGGGCAGGAAACAGGACGCCGGCGACGGGTCTCACAAATCCGTTAATGTTTAGGATATGTTAGCTCGACACTCGACGTTGGTGAGTGGGCCAAATTGGACACTTTCAAAGGGGTTTCCAAACTAGATAGATGAAAACTGATGGCTGTATCTGGGGGTCAAATTTTATGACGAACTCAATTGTGAAAACCGCATATCGATATCTATCATCGTTTGTGAGTTACAGCATGTTTTTCGAAAATGTGCATTTTCGAAAAGTTGATGTAACTTTTTTCCTGTCAAAAATTTCTCGTTTCTATGTAAACATTTCCGGAGTACTTTTTTACGTAGAATTCAATGGCGCGAGTAACTTAGTTTTTCAAATAAGATGTCCATAGTTATTCCTGTATATTCCTGAGCTTAAATAACCTTTCCAAAAATTTTGCACACTTGATGTTTTGCTAGTCATCTTTGAAATACAGAGCTTTTTCGCAAGATTGCGACACAACCTAGTTGATGTTTGGTAATTTGAAAAGAAAAGGTCAATATTATATGAATCAAATAGGGATAGGGAGTTGGAAGAAATATTCGTTTTAGGAGCTGTTGAAAATAATCTCAAAACTTCAACGCGAAATTTGAGAATATCAACAGATCTACCAAGAACTAACGTTAAGCGTATTTTGAGAAAGCACAAAGTACAGGACCAGAAGAGTTCGTGAACTCAGACCAGGAGATTTTGAACGCCGCATGGATTTTTGCCAGTGGTTCCTGGAAAATTGTAACCAAGGCTTTTAATATCCCCCCCCCCCTGTTAACTTTTGAACGGTTTGACGTACAAACTTGAAAAAAAATCGTTTGGAGGGTTTCACCGATACTACTTTTTGAAATATAACACATTGTGATAGCTCGAAAGATGGCGCGGGAGGGCACATTAACTTAAAAATTTTAAATGGCATGGGGGGTCATGTGTCACATCGTTGAAAAGATAATTCAATTCTCTTTTCAACCATATAAATTTGTTTGATTTTCTTTTCACAATATGCATTTGAAATGTCAGAATAAGTGCGGATCTGGCTGTCCAAATCCTTTTTCTTACCTGATCACTATAGTTTAAAATGGTTTGATGTAAAATAACGAAACATAATTTTTTTTTGGTAGAACGGAAAGTAGTATCGGTGAAACCCTCGAAATGTTTTTTTTAAGTCTGTACGTCAAACCGTTCAAAAGTTAACAGGGGGGACTATTAAAAACCGCACTGTATACTTGGTTACCATGGTTATTTATCTGGCAATCCGTATATATCAAATTCCTGAAAAACCGGTGACTATTTCCTGAAACTTCGATAACTTATCTGTCACCAGAGCAACCATACTTTTTTCTTGGTAGATTCGGTAACTGCTTGTCATTTATCAATTTGACTCATTTTATTTGATTGAATGTTGAAATTTTCAATACAAAAAGAATGCATTGGAGGTAGTTTTTTTTCTGACGAAAGGTAAAAATGTTTAACAAATTTATTTAAAAAAACTCATAATGTTGACCGAAAACAAGTGACAAGGGGTCCGTACATGTGAAGCCGGTTGCCTGAAAACTTTTTAACCGAGCTGAACATTTCGGCGGTATACGGACCATACCCCAAGAGTATGATTTTTCGTTAAATTGTATTTGGACAGACGAAGCTTACGTGAGCAGTGCCGGCATTTTCAACCGCATACAATTCTTTTACTTGGGCACAACAGAATCCTCATTATATTGTGGAGCAGACAAGTCCAGAATGATTTGGATTTGGTGTGTAGAATTATCGGCCCGTTCATTTATAATGGCACTCTCACATCTCAGAGGCATATAGAAATTTTAAGGCAAAATATTGAATTCCTTGTTGATGAATTGCCACTAATGGAGCTCAAAAAAATATATTTGCAGCAGGACGGGGCTTCGCCTCATAACACTGCAATTGTCATAAAATTTTTGGCTGCAAATTTTGGAAAAAATTGTATAGTCAACCGAGGACCCAACCGTTGGCCGGCCAGGTCACCGGATCTAACGCCCATTGACTTTTATCTCTGGGGAACGTTGAAAGATCTAATTTTTGAATTGCCGTCCAATTCTAGATATGAATTGGAAGCGGAAGTGATGCAAAGTATTGCGTCTCACTCCGATTGAACCAATCGATTCGGCAAAAAACGTTCAGGAAAGGCGTTGCCTGTGTGTAGGAGAAGCTGGTAGACATTTTGAACACCTTCGTTGAAGAAATATATTTCATTGTTTGTTCTCCTTCATTATTATTATTATTGATGAAGTTTCGTTTATTAGTAGTCACTAAGTCAATATAATCTAAATTGTTATCAGTTTTATTAAAACAGGGCGCGCTGGTATGTCATTAACCCCACTGGGTCCGAGAATCATGTGCCCTGAGTAAACGGAGTGAACCGCATATTACGGCCTTCTGCATTTTTCCGGCTAAGTTTTCTGCCGCATCACGGCAAGCCAATATGATTTCTTGTTGTTTGTTCTCTATCATAGTTATTATTAGCGCTACATGAAAAGACCTAAAAGCTCTGTATTTCAAAGATGACTCTAGCAAAACAACAACTGTGCTACTTTTTTAGAAAGGTAATTTTCTCTACTGAAATATGAAGAAATATACTGAGGTCTCATTGAAAAAAATATTACTCACACCATTGAATTGTACGTAAAAAAATGTTTTGGAAATGTAATCGTAGAAACAAGACATTTTTGACAGGAAAAAAGTTGGAGCAATTTTCTAAAATACACATTTCCGAAAACATGTAACTCATAGACGATGATGGATATCGATATGCGGTTTTCACCATCGAGTTTATCATAAAATTTGACCCTCAGACACAGCCATCAGTTTTCATCTACCTAGTTTGAAAATAGGACTTTCCCTTCAAAAGTGTCCAATTTGGCCCACTCTGTAGAATTGATATTCCCATCGGTTTGATTCTGGTACTGAAAAATTATTTTGTTTAAACGAACCCCGCACCATTCTTAAGGAAAAGGGCTCTCGGTAAAATTTTCAAAATGTTTGGTTTATCTCAGATTTTAACTTCCCCAGCAAAAGTGCACCAGGGGACAAAGAAATATGTCGAGCAGTTTTCGATATACACAGCGTTGAGGTGGAAAAGTGATGATTTCTCTAATCATTTTCAAAAATTACAGAATAGGTCAAACAGATAATTTTTTGAAGCATATCATGCCATAGTGTTTCAAAGACTGACACTGTTTTATATCTTTGGAATGAAGGAATATTGATATTGGATGAATTTTACAATGTTCTTCATCGTATCATACGATGCACTCCACGTATTGACCATAAAATGTTTCTGCTTTTCACTAATATCCTTCTTCCGACACCACTGTTATGATTTTTCTCCAAAACTTCTCCCCGAGTGAAATATGTCGCCTTTTATAATCAATTCGAGCAGAGAAGATTTTTTGGGATTCTTCCGTTCTCCAGATTGCTCAGTACAGAAAAACATCAACAAATAGTTCCAAGAATGAGGAAATATTAACTGCGATCGGCGTCGGTTGGCTTTTGGGGAATATGAGTTACGTTTTATGGTCGTAATTTCATTCCTAGATGTGCATTTCGTTCACCAAGTTAACTTCATCAGTAGGATTACTAAACTGTATAAAAAAATCATCTGTTTGAGGTATTCCGTAATTCGTGAAAATGATCAGAGAAACCATCAAGTGGTGATGGAAGTTTTCAAATTGACACCCTGTATATTCTTCAGTGTAAATTTTGAATTATTTCCTCTCTAGATATCAATCATGATGAATTTACATATACTAAATGCCAACACCATAGTACATTATTTATGCAGTTACTTTTTCGACAATATGCCAAATATGGAACAACACCTATAGAGTACTACCAAATATACTTATCTGAATGTATGATAGTCGGACCGTGAGCAATAATTATTCTTTGTTTTGGCCACGTATTGTAAACCTCCGAAATACTCGAGTTGAAATGTCCAGCGATTTTGAAACGTCCTGTTTTGAGGAATGGAGAGTGACTGTTGATAGAGTGATTGGAAATATTGTGTACGTATCGAAATTTATTTATAATCTATTCATTGACGTTGAAAACAGAAATTTTGTAAATTGTTAGAATGTTTTGTAATAAAGATATTGTGAGTTGATGATGCTTTATTTTACTAGTTTCAACACTTCTTGGCCGCCCAGATACGCGTCGTTCACCCCTTGCAACCTAAATATTATAGTTAATAATAAAAATGATAATAATACTCCCTCATAAACACTCATACCCAAAGGCATAGCCTGTGAAGGTAGAAGACGGTTATTTTTATTATGTGCCGTTGCGCTCCGGAGCGACTTACTGATTTTTGGTGGCGTATTCACTTTTCAGCTGTGGGAAAACCCGAAAATTCTATAGCACCACCCCGGGTGGTCGGCGCGAACTCCAAGCAAGCATTAGACGTCGGGATTGGCATCTAGACAACTCACATTACCCATCGACTCCTATGAAATTGACAAGAAAATTCTCGTTTTCCAGGATTCGAACCTGGCCAAATTCAGCTGTAAGATATTGCTGCGATGTCACTTCGTGACCTGCGACTCGAATCGTTACGTCGCACAGACGTCCCAGCGACTCACTTTTGTCACACTCATGCTGGCGACCTCTATGCGATGTAGTTCTGAGACGTCTTTGCGATGTAGTTCTGAGACGCCGCAAAGATGCCTCCTAATAATGTATCAGGGATGTAACAGAGCGACATAGCAGCGATTTCTTCACTGTTATATTCAAGATACGTCAACGTCTATGCGATATTCTAGACAGAAACAGCAAATGTAAACAGGAAATATATTTTCAATATGAAAAAAATAAATATAACAAAATTATAAAAAAAAAACTTAAAAAAATGAAAACATTCTGGCACATCATTAACAAAGTAAAAAATTAAAATAAATTAATTAAAAAACTAAAAGTTAATTGGTTTGGTTCCTTTTCCTGTCGAGCCTTTGTTTGGCATGCCTGAACCAATTGGAACAGGCTGCTTCCACATTTTTTTCGTTCTCTCCGTGAAATCAATGAAACAATATGAGACCACTGAAAGCTACAATGCCAGATAGTAAGGAAAGAAATAATGAAATCTCACTTTGTTGATACTCAACAACGATACTTACTTTTCACTTTCAGTTTATGGACACTAAAATTCGCAAATGTGATCAATCCAGTTGGAAATATCAGAACATGAACAGAACAGAAAGCATTCAAAGCGACAAAGCTTCGATCTTCGATCAATGCATCGATACTAAAAAGAACTAGAACTAAATATGGTTATACAATACAGTAACGCAGTCGCATCCCGCTTTCAGGTTGGCCAACATTGCCTACGATCTGTGTTGCCAACTTCTTGCCAACTTACCGCGTTAATTCAAAATAAACATTTAACACAAATTGAGGATTCGCCTTTCGACCATGGTGGAGGACAGATGGCATCCTTGTGGTCGACAATCAATTGAGTGTGTGTGAAAGTCCTATTATCACCTGATCTTGAGATAACTCGATAAAAATATAGTAGCAGAGATTTCTAAGTATAGATTTTGATGTCGCAGTATGAAGTCTATGACAAGTAACAATTTGACATCGCAGGGACATCTAAATCCAGCTATCACTAATTTATATATCACAGGAATATCGCACTGTGATATCGCAGTAATGACAACAATAAGACATCGCAGAGACATCTATATTCGGCTATTATTGATTTTGATATTTAAGGGATGTCGCGGTGTAATATCGCAGGAATGTCAACGATATGATATCACAAGGATAAATCCCATTTTTGACGATATTGACATCCCTGACATGTGGATGTTTGCCTAGTGTTGACTGGATAACCGCCTTGCTACCGAGCACCCTAAAAGTTAAAAAAAATATTACATATTAGGGTAGTATGTAATCTGTAGTAGAATGTATACCAAATCGAATTGACAAGTTTTATTCCAGATGTTCTGAAACAAATTGAGACCGTATTTTAATGTCCAGAGCACAATTCGTAAGGTTTTATAATAGTCTATGTGATGAGTTCAATGAAGCATGTCCAATTCAGAGGATTAAAATTAAACATGAAAAACAATGGATAACCAAAGGAATAAAAAATTCGTCAAAAAATGTAAGTACGTTCTTTGCATTATATCAGAATGTTTACAGAGAGTGAATTTTTTCACGATTACTTTAATAAATATCGCAGAATATATAAAAAAAATATCAAAACTGCAAAAAAGAATTGTTGCTTTGTTTACAATTGTTGTTTTGTTTGTTTTTAGAATTGTTTTTTCCGCTAACCAGCTGTCATTCCCCTACGAACGACAGCCCTCAGAAGTCGAAACTTGTGCGAGCTAAGGATTAACGAGGTCTTACCATTTAACGTGCGATTCCTAGCACGAGACCAGTTACCATGCTATGGGAATCGAACCCACGTCCCTCTGATTGATATCACCTTCCAATAAATATCGAAAGTATCACATCACTTTATCGTTTCAGAAAAGACGTGAAAAATGTATTATCAGAAAAAGCTTACAGGGGTTTTATGATGATAGTATATAAAAATCAAAATTATTATATCATGAATCGAGCATAGTAAGGGTTACAATTTGTTTTGTTCTTTTGCTATTGATCGTTTCTATATAATTTACAATTCGATAAACATTATTTCTGCTTTCGTAAACTGGAGATCATGGCCTAGAGTTGAAGAGAGAGTCAAAGTTGAAGAAGAGGCATAAGTATGTGAGTTGAAATGAATACCTTCTTTCTTTTCATATACCGGGTGGCTACGGAAGTATTGCCTACGGAATATCTCAGTTATTGTATGAAGTAGGTTTGTGAAATTTCGAGCATCGATATAATGACATAAGAGCTAGAATTTGAGCATATTGACATGTCGAAGTTAACTTCCAGTCTGACCGGAAGTAACATCAACTTTCTTATTTTAAATGGAAACCCTATTTATTTTCTTTTCGCTTTATTCAGCATTCAATTCCCTTTCTAATGACATATCACAAGTTAGTATCTAACTAGAAACTAGATCATAAAAAAAATATTATAGAAATTCACAGAGTAGGCCGTGGAAGCAAAATGAAAGCCAAAAATTGAAAAGTTGGCTATGGAAACCATACGTCACTTGATAACAGTTGCTACTACTGTGATATTTTATTTTCATTCATCGGCGTTATAAAAAGCCGCCAAAAAAACATTGGAAAAATTGGAAAAAAAAAAAATTCTCTGTAGGTCCATAACTTAAATAGGAACATACAACTTTTTCTTGCCTGTACTATTCAGCATAACCATTCCTTTCTAATGATATAATAGAAAGTAATTTTTTGAAATGAAATACCAAAAAATCCAATTATTATTCTTCAAATAACAAAACAGATTATCGCCATACGCAAAAATAACATTAAAAATAATGTGAAATGATAAATTATATCCTGTAGGTTCTAGGTTGATTGGGAACATAAACGTACTTGGTCTGTGCCATCGTCCATAGATATTCTAATATCTACCTATGGACGATGTTTGTGCTATTCAGAATAATCATTCCATTGCAATAATCATTCGAACCAAAATATTAACAAGTAGGCTGATTAAGATGTATTTTGGAATGAAACAAAAAAGAAACGAGAGCTCTCACGAACGCTGCTCTCCATATTATTTTGCCGTTCGAAGTAGTGTTTTTGATTCTGCCATTTTAAAAAGGTTTGGAAATCGAAATCAGTTAGTGGAATATTCAAAAAATGCCCCGTTATTCACGAACCGAACAAATTGACATGCTTCTCATTTATGGTGAATGTTTAAAAAATTCTTATGCCGCTGAACGATTGTATTTAGAGCGATATCCAGGGAGGCAGCAACCGTCAACAAGGTATTTCCAGTGGCTTGAAGAAAAATTAGGAACTGAGCCTGATGTTCACGAAGACCAAGAAGCATTTGTTATCAATGAGGAAACTGAAATTAATGTATTAGCTTTAGTACAATATGATCAAGGCAGATTCGCGCCGAATTAGCTGTAAGGACTCTGCTAGGAAAATTTTTAAAAAACATCGATTTAAATCCTTCAAGTATCAGTTGCATCAACATTTGTATGAAAATGACGGTGAAAGGCGCCTGGAATATTGTAATTGGATTCTTCGACAAAATGCTGAGAATCACCTATTTAACTATTATATCTTGTTTACGGACGAGTCAAGATTTACCAACAATGGATTATTTAACAGGAATAATACAAGGTAGGTACTGTACTTTATTTGGATTATTGTCGATAGTCGAAGTGTAAAGTGCTAAAAGTGTGAACGGTCTTTTGTTTCAGGTACTGGTCGATAGAAAACGAGCACCGGTTTCGACAAGGTGGCTTCCAGGAGAGATTTGGTGTGAATGTTTGGGCAGGAATAGTTGGAACTCATAGTGTTGGCCCCATTCTTTTTCAAGGCCAACTAACCGGTGAGAGATACTTTAATTTTTTTCACGAATGAAATTTCGGAATTCATTAACAACCTACCAGCGGAAATAACTGAGAGAATGTACTTCCAGCAAGATGGCGCCCCTCCGCATAATTCAAGAATAGCGAGAAATTATCTTCAAAATCGCTTTCAAGAGAGACTTATAACAATCCATGGTCCAGTCAGGTGGCCACCAAGGTCACCTGATCTTACTCCGTGCGACTTTTTTCTATGGGGGCATCTTAAAAATAGGGTGTATTCCACACAGCCTACAACTCTACATGAGCTAGAAGGAAAAAATTCGTAGATATCACGTCCCAAATGTTGAGAAACGTTTTACATGAAAATATCACCAGAGTCAATAAATGTATTGACGCTGAGGGAATGCATTTCGAACATTTGTTTTGAATTTATTTTATCTTTAATCCTATCAATTTGAATTTTTTTTTCGATAAATCTGTTTTTTTGTTATTTGAATAATAATAATTGGATTTTTTGGTATTTCATGTCAGAAAATTACTTTCTATTATATCATTAGAAAGGAATGGTTATGCTAAATAGTACAGGCAAGAAAAAGTTGTATGTTCCTATTTAAGTTATGGACCTACAGAGTATTGTTTTTTTCCCAATTTTTCCAATGTTTTTTTTGGCGGCTTTTTATAACACCGATGAATGAAAATAAAATATCACAGTAATAGCAACTGTTATCAAGTGACGTATGGTTTCCATAGCCAACTTTTCAATTTTTGGCTTTCATTTTGCTTCCACGGCCTACTCGGTGAATTTCAATAATATTTTTTTTATGATCTAGTTTCTAGTTAGATACCAACTTGTGATATGTCATTAGAAAGGGAATTGAATGCTGAATAAAGCGAAAAGAAAATAAATAGGGTTTCCATTTAAAATAAGAAAGTTGATGTTACTTCCGGTCAGACTGGAAGTTAACTTCGACATGTCAATATGCTCAAATTCTAGCTCTTATGTCATTATATCGACGCTCGAAATTTCACAAACCTACTTCATACAATAACTGAGATATTCCGTAGGCAATACTTCCGTAGCCACCCGGTATATGTAAAATAATATTATAACAAAATGATATCCATTTTTTGCTTAATTTGAATAAGTCGTTCGATGAGACTATATAATTTTTTTTATAGATTATTTTCAAAAGCCATTTTTGAACAGCTTCTGAATATTTCAAAAAGTTTTTATTAAGGCCACCCCATCCCAACTTTTCATAATTTATGTGTGATTGAACAAGTGAATAATATAATGTATCCAGATAATGGGTTTTCAAAACTGTTTTTAACAACTTGAATTTCGACAAGAGATATCCCAAATTTTTTATTACATAGTCAATTTGTGAATCCCATCTTGAGGTACACCATATTCAAATATTCCTGGTTTGCAAATTTTCTCATTTATTTCCACATTGTTAAAATTGTTTTTTTCCGTTATTGAATTATATCAGAGCGCTTTCTAGTTGTTTGTATGATTTTTCGCGAAACCCTAATCTCCAATTTATGCAATAGTAATTCATGACTCACTGAATCAAATGGTTTTGCAAGATCAAGAAATACAAAGTGTTGGAGTTTTTGTGTCTCGTAATTCATATAAGATATTTTTTTTCAAACCAAATTGTAAATCAAATTTACTAAATTTGATGTAATGTTATGTGTTTTTGGGTAGTTTTCAATTCGAATTTTTACTAATTTTTCAAAAATGTTGGTTCTGATATTAATGATTTTGGTCTATAATTTTTTACGCAGGATTTTTTGTCTCTTCTACGGAGTGGTTCAATGATGAAAAGAAATGAATATTTATCCTTGACTATTATTTTTGTTCAGATTTTAATTAAACCAGCTGATACAGTTTTGTAATGTTTTTGGGAATTTCCTCTGTTTTTATCAGATTTAGGATATATCATTACGTTTAAATTCTAATTTGGTGATTTGTTTTGTCAGTTAATAATCCAAAATGAGTAGTCTGTTTTCGTGTCGTATGAGAAAACTGACTTGGACCTATAGTGTGGTTTTGTCGATACGCCTTACACGAAAAACCAATAGGATTGAAAATATCGAAACCGCCTTTTATTTTGATTTGCCCGAAGTTTTGGATAAATTGAAGAAGTGAAACAAATTAATATTGACCACATAGGAATAACAATAGATTCAGTTACATTCCCGCCATCCCGCCTTCTTATTCCTATAATCATTTAAATGAATCATGACCATGCAGGAAAACCTCAGATATGGAGATGGAGCTAAACTGTGTTAGTCGAGTTGTGATAAAGGTCCTAAAAGAACGATGTGAAATGGATTCGATCAAAATGTGAGTATTTTATTTGATTATTTGACAAACATATCTAAGAATCAATATACAGAGAATAGAAAAATTGAAAACAAAACAAAATTCTGTAGTCTGTAAAACAATGAAATAGAATAAATTTTTCTATAGTATGTTTTATTTTTTATGACACATTTGATGAATCAAACGTGTTGGGCGTTGACACACCACAGAAGAGAAAAAAGTTAAATATCCAGTATTTTATCATTTCCATCACGTCGCCATTCTAGCAACTAATTTATCAAAATTTGTTCGTTAGGGTTATATAAGACCAAATGAATATCTCATAAAATTATCCTAGTGACCAAAAGTATGGACAAATATATTCCTCTGATATTAACTTGCAAATGAAGCTCAAAAAAATCAATACAGGAGCTATTATTATCAATTCTTTTGATGAAACATTTCAGTAAAGCACTGAATATAGCTATATATACAGGGCGGGGCAATAGTGCGTCAGAGTCCGATTGCTTGAGTTCTAAGATAGTTAGGACGATAATTCAAAAACCAAATATAACTAGAGAACTGTGTCTATATCTAGAAGTTATTGTCGGATATACAGGGTGAACCAAGGAAAATCTACAGGGTCAATTGCATTTTTTTTAATGAAATGCTATGTACTTCAATCCATTTTTTCAAGCATTTTAGTGGTCTCCATCCACAACTCCAATATCCTTTACTATCTCCCAACCACTTGAGAGTTATAATTTTTAATTTTTGTCAAAATAATGCCATATCTGCAGATGCATACCGAAAAAAACACCGATCTCAAGATTATGGAATGCAGGAGGTCATGATTATAATCCTATTCGTCAGACATATGAGTGATATTTCTGAATCATTATCATTCCCAAAAATTATACAGGATGACTAAATATGATTTTTCAATCCGGACGTTTTTGAATTAAATTTTCTCGAGTTCTTCAAATGGAACACTCCGTGTATTGTTCGACCATGTGATATAGGATTGAGAGGAGAATATTTTTTGTATGTACACACACATTGTTTCGATTATTTTAACGAATCCCAACTTCTTTTATCCTTCAACTTTATTTCGTGTGTTTGCTTCCTGATTTGGAATAATTTTCGTTTGCTATTGTGTGCTATTAATTGAAAAACATTTATCGTGGGTACATACATTCTGACAGATGAGGGAAATAATCAGTAGTAATATCCCGACAAAATGCAGAATTTTTGAAAAATACTTTCTCCTTGCTGGCACTCAAACTGTGAGCAAGCTCTCGTGGTATTTCTAAGCAACACAGTTTTCGTGAAAGTATTTTTCAAAAATTCTGCATTTTGAAGGGATATTCGATCAGAGAATTTCACGAATACATTATATTATGGACTAATTGCGTATTGCAAGAACGGTTCATCTTGTGTAATCAATATCAGTTGAAGAGTTGAACCGTCAAACTGTCATTTCTATATTTACCGTGATTGTCGTAACTATGGAAATGTATACACCGTTTTGAAAATACCACGGGCTGGAGGAAGTGTTTTCAAAAAGTCCTGTTCTCATTGGTTCGAAATGAGAAAATTATGGCATTTGATTGGTTTATATAATATGAGGGAAATTGTCAGTGTAATGTTGATATAATTGAGTGAAATTGTTTTATATGACACAAAATGACAAAATTTCAATCGTTGTTAGAACTACTGTCAAAAACATTTCATGGAAATAACGCATCTAGCGTGCACAGCTTATAGTTCAGATTAACTTTGAGTGATTGGAAATCAAATCAGTTTGATCAACAATCAACCCTATGCTGTACCACTTCCGTTAAAAATATCATCACCATTATTCGCCATTTCCGTTATTTTGCTATGATTGGTAATAGCAAAATAAAGGAAATGCCGGATAACGGTGACGTTATTTTTAACGGAAGTGATACAACATAGGGCTGATTATTTGTGAAATCAGTATGACTCAGCTATAGGGTCTACATGAAATTTGCTTGGAATTTTACGTTGTACCTTAAAAAAAACTATCAAGTCGCTGCGCACATTCGAGACATCCTGTAGAAATGAAACTTGAGTCAAGAAATCAAGAGGCGACGAAATTTTGGTCCTCACTGAATGTGTATACAGTGAGGACCAAAAGTCCGTCGCCCCCCCCGTAACTTCTTCATTTTCCATATTACAAAAAAATGTTAAATACATTAGTTGTAGGGTTTCATTCGATCTCTTTAATGGTTTAAGTTTCATTCATACAGAGTGTCTCAAAAAAGCACGGTGACTTAGAAGTTAATTTTTTTAAATGGGACACCCTGTATTTTATTGCATTATTACATTCTACTTTGAATTCTGAACAAGTTTGATGAATGTTTTTCTATCAAAAAAGTTAATAGTTTTGGACTTATGAACACTTGTAAATAATTATTTCGACTACTTTTGCGCCAGTTCAATGAGAAAATCGTAACAAATGGATCACAATGTATTCCACTTTCCTATCCTAACTTTTTGAAAGCTATCCAATGTTGCAAACTGCTGATGGCACCATGTGTAATTTACCTCGTCGTACCATTTTACAATTGTTAGAGTTGTTGAATTTCACGAAAAACAAGTACAAATGAAGTTGAAACATTTTATTAAAAAATAAGGTAGTCCATAAATACAGATCAAGAATCATTAAAAACTGAAGAGATATTTTAATTTATAACTGAAAACGGTGAGTTTTTATCTATTTCAAAAGATGTTCGACATGTCCACCATGCATTTCTTGACACATCAATAGTCGGGTTGTAAACTCTTCCCTAACATTAATCAAGGTTTGAGGTGTTATTTCTGAACACACTTCAATAATTCGATGGCGCAGTTCATCTAACGACCCACAAACTGTCTTGAAAACTACGGATTTCACATAACCCCAGAGAAAGAAATCAAGCGGTGAGAGGTCCGGTGAGCGAGCTGGCCACTCTGTTGTACCTCGACGTCCAATCCACCTACCTGGATACCTTTCATCTAAGTAATTTCTCACCTCCCGAAAATAGTGTGGTGGCGCTCCATCTTGCTGAAATGTTACATCCAAGTAAAATTCATGTGGGTTTTGCGCAACGATCTCATCGATACCTGGGACTTATTGTGTCTTGCAGCATTTGGAGGTATCTGGGACCATTTAAATTTTCTTCCAAGAATATGGGACCTACAATGTGGTTACCTAAAATACCAGCCCAAACATTAATTTTCTGGGGAAATTGAGTATGCCCCTCGCGGAATTGATGGGGATTCTCATCACTCCAATATCTACAATTCTGGGTATTCACATTTCCATTTAGGTAAAAAGTGCTTTCATCACTAAAGCAGATGTGTTGCAAATAAAGTCGATTTGCAACTATTCTTTCTGCCATGGTCTCGCAAAATTCAAGTCGCCGGTCTGGATCATCTTCAACCAATTGGTGCAAATTTTTTATTTTGTAAGGATGGAATTTATTTTGTTTGAAAACCATCTTTACTGATGTTTTAGAAGCATCACATGTCTCAGCTACTTGCTTAGTTGATTGTTGTGGGATATTTACCATTTCGGCTAGTACTTGAATTTCAACATCTTCCGTAATTATTTTCGGCCTCCCAGATCTCGGAGCATCTTTCACGGTGCCAGTTTGGTTAAATTTTGCCACCAATTTCTGCACATATTTTCGACTCATCGGACGTTCTGGAAACCGTTCATTGAAAATGCGAATAGCAGCGTGGTAATTTCGGTTAGCTTCACCAAATATGATAACGGCTTCAACTTTGTCTGCTACTGAACGAGCCATATTAATCAACAAGAGAAATTGAAAACCGTTTGAAACAAAGTTTTGAAAACCTACAAAATGTCAATGACATTTGGCAAAAACAGATAAGAGTTTTTTTTCGTTGTCAAGGATAAAATAAACGCGCCTAGCGTGCATAGCCTACCTCATTAATTTATTCGTGAACTGGTGCAAAAGTAGTCGAAATAATTATTTACAAGTGTTCATAAGTCCAAAACTATTAACTTTTTTGATAGAAAACCATTTATCAAACTTGTTCAGAATTCAACGTAGAATGTAATAAGGCAATGAAATACAGGGTATCCCATTTAAAAAAATTAACTTCTAAATCACCGTGCTTTTTTGAGACACTCTGTATGAATGAAACTTAAACCATTAAAGAGATCGAATGAAACCCTACAACTTATGTATTTAATATTTTTTTGTAATATGTAGAATAAAGAAGTTACAGGGGGGGCGACGGACTTTTGGTCCTCACTGTATATGGGCTAGATACACAAACATCATTCTGAAGCTAGAATTCGTGACGAAAAACAATCATGCCTTCAAAATATTTTTTCACTTGGCGCGCCCATGCCCTTCTTCATATTCAAAATTCAATATATTTCGGTGAACCTACCCCAAGTCCATGATGGCATGGCACGCGCCAACGTTCTGATAGGGGCAGTCCTCTCAATTTTCTCTTTCGCTAACATCTGCCTTCAACAGCTGATGGGCATGTGGCTTCATTAAATCACTTTGACACCGCCAGAGGATGCATACAGAGTGTAGTGAATAACTAATGGACAGAGTGTTTTTATCTTATTCACACTTTAATGAGAAATGCCAAGTATTTTTTCTGTTTTATTCTGAAGAAAATCATGAAAGAATGCAGACATCACTAAACAAAAAATGAGTTAGAGAGAAAATTGTCCTCGTTTATCGTCTCAATAAGAACTGTTTTTTTCAAATACTAATTTTCTTGAAATATAACACAATATAAAATAGCAATCCCTTTATATATTATTTTATATTGAGGATGTTTATACTCTGCCGGTCACTGTATAATTAATTAGGTTTGAATGATTTTTTAATATAAAAAAATATATTTTAGCTTGATTTTGGGATAACTTTTCCCTCATTTTGGATGATCACCATGTCATGGTTTGCTGAAATGAGGTATTCAAGGAAAAGACAAAATGTGTTTCGTTCACTCAATTGCAATTTGTTTAATTGTAGTTTTAAAAAATTATTCAATTTCGGTAATTAGATATATTTTGGAATATTTTCGTTTTTTTCCCAAGGAAATTTCATTTTAATATAAAAATTGATAGTGGGAAAAGTGTTTTTTTTCACTCGGAGGTTTTTGGAAAAAAATATAAATTCACTATTTATTAAATCAGCTCTTATTGTATTCAAGAACTGACCAACATCTAAAAACCTTCGGCGAGTAATCAGATTGTAAAATTGCAAAAAATATGTATCCAATACGTGACAGTCATGACTGTCGGTGTTAATGTCATTTCATACAAGTAAACTATCAAATAACACACTATATAATAACACATAAATTTATTACGCGTGGGATATTTCATTTGTTGGTTATTTTTCTTTTACAAGATGAGAAAGACATTGCAAACATAAAATCTACTTACGCTTTTCTTATGAAATGTCATCCATTTTGCACTAAACAGTAATAAAGTCTGTTTTTGAACTTCCCTCTAACATAACGGAAAACGTCACTAGGAAATGACTGGCATGCTGTAATAAATCTTTCAAGTTCTTCAATATCAGAAGGTTGTGTTTAATAAACAACGGATTCAAGATGACCCCAAAGAAAGAAATCTACGGGAGTTAAATCCGGTGATCTCGGAGGCCAATCAACTGGTCCCCTTCTACCAATCCATCTATCCGGAAATATCTCGTTGAACCACTGTCGGTCCTGCTGGAAATGTAACAGATCCTCCTGCAAGAGTTCCTTACCTTCTGCATCAATTTGAGTTTCTAGCTCGTGAGTTATAAGAGGATCGATAGTCTCTTCAAGCATTTCAAGATACAGTCAAGTTTTCTTGACCAATAATGACATTTCGAAGAATACCAGTCCAAACAACAACTTCTTGTGGGTGTTGTGTATACCTTTCCCGAAATATGTTGACATTCAATATATGACAATATATGACATTCCCATCAGTTCTGATACTGATCGTAAGGTGCTCGTGGGCTTTGTAGCAAATGTTCCTAAAACTTCAATTTGATTCAACTTTTTGTGTTCTACGTATTGAGTAACTTTCAAATGGATTGGTTGCTAGACATTTCACACCTTTATCTTCTAGATGGTTCGATATGCATCGATTTACAAACGCCAAACTTTCTCAAACCCTTCCATTGAAGATGACAATTGAGTACGGTGATTTGATCTCTAACTGCAGTGATTTTCTGCGGATTAAATAGGGGAACTGACATACTGCAAATACAATATGGAAACAATACATCCATATGCAATGCCGAAAGTAGTCCATGCTGAGGTCAATTATTTGAAAGGTTCTCTTTGATGTGTGTACGCGCGGGAAGCATTGAAATGCGTAATGCTTTTGTGCGAGGATTGTCGTTGGTACGTGTCCATCATTGGCGTGCGTCAAAATATTCAATTTCCTATATTTAGAGTAGATTTTTGAAAAATATTCGTGAGATTCCCAAAATTGTTGATTTCTAATATACAGGTCTCAAAAATAACTGTTTCCTCGTGAAAAATGCCTTTGCGTATTATTTTTAGTTCTATACAGTGAAATTCTATTATTTCCAGTCTCTCGATATTTCACTTACGCTCTTTAATCATGATTTAATTTTTTTTTTGGTCGGAAATTTATGGAACAATTGTCGAATGACGGAAGCATATATAGCCAAAAAATTAGTTTAAAATGCTAAATAATGGAGGAATTCCATTTTCTCAGTAATTCACCCACCCAATTTGGTTGGGTTATTTTTTCTACTTCTGAAAATTAACTAACCAATTGTCGAATGACAAAATCAAATTTCTCGTGGAACGTTGAAATTTCCTGAAGCGGGAAAACTACCTAGTATTGGTAAAATTCTATTATTTTCAGTCTCTCGGTATTACTTAAAAACTAGTTATGGTCATTCGACAATTAACGAGTTGATTTTCAGGCGCAGAAAATGCAAACCAAGCAAATTATGTGAATATATTACCTATAAAATAATATATCTCCTTTTCCCACTATTTTTATATAGTTTTTCGGCTTCAAAAAGTGGGAGTTTCTCGAACAATATGTTATATTATCATTCGAAAATCGATCAGTGAATTTTGAAGCCTACAAAAAAACCATCAAGCTTGATGAATTTTTCCCTGGAACACAGTTTCCCTATTTTTCACAACGAGTTTTTCATTTGTTATAAAATGAATATTTTGATTTGGATATTTGACAGTAGTTCAATTGAACAAGCACAAATTATCCTCAAATATATGCGATGTTGCCCATCACGCAAAATTTCCGCGTATATCAAGAATTCCAATAAAAAATACATATATAAGTTGTGAACAAAAGATTTTTTGCATAATTTTACGTCAAATATACTTCTATAAATACTGGACAATTTTTATTTACCACAGTGATAAAATTAGATGTTCATTTGTCTAGTTCTATCAGTGGTAGTGCTAACTTAATATAAAGTTAGCACAGCTACCCTATATTAAAAAAAAACTGTGAACACGACAAATTTTTTTCGTTCACGAGAAATTCTCGAGAATTATTCGACAATTACTAGAATTGGTTTCGTCGATTTTCTGGAAAGTGTCCTTGCTAACTCTATATGCAGTTCAATATCTACCAATATTCCCGAATTTGTGTACCTACTCGGCACGCCTATGTAATCTACCCCATGCACACACATGACAGTGGGCATATGCAGCTGTCCGTCCCCCCTAGCTACCGTTACGCTACGTCTATAACCACCAGTCGTACCTTCACCATCGAGTGATACCTACTGAAAAAGCCGGTAACCGTTTAACAACCAACGGTCGTTCAGATTATTAATAATCAGTGTTGATAGTAGTGACATCGCAACTTACAGTGATTCCGGTGTGCGCCTCATACGTATAGTGTTGAATATCAATTTAATGTTGGATCCGAACCGTGCCGGAAATCTAGTGACCCTACCTTCGACTTTCTGCAATGGCTAACAACCAGAACTTCTACACCAACCCCGCGTTCTGCCAGCAAAGCGAGCTACCCCTAGGCCACCCTCCTCGCGCGCTCAGCCCCAAAGGCGACATCAGACAGTCCCCGCTAGGAGCCCAAACCATCCACTTGTGCAAAGACCCCAGAAACCCCGACATCGAGGCAGGCTTGGAAGAACAAGAGTTCTACGAAGAAGTAGTGGTGGACGACAAGGGTTTCATCACCGACAAAAAATTCGTCGTCGTCGCCCAAAACACTGAGGGAAAGAAGTACATCCAGGTGCCACAGCTGGAGGAGAGGCAGGGAGGGAGGTATGCAGCGCCCCAGCCCGTCAAAGCCAAAGAAACCAAACTGGCTAGGAGCCAGAGTCAGAGGTACGAGTACATTCAAATGCAGCAGCACGATCGCACCCCGATGAAGAAGCAGTACCGCGAGGAGCTGGAGCTGGCTCCTCCAGGGAGGGTGCACAGGTACGCCGTGATAGAGACTGAGGAGGAAACGGAGCTGACCTCGAAGAACGCCAAGTACGCCTTGGTGCCGGTAGAGCAGCTCAAAGGCGTTGTCGCGCAGAATAGCAGTAGGTACGAGTACATCCAGGATCAGCAGAGGCCTCTCTCACCCCCTGGTGCCGTTCCTCGCAGCCCCAACAGGTACGAGTACATCCAGGAGCAGCAGCGGCCACATCCGGCACAGAGCCCCAACAGGTACGAGTACATTCAAGACTTGCAGAGGCCCGTCACGTCGCAAAGCCCCAGCAGGTACGAATACCTCCAAAGGCCTCTGTCACCGCAAAATCATAGCAGGTACGAGTACATCCAAGGGAGGCCCTTCAGCCAGAGCCCTGCTAGAACCGAGTATGTGCCTGGTAGGCACGAACAAGCCCCCAAAGGGAATCCCACGGCGACTCAGAAGCTGTACGAGCTGCTGTCGACCCCTAAGAAGACCGTCCCAGGGCAAAAACATATGCTCTCTTCTAAGATTACTCCTCCCCCTGTGTCGCCCATACTCAGAGAATTTCAAGCCAAGCCGCCTCAAAGAGTGAGGACGCATCCGTCCAGGGCTCAGCAGAAGCTGAACTACGCTATTGGCACCCAGCAGCTGGATAAGAGGCACACCGCCATAGTCGCCCCAATGTGTTCCAGCCTCAACCAGTCCGTCTACAGTGAGACGACCTACTCCAAGTCTGGATCGCTGTCGAACGTGAGTTTGAAGAGGAGCGCGGTGCAGACTACGTTGTCGTTTGCTGCCGTGATGATGCTGCTGTGTGGGGGTGTGACCTCTGGGTTGTGTTTCTACATGATTTCTGTGATGGGGAGGCAGTACTTCTTGGACTTTGGGGTCGTGGCGGGGTTCACGTGTCTCGTGTTGGGGTTGTTGGGGTTCCGGAGCAGAAACGTTTATTGGTTGCCCAACAGGAACTACATTTCAGGTAAATTTTCAGTTTGGTTTTTTGGTAAAATGCCGTTAGCTAATAGCAACAAGCTATCAACAAAATTTTTTTTGGAATACTTAGTTTGGCCTCCTGAACAAAAATCCAAATGAAATTTTTGGTGGTCTCAACTAATTTCGGAGATATGGTCCTATTTTTGAGTGATGACTGGCATTATTTAGGACACATTTCTACCGCGGAAAAACACTAGAAATTCTTCCTTTCTTAAACTAGTAAGAGTCCTCCTCCTCGACCATCAAAGCATAATGTTTTCGGCTCCTGGTGAAACGAACATCGTTTGAAAAGAGGAGAAAAACGTACTGAATATCGAGATCTACTCTTTGAAATCCACAGGCTTTACCCAAATCATTCTGTTAAAATGATGGTTCTGATAATAGGGGTTCTTGTTGGAATGATGGACTCATTGTTATCAAGCTTGGAAATCATACCGGCTTGCCATGATATGGCAGAAATCTTAACCGAATAAATGCAAAATGCCGTAATTCTTGGTTCAGTCCGCCTACTCGGGGTATATGATTTTCGGACCCAGTAATCACTCTCCTCACGGATGTGGGGTGGGTTTACTGGGTTTAACGACACACCAGCGCACTCTCCGAAAGTATCGGGGCTCCGGAGACAGGGCCTGACTGGAATATTATATTATTATAAAACATAATGACTACTAACAAGGTCACATAAACTAGTGAATATACGCCGGCCTGACCTACTATATTTTTCCAGGGTACCTCATGCTGAGCTTCTTCAGTCTACTCACCTGCACCGGTCTCCTAGTCTTGCTGGTGAAGCAGCCCCGTCCAGGAACTCCATTGGCCGACATGACTTCCGGAGCTGTGTGCGGTATATCTGTTTTCTGCCTGCTGATGGCCACCACAGGAGTCGTTTCGAGCTACTGCTGCAAATATCCACCGCCAGACAACAGAGTGCAGCATTGCGCCGAAGGCTTCAGCGTCTGATAGAAGTATTTATGGATGACGTCGGTCTGTGATTATTTGAGATGTTCGATACGACTGTGCTTGAAGTGGTATTTCACGCACTACTAGATGAACGTACGTAAAGACTGATTCAGATATTATGCGTGCCTATCAAGGGGTTATTTCAAAGCACGTGCGATTTTCATATGCATTTTTCAAAAATGTGTTTGTTATAGAAGTAATCCTTATTTCAAAGAATTACAAAATCTGAAGGTTGATTTGGTTGATTGGGTGTATTTCGGAAAATAATTGGAATTGAATTTCGAAAAATTGAAACGGCAGGTTATTGACAATGATCTACACGTGTGTCAAAATTTTTAACCCGTATAAAAAATTAGAAACTTTCTCATCTTCCATAGAACACCCTGTGCTTTTTATCAAAATTATTATTTTTGTTAAGATTCGAAATCAGCGAGTCAAGATTAATTTGAGGGCAGGTTGCTATTTTTGCGAAATTAAAATTAAGATTGTTGAATATTTGGTCGTGCAGGTAATTTTTGACGTTTTATTCCTTCTTTGTGGGAAACCTCGAATCTCATCATACAAAATTCATATATTTTCAGAATCAGCATGGAATTTTACGTATATAGTGCGGATTTCAAGTGGATCTGATGATTTTGTATTTTTAATGCTTTTTAGGGGGGGACTTCTTTTGAGTATCTATCTTCACAATATAAAAATTCCATCATTCTGAATCGACTGCCGTTCGCAGAATTGCTGTATCTTCAACCGTTCTCGAGTTGAAAAATTCTTCTGGAGTTGAAAGGGACCATTTTCTACCCAAACTTCTTTTTCATAATATTATCATCAATTTTCCGAAAATTCAAACTTTTCTGAATGGACACACCGAATTTGAAGACGATTCCAAGTACATTAAAGATTTCGTAAGGTTTTTACCGAAGATCTGCAATTTTGAGTTGAAAATATCCGTTTTTATGTAAATTCATTTTTTATGGTGAATCTTGTATCTGAGCATATATAAATCATATATTTCCAGGATCAGCATGAAATTTTACGTATATATTGGGAATTTCAAGTGGACCTGATAATTTTGCATTTTTCATAATTTTTAGGGGTATACCCCTTGTGCTGTTTTCGAGTAATAATTTTTTTGCCGCTCATCGATTTGAAAATAACAGACTACACTAATTTCGTCATTCTGAATCGATTGCCGTTCGCAGAATTGCTCTATCTCAGACCGTTCTCGATTTGAAAATTTTATTTAGAGTTGAGACCTCCTATTTCCCGCGAAAAAATTTAAATTTTTTTTTCTCCTCATTTTCGTAAAATTCAATATTTTTTGTGTATGTTCAACGAGTTTTTGAAGTAATTCTGTGTCAAATAAATATTTGGTAATCTTTTGAAGATACCTGTGCAATTTCGAAATGAACCATTTTTCGAATATTTTTTTTTTAACTTTTTTCGAAAAATCGCTCATCAACTTCTCACGTGTCTCGACGAGCTGATTTCGAATTTTATATCAAAACTTGAATTCCAGCAACGATTAACGAAATTACTATAATTTTTGGGATTTCGACCAAAAAATTTTTAGTTCAGTTTTTAGTTTAGTGGAGTAATAATTTTTCTGCCGCGACTAACTTGAAATTCACAGACTATACTAATTTCATAATTCTGAATCAATTGGCGTTCGCAGAATTGCTCTATTTCAAACCGTTCTTCAAGTCCGAGGCGATACCATATTTGCGACAAATTACACTAAATGGAATTTCCGGAGAGTTATCAAAAACTGTGATAAGGACCATAGTTATTGACGTTCCTTCGTATACTAATTTTTTATGAGGATAAATCAAATTTTTTCATCTAATTTCTGAAATTAGTTTATTCATGTCTCTATAGCTATATTTTGGTAATTCTTACAAAATGCTTGGTTTTCCTTAAGTACATTCTGAATATCAGCCTCTACATATATTATTCTAAGAGTTATACAATACAATATACAAAGTAAGAGATAAGTCATGTCGTATGCCTTGAAACTATTCTTCAATTGGCACTAAATCCCTTTAGGACTTTTTTTGAGTATCTACTTTTGATCTTTGATCAACTTGGAATCTGCACAATATACTAATTCCATCATTTTGAATCGACTGCCGTTTGCAGAATTACTCTATCGTCAACCGTTTTCGAGTTGAAAAATTTATCTGGGGTTGAGATGGATAATTTTCTTCCCAAACTTCTTTTTCATGATATTTCCATCAATTTTCCAAATTTTTTCGAATGTTTCTATTTTATGGTGAATCTTGTATCTGCGTATATAGTGCAAGTTTCAAATGGATCTGATGATTCTGTATTTTCCATTATTTTTAGGGGTCTAGGACCTTTTTTGAGCACTTTTGTTCTTTCATGAACCTGTAATCCATTTTTTCTATTAAATTATAGTAGGCTACATTAACCCCGATTTGGGGATTAAATGAAAATCCCAATTTTACGAATGTTCTTTCTGTCTCAAGAGGTTTGAGTGATGAACTTTTTTATAGAACTGACCCCTCACAATTTCACATTGAAGAATGTCCTTCTGAATTCGTTTGCATTAATTTAGCAACTCCCTGTACGTATGTCAAACATTTTTGGTACGCAAGATGTTTAGTGATTCCACTAAATGGTAAGTTCTTGAGTATTTATCTTCCTTTCATTCCATATTTGACAATCATCGTTCTTTGCTTTAATTTTTCTACCTTTTTTCCCACACAAGAAGCAGTGCAAGCCTTCTTGATATCGTATCACCCCTTCATACGTTTCCTTTCGACATATTGAGGAAGCCTTGGAACAAACTAATTACATATCAGAAAAGGAAGTGTGTTCCAATTATGGAGGGTTGAGTGCACAGGGTGAATAAATTTGAAAGGAAGTTCCATTCTTAACAAAAGAAAATGGACAAGAGCAGCGTGGTTCACTAGTAGAGCATGACACCTCTGCCAGTTTTGTTAGGAAAGAAATTTACAGTTTTTTAATATTTTCGTGAGAAGATTGTAGTTGAATTTGATCGAGTTGTATATATTTTTTCATTTAGCGTACCTATAGTCAGAGCTGGGATTGATGTCTTCTAATTGGAGCTTGGTTATTTCTACTGACATTCTCGCATAAAATATTAATACTGCAATCGATTATGAGAAACTTAAGTTCATTTCTTTGTTATCAGATAATACTCCAATATTTTATGCTAAGAATATTGGGAAACATCAAAAATGAACAATGAATAGAGAAGTAACCCAGGTATGTATTGATTACTGGGAGAGTTTTCTTGCATCAATTCTTGCTGTGTCTATATCAACTAAGTCCATTGTCCAAAGAATTACAATAACTTCTAGCTACACTCAAAAGTTGTTCTGTTTTTTTAAATTATATTCATTGTTTGGTAATTTCTGAAAGAACAAATTTTGAGTGCCAACACGAGAGTTTTGTTAGTTATAGAAGCTTTTAGTCATCTATGTTTAGCGAAAATATTATTTTATATGGATGTATATATTATTATAGTACTGACATTATTTATTACTACTTGATAAGTTTAGTTATGAAATGTATATTTTGCTGTTTTGATAAATAAAATAAAAATAAATAAATTGAAGGACCACTAATTTTTACTTTTCGAGATGAAGGTTGTGATAACGTAGATGATGGCTAGTATAGGACAATCATTCAATCAACGACTACTGTCATAATATCCTTTAAAATATACCTAGGTCAAGAGGTTTTTAAAATTTTTGAGTCTGAATTTGATGCAAAAAAGTGAATTAATTATGAAAAAATACGTTCATTTAGGAAAATCCTTGTATACATAGAGTTTTATTAATATAATAGCGGTTAAATAATAATTATTTATGTATCTAGGGAATTATAAGGGCCTTAAATAGCGATCGCAAAGTTTGCATCTTGTATAAAAACCAAGACAAGACCAAAACTAGTGTCTCGGTCTCGCGAACCCCTATTTATATGTATTATTATTTTTTTTTATTGGCTTTGACATTTCGTCATTCAGCCAGCCACAAGTGGAGTATGAAGTAGTGTATTATTTCAAGTTAATACCTAAAGGATTAAAAAAGAAATGTAAAATTGAAATTGAAGACCGTACAACAGGAATGGCAGGTACACACGCTTCACGTCCAGGGGTCTGTCGGGACGACTTTTTGTACGACACACAACAATTATTAGACCACGGATTGATGGGTATATAACACAAGGATGGGTCTACACACAAAAGCAATTCTAAAAACTACTACAACTTGACATTAGTCTTGATTAGGAATTCTATCAAACATTCATACAATTTCATGCTGTTCAAGGCTAAGGTCGACATTACATTGAAGGGAATCGACATATTTAAAGCACAAAGTTTGTCATGTTTGACTTATCAGAATACTTGGAGCATGCGAAAAATATATTATCTAGGTCTCCTTCTTCATCACAATGATCACAGTTTTTAGGTATTTCGGGATGTAATTATATAACTTGGAGCTAATGAACTCGCAGCTGTGTTGACCTATTGCTTTTTCACATTTATTTAACACCGTTTTATATTCTTTATTCCGTGTGTCATAGCGGTGGTTTATTTTTTGAATCTGTATTTTTCCTTTCTGTATATTTTGTAGAATTTTCACTGCAAATAACTGTCTTGCGTCATATATTCGATTTTCTTTATATAATGCTTCGCTGGGGTTTCTAATATTTTTACTGAAAATTATTCTCAGTATCCATTTCTGAGCAACGTTTACTTTGTCTAGATGATTGTCTGTAACACCTCCCCATCCTAATATCCCATAAGACATCAAACTTTGTACTAATGCATGGTATATAATTTTCAAATGGCTAGTATCTAGGAATTCCTTAAAAATTTTGAATCTAGTTAATAATCCCCGTATTTTGTTTACTACGCTCTTTATGTGGATATCCCATCGCATATGCCTGTCGATCATAATGCCTAAGTACTTTATCGATTCAAATTCTGGAATAATTTCTGTATCACTCAAGACTAATGGTCCTAGATTCGGTAACTTGGTGGCATATGAGGAGAAAGGGGGGTATTTAGTTTTCTTTACATTTAACGTGAGTATATTGTATTCAAACCATTTTTTTATTTTTCGCATATCATCCTCAGCTTCTTTTCTCAGGCTTTCCCATGAATTATTTTTGTAAAAAATAGTACCTTTGGTGTTCAACTGGAGTAGGTTATTCATATAAATTGTGAAAAGTATAGGGCCCAGGACTGTTCCTTGTGGAACCCCATAGTTAATATTCCTCCATTCGCTTACGACACCCTCAATATATACTTTCTGTTTTCTTCCAGTTAGGTAACTATCGAAGAGCTCAAATGCATGTCCTCTAATTCCGTATGACCACATTTTCTTCAGCAATTTCTCGTGACAAACAGTATCGAATGCTTTAGAGAGGTCGACAAATATGCAGACTGCAGGAGTTTTTTTGTCTAGCGCATTGTATATTTCAGAAGTTAATTTCAATATTGCATCTTCGGTCGATAAAACCGTATTGTCTGTCACATAATACTTTGTTTTTTTTGAGGAAATTCAATAGCCTATATCTTATTAGCTTTTCGATGATTTTCGATATGTTGGATATGAGTGACACTGGTCTGTAATTCGAGATCTCGTTTTTTTTCCAGCTTTATACAATGGTTTCACTAGTCCTATTTTAAAGATATTTGGGAATATCCCTTTTTCAAATATTCTATTTATTAGATGGGTAAGGGTTCTTTTTATTTCGTCTGTGATTCGTTTGAGTGTTTCTGCTCTTATATTGTCCTCACCAGGAGCTTTTTTATTTTTAAGGGAGTTAATGGTGTTGCTAACTTCATTTTCTGTTGTCGGGAATACATACATACTATTTGGCAGCATTTCTATATTTTCGTCGTAGTCTTGCGGGAGATTTATTCCCTTCGCTAATGTTTCTCCCACTTTACTATAATATTCATTGAATATGTTACTTATATTTAACGGATTAGTATACGTCTGATTGTTGTAATGAATCTTCGAGATATATTGAGGTTCGAAAACCAATGTTGTGAGGGTGTAAACGGTTGTAATAGTGTGTATGTAGTGGGATTGGTATGACAGTATTCATTCCAGCTGGATGACCATGTTGAACGCTGTTGTAATTTATATGTATTAAGAATTTGAAATATACTAGTATATTATAATATGAACTTAATTCATACCTACAAAAGACGGTGTTTATTTTCATATGATAATTTGATTTAGTCTGCATGGACTTTTAATTATTTTGAGTACGGTAATGGTTGGTAATAAATTCATTAAAACATGACGGTAGCATATTATCAATAGTTTTGAAAATAAATATCATTGCTGATCTATAAAACCATACTTTTATTGTTATATCAACCAGTTTCAAATAACACCGCTCTCCTTTATTCTATTTCCTTGCGGTATATTTAATTTTTGTTATTCGTCATTATCGATACTTGCCTGACTACCAGAGCAGAAACGTTCATTTTCACTCTTTTTCTTGTTTTGTTGAGACAAAGCCAGTTATAATTACGTCTGTTATTTGGAGCATTTAACAAATTTCTTCACGGCAATGAAAAATGTGTTAGTATGACTTCGGGACTACTCAAGCGGAAATCGATTAAAAAAAAGTCAGTAGAAAATGGTCCAGAACGTATTTTTGTTTCGAAAGCTACACATAACAAGTGAAGTAAACGTATGTAACAGTTATATGTTCTGTTGATTTTTTTTTATTTAATTCAATTTTCATGAATTAGACTGACTGATACAACAATGGAAACTGAAGTGAGAGTAAGAATACCTTGACGTGCAAACAAAGGCCGACAAGATTCTCTGAATTTTGCTTTACACAGATACCTAACAGCTCGTTTCTGTATCGTGAAAATTATTTAAAAAAGTGCTTTGCTACAGACTCCCCAGAAGGCAATGCCATAGCTTGGATGAGATTCTATAAGGGCATAATGAGCTGGCTTGTTGGAAATGATTCGCATGGCACAGCATCCTGAAGCCAGCTTTTTACTGAGACTTGAGATGTGAGTATCGAATTTCAATGTGGCATCAATTTGAAGTCCAATAATTTTTTTTACTCTCTATACTATCATTGCCTAGTAGCAGTGCAGGCAGATTGCAACGGAGGCATAGTATATTCGTCTTAGAGATATTTAAGGAGAGTAAATTTGAATCAAACCATTCTTTAATGCGGTCAACATCTCTAGAAATGGTTTGAAACAGTTTAGCTTCATTCCTGTCATGCCATTAAATGGTAGTATCGTCGGCAAATAAAGTGAAACTACCTGATATATTCAAATTGGCCATGTCATTGATATATAATAAGAAAAGCACAGGTCCAAGTACCGAACCTTGAGGTACACCACAGCGAATAGAATGAAGGTGTAAGTACTACCTCTGAAGCCATATACTTCCAGTTTTTGCAAGAGTATTCTGTGAATTCCTTTGACACATCACAAATCACTGCTGCTACAAAGTCGTACTTATTAATTTCTGTGCAAACTTCAGTAATTAAATCAAATATGGCATCAGTGGTGTTCTTTCTGCTCTGAAACCCGAATTGTTGTTATTCCAGAAGGATATCTTATAGAAGTCCATCTTCGTCCACTCGGAACATCCACCGAACGTCCATAAAATATCTACCGGATATAACTGGATGTCTTCTGGATTTCCCCAATATACAAAATGAATGTCCAATGAATATCCATCGTGTGTGGACTGGGTTGTGATGAGATAGTTTGAGTCAAGACGAATTTCAACAATTTTGAAGTTTACGTGTATCATGTCGGTAGTAGAAATAGAAAGTGACATAAGTATAAAGGGTTCTCAAACTGTTAATTGCCTACAGCGGCTTTGAATCGAGACTTAATTAGATAATTTCTCCCAGTCTCGATGAAATAAAAACCTTCATATTGATTTCTTCACGGTCCATTGACAGCTTCCGCTCAGTGCTTCAATAAAATAGAACAAAATAGTGTAAATAAACAGTATGAAATAGAGTGCCGGACATCGTTACGTTCCAGATGTAAATGTAGACGTTGCCATACGGAAATTGAAGGGTCCAGTGGCGTCACCACCGGTACTAACAACGCTGCTATCTAATAAGTACTCATTGTCATGCAGTATTGATATATCTTTCTGCAATATGAATAACAATATCATAATAATAATAATGATAATAATTTACTGAATCCTTTGAGATCATTTAAATGATTCAGGACACGTCAAGACATAAATTTGTTGAAAAATTTGATTCTTGTGTGTGAAAAAAAAGATCTCAATTTCTGGTAGAGTAATTGTTGTATTAAGATACTGTGTCATACATATGTATGTGTTTCAGGAACATCATAATACATTTCAGAATGTATCTATATACAAGGAAACATTAAAATTTTGAACTTCCTGAAATACTGTTTGCAGGAATCTCTAATTTTCAAACAGTGCAGTGCAAAGATTAGTCTTATACAAATAAAGAACTTGATCGATTTTGATGTTTTTGCAGTTTCTCACTCTGCAATTTTTTGGCGTTTTTTATGGCACTCAACTGACATGTAATTTTGCATTGTGTTAATAAACCAAATTCTGCTACGAAATATTGAAACTATTAGCTCCGCCACTGCGAATGGCCCATACAAACTAGGTATTCACCAACGCTTTGCATACGCATCAAATTATCAGTTTCAGCCGTTAGCCTTGAATATTTCTATCACGATGACTTAGCAAACATGCCAACACTGGTGTGTTTTATTTATTATATTGACAAACTTCACAGAACATCACTGAAAAATTCCTGACTCACGTGTGTCACGTGTGATGGGTCGAAATCGAAGGAGTGTTAGTAAATATTGATAGTGATAATGTGTCGAATGGATGTGTGGTCGAATGATACTGACGCATTCATAAGGCGAAGATAATAATGATAATACTTCCGATAACTTTGGAAGAATGTTTACGGGCCCTCGAAGGCTCAGCATCGGTATTACCATTGTTTGTTGTAATAAGAAAAACCCGCGGATACAACTGCGGTACTCTCAGCAGTCGGAGGCATAAGGCCACCCATCTGGTTTATATGGAAGACTTCAAACTAAAGGCTCTGATTCTACTTTACTTCTTTGGATTGATGGAATGGACTCAGGAAGAGCTGCGACGACTTGACGAAAAAACTCGCAAAATAATGCTTATTCACCCTAAATCGTTCTACGGTTATACTTCCGAGAAGTTTAGATATCCTTCTTTGCATAGTTAACCTGAGGAACGTGAAGGTTAGGTTTCTGGACGAGCCAAGGTCTTCCATACTCTTGAAGAAACCGCATGCATTGGCTTTGACCTATGTAGCTGTATGAGACTCCCCGTTGTCTAGGTCCTTTTAGACCAGGAGCTCCTTACAGGTGACGTTCTCCCATTTTACACTGCATGCCTTTTTAAGGCTTGATAATCAACCCTAAATTATGGAAAATAGACGGGTTCCTGGCCGCCGCACGTGTGTACTTCATAAGGAAAAGCGCTTTAGTTTTTGTGGAGAATTTTCGTGTTCTTCCGCGATATTATACTGCCTGCCGTTGTAATATACGGAAGTTAAAACAAATTCAAACGATATTAATTAATGGCATGCAATTTGCAGCGGCCGAAAGGGCTCAAAAGGTTACGAAAAACTGAAAAAAACCAAAGGGAACTTCCGTGTTTTCAAATTGCATGCCGATGTAGAAAATTGAAGATTCAGTAATAAAAACACCCTGGAAAAATTGGCATGCGCCCCTCCTCTGACCAACGCGGCAACGGTGGAAAATTGCGTAAAAACTCTGTAAAAATTTAATACAGGTTTCAGGTGATTCCAAACTGCATGCAATTAGAAAGATACATTATTGGTATAATTAATTAATAGTAGGATATTTGGCATGCACTATAGGATTTCGCAAAATAGAGGCATGCATGACGAAGGTTGCAAAATATTTTGTGGAAATTTATGTGACTTTGTTTTGCGAAATCCTGGTGGGCATGCCAAATTACCTACTACTAATTAATTATACAAATGATGTATCTTCTAATGGCATGCAGTTTGGAATCACATAAAACTTGTATTAAATTTTAACAGAGTTTTCTGGCCTTGTCTGGCCAATTCATCGGCTTTTTCATTCCCTTGGTATCTGTTGTGTCCTGGAACCCAAGCCAGAGTCACTTTCTTTCGGATTTGCCAGTCTATTCAAGGGATCTGCCTGAATATTTCAAAGTGAACTCAAAAATGGGATTCAAATTGGCGCGGTCTGTTGTGGGTCAGTAAACATCTAATAATGTCCATTAAACGACCTCTCATTATCAAAGGTCATCGCCGGGTCGTCATGAGAGTGCGGTCATAATTTGAATATTTTGAATTGATCTCAAAAATGGGATTCGAATTGACGTGGTTCGTGGTGAGTCGAAATACATTCATTATGGTCAAAAAAACAATTTCTCATCATGAAAGGTCATCGCCGGGTCGTCAAGAGAGTGCGATCATAATTTGAATATTTCAAATTGATCTCAAAAATGGGATTCAAATTGGCGCGGTCTGTGGCAGTTCGAAATACATCTATTATGGTCTAAAAAACAACTTCTCATCATTGAAGGTCATTGCCGGATCGTCAGGAGTGTGCGGTCATGATTTAAATATTTTAAAGTGATCTCAAAAATGGGATTCAAATTGGCGCGGTCTGTTGTGGGTCAGTATACATCTAATAATGTCCATTAAACGATTTCTCATTATCAAAGGTCATCGCCGGGTCGTCAGGAGTGTGCGGTCATGATTTAAATATTTTAAAGTGATCTCAAAAATGGGATTCAAATTGGCGCGGTCTGTTGTGGGTCAGTATACATCTAATAATGTCCATTAAACGATTTCTCATTATCAAAGGTCATCGCCGGGTCGTCAGGAGTGTGCGGTCATGATTTAAATATTTTAAAGTGATCTCAAAAATGGGATTCAAATTGGCGCGGTCTGTTGTGGGTCAGTATACATCTAATAATGTCCATTAAACGATTTCTCATTATCAAAGGTCATCGCCGGGTCGTCGGGAGAGTACGGTCAAAATTTGAATATTTTGAAGTGATCTCAAAAATGGCATTCGAATTGGCGCGGTCTGTTGTGGGTCAGTATACATCTAATAATGTCCATTAAATTACTTCTCATTATCAAAGGTCATCGCCGGGTCGTCGGGAGAGAACGGTCAAAATTTGAATATTTTGAAGTGATCTAAAAAATGGGATTCGAATTGGCGTGGTCCGTGGTGGGTCGAAATACATTCATTATGGTCCAAAAAACAATTTCCCATCATCAAAGGTCATCGCCGGGTCTTCAAGAGAATGCGGTCATAATTTAAATATTTTAAAGTGATCTCATAAATGGGATTCGAATTGGCGCGGTCTGTTGTGGGTCAGAATACATCTAATAATGTCCATTAAACGACTTCTCATTATCAAAGGTCATCGCCGGGTCGTCAGGAGAGTGCTGTCATAATTTAAATATTTTAAAGTGATCTCAAAAATGGGATTCAAATTGGCGCGGTCTGTTGTGGGTCAGAATACATCTAATAATGCCCATTAAATGATTTCTCATTATCAAAGGTCATCGCCGGGTCGTCAAGAGAATGCGGTCATAATTTAAATATTTTAAAGTGATCTCATAAATGGGATTCGAATTGGCGCGGTCTGTTGTGGGTCAGTATACATCTAATAATGTCCATTAAACGATTTCTCATTATCAAAGGTCATCGCCGGGTCGTCAGGAGTGTGCGGTCATGATTTAAATATTTTAAAGTGATCTCAAAAATGGGATTCAAATTGGCGCGGTCTGTTGTGGGTCAGTATACATCTAATAATGTCCATTAAACGATTTCTCATTATCAAAGGTCATCGCCGGGTCGTCAGGAGTGTGCGGTCATGATTTAAATATTTTAAAGTGATCTCAAAAATGGGATTCAAATTGGCGCGGTCTGTTGTGGGTCAGTATACATCTAATAATGTCCATTAAACGATTTCTCATTATCAAAGGTCATCGCCGGGTCGTCGGGAGAGTACGGTCAAAATTTGAATATTTTGAAGTGATCTCAAAAATGGCATTCGAATTGGCGCGGTCTGTTGTGGGTCAGTATACATCTAATAATGTCCATTAAATTACTTCTCATTATCAAAGGTCATCGCCGGGTCGTCGGGAGAGAACGGTCAAAATTTGAATATTTTGAAGTGATCTAAAAAATGGGATTCGAATTGGCGTGGTCCGTGGTGGGTCGAAATACATTCATTATGGTCCAAAAAACAATTTCCCATCATCAAAGGTCATCGCCGGGTCTTCAAGAGAATGCGGTCATAATTTAAATATTTTAAAGTGATCTCATAAATGGGATTCGAATTGGCGCGGTCTGTTGTGGGTCAGTATACATCTAATAATGTCCATTAAATTACTTCTCATTATCAAAGGTCATCGCCGGGTCGTCGGGAGAGAACGGTCAAAATTTGAATATTTTGAAGTGATCTAAAAAATGGGATTCGAATTGGCGTGGTCCGTGGTGGGTCGAAATACATTCATTATGGTCCAAAAAACAATTTCCCATCATCAAAGGTCATCGCCGGGTCTTCAAGAGAATGCGGTCATAATTTAAATATTTTAAAGTGATCTCATAAATGGGATTCGAATTGGCGCGGTCTGTTGTGGGTCAGTATATATCTAATAATGTCCATTAAACGATTTCTCATTATCAAAGGTCATCGCCGGGTCGTCAAGAGAATGCGGTCATAATTTAAATATTTTAAAGTGATCTCAAAAATGGGATTTGAATTGGCGCGGTCTGTTGTGGGTCAGTATACATCTAATAATGTCCATTAAATTACTTCTCATTATCAAAGGTCATCGCCGGGTCGTCGGGAGAGAACGATCAAAATTTGAATATTTTGAAGTGATCTAAAAAATGGGATTCGAATTGGCGTGGTCCGTGGTGGGTCGAAATACATTCATTATGGTCCAAAAAACAATTTCCCATCATCAAAGGTCATCGCCGGGTCTTCAAGAGAATGCGGTCATAATTTAAATATTTTAAAGTGATCTCATAAATGGGATTCGAATTGGCGCGGTCTGTTGTGGGTCAGTATATATCTAATAATGTCCATTAAACGACTTCTCATTATCAAAGGTCATCGCCGGGTCGTCAAGAGAATGCGGTCATAATTTAAATATTTTGAAGTGATCTCAAAAATGGGATTCGAATTGGCGCGGTCTGTTGTGGGTCAGTATACATCTAATAATGTCCATTAAACGACTTCTCATTATCAAAGGTCATCGCCGGGTCGTCAAGAGAATGCGGTCATAATTTAAATATTTTAAAGTGATCTCAAAAATGGGATTTGAATTGGCGCGGTCTGTTGTGGATCAGTATACATCTAATAATGTCCATTAAACGACTTCTCATTATCAAAGGTCATCGCCGGGTCGTCAAGAGAATGCGGTCATAATTTAAATATTTTGAAGTGATCTCAAAAATGGGATTCGAATTGGCGCGGTCTGTTGTGGGTCAGTATACATCTAATAATGTCCATTAAACGACTTCTCATTATCAAAGGTCATCGCCGGGTCGTCAAGAGAATGCGGTCATAATTTAAATATTTTAAAGTGATCTCAAAAATGGGATTTGAATTGGCGCGGTCTGTTGTGGGTCAGTATACATCTAATAATGTCCATTAAACGACTTCTCATTATCAAAGGTCATCGCCGGGTCGTCGGGAGAGTACGGTCAATATTTGAATATTTTGAAGTGATTTAAAAAATGGGATTCGAATTGGCGTGGTACGTGGTGGGTCGAAATACATTCATTATGGTCCAAAAAACAATTTCCCATCATCAAAGGTCATCGCCGGGTCGTCAAGAGAATGCGGTCATAATTTAAATATTTTAAAGTGATCTCAAAAATGGAATTCGAATTGGCGCGGTCTGTTGTGGGTCAGTATACATCTAATAATGTCCATTAAACGACTTCTCATTATCAAAGGTCATCGCCGGGTCGTCGGGAGAGTACGGTCAAAATTTAAATATTTTGAAGTGATCTCAAAAATGGGATTCGAATTGGCGTGGTCTGTTGTGGGTCAGTATACATCTAATAATGTCCATTAAACGACTTCTCATTATCAAAGGTCATCGCCGGGTCGTCAGGAGAGTGCGGTCATAATTTAAATATTTTGAAGTGATCTCAAAAATGGGATTCGAATTGGCGTGGTCTGTTGTGGGTCAGTATACATCTAATAATGTCCATTAAACGACTTCTCATTATCAAAGGTCATCGCCGGGTCGTCGGGAGAGTACGGTCAAAATTTAAATATTTTGAACTGATCTCAAAAATGGGATTCGAATTGGCGTGGTCTGTTGTGGGTCAGTATACATCTAATAATGTCCATTAAACGACTTCTCATTATCAAAGGTCATCGCCGGGTCGTCAGGAGAGTGCGGTCATAATTTAAATATTTTGAAGTGATCTCAAAAATGGGATTCGAATTGGCGTGGTCTGTTGTGGGTCAGTATACATCTAATAATGTCCATTAAACGACTTCTCATTATCAAAGGTCATCGCCGGGTCGTCAGGAGAGTGCGGTCATAATTTAAATATTTTGAAGTGATCTCAAAAATGGGATTCGAATTGGCGTAGTCTGTTGTGGGTCAGTATACATCTAATAATGTCCATTAAACGACTTATCATTATCAAAGGTCATCGCCGGGTCGTCAGGAGAGTGCGGTCATAATTTAAATATTTTGAAGTGATCTCAAAAATGGGATTCGAATTGGCGTGGTCTGTTGTGGGTCAGTATACATCTAATAATGTCCATTAAACGACTTCTCATTATCAAAGGTCATCGCCGGGTCGTCGGGAGAGTACGGTCAAAATTTAAATATTTTGAAGTGATCTCAAAAATGGGATTCGAATTGGCGTGGTCTATTGTGGGTCAGTATACATCTAATAATGTCCATTAAACGACTTCTCATTATCAAAGGTCATCGCCGGGTCGTCAGGAGAGTGCGGTCATAATTTAAATATTTTGAAGTGATCTCAAAAATGGCATTCGAATTGGCGCGGTCTGTTGTGGGTCAGAATACATTTAATAATGTCCATTAAACGACTTCTCATTATCAAAGGTCATCGCCGGGTCGTCAGGAGAGTGCGGTCATAATTTAAATATTTTGAAGTGATCTCAAAAATGGGATTCGAATTGACGTGGTCTGTTGTGGGTCAGAATATATTTAATAATGTCCATTAAACGACTTCTCATTATCAAAGGTCATCGCCGGGTCGTCAGGAGAGTGCGGTCATAATTTAAATATTTTGAAGTGATCTCAAAAATGGGATTCGAATTGGCGCGGTCTGTTGTGGGTCAGAATACATTTAATAATGTCCATTAAACGACTTCTCATTATCAAAGGTCATCGCCGGGTCGTCGGGAGAGTACGGTCAATATTTAAATATTTTGAAGTGATCTCAAAAATGGGATTCGAATTGGCGTGGTCTGTTGTGGGTCAGTATACATCTAATAATGTCCATTAAACGACTTCTCATTATCAAAGGTCATCGCCGGGTCGTCAGGAGAGTGCGGTCATAATTTAAATATTTTGAAGTGATCTCAAAAATGGGATTCGAATTGGCGCGGTCTGTGGTGGTTCAGAATACATCCATTATTGTCTATGGGAAGATTATAGCTGGCCCCCCTGCTTATTATTATTAATTTAATATTAATTTTGCCCGGAAATGCACTGCCATGCTGCCGGTGCCGCCCCTGATTGGCAATGGAAAAATTAGTGAAGCAACGGTCGTTTATTTTCCCATTTTCCTTCGCATCGCAACTGCACCCAAACACTCGGCAACGCTGTGGTACCGAGCAGGTACCAAGCAAGACGGTACCTATTTCGGAGAGATGGAAGTGAGGAAGTCGACTTCTTTAGTTTCAATCACGACCAACTCGGATTACGAAGTGAATGTTTTGTTGTGTGCGAGAAATTATGCAACAGAGGTGTTCCATTGGAGTAGCCTGATGATAATGGTGATTATGTGAAAATCTCACGAAGCCACGGAAACTAGGTGAGTTGATTGGAACGTTGTTGTTATCGATTCGGGCGAAAATATGTCGGGGAGTGTTCACAACGAAAATAAATGGATATAAGATTGCATGTCCGGCTTCGCCTGATTGTATTTCACAAAAGATTTCATAATGAATAATTTTTTAAACAAAAATTGTATCGAAGCGCTTTACATTTGATGCTCCCACTGATTTCAGTGCCTCTAAATGCCTGTATCATTCCCCATGCACTAATGCAAGACTTTAAAATATGACGATTTAACGTTATTATACAAGGTGTTATTTAAGTACGTGGCCAAACTTGAAGGAGTGGTACTTTGAATGATTCTGAGACTAAAAGTTTATATGAACATAGGTCCGGTAATGCTTCGTTTTCAAGATACAGTGTGTCAAAATTTTTAAAAGAAATCGGATTTTCGTATTATTATTGAATTAATTTTGACTCGCGTCGTTTGAGTCATCGGCAGTCGCGTGCGGGAAAGTATCACTTTCCGCACAATATTACGTTTTGAAGGATTTATTTTTATGGACACAATTATTTATTGATTATGCATCATAAAACAGATATTTTACTATTTTTCTCAACAAAGAGAATCACTTCAAAAATTGCCAGAGTTAGATCTTATGTTTTCTATATCTTTCGAAACTTTTCAAAAATATTATAAGATGTACTCAGAAATCGCCGATGAGTTCAGCTATCTCGTACATTGTGTAACTCATTTTTTTCAAACGGCAACCCTATTTTTTCTCAAAGCCAGTTAATTTTACGTAGAAAAAAATTCATGTAACTCAGTTGATTTTTTCCGCTCCGAAATGTTACAGAACAATTATAGTAAATGACGAAAACATATTTGTCGTGAATGCTAAATTTTTTTAAACGTGAGAACTTCTTAAAAATATACTGGAGATATTCCATATTCTCAGTCACAAAAACACATAATTTGGTTGGTTTATTTTTCTACACCTGAAAATTCACTCAACAATTTTCAATGTTTTGTTGTTTTCATGGTATCTATACCGAAATTTTTCGAAGAGTGGGCCAAGTCAATTCAGTAAGAAAAAACAACTATTCCTAACGATGTCATATGAATACGTGCCGTGAATAATTACGTGTAAGTGCCGGCAACTAAATCGTAATTACAAATTGCCGTACTTTCTTCCCATTATAATAGTTCAAACTGGATTCCCATTGTTTTAATTGAGCAAAATTACCCTTACGTCACCTCATTTACGGTATGCTTACTCGTACCGAAAAACAAATTCATTTTGTGCTTCCGTTTCATTATATTTTCCACTCTTCAATTTACTTTAATTGAACTGAGGTACAGCAATAACAGTGAAATGAACGACAAAACTTTCGTGGACCTGTGATCAGGTTTTATGTATGGATAGAGTAGGCCAAATTGGACACGTTTGAAGGGAAAGTCCTGTCTATTTTTTCAACGGGTAGTCCCAATTTCAATTCGTTATATAAAAAAATTGTAAAATCCTAAACTAAAGAGAATCGTATACGTAATACAATACTAATACTAATGATAATATAAAACACAATAGAAAATATAGTGGTCAAATACAATACAATATGAATGTGATTCAGTTCAATTTTAATGGTTTTTGTGGAGCTGCTAAAGATATCAACTTGTTGATACTTATTTCCATTTCTGAGCATTTGGGTGACAGGAGAGAAAAAAACATAATTTGAGGAGTGAAACGGTATTTTGAATGTTTCAGTGCTGACTCTGATTTGTCTATTGACATTCAAAGTAATTAAAGATAAAATCTCCTCACAGTTGATGCTGCCAGATAAAATTTTGTTTAAAAAGCATACATCTACAATAATTCTCCCATTCTCCAAGGATAATAGATTCATCTGATCTCTAATGTTGTTGTATGAATATTCTCCCCTTCTTAGACCTAGTTTGAATGCACAAATTGTAAGGAAAGTATTTTGTACAGTTTCAATTTGGTTTTTGTGTGTTAATGAAGTCTAACATTTTTAGTGACTTAGTTATTATAAACTCATTATGTGATCTGAAGTTCAATTCACGATCAAACATAATTCCTGAGTCCTTTGTCACTGATTTTCCATCAATTGGTAGAAATGGACTCAGGAAGAGCTGCGACGACTCAACCATAGGAAAGAGAGTTGAAAGTTTTATTATTATAAGGCTAACAGTTGTTTCTTCACACAGTGTAACAATTGTTCCGTCACTTTGTGTCGATACTGTTTTTCAAGATAAATTTACACACTTCAAATACCTACACCACGAACTGGTTCAAATGTTGACAACTTTGACGATATTCTTGCCATTTGCACGTAGCTATTTCTTGAGAAAACTGCTGTATCGTTAGATTTCCTTCAAACTGACTAATTTTGTTGGAACATCTCTCGAACGGTTATGTTTATACATATTTATATGCACATTACGAAAACGTTTTCATTCCATATTTCCGGTCGACGGTTTCACACTTGAAATTTTTTCAATTACAAATTTTAATAACGACGATATGTATGCGCACGACGCGACTTCAGTTTTGGGGCCGTTTTTACGTGAGCATTTTACGAATGGAATATTGTCGATGACCTTCTGTTTGCTGTTGGTGGGACGTGAGATATTTGTTGTTATTTAGGCCGTCTTCAGAGGTATGTCAAGAAAAACCACTGTATAATATAAAACTGAACTTGATTTTACTACAATCATTCAGCTGATGCGTGTTGTCAACACGTGAATCTCTTCAACAATTGCATCAAGTACTTGACCAATAATAAATGTTATAAAAATATTATGAAAAAAAAATTACACAAGCAAAAAAATGCTTTTATCCAACACATGACAGTTATGACTGTCATTATCAATGTCATTTTAGACAAGTCAACTATCAAATAACACACTAGTGTGTTATAATCCATAATTCACTAGTATGAGTATGGATTATAACTCACGTTCATATTTGAAGTAGTATTCTATTTATTTGTTACTATCACAAGCAGAATTCACATTGATATTGAAATTGAAGGAAACCGCTAACGGTTTATTCAAATTTGAAGTCATTGTAAAATTCGTTGTTTCATTGGAACCAGATGATCCCATATCGGTACAGATGCTTATAGTGCTGGAAGACGCCGACACATCAGAACCTTGTATGTTTTCTGCTATTTATATTTTGTTATGTTAGGTATCCTTCTGCTACCGTCGAGGACTTATATCGTTCGTGACGCTTCAAAGTAGTCATGTTAGCCCTTGCATTGGCCAGAAGAGTCGCCGAAGACCTTCTCAGGCAGTGACCGGTGTAGAGCGCTGCTTCCTCCAATTTCAAAAACATTGAAGGTATTTTCGACAACGTAATTATTCCCACACACTGGTTGATACCCCTCCCATTTTTGTATAAATCAAAAAAGCGGCTAGAACTAGTATTCTTTGGTCTCAATGACATGTATTTTTTATACAAATTAATCGGGTTGACTGGAAATCCTTCTTCAAGTATCATGAAATTTCTCGATTTCTTGGTTTTAGTGTATGGCAAAACTACGTGAAAATATTTTCCTTTGTCTTGAATATTTTCTATTTTCAAATTGACCAATTCATCACACCCACAAGCACCGCTAATCCTCAGGCACCGCTAATCCTCAGGAAGCCTGACGGCTTCGTGGTGTAAATCTTTCTGGCGTGACTTAATTTCAATCTGATACACTAGTACCATAAATAACTATTATTTCTGACCGGGATATTATAACCTTATATTGTAATAGTTACACTATCAATAAAGAGGGACATAACTCCCTTGTGACATTATATATTCTATAATTTCCTTCACCTTTCACAAGTAAAAATAAAATAAGAAATGCTGATAAATATATGTGTATATATTTATGAAATAAAAACTGAACCATATTTCATTTATTCACGTCATTGAAATGTGCCCTGAAAAGTCCTTCGCCAATAAAAACAATTTCTTTTTTTCTAAGGCTGCAGCTTCTGTTCACTACTGTCGAGGAACTTGCCTCTTCTTATGACAAAGTAAGCAACATACGCGCCGTTTTATTTCTTAATTCGATGCTTTCCTCCAAATACCCCTTTGCGATTTTGAGATGTATATTCATTCAAGACCCATATAAAATCGACATTCCCAACGAACAAACACGTAACTCATTTTTCATCATATTTCAGGAGAGCCAAAATACTGATTTTTTTTTCAATATTTCAATCGAAATACAACTTTTTTCAAGTAGATTTTTTCGTAACTACTTGGTCTATACGGCTTTTTTATCGTCAGCATCAGTTTTTTAAGCTGAATACGCCTACACCTATAACTGAAAATAGCTGTAACTTTAGTTACGGCTTTGTTCGTTGCGAGTATCGAAATGTTTTTTCCAATCCGAAAAGAGAGTGGGGAAAGTTGCTGACTCAGAATAAATCATTCCATTTCTTCCAGAACTGATACCAAATGTAACCCACACCACCCATCGCCCAAACGCAGAAGCCACGATGGAGCGAATCTTCAAAATAAGAACCAAATCGGATCGAAATTCCCGATGTCAGTACCCCTCAGAGAGAAGATACTCAGCGTCTATAGTGATAGGACTCAGCGTGGTATTCCTTCAGCTGTTTTTGTACTCAGTGCTCATGGGGACATTGATAGTGCACAAAATGACGGTCAACCAGAGTTCCAACGTCACCCAAGACATGTCAGGTTAGTTCAAGAATTAATCTTGCAATACTCCGCACTGGGAATTATCCGAGTGCAATTCCTGTAGACATCGAACTCAAGCTGATTTTGGTCGTTTCTAATTACTAAAACATCTAAAAATGGCAGCTGTTCTATATTTTCAGTTTCATATGTGAACGAAATAGTTTGAAACTGGCCATTTAGTTCTGAAACAAAACTGTCTACATCAGCGTGTTCTGTATCAAAGACAGCGAACACGTCGTCCACATACCTTACCTGAACCCCAGGAAAATGTTCAATACCATACAGCTCCTTGTTCAAGTTCATGGTACAGTAATAATTATTCATTTGAAAATGTTTCAGGAATATTTCATTCATAAGTCATTCATTCCAAGAATGTTGTCATTGAATCCAAAACGAAAGGTAGAAATAAACGATAGAGAAAATATTTTGTAAATGATTGTAACAGGTACAAAATTAATGTAGTCAGGTATAGTGTTAGGTAATGTGTGCAATTTAGCCCTTAGATAGTATTAGTAGTAAGTACGTTTTTTTAGCTCCTGAGGACGTCAACCTTGTTGGCGAAACGCGCGTCAAGTGGTATTGATGTTGTTTCGAATTTTATTCACAACAAATATTCCAATCTTTATTTATTTAATCATATTATGTATATTGTCTGATGTATTTTTTTATCCAGATACGGGAATACTGAACGACACAGAGATTGAACAATTGAAAAGACTGGATCAGAAACTGGAGAGAGACTCGGAGCAAAACGCATTGATTTTAATCAATATTCCCGCTTTGGTATGCTCAGGATGCTTCATCATGGCCATGGGGTACGTATTAACCCATAGTTCTGCCTAAGCAGAAATTTGTTCGTGTGCATTTTTCGAATATTATTGCAATTCTAACATATTTTTTGATGGTTACCACTCTACCTCGATGTTTCAGATACATCCATCCTTAATAATATCATTTACGTATATTAAATGTAGTAGAGGGCCTAAAACAGAGCCCTGGGGAAGTCCTACATCGTATATCGTTCTTAAGGAATTTTTTTTCAACCAATAATTTAATAAAAATTTTACACCGTCATTTTTAAACCAATCAGAGTGTATCTTTTTGTTTGGTTACCATGAAAACCCAAAATATTTCCGGAAATTTTTAGTCTCCAGGGTACCTTTATCATTGATTGAATTTATGAAATGTTTTTTTAAATCCATTGAAGAATCTTTCAATTAGCACTTTATTGTCTTTTCAATCCCTCTGCAGTTGTCTTCGCATTACATCATGCGCTGCTCTGGCAGGTGCAAATTTGGTATCGCAAAAGTGATCATATTCAATATCTTTCTTATTGGAAAATTTCTTTTTTAACTGTTGCTGTGATATTTCACATTACTTTTACTTAACCCTCCATATAATCACTTGAGTTCTTTTTCTATATGTTAAATGCGTGTCGTTGAATAATCGTATTGTCAAGTAACAATTGATTGATACCACGAATGATTGAATTTTCGCGGTAAGTCTGTCAATTTATTTCTGAACGAAACTGAATTGCTTCGTGAAAACACCACGAGTCCGCAGGACGAGTGGTGTTTTCTCATAACAGTTCAGTTGAGTCTAGTGAGGTAAATTCAATCACGAGTTGAATTTTATTAGACTATTTTACGAATACAGTTTCTTCATTAATATAAATACGAACAATGTAAAACAGTCATAAACAAATTATTAAAATCGTCAACATTACAATGTTTCATTTCATGATTTCATTTGAATTTGCACCAAAGCGACTCATTTTGACCCAATCAGATACAATTAATATTGATAGAACTGCCAAACTTGGTGTTGCCATGGTTACGTCGTTGAAAATACCGAAGCTGATCCTCCAATCAGAATTGAAAGACAGCTGGTGTTATCGCGATAACACGAGTTGTCTTTGTTTTGCGATTGGTCAGTTTATGTGAGAATTTTAAGATGAATGAAATATTCAGTGTAATGTTTGACAAAATTTAAATGGTTGTTAGAACTGCCTAAAACATGTCCCGAAATATACCTATCGTCGTTATTCTTCAAGAAGCTCATTAACAATACATTTTGCCCCACAGGGACTTCTTCAGCTTCAGCACGGGTCTCCTCGCTTGGAAGCAATGGTACGTGGACCACAACATCACCTTCTTCTTCCTGGCCTCCACATTCTCCACCCTCACCTCTGCCCTAAGCCTCCTCCTCGCCCTTCTGACCTGCCTCAACATGGATTACGACTACGACACGTACAACTACACCCCCAGTGATGGGTCACCGATCACCTTCAGCTTGGCGATGAACATCATCATTCTCAGCTCCCTGGGGGTGATCTGGTCCATCCTTTCCACCAAGGTGGGGTACAAGGGGATGAAGACCAGCTACCCCGACGACATGGCAGTGGGGAAAGGAGGGAGGCAAGTGGAGGTGAGCACAGTGAGAAAGGGCAGCAAGAATGGTAACGCTTTTCCTCCGGATATCATCAGCCATTTTCCAGCGGACGACAAATTGGCCAAGTATCTGCCGAAGAAGGAAGATCGGGATCTGCCAAAAGCTGAAAGTACTCTAGAGTACCGCCAAAGAGTGGACAAGTTTTTGTCGGGCGATGCGGAAGGTGGGGAGTGTTAATGCAGAGTATTACCAGTGAATATTCGAGAAGTACCGCTAGATATTTCCGGAGCTTCTCCATGAGTGGGACGATTGGAGACAAAGTTTTTCATCCACAGACAATAATACAATAATAAAAAACTTCCAAATATTGCGAATTTTATGTTCGACACTGTATGAAGTAGAGACTCTATTCCATACATTCGCCCAGAGTGTTTTGTTAATTTTTTATAACTTTGAGTTTTCATTCACCAATTTTAATTGACCATAAATAGGTATACGAGTTGTTGTGAAACTCACCAAACGTTACATCAAGACAATTCCACTAGTTTTATCTGGGATAATCTAGCATAATATATCAAGGTGGTATTTCCAGATGAACAGTAGTTGATTGACAAAAGTGTGTGTATATTGTATTGTATAACTCTTAGAATAATATATGTAGAGGCTGATATTCAGAATGTACTTAAGGAAAACCAAGCATTTTGTAAGAATTACCAAAATATAGCTATAGAGACATGAATAAACTAATTTCAGAAATTAGATGAAAAAATTTGATTTATCATCATAAAAAATTAGTATACGAAGGAACGTCAATAACTATGGTCCTTATCACAGTTTTTGATAACTCTCCGGAAATTCCATTTAGTGTAATTTGTCGCAAATATGGTATCGCCTCGGACTTGAAGAACGGTTTGAAATAGAGCAATTCTGCGAACGCCAATTGATTCAGAATTATGAAATTAGTATAGTCTGTGAATTTCAAGTTAGTCGCGGCAGAAAAATTATTACTCCACTAAACTAAAAACTGAACTAAAAATTTTTTGGTCGAAATCCCAAAAATTATAGTAATTTCGTTAATCGTTGCTGGAATTCAAGTTTTGATATAAAATTCGAAATCAGCTCGTCGAGACACGTGAGAAGTTGATGAGCGATTTTTCGAAAAAAGTTAAAAAAAAATATTCGAATAATGGTTCATTTCGAAATTGCACAGGTATCTTCAAAAGATTACCAAATATTTATTTGACACAGAATTACTTCAAAAACTCGTTGAACATACACAAAAAATATTGAATTTTACGAAAATGAGGAGAAAAAAAAATTTAAATTTTTTCGCGGGAAATAGGAGGTCTCAACTCTAAATAAAATTTTCAAATCGAGAACGGTCTGAGATAGAGCAATTCTGCGATCGGCAATCGATTCAGAATGACGAAATTAGTGTAGTCTGTTATTTTCAAATCGATGAGCGGCAAAAAAACTATTACTTGAAACAAGCACAAGGGGTATACCCCTAAAAATCATGAAAATCGCAAAATCATCAGAATCACTTGAAATTACCATCATATACTCGCGATAAAACGTCAAAAATTCCCTCGTACCATCGAATTTTCCGAAAATGATTAGTTTTCATATTTCGAAAAGTCATAACTCCCATCTTAACTATCTTGTCGAGCTGATTCCGAATATATCATCAAAAATTAAATGTTTACATACTATTTCAAATAACTTGTTTTGCCATCTCCCTTTTTTTTGCCTTTTTATAGCTATTTTGTTCAATTCGCCGCCATTCTAGCGATCACGTGACGTGTCAACATCGATTTTAAGGATATCGGACATGCACAAACTTTTCTCCAGAATATTATTTCAAACACTCGAATAATACACTTTTTTTCCATACGGTACATACTTTTTGGCGGTCACTGTATATATCATTTCTTCAAAAATGCCATTCAATTCAAGTTTCATCGGTGTACGTCAAACTGCAGATTTGCGACAACAGATGGCGATAACTACACACCCAATCGCGATTTTCAACTGATCCCAACATAAGCTTGTCATCGTGTTGTTTTCATTGTCCATTAGTTATTGGACCCTGCTGATCATATCTCTGGTTACCTTCTCGCAAAGGTCTAGTTCTTCAGTCTAAATTCATCCCCACAGTCGTAGGGACTTGTGGGAGTACTGGTGGCTTGTATAGAGGACAATGGAGTAGACAATGCCCGATAAGTAAGGAAGACAACCATTGAAAAACGAGAAAACCCAAAAAATGTGTGAACGCCCAGGAGGCGTCAGTCCCAACCCTTTGTTGAAACGGGGTGGTTCGTCCGAAGTTTCTGCAAACGGGGTGGCACATGAACATCAGGTGTGCCATTCCGGGGCTGATGGTCTAGACCTGAAGGTGCCTAGAGGTACGACCAGTGGTATTCAATCGAAAAAAAAATTATCTTGCCTTATCACAAATATAGGAGAGTGGTTTGGAGTAAATATCTGTTTCATATTTGTGATTTTCGGATGATAGCAGGAAGGGAGCTGAAATTGCAAGATTTTTCAATACCTACACACACAGTAGCAGCTTCCCACTTATCTGAAAGCTCTAAGCTTGCTGGATCTGCAGCCATTTCCGGCTGAGAAGTTGAAGCGTAAAAAATACCAGAATCTTGGTAATAACTATTTGTTTTGTCCAGGAGCTGTTGAAACTTTCGATGTTTATGGTCATGAATCTCTGTCATTTATTCACGATATCGGAAGAAGATTAGACCAAACAACGAAGGATTATTGTTCAACTAGTGTTTTGATAAAGAAAATAAGCATTGCTATCCAACGTTGTTATGCTGCTTCGGTATTTGAAACATTTCTCCTTCACATTCTTGAACGAAATTCTATATTTTCCTAATTTCATTAAAAGAGCGAAAGTTCTTCGGATGCAGCAGAATCCAGTGCATTTAAGAACAGTTCAAAATCCAAAATCAAATACTTCACTAGGAATGATTGATTAAGATACTGCTGTTTCTGTTTTTCGCAAAAACCCTTTTTCGTGATATTTTCATCAATTTTCCAAAAATATAACCTTTTCTGAATTTGCACACCGAATTTGAAGTCGATTCCGATTCCATTGAAGATTTTGGAAGCGTTTTACAAAACATCTGCAATTTTGAGTCGGAAATATACTGAATCTTGTATCTGAAATTTTGCGTATATAGTGCGAATTTTAAGTGGATCCGATGATTTTGTATTTTTCATGATTTTTAGGGGTCTACCCCTCAGAACTTTTTTAGTGTCTACTTTTGTTCTTTGATCAACTTGAAATATTCACAATATACTGATTCCATCATTCTGAATCGACTGCCGTTCGCAAAACTGCTGTATCTTCAACCGTTCTCGAGTTGGAAAATTATCTGGAGTTGAGAGGGACCATTTTCCCCCCAAACTTTTTTTTCATGACATTACCATCAATTTTCCAAAGATTCAACCTTTTTTGAATAGGCACATCAAATGTGAAGTTAATTCCAAGTCCATTAAAGATTTCGTAGGATTTTTACAAAACATCTGCAATTTTGAGTCGGAAATATCCTGAATCTTGTATCTGAAATTTTGCGTATATAGTGCGAATTTTAAGTGGATCCGATGATTTTGTATTTTTCATGATTTTTAGGGGTCTACCCCTCAGAACTTTTTTAGTGTCTACTTTTGTTCTTTGATCAACTTGAAATATTCACAATATACTGATTCCATCATTCTGAATCGACTGCCGTTCGCAAAACTGCTGTATCTTCAACCGTTCTCGAGTTGGAAAATTATCTGGAGTTGAGAGGGACCATTTTCCCCCCAAACTTTTTTTTCATGACATTACCATCAATTTTCCAAAAATTCAACCTTTTTTGAATAGGCACATCAAATATGAAGTTAATTCCAAGTCCATAAAAGATTTCGTAGGCTTTTTACGAAACATCTGCAATTTTGAGTTGAAAATATCCATTTTTTCTACAACCACACTCCAAAATATGCTATTCTGCATAGTTTTACGTTCGCAAACATGATTATTTCTCACAATAATTGAAATTTGACATTAGTGTGCCGCAAAGTGACATTTCTGTGCCACAAAGTGACATTTTTGTGCCAAAATTTTTCAGTACCTAATTTCTAAGCAATCGTGACAGCAAGGTGAAAGTATATTTTGAAAATTCTGCATTTCGAAGGGATATTCGATCAGGCAACTTAAGGAATGAATAGACAAAGTCTATTGGTTTATATAATATGAGGGAAATTGTCGTACAAATTCATAATATTTTGAACAAAAATTATAGACATCACTACTGCTGTCTCAAATACCCACATACACACTCTCCATTGCTAGGCAACGGAGCAACATCTATCGAATCATTTGAATGTCAACAAACGTCAAGCATAAAATATTCGTAAAATATTCTTGTCCCGTCATTTTTTAATGAGAATGAACTAAAATGGATAGCGACAGTTCTGAAATTGAAAATACTCCGCCAGAACTAAGAGAACAAGTTAATTCATTGTCATTGAATTTACTACCTTCAACTTCAAGAGGAAAATATGAAAATGCATACAAACAGTTTATAGTATAGTATTATTTTTAGCAAAAAGGGTGTTGTAGAAAAAGTATGTTTTTTCAAACTCGTGAGAAATTAGCACTTTTCTGCACTTGTTGCATAATATACTATTTCAATTTCAAGTGGATCTGATGATTTTGAAGGAGGACATTTTTCGAGTATTTACTTTTGTTCTTTGATCAACTTAGAATTTATCAAATTTATTAATTCCATCTTTCAGAATCGATTGCCATTCGCAGAATTGCTCTATCTTCAACCGTTCCCGAATTGAAAAATTCATCTGGAGTTGAGTGAGGTAATTTTCAACTTTTGATCTTTGATCAATTCGGAATTCATACAGTTTACTAATTCCAGCCTTCTGAATCGATAACCAGAGCCATATAATATGACATATCTATGACAGTACGAAATTCATGGTAGATTCTGAAAATGCAAGAAAACACAGGGTGTTCCTTTCAAACAAAAAGTTTGGGCTCTCTTCCGGTGTAACCGATTGTCGTAGGCAACTGAAAATATTTTAACGGGAACAAATTTTCAGCAAAATTCTCTGAGCTCATCATCTGTAGGTACGCATTCAAATGTTTTATTACTAGTCCACCAACTGCAGATTTGTAACACTAGATGGTGCTAGCTACACCCTTCGTTGCGATTTTGGAGTACTCACATTATAACACTGTCTTTACTTTGAGATCCTTGTCCATTAGTGATTGGACCCTGCTGCCATACCATCGGGTACCTTTTCAACAGGTTCTAGTTCTTCAGCTCAAATGCCATCCCACAGCCGTAAGGTGTTGTGGAGGTACTGGTGCTTGAAAAACTAGAAAAGTAAAAAAAAGTACAAAACCCAAAAATCTAAAGCGGTCGGGGGTCGTCAATCCCAACCCCTCCCTTTGTAGAAGCAGGGTGGTTCGTCCAAAGCTTCTACGGGGTGACACATGCGCATCAGGTGTGTCATTCCAGGGCCGATGGGCTAGGCTTGTGGGTGCCTCGGTGGTATGGCCAGTGGTTTTGAATCAAAACATAATTCTCAAAATAGTTATTTTTGTATTAAGTGCGTAAAATTAGTATTTTTGTAATGGCACATGAGAGTGTTAATTTTTGGACCGCAGGTCGAGGCCAATAATTCTCTCGATTTTGCCATGAGAACACGAATTTAATATACGAAATACAAACAACATTTTTTGTACAACTGTGAATGTGACTTCACGTCGTCTGAAATATATTAAAAATAAATACTTCCAATACATCTTGACGCGGTTTTTTGTTCCGATAAGTTATCGCTTTTAAACGACTGTTGCCTTGAAAATATTATTCAATATTTTCAGTTAAATCGTATTCAAAAATTTTTCCTGTCTAAAAAAAATCCATAATACTTCTCTTTTCCATACATGTTATCCTTAATGCTATCAATACTTCCAATATAATTACACAGCATCCAGTGGCATTTTTGTATCGTTACTATACACAGAGAGAAATAAATGCATGTTTTCTACACAATTGTGTATAATTTTGTCACACTTTGTTTCTAAAAAGTTGACAGCACCAATTTGTTCAGTATTCTTCTATAATATTGATGAAAGATTGGATAATTGTGTAAAATATCTGCACAACTGTGTCTTACACAACGTTGCGCATAAGCATTTTCTCTCTGTATAGAAACGGTTTGTTGACACAACGCGTGTTTTTTACTGTGTTTGCTCGTATTTGCTTCAATTTCAAGTTATTTTCAGGAAGATGGACGTTGATTACGATAGTGGCAGTGATACGACATCAGATATATCTGAGAAAGCAAATCCAAGTTGGTATATGAGAAAACATGACTAATTTCGTAAATGGTGAGACAAGAAACATGTAAAAAAGGTTTCTGAAAATGTGCTCATATGCTATTTTGAGACAAAAAAAATTATAAAACCTCCTATGTTATGGAGTATCTACTCAATATTGAAAAGTACATTGAATGTTAAGGAAAATATTGATATAACGAAGTTTTCAAAATTGGTCCACTCATTAAGAACAAGAGCGTCGGATACCGAAGAAAGAAATCAATACAATCAATACAAAAAAATCATGAAACGAAGCCATTAAATTCTAAATTAACTGGTCCTTGGATACTTGTGACCAAATCATCGTCACTTCTCTACACTGCAGATGGCGCTAGCTGCGCACGAGTAATTGTATATTCCTCCATTCCTGAGATATACTGGAGGTTTGTTTATATCTTCGTCCATTAGTTATTGGACCCTGTTGATCATATCACCATGCACTTCGGGGAAGGTCCCAACCGTGTCAGCCGAATCACATCTTCACAATCACAATCGAAGACGACTGTGGGGAAACTGGTGCGAAGTCATTGTACATACTTATTTGATTAGTTAGATGTAAGAGACGCGGGATATATCCAAACCCAATTAACTTATTCACCGAGGCGTATTGAGGTGCAAGGTGCGCCAGTATCAACCCTTCGCAGAGGCAGGGTGGTTCGTCCGAAGCCTCTGCAACCGGGGTGGCACGTGCGTTTCAGGCGTGCCGCTCCGGGGCAGCGGTTCAGGCCTGGAGGTGCATCGGTGGTATGATCAGTGGTATTTATTTCAAACACAAATAATGGTTATATACCGAACACCCAACAGGTGTTAGTCAAGTGTATTGCAGAGCATGCTGAAATAGAAACTGGTGTTCCTCAGGGGTCCATACTGGGACCAGTTCTGTTCTTATTTTATATCAATGACTTGGATGATCAACTTCCGGTATCAGCATCTTTCACAATGTATGCTGATGATACGTCGTTAATAATAACTGATAAAAGGGACTCTTCTCTGCGTGACAAATGCAATGAGGTGTTGATCTCTCTGCTAATCATTTGTTACTCAACACATCGAAAACTGAAGCATTGAGGTTTCACCATGGACAAAAAGAATGTAATGAGCTGGGAAGTATTATTTAGTTATTTTGGACTTTTTTTTAGACAGGAAAAATTGTTGAATACGATTTTACTGAAAATATTGAAAGCGAAAAATTATCGGAACAAAAAAACACATCAAGATGTATTGGAAGTATTTATTTTTAATATATTACAGAAGATGTGAATTCATATTTACAGTTGTTTTTTTATTAGATTTCTAAAAATATTATAGCTCTTATTCTCAATTTCATAAGGTAATTTATTGTACATTTTAACCCCATTAGATCAGGGAGCTTCTCATTAAATTTGTCGTGGGAATGGGAAGCTTTAGACTACTTTTGTTTTGAGAACCAAAGAAGTTTTCCCCTTCACCACTAAATAGTTTGAGTTTCCACGAAATACTCAGTGGTCGTAATTGACAGAAGCTATTTTTTGTCAGACACTTGCCATGAAAATGGCATGTTGGAACTGATTGGAATTTTGAGCCTTTTGGTTATTATTCACCTAATGGTATTCCGTCCAAATTTATCAGACCCCATCCTCTACCAACTCCTGACCCATTCAGCATCCATATTTTCCATGCAATAGAAAATCGTTACTACAACAATTGTTAGAGCTTTAATGCGAACCGTCGAAGAATGCAGAGTTCTTGACAGAGGTACACTCCAAAAGCATCAAGCAGTCTTGTGCCTAGAGTTGCGAAATGGAAACCACACCTGTAATGAAAGAAGTCCCATCTAGGGGGGAGTGGGGCAAGAACAAATCAATCTGTTGTTTGAACTTCATTGGCATCATTATCTTGGACGTGATTTTTCTACAAGCTCCTATGTATGAGAAGACAGGAGAAAGTAGAGGAAATTTGTTTATATGGCTTGAGATATATGAGAATACAGACAGATTTGAAGGTGACAGAGTGGGCCAAATTGGATAGTTTTGAAGGGAAAGTCCTGTTTTCAACCTAGAAAGTTGAAAACTGATGGCTACGTCTGAGGGTCGGATTTTATTGCAAAGTCAATGGTGAAAACCGCATATCGAAATCTCTCATCGTTTCTGAGTTACAGCATGTTTTTCGAAAATGTGTTTATTTTTTTTCTGTCAAAAATTTCTTGTTCTCCGCTGCTACTGCTCTAGCTAATGCAAGAGGAATTATGACTAACTTAAAAAGACACGGAGGTTGGAAAAGTTGCACGGTGGCAGAGGGGTATTTGGAGGATAGCATCGAATTAAAAAAAAAACGCGCGTATGCTGTCCACTTTGCCATTAGAAGAGGCAGATACCTCGACAGTAGTGAACAGATGATCCAGCCATACAAAGGAAGAAATTGTTTCCAGTAGAAGAAGTAATTTTCAGGGCACATTTCAAAATTGTGCATTTATTATTTCTGATGACGTGAATAAATAAAATATAGTTCAGTTATCATTTCATAAATGAGGGGCCTAGTTCCAAAGTGTACAATCTCCAATTTTTATTTAAAATGAGGAAGATGGCGTAACAAACGCTGAACTCAAATAAACTGTCATTTCGTACCAAAACGATCAATCGCCAATCTATTATCGATGTAGAAAATCAAGCTTAGCTCCATACGTACAATCTCCAATAATAATTGAGGTCCAAACCGTACAAACTCCAAACTCGTCAATTAAAACAAAACGTACAATATCCAATGAATATTAAGACATTTTCAAGAGTGATTTTTTCAAAATAAGCATTATTTCTTTCGCGCTAAAATCAACTGTTTAGAGTATTGTCTCAACAGGTTATAACTAGAAATGAAACGTTTTTTTGTCTAATTCCGATTCAACAGGTTAGTTTCATGGATTGCAGAGTGTGGTGTACATAATATCCAAAAAAATGTATGAAAGTAATTGATTAATTATGTTGCCAGGACAGTGGCATTTTGCTTTTTCGAAAATGAAAAGGATGGTACTCATTCAAAATTCCAATTGGGTAGCAATAGTCCGGGGAGAAAGTAATTATAGATCAGATCTAGGGAATGGAAAACCCATTACAAAAAAAAAGGTAAAAGCATCCCTAATATGGATCCAACCATAATCAACAAGTAGAATGCAGTAACCGAAAACTAGAAAGTTTATGTCAACACTCTTCTCCTTTCACATTATGGAAGAGTGACCCTAGATTAACATTTTACAAATTTGTACTGGAAGGAGAAGACCAACCAGAAGATACTGGAGGACGGTGAGACCACGGTACTATGCGAAGCAAGGGAAGAAGAGTGTGGTTTGACAGTTTGAATTTTTGCATTTTGCCCAGTAAATTCATTACAATTTTTGAGAAAGAATTCAAAAGCATTCTTGTTTACGTTAGTTATCTAAGACTGAATTTCTGTTGTTAATTGGTTAAAAAAAATATTTTTTTCGAATTCGAAAACGGTATCTCATTTTGAAAGTGAACATTCTCCATTACAAAATTTCGTAACGTACAATCTCCATCACTTTTGTGCAAATAATTCTGGAAAAAAACACATTTTTTTTCTGGGACTTCTTGAATTATCTATGGATAATGATAACTTCATAACATAATATTCAAATTTCAAAAAGAATGGATCACCTTCAATTGCGAGGTTTTTCCTGTTTTCTGGAAATTTGTATGAACTGGAGATTGTACACTTTGGAACTAGGCCCCTCAAATATTACACACATATACAGGGTGTTCCAAATTAAGTCGGCACCTTTGCCAACTCCGTTATTATTGATGCTACGAATTCGGTTAAATGGGCAAACTAGTAGCATTTTAATGGCCTTCTTGATGCCGACAACAAAAAAAAATTACAGTCGCGTTTTCAGAAGATTTCATAAAATGAAATGATTCTTTAAATGGAACATCCTATATTTTTTCATGCATTTCGATTCGTAATAACATTCTCCACAACAGATCTCATTTGACTTTTTTTCGTAAAGGTGAAAATAGGACAGTTTTATCAACAGGAAACATTTAAAACGACGGATTTGTTGTTGAACACATATTTGGGCCCTTCCATTGACACTACGTGTGGCATTCAACACAGTTCGGCCATCAATTCTATTTTCAATATAATTTTTCAAGTCATCTACATTATTGTTTCATTTTGTTCACCTCATTTTTCAGAAATCCCCAAAAATGAAAATCTAGAGGTGTCATGCCTGGTGAACGAGGGGGCCACTTAACAGGACCATTTGTAGTAATCCATCTGTTTCCAAAACAGCCTCGCAGCATTCTTTTTACGCCTCTGACATTATGTACTGGTACTCCACCCTGCTGAAAATATATCATCTGACGAGCTTCCAGATCAAGATCATCGAAAAATTATTCCAACCCTCTTGTTAATAAATTAATGTAACGGGGTCCGTTCAAAGAACCATGGTAGAAAACTTGACCTATAATTCTGCCTCTGAAAAGACCACACCATACATTAATACTAAATCGTCTTTGCGGATTGTGAGGATGGACTAGAAATGGATTATGTCCACTCCATAATATTGAAAATTCTTTCTATTATACATCCTATGATTTGAAAAATTTGCCTCATCGCTCCATATAATATTTCTACAAAAGTTTGGATCTTGTCTGCATTTATTCATAAACCATCGACAAAACCCCAATCGTCTCTCAGGATCACCAGGTTCTAGTGTTTGCACAGGTCTTAACTTATCAGGAGAAAGCCTGTGTTTCTTCAAAATTCGTTGAATACCAGACAGTGGAACAGCTATTTCTCTAGAAAAATCTCTGATGGAATTATTTGGATGTAACTCAAAGTAGGATAAAACGTCAATTTCTGTATCTTGAGATATTAGAAAACGTTTTTGAGTTCTCTTTTTCTCAATAATACACAGCAAAAAAACGCCGATAAGGTAAATCACGATCGGGGAACGAATTGCTGTAGTGTTGGAGTGCTCTTACGCTATTTTTCTGGCAAACCAAATAGGGTTCTAACATATCACATTTTTCTTAATGGGAAAACGGCATTTCGAAAAATATTCGAAAAGTAGTTGACAGTTACAATAATTTATGACATTGTCATGATATACTTGAGAATATTTGACAAATAGTATTTCAACAAAGTTTCAAGGCAACTTGATTGCCCATAATAATTATGTTTTATCGAATCAAACACATTTTTTCCAACCACATTCATATGACCCTCCAGTATTTTCTGTTCTGTACAAAAACTGCTTCAAAGTTGTCATTACAGCAGACATATTTTGATTCACAAAATGGATGCGGCTAGCGGAATGGCTTTAAGATGAAAATTATCGTCTTGTACTTTAATACCAAATAGCTCAGTGGTGTTAATTGAGTGGTGCGACATGATCACGGGTTTCACGAGTTTACATCCCAGCGCAATTTTTTCTTTTTACTAAATATTGTCATTCGTATAAGTACGAAAATTGGGAATTGGGACAATCATGAGGTTTTATTCACCAAAACAAAAAATTTGTTTGTAACAGTAAAAGAAAGAAATATTTACACATAGTCGCTCATTTTCCACTTTAGGAAGAAAGGTGATATGAGCTTTGTTGTTGAGAAAGTTATTACGGAACGAAATGTACGAAAAAATCTAGGGTGTTCCATTGAAAGAAATATCATTTTATGAAATATTCTGAAAACGCGACTGTAATTTTTTTTTGTTTTCGGCATCGAGAAGGCCATTAAAAATGCTACTAGTTTGCCTATTTAACCGAATTCTTAGTATCGATAATAACGGAGTTGGCAACGGTACCGACTTAATTTGGAACACTCTGTATATGTTGGTATTTTTTATTTTATTTTTACTTGTGAAAGGTAGAGGAAAATATAGAATCTATAATGTCCCAAGGGAGTTATGACCCTCTTTATTGATAGCGTAACTATGGCGATATAAGCTTATAATAATATCTAGGTCAGAAATTAAAATGTTTTCCCCCAGCGGGAGAAAAAGTACCATTTTTCTTTCTTCTTTAGGTATTGAAAAATTAAGTTTTTCAGTAAGGTAGTAAAAAAGTATTTTAATTGATAAACTTGTGTTTTGAAAATTCGCCGAATGTTGGAAGCAACTTCTGCACCAATCTCCCCTACCTACCCCCTAGCGCGAGTACACTCGCGGTTCTTTTAGGTCCTCACGGTTCCGTTACTTGGCCAGCGTCTACAGAAGGTACCACCGTGAGCCCCGTCATCAGTTACAGATGTGGTGAAACAGCAAAAGACAGTGAATTTTTGACACAATGCATGTGTCCAAATCAACAGCAGCCTCCCAGTGAAAATGTGACAGGGGTGAACAACTAGTGAACTAGAGAAAAGTCTGGAAGACTCCGTAAAAGACTTTCGTGCGCTCGACTCGTTTGACCTAAATTCCGGCGGGTACTGTAATTGGAAAAAATCTCTCACGAATGCGTTGGGTCAATAATTTATAGTAATTAGGTGGCAATTCATCGTGCAGTCTACGGTTATTTACAGTTGTAGTCTTGGAAAAAACGCTACCTTGACTCCCAGAGCTTGACCATCGCGATTTTTCGACGTTTCAGCCGTTTGGAGTGGACGATTGGAATTAGCCCGGAAACTAGTGTGTAGTGGTGATTTTTGTGGCTGGCTGAATTTCCATAGTGAAGTGCTGGGTTCAAGCTGCTCCTCGAGTTTTTACGATACAAAACCGGCTAGATGCTAGACGTTAGTGACCTGCATCATCATGGTTTTCTTTGATTTGATATGGACTTTAACGCTGTGCCTTTTGGGTTTCATGCATACATCGCAAGGTAATTACTTCGTTTGATTCCACTGCATGAAAGTACTCATGTTTTTCTTTGAATTTGCAGAAAATGTAACAATTATCGATGTTATATTGTTTATACAAAAAAATCAGACTGATATAAGAAGAAGTTAAACCGAATATAAATCATTTTTCAATATTACTGCAACTCTTTACACAACAGTCTTGATATTGGAGTTATCAAACGAATAAAAAATATTATTTTTGAACCAATATTATAAAGACTGCTTTTGTCCCTAAGTGCTAAAAGAAGCCCTTGTAATACCTATCTTCAAAACTGGATATTTGAATGATCAAACAAACTACAGACCAATATCTTTACACTCAATAATATCAAAAATACTTGAAAAATGTAAGGCTCAAGAAAGTGTTCACCACTTTGAAAACAATAAAACATTTATAGGCTGCCAGTATGGATTTCGAAAAGGAAAAAACACCGAAATGGCAACATTAGATCTCAGTAACGAAATAAAAGAGCTTTTGAAAAGTAAGAAGCATATAACTGTGTATCACATAACATTATCTTGAAGAAAACTACATTATCTCTCACAACAGTGTGAAGGTGGCCAACTCCTAATCGGAAAATTGTTTCAACCTGTAGAAGTGAGACAAAATGTATCTACAAAAGAAAAAACACAGTTGGTGTACCTCAGGGATCCATTTTAGGGCCTCTTTTGTTCAGCATTTTCATTGATGATATACCATATAGTGAGAAGGTAACTTATTGCCTTTCGTCAAGTACTCTATTTCCACATGAGAAATATTTGAATATTTTTCATGATGAAAATTTAGAACACGATAAGCCTGATTTCTAACTACTGAAAACGTTTGACAAAATAGGTCGATGTGGATGAAGTATTGATTATACGTTGTTTGAATTGCAACTACTGGTGAATTTTGTACATAGTTAGTGTTGGTGTTTATTGTGTAGAACAAATTTGGTGAACGAGTGACATAGGGTCTAGTATTGAAATTAAGACTACTCAATAAATAAGGACTATCAACTAGGTTATTTACAATCTTGTAGAGGAAAAGAACATGTGAAACCAGTCGTCTTGATGAAAGTTTTTGCCGATTAAAGTGTATTAAGCTTGCTTCGTAATCCTGACGACACTGTTGTCTATTGAATCTATAGTTTAAAATATTGATGAATTTTTTCTGAACCCTCTCGATTCGATCAATGTATTTTTTGTAATAAGGATTCCAGATTATACAAGCAAATTCAAGATGGCTACGAATCAATGCATTATACAAAATGAATAATGTGGCGGGATTTGTGAATGACTTGGTTGCACGTGAAATAAACCCTAAATTATGCATAGACTTTCTAACAATTGATTCAATATGATGTTCAAAAGTTAATTTGGAGTCCAATAGGACACCTAAATCTTTTATGACGTCGACTTTCTCTAGTTTAGCATTGTTGATAGTGTAGTCGAAGGATTCGTTATTGTGTAGTCTAGAGAACGTAATAGAGTTACATTTATTAGTATTCAGTTGTAGTTTGTTAGTAACACAATAAACTTGTAACCTGTTAAGATCACACTGCAACTTATGACAATCGGTGACATTGTTAATAGTGTTGAATGCTTTCAAGTCATCAGCGTACAGACAGAAGCCAGCATATTTTAAACATGCACCAATATCATTGATAAATAGGCTGAATAGGAGTGGTCCCAGGTGGGACCCTTGTGGCACACCGGACGTTACATTTATTGATTCAGAATACCAATTATTCATAGTTACAGTCTGGGTCCTATTAGTTATATAACTCTCAATCCATCTCAGTAAGTTGTCGTGTACACCGATGTTTTCTAACTTTATGATGAGTGACTTATGGTGAACTTTGTCAAAGACTTTCGAGAAGTCGGTATACGCGGCATCTACCTGTTATCTTTCGTTCATTTTGTTCAATATGTTCTGAGTAAAGCATGCTAGATTAGTGAGTACGGAGCGACCTTGGAAAAATTCATGTTGGTTTACATCAATAAGATTTTTTGTTGAGAAAAATAACTCAGAGGTAATGATATCCTCAAATAATTTTCCAGGAGCTGATAATATCGAGATTGGCCTATAATTTTTTACCTCATTTCTGTTCCATTTTTTGAAGATAGGAATAACATTGGCGTGTTTCCACCTGGACGAGGTCTTTGCACTTTTTTCAGAGGCAACAACAGAAACTGAAAAGTTATTTAATGCCAACACTCTAACTGAATAAAAAAAAATTTTTACTTTGAGAAATATGAAAAATTACTTAAAAAAAATAGTGTTGAATTTCCTTAAATTTACATTCGCAGCAATTTTAAATGGGATCAGCACATAAGTGAAATATCAAAAAAACTCAAAAAAAATTGTAGGAATGTAAGCTTTCACGGCTGGCGTCAATATTTTGGTTGGTTTCCGGGTTTTGCCGTGGTCTTCTTTGGTTTAAATCTCCAAACGTTTCAACTGCAACTGCGGCAGGCATCCTCAGTGGCGTGGTCGAAGTACTCTTCTAGACGTATCAACTGAAACTGTTGATACGTCTAGGATTATTTTGAACCCTTCCATTCTGTACATGTCTGGAAATGTTATGTTAATTACTTCTACCAAGTTGTACCTGTGTATGTATACTTACCTTTTCGACAATGTCTAATCTTTCATACCATCGAAAATGAGGCAATAAAGAATCTATCCATGTATGGAAAAAACTTTTGGAGCCTTACAGCTACTTTGCGTAGTAGATATACCAATTAATATCGTATCCACTGTAGCATTCATTACAAAAGTGGGTTAAAAAACATACAACGATATCGTTAATTGATTCGCCAAAATATCACCGGTGAATCAGTTCCTTTCTAGAATAATTGTTGTTCCGTCTGGGCCAATAGCATCCGATGCAGCTCTCTCCTGGTGTGTCAACGACTCGGTAGTTCTGCAATTATATTTCGTACGACTCGAAGTACTTTCTTGCGACGACTTTCATATTCATCTACTGGAAATGGAATTCGCTCATTAATTTCTGCAAGCACTAGCAATCGTATTTCTTTTATGACTGTGTCTAGGTCCATGCTCATGTCGATTGTTATGAACTGTTCCAACCGGTGAATGTAATTAATTTACATGCGGTGCTGGCTGTAAAAGTACCTAGCTGTATAGGTACTTTCAAGCGTGAAAGATGATTGATTTCCTATTAGTGTTTCATTTTCTATAATATGTACCAGTTTCATCAGCAAGAACCACACAGTTCTCAAAAAAATTGGATACTCGTACTGTAGGTCTAATTATATTCCTTGAGGAACATCCGTTTTATTATTATCATCTAGAAAACTATTTGGATTTTGTCAGATATTGTTTCCTCGCCTTTATTTGGTTGAACATTATTGAAAATTTTATTGTGAAAGTCTGTACTTCTTATAATTTTCAAGAGGATCCTTTGGCACTGTTTTCTAGTATCTACTTTTGTTCTTTTATCAACTTGGAATTTACTTATTCCATCATTCTGAATCGATTACCGTTCTCGAGTTGAAAAATTCATCTGGAGTTGAGTGGGATCTTTGCTCCAAAACTCTTTTAAAGATTTTTTCATTGATTTTTTGAAAGTTCAACACTTTTCGAAAATGCAATCCAAATTTGAAGTCAATTCCAAGACCATTAAAGATGCTGAAGGCTTTTAACGAAACATCTGCAATTTCAAGTTAAAAGATTCGTTTTTTGGAACGTACCTTTTTTATGGCGAATGTTGTTTCTGGGCACATATAAATCATTTATTTTCAGCATGAAATTTTGCGTGTATGGTACAAATTTCAAGTGGATCCGATGATTTTGTATTTTTCATGATTTTTAGGGGTCTACCCCTTAGGACTTTTTTCGTGTATCAACTTTTGTTCTTTGATCAACTTGGAATTCACAAAATATACTAATTTCATCATTCTGAATCGACTGCCGTTCACAGAATTGCTGTATCTTCAACCGTTCTCGAGTTGAAAATTTCATCTGGAGTTGAGAGTGGTCATTTCCCTCCAATTTTTTTTCATGATTTTTCTGATAATTTTTCAAAAATTCAACTGTTTCTGAATATGCACACCGAACGAGAAATCTATTCCAAATTCAATAAAGATTTCGAGATAAATTGTTCAACTCGATTTGAGAGGAGTAATTTTTAAAAATTCGACCTTTTCTGAATGTGCTCACCGAATTCGAAGTCGATGCCAATTTCAATGAAGATATCGTAGATTTTTTATTAAAAAAAAATCCGTTTCTTTGTTAATACCACATCCAATTGAATTTTTGAGAAAATTATCGGCATATTCACTCACAGCAGTCGTTTTTTGTACTACCTACCTCAAAATTTCAGAGAATCAAGTACAGATGATTTAATTGGTATTCCCTAAATTACTTTCAAGTTATATACATGTAACACCAATAGTTGGTAGTAATTTTACATGAAGTCAAAAATATTAGCGAATCTACACCAACGAATATAATTTGAAACCCAATAATTTTACGTACATTGAATTACTATGGTGGATGGAATAGCTTATATATGACACAAATGGTAGTAGCCAGATTGTGAAAAGCACGACACTTTTGGCGAAGGGCAATAAAAACATCGGTGTTCCACAAGGATCAATATTGGGACCAACACTTTTTCTGCTCTTCATTAACGATTTGCCAGCTATAAAAATCGAAGGAAAATTAATGAAGGATCCAACTACATAGGGTAAAAAAAAACTTCCTGAATTTATTAGTTCAAATGTTAAAAAATAGTATACCAAATTTATATTGTTGGCGCATTTTCAATTCTCAGAAGAGGTACAGTTATATCAAACCACTCATTAATTTCTGAATTGTGTACTTACCTATATTATCATAACATTAGAAACTAATGAAACAACAGTACTCACCAATATCAAAACATTCATTATTTTTGTGTACCTGGATTACCTCCCTAGATTTTGTCTTTTTGGATTAAATACAATCAATAATGGAAAATAATTTTCAAATAATGGTAAATTCACCATATTTCTTGAGGTTCAGTAGCTGGCCAATTTTTGAAAACAGCAACAAATTCCGAATATATACCAGGGTCAGAAGAGGACCAGAAGTAGGTAGTGATCATTATTTAGTGGTAACAAAAAGCATTTTTCTTCATCTTTCAATTCATCGGGAGTTTCATTTGAAAAACCGGAAAAGATAGTAAATAAAGTTACCAGGAGTTTTTGATACCACGATTCTCAGTCAACACGAAAGTGGCGACAGAGTGTGTTGTCTCTCAACTCTGAACCGATATCTAACAAAATTTCTGTGATGTCAGAATTACAATAATTTCTTGAGGCTATTGACATACGTTTTGAAACACTCCTAGTTCAAGGTGAACCCAGTCTGTGATTAACTTATGATGGCACTCCTCTACCACGATTTGGTAACGGAATTTAACGGTATCAAAAGTCACATTGATACCGAATACATAATATTCTAAAACATAAGGCGTATTTCTTTTTTGTTGCTAATTTCTAGCAGGACAACGTGAACTCGTCGGTGGTATGAGACTTGCAATTTAATTATGTAGGCCTTGAATGAGTAAATTTTTGCCTTGTGAAAAGTGTTTCATTATTAGAAGTATTGGTGATCTTTGGTAATTATCAACAGTGATATAACATAACATAACACCTGTATACCAGCTTCATCTATTATCTATTGTCCTAAGGAACTCTTTCATAACCACCAACAATAACAATGTTACTGGCAAACTAGGAACAGCAGCATCTTCAATCAAATCATTCTGAATGCAATAATTAATCCTTCCAAGTGAAGTGGAATCTTCTGGAGGGATTTTGCTTTTTCTTGAAGTATTTGATTTTGAATTTCGGACTGTTCTGAAAAAGAAGGTGGGTCAACTATCAATGGTTTATCATGAATTGGCGATTTGAAATGCACCGAATTTTGCTTCTTACGGAGAGATTTTGTTTTTTCAATGGAATGAGAAAATATAGAATTTCGTCCAAAAAATATAAAGAAGAAATAGTTCCAAAAACCGAAGCAGCATTACCACGTTAGATAGCAATGCTCATTCGCTCTATCAAGAAAGTAGTTGAACGATAATCCTTCGTTGCCACAATTGGCAAAAGACAGAACGGACTGGTAGAAATTTGATGATAGTTTCCTTCATGTCATTACTCAAAATGAGTAAGTAAATGGCCAAATTGAGTGTAGACTTACGTGTTTAGTTGATGTTAAGAAACGAATTGCGAGTAAACTATGCGAACGGAAATGGAAGTGAAAGTGTATAAACATAACCCATTGCATGATTCTTTCCCATCAACAGGATTCAGAAGTGTCGTTTACGACTACAAAAAATTAAACATATGAACGATGACTAATTCGTGTCAACTTTCAATTTCACTCAGTAATAATGTGATATATTCCGTTTCATCAGAAGAATGCAAATGAGTAATAACAATTCCTTAGAATTGATCCAATCAGAAACAAGAATAAAGTTCTTACCAGTCAATTCTGAAAATAATTCCAATTTTCAAAAAAAGGAAAACTTTCAACTTCCAAAAAAGAAATATAGTATTCTTGTGATTTATTTCAACATATTTTCGTCATAATTTTGTAATTATTCATTGGAAAATTTCAGAATATCACGAAAAGATGCCTGTGATCATTCCTAAAAAAAAAATTCTTGATAGAATGACAGAAAAAATGGTAAATTTTTTCTGAATGCAGTTCAATCTATCACAATTGTTCTGTAAATATTTTGTGTTCTGTCTGAAACTGGAACACATGTGGGTACTGAATGCAGAATTTGTGTAGAAATTGAATAATGATATTGGGGACAGTGAAAATGTAGCAAACGATCAGTCGCAGGTAAAAACACAATAATTTTGCATTCAACGATATAAACAATAGATGATCACTACGTGATTGGCAGATCTTTAAGTTCCTTATAAAATATTTACTTATCTCTATTTTTCCATAGTAATTAGCACACGAAAAATCGTAATTACTGACGTAAAGACAAAACTGATCCTAATAATTTTATTTCATCGATTTTTTTATTAAAAAATTATGCGTAGTCATACTTCGTTATGTAACTGTTATTGCAACTTAAAAAAATGTATCTTTGGAATCTCATGTATAATTTTATAACAATCGTTCTTTGGTAGTGACCTTGAGAAATTTATCAAGTCAAGATATAGTCCTGCAGATGGTGCTAGCATCAACTAGGCGATGATATCTTCGCAAAAATAATCTCGTACAAACATTATCATAGACGTCCATCACAGATGGTCCCCGCTGGTCGAAACACACTGAGCACCGTAGTTTGTAAGTTTCGAATCAGTTTCACATTAAGGCCCTTCAGGTCGTGGATTCCAGCCCTGGTGGGCTATGTGAGGGTGTCTCAGTGTGGATCGGTGGTATTTAATTAAAACATAATATCTTTCCGCTGGTAAAAATATCAATAAGTGATTCGTGTGAATTCACATACGAGGATATATTCTTAGCCTACTATAGAACCAAACAAAATCTCAATGTCAACATATTCTCCTCTTAATTGGATACATTTATTACAGCGAACCTGCAACGTCTCTAGACCTTTCAAAAAAAATGTTTCTTCTTGCTCTGTAAACCAGACCTCCACAGCTTTTATTACCTCCTCTTTTAAACTTTTTTTCAGTTGAGGAAAGAGATGATTGTCGGACGGAGCCAAATTTGGTGAATAAGGGGGGGGGGGTTCTAGTAATTCAAACACTAAATCACGAATATTTTGCATGGCGACATGAGATTTGTATGCAGGGGCGTTGTCCTGCAAAAACAAAACACCTTTGGATAGCTTTCCGCGTCTTTTCTCTTTAATTTTTTCCCGTAGAGTGGTCAGTAATGTCGAATAGTAATCTCCAGTTATTGTTCTATCCTTATCCAAAAAATCAATCATGTTTACTCCATGGCAATCCCAAAAAACTGAAGCAAGAACTTTTCCAGCAGATTTTTGAACACGAAACTTCTTAGGTCTTGGAGAACCGGAGTGTCGCCATTCCATCGATTGTTCCTTTGTTTCTGGATCGTAGAAATGTACCCAAGTCTCATCTATAGTAACAATTCGGTTTAAGAAGTCTACATCGTTTTCAAATCGAGCACAGATCGAACGCGATGCTACTACCCTTGCACGCTTTTGGTCAACATTCAAACATTTGGGGATCCATTTTGCAGCAATTTCTCTCCTGTCCAAATTGACGTGAACTATATGATAAACGCATTCGTATGAAATATTCAGTGCTTCAGATAACCGTCTAAGCCCAATTTGATCGATATTTTCGGGGACTGACACAGAAACTGGCCTTCCCGATCGGTCATCATCTAAAATTTACATCTTTTGAATCTTGCAGTCCAATTTTTCATGGTCGCATACGAAGGACATTGATATCTTGTATTTGAATTTCAGAAAGCTTGCACATTTGACTCCAGCAAACACAGTTCTAAATTCTATAGACTTAGCTGTCTGGTATCAACATTCGAAATTACATTGAATTTGTATCAAAAACATGTTTCCAAACTGTGTGAAAACCCCTGATCGGCAACTGGTTCAGTTGGAATGTCAGTGAAGCACCGCCTTTCATCAACATTACCAGCCATCAATCAGCTGCCCGCGCCAAAATCCAACTTCGAGCGCTGACATGCCAAGCTAATTGTTGTGTTATTAACGAGTTTGTACCTGCGATCCCTTGTTTTTCATTCCCGTACAAGTACAGGTAGATTATTTCAGCGGTAATAACCGCCAAATAATGCCCTTTAATTTCCAATAAAAACTATATATAAATAAACGATTCCCAAGATTACATTCATTATCTAATTAGCCCCCGATTGGTATTCTTATTGAAATTGAAGTAAAAGACGCTAGTTCGAAATGGGCAATTCTCTGAAGAAGTCAATTGCATCAAAAGTAAAACATATCAATAGGGATGCATTAGCAATGTTTACTTGGGACCAAAAAAGTGGCGACGGGAAGTGCAACGAAGAAACCGGATCAGACTCTGTCCACTGTGAAGACCACATTCAATACTTGATAAGGAAGATGAACGAAGTTGGAGAGAAATATTTGAAATCCAATAGTTCGGAGCATAGGAGAGAGTATAAGATTCTCAGAAGAGCAGTTGAAATCGAGACTCATTCATCCGTGTCCCTCGATCAGCTTCGTAGCTTCATTGATACTGTTATACGAGCTAGTATGAAATATCGTCTTGTGTACAAGTCCATGGACGACAAAAGAGTCCTGCAGGGATATCGGGCGACTAATTCGGCAGCAAAGAAACTACTGAAAGCGTTCAAATATAAGGTAATGAATAAGAATTCTTTCAACGACTTTGGTAACTGAATTTTCCAATAATGTTTTCCTGGGTTCGTTGCTAGCCTGTACTAGATTTTTGTACAATCTCATTTTTATATTTTTGTGATTAAAAATCCGACAATATGCAATAATACGTGTATGTAATAGAAGTAATAAAGTGTTAACGGAATTTACAACGTGATTTTATCAACTTTCGAATCGTTGGTATTCGGCTAGTTTTCATTTCTTGAAATTGATATCTGAAAATTTGATTGCGCTAGGGATCTTTTGATAATTCTGTAAGGGGAAACGAAGGGATAGAATCTTCCAAATTCGAGAGTGAAAATATTAGTATTTTTTCCACATCGATGAATATATTCAGTTTCTTCAGAATTGTTTTTGTAAATTCTGGTAGCTGTTTATGGGCTTCAACTCTGATTTCAGTATGAGAAATTTTTCATTATTATTTATTTAGTTTCATAAAAAATTCTCCTATTCAATAGTTGATACATCTAATCAACTTTCATATTAGTCATTATGATTCTTCTATTCAAACTTCAGTGCATTCAAAGTAAACTAAATTATTGTTTTGGATATATTTAATATGTTAGCTAATTATCATTTATTTTGTTGTTTGAATTTAATATCAGTTTCGATAATAAATATTTGATGAGTGCCACTAATTGAATATTTGATAATTTGTGATTATTTTGTTAATCAATTCAGTATAAATATTTATGTGTAATTGAATCCTGTTTCTCATTCATAAAAGTCAATCATCAGAGTTGAAAAACAAAGCAATGAATTCCAACCTATGGAGAGAAAGTAACAATATATGATCTTAATTTCTGTGTTCTTGGTCGTAGTAAATGTGACAAAACACTATTCAATAAAAAATTTGCTTTTAAATAGTCTAAATCGATTGTCGTTTGCAAATATTAAAAGTTCATCTAGAGTAGAGAGGGGTAATTTTTTAATATCAATATCAAGAAAAAACGACATTTCAAATAGTTATATTATTGGAATACTTTGAAAAAAATGCCTTAATAAATTTTTCTCTTTAAATATAAAATTAAAAAAATAAATATTAGATGATTAGTTTTATAATATATTAAAATCAATAAAAAATGTTGATGATCGACTTTTAGTCATGATACGGGTTGATATTCCATTGTTTTTCAACCAAAATACAAATTCACTCCAACTAATAACATCAGAAATAATATTCTGGATATAAAAAAGAATTTTCCAAACTGTGACATTTCCTGATTGGACTGAATCAATTGAATTTTTAGTGAAGCAACGTCATCCATTATCATTACAAGGCATCGATCAGCCGTCCGCGCCAAAATACAACTTCGCGCCAAGTTAATGATTATGTTGTTGTCAAGTTTTGTACCTGAGGCCCTATTTAAATAAACGATTTACAAAATTATATTCATTATCAAATGTGCCTTTGAGTGATATTGTTATTGAATTGAAGTGGAAGACGTTGAAGCTTGAAATGGGTAATACTTTGAAGAATACAGTTTTATCCAAAACACAATATTTCAGTAGTATTGCATCCGCAATGTTCACCTGGAACCAACTAAGGGAAGATGAGAAATGCATGGAAGAAACCGAGTCAGACTTTGCCTACTATGAGGACCACCTGCAATATGCAATAAGAGAGACGAACGAAAAAAGTGACGACGAGAAGTACATTGAAGAAACCGACTCAGTGTACTGTGAGGACCATATTCAATATTTGATAAGGAAGATGAACGAAGTCAAAAAAAAGTATTTGGAATCGAACAGTTCGGAACACCGAAGAGAGTTCAAGATTCTCAGTAGAGCAGTCGAGATCGAGACTCTAGCATTGGTCAAAGATCCGAATTTTCAGAATAGCGATTGTTTGGATTCACCCATGATTTCCGATCAGTTTCAGAGCTTCATAGCTAGCATCGTACAAGCTAGTACGAAGTATCGTCTGGTTTATAAGACTATCGACGACAAAACAGTCCTGCAGGGATATCGGGGGATCAGTTCGGCAGCAAAAAAATTGCTGAAAGCGTTGAAATTTAAAGAAATGAATGAGGACTATTTGAAGGGCCTTAATGTATTGAGTAAATTAAATAAACTACACTGTTCCCACTATTGTAGATAGTGGACAGTAACTGTTTGATGGGCCTCTGTACCTGAATTTTGGAATTTTATCTTCATAAATACATTTTTGACTGTTAAATTAGGTAAATTAGATGAAGTACAAACTTATTATCAAGAATTCGACGATCCTAAAATTATATGGATATTGTTTTTTTTTATTTTCTATATTTCTTCATAATTCAATATCAATATACTCTTCTACTAATCAGATCTTTTGTGGTGTATTCTTAATGACAAAATCAATAATTTATTTTTAAAGCAGATCGGTACATTTAATTTTTTTCAAAAACGTTGTACATTTCAAACATATAAAATTTTCAGTTACAATATAGCGAGTGCAACAAAAATTTTTTCGTACGATTTTCAACCAATTACATAATAATTGATTGTTGGGTGTAACTAATTGAATATTTGATAATTTGTGTTAATTTTCATGCGTCATTTTCAAGTGTCGTTGAAAAATCTCATCTGCAGTTGAGAAGGGTAATTTTTCTCCAAAACTTTTTCCTCTTCCATTAATTTTCCGGAAATTCGGCTTTCAACCAGCCTGTACAGCAGGATATTTCAGCACTAATTGTAGAACCTTCCTCCATGCCTCTCCGACTGAAAACTGAATTTTGGAAGCATCTCATCGGTATTCATTCTATCTCTCAAGCCAATTGTCATATTTACAAGCAGATGGTGCTGTCTACAACTAGGCGACGATATCGTTGAGTTAAACCTGCATATAGCCGGTCCAACATAGCATCTATTGTCCATCCCAGATGGTCCCCGCTGATCGAAACACACTGAGTACCGTAGTCTGTAGGTACGGAACAACTCCCACGCATGCACCAGATCGTGAGGAGTTGTATCAAAAGGTCATCTATGACTGTGATTCGAATGTAAATATTGTAAATATATTTTAGCGAGTATGGGGTGCTAAAGCACTCAAAATAGAGTAGGCATTTGCGCTTCACGCTTGCCATTCCAGCTCTAAAGGGCTGAAGGGTCTCAGTGTGGATCGGTGGAAAGTAATAAAAACATAATTCTTCTACTCGTCAACGGCTAGCTCCATCAACGTGTCATGCCGACTACTTTGTCTTGCATCCTCTCCAGTCTCTCGATATGGGTCTTGGGAAATTGCAAAACATTGGACTGGCGTAGGTCATCGTTGATCTGATGACCTGCTTGAACAACTAGTTCTACATGAACCACTTGGAATTTCTGGATATTAACGGGTATGTCCTTCTTACTGTTAAATTGCCAAGATAACATGATTACCAAGTGTTAACCTTTCGTCCAGCTATACGCCCAGTTACCGCGGAATTCTCCTACGATTACCAGTTCCTGTTTCTTTATGAAAATAATGAGCTAGCTTTGTTTTTACCGGAATAGGCGAGTACAACATTAGCGACACGCTCGATCCTTGCGGTTCACCTGCTCCGGCCTTCTTCACCGTGGAGCTAGTGTCATTTACCCTAACCTTGAAAGTCCTGTCGACTAGGTATGAGTCCATAATTCTCAATATATCATGCCTGCGCATAGCATCTTCGTAAGTACACCTAAGATTCCGATTGAAGCCCTTCCTCACCTCGTGGAAAATCCTGGTCACTTGAGAGGTCATTGAATGACCTCTCCTGAACCCCAATTGTTCCTCCGGGATGAGCGAGAGCTCTTTTTCGATTTCCTGGAATCTCTAAAGCAGGATTTTCTCCACCACCTTGACCACCGCATGGTAACTCTCGATTCTCTTTTCAGATTCTTCTGGCTTTAGGATAGGGATAATCTCCGCACTCTCCAGGCATTTAGGGCACTACATTATACTGTTCATGATGTAAAATAGTTTCACTATAGATTTTTTTGGGAGATTCCTGAGCAATATTGCGTCGATCTTTTCCATGGCAGGTGCCTTGTTCCTGGGAAGTCTTGTTATCGTGTCACAAACCTCCTCGAAGTTTGTCAGAAGATTCTGTCATCATTACTTACTTTAAGGGTGTTTCTAAATTCTCTGGCTCCCCGCGAAACCTCTTCGTGTTTCTGGAAGGCATCGATATCTACCTGGAAAGCATTTCTCAAACATTTCCGCCTTTTTCGAATCTGTCATCTCTTGTCTTTGACCAGAATGTCTTTATGCCTCCTTCGATGGCACGTAGATTCCTGCCAAAGGTTGCCTCTGACATTTAGGTTTTCTAGCTTCCTCTTCCAAGTTTCATCCCGACAGGATCTATTTCTCTGACAGGAGCATCAATAATATGTCTGTGAACGGAATCAGAAGCATGCACACCTTGATAGGCATATGCAGGCCGTAGTTTTGGATATTTTCCGTTAGTCTCCAGAAGACCAGGAATGTATCGCCACTACTACGGGCATCCCTCAAGCCCTCAATGATATCATCTATGGCTTTAAGCAAGCCTTCGGAGTTCAGCTTCTTTATAGCCTGTTGGCATGCCTGTGTGATGCAGCAAAAATTATCAGTGAAATATCTCATCAAGTCTTTCATGAAACGCCGATGAAAAAATAAAAGTTGGGGTAACTGAAAGTACAGAAAGTAAAGAAAGTTATTGCTTATATTTCACCATGCAACTCTCATATTTTCGAGCAGATGGTGCTAGCTACAACTAAGCGATGAACTCGTTGAGAAAAACCTGCATATAGCCGGACAAACATGATGTTTGTTGTCCATCCTGGATGGTCCCCACTGGTCGAAACACACTGAGTACCATATTAGATAGGTTCGAAACACATCACACCACACCTGGATCCTTCAGGTCTTGGGTTCATGTGTATTGTAAATATATTTCAGCATATATGGGGCGCTAAAGCTCCCAGGAACAGGGTTGGTATTTGCGCATTCCGCTTGCCATTCAGGCCCTAATGGGCTGATAGGGTTCTCAGTGTGGATCGGTGGTATTCAATGAAAGCATAATTATTTTCTGCTGGTCAACGACCTGTTAGTGATTTGAATGAATTTACAAATCACTATTTGTTACATGTAACTGAAAAATCACAGTGCATTCATATTAAGGATAATAATTCACAAAACTAAACTAAAGATACATGGAGGATCATTAACATACATTAAATACTGTCGTCTCATAACAGAGCCAGATGAAGTGTCAGATCAAATCACTGTGGACCAATTTCAACCCTTACTGAATATGGATGAAATAACTGAGATCCTATTGAAAATGAAAAATAAAATACTTACAGACTTTGACAAGCTATCAATTGGTATAATAAAGGCTTGTATACTGCCGTCCTTAGCAAAAGTGCAGTATCTACAAAAAATATGAATATTGAAATATTGGATTCTGAAGGTCTTAAAACCGATAAATTTTGCGTTTTACCAAGCAAAAATTATGTGTTCTTCAGGTTCACAGCCAAAGTTAATAAATCATTTTGCCCAATGTACAAAAGTTTGAGAATTTTCTTCGTATAAAATAGCAGATGGCAGATACGGCGTTATTGCTAAGGACGGCAGTGTTTGGTTACTGAGACCATTGATCAGCAGTAACTCTCTCAAATATTCCAAGGTCTTTGGTATCGGTACACTTGGAAACAAAGAACTTACATCAGAAGAAGTCAAGAATGCTTCTTCTTCCAGTTGGATATCTCCGATCTGGTCGATGAATTCTTGTGAATTTTTTACGCTCACGCCTGGTTGTGCTAAAGGAAGATCACCAATTTAATTGAATACTCCACAAATGTGCTCTATTGGGAAACCAAATTCCATCCAGATCATATCCATAATCTCACCTTGATGATCGAAATTAAAGAATTATACTGGACAGTGATAGCTTTAACAGTAAGTGATAGCTTTGACAGAGAAAATTGAACGTGGTGTCCCGCAGGGCTCAGTGTTTGGTCCTATCCTATATCTGCTCTTCATCAAAGATATGGCCAACCAAGATATTTCTAGATACTTAATATTGTTTTCTGACGATGCCACAGTTATCTGACACAACGTAAGTGGTGATACTTTAGTTCAAAGTATTCCTATTAATGTAAAACAAATTTTTTAAGTTTCAAGATGGACCCAGAACAAGCCTGTTTAGGTTCATAACTAAATAAAAGCATGCCAAAACACTATTTCTTGAGGTATACATTAACAATCATCTGAAGTTTGAGTATGATATAATGGCTTTAAAAAAAAAAATTCTCTGGTTGCTACCTTGTTATTATAATATCACGCAAACTTGGAATGTCGGCTTCCTTAAGGTATACTACTTTTATTGAGTTCTATTGAGTGTAAATATTCTTTCTATGTTCAATATGATATATTTTACAGGTTACTTTGAGTACTTTGAGTGTTTTATATTTGTAATAAAATAAGTTATTATTTCATAAAATTATCATTAACATTATTGAAACTGAAATTTCTTCATATGTAAATCGAAATAATTTGTAGTGATGCATAATTATTTCCCAACATACTTAAGGCCATCGCAAACAGATGTCGCTATCTACCCAAGAAAATTATAATCTCAGAGTGAACTTATGAATATCGTTATACACATCGTTATCTGACCTGGCATCGCCAGAACTTAGATCCTGCTAGTCATATCACCCTTCGTAAGTCTCTGGTCTGTCAGTTGAAATTACCCTCCACAGTCGTAGGGGGCTATGTAGGTCACTGGTGATGATACATACCTACTTACTTACTCTCAATCCCGGTGATGATTACGTACTATTTTGCTTTAAATTTGAGGACTACGCAGAACGGGAATTAACCCACCCTTTTGCAAATGGGATGGCACATGGACCCCAGGTGTGTCAGTCCATGGCTGAGGGACTAGACCTTTAGGGATTGCGCGCTCCTTGGGTGGTATGACCAGCGGTAATTAAATAAAGCTCAATCATCATTTGGTGTGTATAGAACTAATTTTAAATGTTCCCATGAAAAAATCACATGGTGCTAAATCCGGGGATCTGGCTGGCCACTCTATAGGTTCTCTTCGCCCTAATGATTTTTCGGGAAATATGATGTGTAACCATTGATGGAACGGAAGCTAACAATGGGGGGAGCTCCGTCTTGTTGAAAATATATCAAATTTTCGCCAAGAATTGTGTTTCCATCTCTATCCAGTTGAATTTGAAGTGCTTCAGTAATTAGCGGATTGATCGTATTTTCAAGCATATTCAAGTACATCTCACCTTTTAGATTCCCATTGATAAACAATGAACCAGTTACTTGATTTTCCAGTAAACCGACCCATACATTTAGTTTTTGGGGATACTGGGTATGCCCTTCGACAAACACATGGTCATTTCCATTGTTCCAATATCAGCAAATATGTTTATTGACAAATTCATTCAAATAAAGAAAACACTCATCAGAGGAGAACATCTTTTTTGAAATTCGATATTGTTATTAATAATTGTTGTCATTTGTTCACAAAACTCAATTCGACTATCAAAATCTTAACTGAAAAAGTGGTTAAATATAATAAATTCATCTATATAAAAAAAACTGCAAGATCGATTTTTTTTAAAAGAATGTGTGTGGTCTGTTATAATAAAATCAAGATTCCACGAGACTTGAGATGAGATCTGTCTAACACTTTTTGAGTATACCGAAAAAAACATAAAAAAATTATCATTTTTTTGATCGAAAACCATTCGACAGAATGTTTTCAAACTTAATGAAATTATTCGACTCGGAAACTTGATGCACTCAGAAATTTTTCATGATTTTCGATCCCGTGTGTTTACAGGGTGTTCATTTCAGGTTTTCCCACCCTAATTTCCTCGAAATGTATGTATATTTTGAAAAATCCCGAAATACGTCAACAAAGATATCGAAGGAGAGAAATCTGCATCAGAAAATTAGCGCGCTGAATTCAAAATCTTCAACACTTCATTTCATAGGTATTTCTAATTTCTACATGTCGGTGTTCCTTTTTTTGAAATCGATCAACCCGTGGTCAAGATATCTAGGAACATCTGTTTGCTGCTTTGTACCATTGAAATAAAAACTGTAACTGTTTTTCCTTCTTTTTATTTTCAATTACTATGTATACCAAAATGTTGCCATGAAAGCTATGCAATAAAGTGTACTTGTTAAAGAAAATATAAGACATATTGAATTGTTTATCATAGTTATCGAAGCAGAACATATTTTCCTAAATATCTCGACAACAGATTGATCAATTTAAAAAAAAGAAGTAACGACGTGTAGAGATTAAAAAGACCTTTAAAATGATACATTATTTGATACCCCTTCGCGTTGAGGATTTGGATCGTGCAGGGTATTAAAGGGGACGCGTTCATTTCCTCATTTTTTGATGAATTTGATGACGTGTGTGTTTAATACACACATTTCGAGAATATTGGGGTGGAAAGTCCTGAAATAAACACCAAACGTTATAATATCCCTGACACCATAAATATTATCACTTTTATTATCGACCTCATAGTTTTCTTCTGATTTCAGCCCTGGAAGATCCCTACTCCAACTCCTTTATATCGCCCAATTCGGCAGAAAACCACTTCGAATTGGCCGTCGAATTAGGAGACACAACATCCGGTCCAAGTGAAATCGTCCAACCATCATCACAGGTAGCCACGACGCTTCTAGGCGAAACAAGTGAAATTCCATCAGGGTTCAGTGCGAATCGAGTGCAACGTTCGGCAGATCCTCTTCTGTCAAGAACGGCCGCCACTGACGATCTGCTTTTGTTCAAGAATGTGGAGGAGGCCTTGGACAGCAATGACGTCGAGCTGTCAGGGAGGATAGGGCATTACATTCATCCTTCGAAGACGGTGAGTGCGATCTTTTTTACAGCATGAATCTAGGGCACTGCAGCACAGTGGCGGCTCTGCGAAGGGGGCAGAGGAGGTTAAGCCCTAGGTTAAATCTCAGATTCAATTCATTCGTATTTTAGAAATTATATGTACTTCTCGATGTTGAAAGACAGTGGTTTTAGCAATTTAGTTATTCAGGCCTTACTGGGCGTTGCATGAAGCCCCCTCTGGCTATCACTGATTCCAACAAGGAGAGGTACAGCACACTTTGAGTACGAGTTTACTTTCATGAAGTAGTTTTTCTTTCTTATACGGTACAAGAAGAGTCAACTTCTAATCAATGAAAACTAAAACTCTCACAACTTTTTCATAATCATGTGTTTCTAAAATATGAAAACAATCAAAGAAATTACGAACAGAGACTCAAATGAAAAATTACAACAATAATCTTTCCAATGGAGTTTATAAAAAAATTTATTTGGGGCTAGTGTAGACAAAGTTCAACAGTGCTGTACTGTACTAAAAGACTGTGAGCAAGTTTTGTGAAGAACTCATCATAATCTTTTTCTTGAACCGGAATTCAGCTGGAATCATAATCTAGAATTTAGCAAGTATATTTGTCTTTCTTTAACATACCTAGGATGGCACCGATCAGTTCCATTGTAACAGTCATTGAGTTTGTTCTGATGTCGAATATTATGAGTCCTAGGAAGTTAGTATCAAGCGCAGTTGAAAAAAAAAAAGTTAAACGAATTTGACCCTTGAGTGAATACTTCTTGTCTCCTGCGCATGATCCTGATGTCCTATAACCAATTTTTCCCAAAACCAGAACAAACCTAATATTCTAGTACCATTCGACTACAGGGATATCTATGAAATGCCAGAACAATATATATCAAAATTTTCTGACAAACAGACTGATCTACATATTCCAAAAATAGTACATATTGAGGAAGAAAGAAGAAGCAAGATGCTTCAAATGCCAACATACAGGTCATGTCGAAAAGGATGTCAAGTTGTGTAAAGATAATCTGTGCCTGAAAGAAACAGAATGAGTAAAGTAGTACCCCACCCCACCCACCCCACCAAATTCAAGTTTTGATTCCCAATTCGAAATCAGCTCGTTGAAATACGTAAGAGGTAGTTGAGCGATTTTTCGAAAAATGTAGAATAATATTTTTGGAAAAAGGTTTATTTCAAAAGTGCAGAGGTTCCGTAAAGAGTCCACTAAATCTCTATTTGAATTGGAATTGATCTCAAACTTGGTGATCGTACGCAAAAAAGATTGAATTTTACAAAAATGAGAAAAAAAAATGATAAAAATTTCGTCAGGAAATATCAGCTCTCAACTTCAGATGAACTTATCAAATCTAGAACGGTTTGAGATAGAGCAATTTTTCCAAAACCAATCGATTCAGAATGACAAAGTTAGCATATTTTGTGAAATTCAAATGGATGAATCAACGGAGAATATTATCATTGTTACGGAAAATTGATCAGCAGCATGATCTGAGTTAAATCCACAACTTTCAAGTCCAGCACAATACCGTGTATCACATATGAAAATCAAGACAGATTATGAGTACAGCTGCATTATTTTCCTGGGAGCTTGAATGCATCTGGTAAAACTTGCCGCCGATGGTAAGTGTCTGGCAGAATTGATTATTAATTCTTAACAATATTTTCTCTGTGACTGATAAATGTGAGTACTATTTCCACCTACCTTCAGCAGCTGGTACTTGTTGATTGGCCGTCTGAAGCTAGCAGGTATGCACACAATGTATCCCATATAATCCGAGAGAATATAAGTAACGTCTGAGGGCCTTCGGATCTTGGAATAATGGGGGAGAACATTGTTTCACAAGAAAATTCAAGGAAGCCGCGATCATCGAAGCAATATGCGCTTTCAGTACGCCAAGAGAGTATGAAAAGTATGGAAACCGCTGTGAAGGGTTGACGGAGTGCAAAATAACACAAGCCACCCTTTCATCGGTTGAACTAAAATTGCGCTTTGATTAAATGTTACTGCTGGTCATACCACCCGAGGCCTTCAAGGAGCCAGTTCATCAGCTCATTGAATGGCATACCTGGAGCGCATATACCACCCATTCACAGAAGCAACCAACTCCTGCGTAGTACGGTCTCAGTACGGCTTGTGAGAACTATAGCGTCTCACCAGGCTAATTCCGGCAGTGCCCACACAGTTCCCTACCCCTGTGTGGGGTCATTGAACTGATAACCCGGAACCTTTGGGGTGATATGATCAGCAGGGTCTGGATTCCTATAGTCAGACAACGGTATGAAGACGAATCTTGGAATATAAGGTGTGACCTGGGAATATGACTGACTGAGTGTATCTAGCGCCATCTATACAAAAAGTTGTCAACGCATAGAAATTTCAAAAAACTCTCTACGGTATCAAAAATTATGTCAGTTAGGGAGCTCGGAGCCGAAAAAAATTGTGAAAATAGTGAATAATGTGGAACCATCAAATAAATCAATTTAGAAAAAACAACATTTTCCTTCTGTCTCTCTGAAAGCCTGATAGAGAACGTCTGCCAATTCGGAAAAACAGCTCCAGACGTCGAAAATTATGACGAAAGAAAATGTTGGTCGGGAGCTTAACTCCCTTCTTGATAATTTTTTTGTCACAACTCTCGTGAAAATAAAATTCCCTAAAAATAGTGATAAATATGGGATCATCGAATGATTTAATTTGAAATTATTTCAACCCCTGTCCTCTTGAAAGCGTTAAAAAAAATTATGGGCTAGGTTTCGGGACCCCCATCCTTTTTGAAAAAAATTTTAAATTCTAAAAATAGTTGAAAATATTTTGATTGAAATAAATTTTACCCCTTCACCCATCTACCCCCACCCCTGAAGCCTCGAAAAAAAAAATCCGATAGTTTCAGACGTCGGAAATTACGGCCTTAAGAAATTTTTTGTGAGGGGCTTCGAACGAAAAAAAATAGTAAACGAAATTGGAAAATGCCTCAAGAATTGCAAAAAACATCGCAAGATTCAATTTGAAAAAAATCACCTGCCCTGACAGAGAGAGTATGCGTAGGAATTCAGAAAATTTACAGCTTTTTCGGACGCGGTAAATTACGGAAAAGATGTCGGTTGGAAAGGTGAAACCGCGCCCGGAAAAAACTGTAAAAATTCGCGAAAATAAAATTGAAAAAATTAGAATGAATTCTAAAAAACATAACAGCGTCAGAAAATTTAAAAAAAAATCACCTCCCTGCCTCCCTAGAAGCTAAATAGAGAAGGAATTCTGAAATATTTCCATTGGTTTTAGACGTGTAAAATTATAGCTAAATTCCGGTAGAATTGCTGACAAATCCCTTCCTAGAAAAGTTTCGGAAACTTGCCGTGATAAAATTGAATAAATCCATAAAAATAGTGAAAGGCATTTTGCTTTCGAATAATTAAAAATAAAAACGTTTCACCCCCTGCCCCCTAAAGATTGGACGCGTAGGAACCAACCAAAGTTACGATGAAACAATTGTTGGTCAGGAGACTCGACTCCCCTCTTCGAAAAAAGTTGTAAAAAAAATCAGTAAAAACTGTGAAAAATTCCGTACAGAGGCAAATTTCAGCTCAATATCTCCCTAATGACTAGATTGAGAACCATTAAAAATTCTGAGTCATTTCCGACAGTTTCGGAAAAATTTGCGAAAACTCACGAAATTAAAATTGGAAAAATCCGTAAAAATAGTGAAAAACATCTGACCGTCACATAAATTAATTATTTCAAAGAAATTTACCCCCTTGATGGCTAGAAGAAGACTGTGCAGGAACTCGGGATTTTTTACGGTTTTTACCTATTTAAACAGATAATCAATCATATTTATGATATTAGAGATTATAAAATAAATTGTAATCAACAAACAAACTCTTATTCATATACTATTGAACTAAAAAATTAATAATATTAGTAAGTGTATGAAAAATGAGTTCCATAGAATATATTCACCCCAAATTCAACAATTTTTAAATCATCATAAAACTAGGTCTTTATACTGGATTCACAGACCAAAGAGGTTGATCGTATACGCATGAACTTGAGGAGTACTAAAAAAACATTATAAAACGAAGTCTGTATACACGATTCATAGACCAAAGAGGTTGATCGTATACGTGTGAATAGCCATCATAAAATCTTCATGAAACCAATAATGATTCAATCTTATATCATTCAGGAGTGCTTTGAAACCGACTCAGAAATTTATTCGATTTGGGAAAGTCTTAGAAACAATTCATGAAGTGCATGAAACAAATTGACTCTTACATGACCTTCAAAACAATTTCCCAAAATTACGATAATTAAATGACATTTAAGTTGTGACTTAGGAGGGGGCAGTATCTGTTTTATGTTTGAGACTTTTCGACAAATATATTCCTAGTGTATAAGTAGAAGTAAGATATCTCGGATTTCCACTAATATAAGCTGTTCCTCATTGATAAAATATCATGTACGTATATTTCCTCATTTTCTAAAGGTAACGAAAATTTGTTTTCAGGACAAGCCTTCGTTCACCGAAGTCCGCCAAACATCTGACGACCATTCGGGGGAAGGGCGTGGGACTCCGCACCAGGCAAGGTCATTGCCACTGCAGGAGTCCCAAGAAATCATCCCCAGTGCTACGATGACGACGCTGAATTTTGCTTCGCGGCTATCCCCACAGGACAAAGGGCGACAAGCGAACCCTGATATCCAGGACATCATAACGGGACTGGTGAAGCTGTTGAATGGTAGGAGATATTTATTGATGGTTTGTGTCATTTATGAAGAAATTACATAAGATGGGTCCTAAATATGAACCCTGGGGAACTTCCTAGCAGAATTCGTTTATGAAATTAAATATTATAATAGGATGGTCTGGGATTTTTATTTTCAAAAAGAATTTCACAGAAACATAAAACTGGGACCTGAGAATAGAGCGAAGATAAGAGTTTAGCCGAAACATTTATAAATTTTAATTATAGAAACAAAATCATTTCAAAATGGACATTTTGAAAACATAATTGCTCTATTATGGTAATTATTGGTCAACCAAACTTGAGGGAATTCACAATAGTGTAGAAATCCATAATAATATACGGTATCCATGATAAAATATATCTTCTTAATATACATAAATTACGTGTCACGTTGTTTGTCCGCTATAGACTCCCAAACTACTTAACCGATTTCAATCAAATTTGCACACCGCGTGCAGTTCGATTTAACTTAACAGATAGCATAGCTCACATCTCAATTTATAGCCGCAATATTATTTTATTGCAAATTATTTGTTGATGGCGAGACAGTGAGATAGAACACATTACACGTTCTCGGTCTCCTCTTTGTGCGATGCTTCGTAGTTTCCACACTATCGTCTACTTAGCATTGTTTATTATTCGACAGTCACAATTATCTGTCAGTCCCAAACGATTCTAACAGATGGCGGTATATGCTGACTGGATTGAGTAAGTATTCTAACAGATGGCGCAGTGTTAAAAGTACCAACGTTTCACATAAGTTACAATTTAATGGCATAACCACCACGTGTTGCTGAGGCTAAAGTATAACTTAAATTCATTTCGTAGTGAACGCAATACAGTGAAGTTCAATTGTTCTTACGTTCTTAATTTTTGGTATTTTAACAAATGACATCTGTGTAAAAAAGCATGGTAGTCCCCATGACTGGTGTTCTCCTACCGTTTTCCTTGAATAATTTACTACTATGTAATATAATAAAAACCTTAGACACAGCAATGCGTGGCCGGGTTTGCTAGTAACATAATATATGAAAGAAGTTTATTATTAGTATTGGAAAACTTTTTCTGGGTAAAAAATTCAATTGAGACACATGTCACGTGATTACTGGCATGATGGTCATGGAAAAAATTACTGAAGAGGAAAAAGAGGAGGGGTAAGATGGTAAGTTATCGAGAAGAAGTTGATGGAAAAAGTTGCTGAGAATCTGAATTAATTCTCACGTACTGATGGAGTTTTAAATAATAATTTTCCGATCCTTTTAAAAAATTCTGATATATTTTTGAATAGCTTGCCTGTAGTCGAAAAAAAAATATGTAAGTTAATTCCCAGGTTGGAGCTGATTCTATGAAGGGAATGTTAGAGAAGTGTATCACACATTAAAAAAAAACACGAACAATTTGACAACTCATCGATACGATCATATTTCGACAGTAAAGTTTCATTGAAAATTTTTTTCAGGTAATGTAAATGTCCAAGCAAATACAGGCCCGGGGATGGGACGACCTTTACGCCCTCTGTCGACAAGAATCAACAACAGAGGTCCACCAAGGATATCCGACTTGCCCGCGCTGCCTCCAGATTTCGACGTTCCCGCGACACTACCACAGCCATCATTAGGTAAATTCAAATAATATATAGGTTAGGAATTGATTTCTCTCCCATTAATTCAATAAAGTCCAAAACAATATAGTCGAATTGGTTGATTCTGATTACATAATATGTAGTATTTTATCAGATTCATTTATCTATTTTTCCTCTAGGACAAATGCCTCCACCACTGACCCCAACGAGGGTGCCAACCCCCTACCCATTCGACGTGCCTATGCCCAATATGTCCCCAGTACGGCCATTCAACGGCGCGGGCACCAGCATTCCCATTTCCGAGCAATCCATGATGTCGAACAAGAGACCCGGGTTCTACAGACCCCCCACCATACCCCCCTGGAAGCGCAGGAGGCCTCCTAATAGGAGACCTCCCCCGTACAAACCGATGCCATCGTACGCCTCTGATATGATCAGTCTGACGTCAGAAAAACCTATGGATGACATATTGACTTTGGACTTGGGGTCTCATCTATCTTCTAACGGCGAAGATAGTGGTGGAAGTACGGAGGAGGGAGGTGTAGGAGAGCAGATGGGGGAGAGGAATTCTACTGAAGTGGCGGATACAACTACCGATACTGTTCCGAATACGTCCGAGTTTGATAAGGAGATATCAGATTTCGAGAAGAATAAGGAGAAGGTAGGCGAAGTTATATTCAAGAATAATAATAATTTATCATCCATGATTATACAAATAAGGGGTGATATGAGAGGTTCAAGAGTATATGAAACAGTCTGAATAAAGAAATATACAAAAAATCTTTAGAAAACAATAACAGTAACATCAACAGCTACAATAACTTCTTCATCAACAGCTTCATTAACAGCTACGTTTATCAACAGCAACATCGACAGCAACATTAAAAAAATCAACAACAACAATAACCGTAGCATCAACAGCTATAATAACAGCTACATTAACAATACCATTAACAGCTACATTGACAGTATCATCAACAGCAATGTTAACAAAATTAACAACAACAATAACAGTAACTTCAACAGCTATAATAACATCTACATCGACAGCTACATTAACAGCTACTTTAACAGTAACATCAACAGCTACATTAACAGTATCATCAACAGAAACATCAACAGCAATATTAAAAAAATTAACAACAACAATAACAGTAACAACAACAATAACAGTTACATCAACAGCTACAATAACATCTACATCAACAGCTACATTTAACAGCTACGTCAACAGTACCATTAACAGCTACATTGACAGTATCATCGACAGCAATATTAACAAAATTAACAACACAATAACAGTAACAGCAACAGCTACTATAACATCTACATTAACAGCTACGTTAACAGTAGCAATAACAGCTAGCTGAATGGAAGCAACAGTAACAGTTGATTGAAGGAAAATTCTTCACAGCTTACAATACAGAATCAGAGAGGTCGAAATAACTATTTCTTCACTAAAGGCACATTTTTGATAGTTTTATTTTTCTATTGGAGAACTTCATAGATAGATAACAGTTTTTAAGCTTTCAAATAATCCACTATTATGTTAGCTACTACTTTTTTAAATATTTCAAAGTCGGACTGGAAATGAATCAAATGAATTTGTCTGCAATCATCATCTCATTTTCAATATCGTTTTCATAAAGATGTAACACTAAAGTCATTTTAAATTAAATTATACTTGCATTTAGGACTGATTTGTCCGCTAAGTGGGATGATCTTTTGTCAATTACTTTTTTTATGATTACTGATTGTTTTTTACAATATTGTACTCGTCGACTTTGGTGATAAGTGCATTGAAAAAGGTGATCAATGATTTTTAAATTTTTTTTGCGACAGTACAAGTTAAAGACAGATATCAGACATAAGGGTGAAAAATGCATCCTATGCGTATAAATCGCACGTACTTCAAAAACTCTCAGAACAAACTGAAAATCTATTTAAAATTTAAACAATAGTAAATACCTGAAGCTTCAGATACAATGGATGATTTATGCAATAAGTTTTAAAATTTGCGATATAGGATACCATTTTAGCAATGAAATAGGATGTGTACAGCAGAATTGAAAAATAATTTTACCAACGAGATTGTTTGTTTGTGAGGCGTGATCAGAATAATGATGGCAATGATAGTTTTGCGTCAAAAGAGAATCCAAAATGAGAAAAAATGAAACTAAGAAAATAAAACTCCCCTTGTGTTTCAGCCTTAGTCAGTGAATACAAAAATTAAAAATTAATGAGGTATAAAAATGAAAGACGCCAGGAAAAGCATAAAAAAATTACGAACAAGACACCACTATCACTTTTTAAAAATATAAATTACCAATTATTAGTGTTGCCAATCCAATTTCGTCAACTACCAATCAATTCTTTTAAATAATCTATAAAATAACACAGCAGACATGTAGCAGCCTGTAGTTTTTCAATATGAAGAGGAACAAATTTTGAATTCGATTTTTTTTTAAGACTGCTACATGTTTGCTATGTCACCTGGTATATTTCATTGATATACCTACACTGGAGTACGTCTGTTGTGATTTTAATAGTCACATAATTATTATTAATTACCAAAAAGCGAGTTTTACTATCACAAGATACTTAGAATGGCAAGTTTATAATATGATGGTTCATCCGCATTTGTGTGGCCCATCAGAAACTTTACAATGACACTCCAATATGAAAAATATAAAACCTCTCATACTTATTCTTCCAGGTATCTAAACTAGACAAGTACACCAGCAAAACAACGATAGTAACGCCTACTGTTAATACCGAGGCAAAAACAGAAGAACCCACAATCACGAAGGAGCCCACTTCAACAGTTTCTGGAGAGAAGGAAGTTACTGTTACCCCAACGGTCGTACCCGAATCATCCTCTACATCTATCGACCCTTCTTCCGTACAAGAAAACCCAACAGAGTCCGCCACACCTGCCATGCTCTTCAACGAGTCCAGCTCAGCTGTAGTCAGCAACGCCGCTGTTGATGTTCACAGCATCGATAGCAACTCCATCACCCACGTTTTGAAGTCATCAGTTCAGGAAGTGATACACTCGATGAAGGAGGAACTTTTGGGAGAGGGTACTAGTCTGGCTAGTACCAAGACGGAGGAGCTGCCTGAGACTAGTTTGGATCCGAAGAGTACTGCTTCAACTGTGAATGAGATGGCATCACACAGCTCTCCAGGTTAGCTAGTAAACATTATGGGAAGATTGTAATGACGGGTTTCAATCAAGAATTAGTTGTAAAAGGCTAGTGAAGTATATTTTCTACGGGTGTAGTGATGGCCAGTACGTAAGAGTAGCTTGTGTTAGTATTTGAAGATCATCTTAATCTGAAACTGTCTAAGAAACGTAAATGGTCACCTGTTCTGACACAGAAGACCTAAGTGGCTATTTTATCTGCAGTGTGCTCTTTGTACTACATTTTTCACTTAGTTGCAATGGGATCTTGATTTTGGTTGTTCAGTTGGCGTCATTATTGCTAGTGAATTTGTCAATATCGTAAAGTTTTCAAATTCCTAATGGTAAGGATGAAATCAGAAACATTCTGTATAGTTTTGAATTACTCTTTGAAGCCACCTCGTTACTCATCTTGAACAAAATAATGGTAGAAATGTATTATAGAATTTTTACAGAATTCCAAACTGTGTTACATCGATAAGCATGAAGCTTGAGATCTGCGACCACAGATGGCGTTAGCTGAACACATATTTACTATTTCCAACAATTCCTCATAAATATCTATCGTAGCTTTGTGTCCCTCGTCCATTAGTGATCATACTTCGCGACACCTTCTTGATAGAGTTATAGTTTTTCAGTCCAGATCATATTCTCTCCACCGTCGTAGGGGATTGTGGGGAGTGTTGGTGCTCCTCAGTCCATCGAAAAAAAAAAAAAAAAAAAAAAAACTAAGAACCTATTCACTATTGAGTCATCAATGGGGCGCGAGTCTCAATCCTCTGTAGAATCATGGTACTGGTAATGCGACTCATAATGTGTGTCATTCTTGGACTGCTGGTCTAGACCTGAAGGTGTCTCGGTGGTATGACAAGTGGTATTCAATTAAAATTAATAATTTATCACTTCTCTATCACTTCATTTAGATAATATTCCAGCTGAGTTCGAGAGAACTGCAGACATACTAAACTGTTAATTCTACAAGGAAACTTTTATATAAGAGTCTAAATATTTGTTATCATTGACTTTTTTTCGAAGTTACAATCTCCATACCTAACAATAATTAAAATGAAAAAATTATTTTAGTCTAGTTCTAGTGCAAAAATGTCGCTTTTACTGTGGTATTTATATAGTTATTGTTTATATCATTGTCATCCATATTCTTTCGACAAAAGCTTACGATCTTAATGTTTTTTATGATAACTAATGGCTATTCCATTCTGAATATCAAACTGCAGACTTGCGACTACAGATAGCGCTAGCTACATACCTATCTGCGATGTTCAACAATTCCTGATACATACTAGTAGTTGTTTTACTTTCCTTGTCCATTAGTTATTGGACCCTACTAGCTCATATCACCAGGAATCTTCTGAAAAGGGTTCTAGTTCTTCAGTCGAAATCAATTCCCATAGTCGTAGGGGGTTGTGGGAGTACTGATGCTCCATAATATTTCGATCTACCGCTTCGTACATGACTTCACTAACAAGAAACTACTGATACTGACGCTACTGAATATTGAATCGTCCGAAGCTGCTAATCACGGTGAGCCACCAGCGCATCAGGTGTGTCGATCCGGGGCTGATGGCTAAGCCTGAAGATGCTTGGTGTATATGGCCAGTAGTATTCAATCGAAACATAATTGTACAGAGGGTGTTCCTCCTTGGAGTGTATAATACACTTCAAGGAGGAACACATCAATAATTGATCAGTGCATGGAAAACAAGATTGTGACATGGCGATTGTAACGAAAGTGGACGCCAACTTTCTTATTTTGAATAGGATAGCCTCTATATTATGACATTTCCAGATTGCAAGTGAAATTCTGAACATTTTTCGTGTACAATATTCTGTTCAACACCTTATTTACAACAGAACATGAGAGAAGTTTTTTGGGAATAATTTGTGCCCCTGTGGGTGAACAAATGGAAGAAAATTTTGAACCGTTGCGTTGGTATGAATATAATTTGAGAGATAGACACTAGTCTCATTACCAATTTCAAGTCTTTTTTGTCCAACTCGAGAAACTGTTTAGCTTTCCTTGGAGACCTTTTTGCTTTTCTTTGTCCTGGCATTTTATTCCAGTGACATTTTATTCCATCGAATTCCCAACGTTAAAACTCTTCGTTCAAATGGGGTTTGGAGAGTCCTCAGAAGGGTTCTGGGCCAAGTGGTCTGTTTGCCCCTTTGGCAAGTCAGTCTACTTTCTTATTGCCTTTGATGCCCCTGTGACCTGGCAACCACATCAGTGTTACCTGATTTTTTGCTGCCAGTTGTCTCAGAGTTTTTTCACAGGCCCAAGTCAGCTTAGATTCACGAGTGCGTGATTTCAGAGCTTTCAGTGCTGCTCAGCTATCTGATGGTAAATAGATTTTTGCCCTTCGGGTGTCACTTTCAAGACATTCTTGGGTAAAAATCTCTATAGCATGTACTTCTGCTTGAGAGATTGTTGGGATCCTACCAAGGGGTTCTAAGAGCATGAAAAATTACCATGTCCATGGCAGAAGGTTTGGCATTGCCTCTAAGCTGAAGTAGGGCACATAAATATTGTTCCTGTGGTTCCCAAGCAAGCTGCACTTTTTGCAGCTTGACTTGTGCTTAAATTTGTTGCATTTTCGGCAGAGACTTGTGCGAGCTAGGGGAAGACGTAGCCCTTACCTTTTAATACGTGTGATGCCATGCACGAGACCGGTGGTAATGCTGAGATTCGAACTCACGCTCTTTGGCTTATGAGGCGAGAACTCTTCCCGCACACCACCGCGGCCCATGACAAATAAATCATTTTTGGTTGCAGACCTCATGTCTTAGCGAAGACTCTATGACATGTCCAGCTTGCCGCTATAGCCCTAGGTTGATTTAGCTATTCCAAGTCAGTTCTTGGTCGACTATGACGCCCAGGTATTTTGCACTCCTTTGGAAAATGTTTTGCTAGAATTCACGTTGAGCCCTTTCTAGCGCACCAGATTCTGATTGTGTTTAGGGCTAATTACATTTGGTCGGAGATCACTCCGTCAAGTTTGCCCCTAATGATGACAACCAGGACATTGGCGTAAACTAGCAGGTCGTCGACAACCAGAGACTACAGTAAAGGCGATAGGACTCCCTCTTGGGGGCAACCTTTTTTTGCTGTTATCCTGACTGTCTCTCCCTCCAGGATCGCTTCAATGATTCTGCTTCTCAACGATGCTTGTGTTCGTCTGATCAATGAGGCATTAACCTGTTTTGCTAGGAAATATTATTTGTCAGAGCACAATATAGTTGTGTCGTCAGTATATCCATTCAACATATTCACTTTAAATGGAAGGAGCCCCAAAGCTGAACTTTGGTCAATTCAAAATTCTAGATCAGAGATTCTGTTGTTGCAAAGATCAACACACTGTTTTCTATGCAGGCTCTGCTTCTTGAGTACCTGCTGATATTCATAGAGTCTAGCAGCTACGTAGACTGTAGGCAATATTGAAAGATTGGTTTATACCACGAACTAATGATTATCTTCATCATATTTAATGAATTATTGAGAAAATGGTATATACTTAATACTCTTTTACTAGTCTAGAACTTCTTTATGAAGTCACGTTCATATTTCGCAAAAACAATAAGCCAACCATTCAACTTTTTGCAGTGTCTTCAACATCATCCGAAACGTCGACCACCTCCAGTTTTCCGTACTACCGATACCGACCCAGACCTGGCATAGTGCTGGACGATACCGAGTATAAGCCGGGTGGAATTCATCGACAACCTATAGTTACCAGGCCAGTTATAGGACAAATCGGGGACATTTTCGACATAACAGTGTCTGCGATACAAGGACCAGGAACTTCAGCTGGCCAGGGAAAACCCTATGTTATACCCGGTGAGTGAATATTATAACAATTATTAGTTTACTGAATATTGACTAAGGTTGGAGAATAATTCAAATAATGCGTCTCTATTTTCAGTTGATATTGAACAAATTCACATGGACTCAAATCCGGACGTAATAACCAGCCCAGTAGGAGATGAGGGGTTCGTTTCCATTGATGGAAAGCGAACATATTTGAACTTATTTGGAGACTCAGCCCCATCAACTTCTGTAGGGGCCATGATCAAGCCGACTGCCCCCGCTCATAATCAAGTGAGTGATGGTTTCATTAAATCGAGTATTCTATCAAGACTTTGGTTTGATCAAACTGCCTTGAAGTGTCGTCATTTCTAGTGGTTTGTTTCAAGTTGTAGGAAACGAACTAACAGAAATATGTCTGGGGAAATTCGATGGAATGTTTGTTGATTTATTTCTATCTTCAGGTTTCTGGTACTGGTTATGCTGTAGTTGAAAACGAGAAGGTCAACAAGCAAGGATCAATCAAACCTACAGCTCGGAGACCCTTGTATGGCAGGCCCAGGCCCAGCCAACCACCAGTAAGGTAAGAACTGATGGAGATATGTTTTTCATAACTGTGAAAGAAGTAGATCTTCTATTGAGAAGCCTACAACGATGTTATAAATGTTAAGACTCTCTGATAATAATTATTCGACACTTTGCAATTATCACAAAATTAGTTCCAAAACAATTTGTGAATATCATAATAAGATATGTCTAAAAAATATTCCACATATTTTCTGATGCGTTTTATGTCTTTCATGTCAGATAAAAAAGATCACGTCTTAATGCCATATACGAAGAATGCACACAAAATCATTATTACGCTAAAATACGCCTCAGGCTATCTTGTATTTTTTTCCAGAATCGATACTTGCATTGTTGGCGACGACACAACCTGTGATGCTTCCCAACACGAAATTTGCAGGACTGAATTAGGAGTGAGTGCCTGTCATTGCAGACCGGGAACTGCCAGAAGAAAACACAGAGATCCCTGCAGAAAAATCGTGTCGATCCTGCTGTCGCTGAGGGTCGACAAGCTGTACGACAGGAAAGTCGTTTGGGCCAGCGAGCTGGGAGACGAAAACAGCGACAGCTACTTGCAGCTGTCTTACGAAGCTGAAAGAGCGGTAAGTTTTGAGGAAAGGCAAAATAAGTCTACACCACACCACACCACACCACACCACACCACACCACACCACACCACACCACACCACACCACACCACACCACACCACACCACACCACACCACACCACACCACACCACACCACACCACACCACACCACACCACACCACACCACACCACACCACACCACACCACACCACACCACACCACACCACACCACACCACACCACACCACACCACACCACACCACACCACACCACACCACACCACACCACACCACACCACACCACACCACACCACACCACACCACACCACACCACACCACACCACACCACACCACACCACACCACACCACACCACACAACACCACACAACACCACACCACACCACACCACACCACACCACACCACACCACACCACACCACACCACACCACACCACACCACACCACACCACACCACACCACACCACACCACACCACACCACACCACACCACACCACACCACACCACACCACACCACACCACACCACACCACACCACACCACACCACACCACACCACACAGATGATGCAAGTTTTATATTGAGTCTTGCATACAACCTTTTTTTTAGCTGGAGTCTGCAATGTCGATGACGCCTTTCAGCGACGAATTTCTCGCTGCTAAAGTGAACAGCATATACAGGGGTGACAGGTCGCAAGGTCAAGCCGGAGTGTTTGTTAATCTCACGTTGCAAATGGATGAGAACGCTGACACCTCAAGGCCGACTGTCAGGGGAGATATCCAGCGCCATCTTTTGGGAGTCATACAACGGAGAAGCAACAATGTTGGAGAGAGTGCGCTGTGGGTGGACAGTCCTCCTGGATCGGTCTCCAATCTGCAAGGTGAGTGCAACAAAGATATTGGACAATTTTTATCGGTATGATTCAGAAGAGATTCCGTTTTGTAAGAATCCACGTCCACAGAATTCTACTTTCCCAATATTTAAATGGAGGTTGGTAAACATACATGATTTACAATACCCTTCTTCTCAAGCACTTTGTGGTTTCTAAAATATGTTGGTGAAGGGCTTTTTACTTTTCTGGCCCCTTTGTTGTAGTGCATGAGTACAGCCTTATATTCAGCCCAGTCTTGGTTGATTCGTGCTTTATTGTCACATATATTGCTATGCTTGTGAAATCAGTGAATGTTGTGGTGTGTTACTTCAATATGCAGAATGAAAAACAACACACTGAAAGGTAAGTGAATATGGAGTTGAAGTAATATTTTACAGAGAAAACAGCAGAGTTCACCATCTTAAACCTGCACTTGAACTGATGCAGTTTCATTTGTCGAGTTTTAAGCGTCCATAAAGAATAAGGAAAACCCTTTGATGACAATGAAATCGTCATTATCACTGAAAATGACGCTGAATATTTCCCAACGTTCTGTATGTGTAGCGTTCCAGCCTATCAACGTCACCCGTGACCAAAATTGGTCAGAGTGTCACAGTGACATAAATTTGAACCCACCAAATTATTTTTCGAAATGCCAGAAAAAAGTGAAACCGTTTTTTATTCCCAACTCCAACCATGGAGCACCGTCGCCGCTACCCCTTGCATGGAGCAAGTGTCTGGTCCCCCGATGCCCGTCAGGTTGGGGCAGTACTACCAAACACCCCGTCCCCACCCCTGGAGGCCCACGATGGGCTTTGAGAACGTGGAAGCGATGCCTCTGTCCAGTCAGCATACCACAAATGCTATTATAGGTAAATATTTGCTTGTGACAGGGTGCAGTTTCAAAAAAATGGTGGTGCTTACTTGTTTTCACCAGAAAGAGTCTTATAATCTCGCAAATATTGACGAAGTTAATGATTTTGTTATAGAATTCATCAGTCAGACCAATCCAGATGGTTACTGCTCGATTATTTCAATAAAGTTGAGGTGAAGGTGTAGAGTAATAATACCTAGGTAGTTATAACACTAATTTGAAGACAAATTCGCAGTGGTTCTGAATATTTTTTCCCCATCCTTGCCTCAGTTGAATATTACAGAAGTTCATCATGTTAGTCCCCATCCATGCCTCAGTTTGACCAGTAATCCCATGGAAGGAAAAATTCAGTAGGCATCATGGCTTCTATTAGGTAGGGTGATCTTCAGAGTCCACTTTCCAAAAAGGCAAGCTAGTCTCTACACTGTTTATAGTTCCAGTGAAAAAAAAAGGTAAAATTGTGAAATTGTAAAAAACACTCAAAGCTTGCTGTCTTTTTCGCCCAAAATCGTTGGGATTATTCATTACATATTCAGGTCAGGGTAACGTTGGAACTCTTCCTCAGCTGGTTACTGAGGTCGTGGCAGTGGCAGATGCATTACGTATCGATCTGGTCTTTGGGAAGGCTTGCATCATATCACCAATGGTGCATCAAAGCAAAACTCGTAGAAAACTTGTTATTGCCAGGTTCCTGGCTTGTATATGGGGATTTGTTGTTCAAGTAAAGGACTCCAATGTTACCTCAGTGTGATAGTGTAAAAAAGCAAGCACTTCCTTCTTATGGTTAGGATTTTGCAGAAAGATAACTGACTATTTGTTCGGGAACAAAATGATGTACGAAAACATCACAATTAGAATTATTAAGATAAGTTTTGAATCTGGTGAAAACACATAAGCACAACTTAACCTATCCTGTCCTTCAATAACCCACCCCCCGTCAGATCCCTGCTACACCCCCTACGGTATGGCAACGCATCCGCTGAAGTTCCCCAACCTGGTGACCGGCTTCGAGAGAAACCCCGCGCACGCGGCCAGAGCAGCCCTCTATACCAGATACACCCCCGTGGAGTGGAAGCAGAGCAACCTGCGCTTCTTCAACGAGTCGGATACGGGAAGGAATTACTCGGAAAGACTCCGCGGAGATTTCGTCAGGGTCATGAGAGAGACGGACGAGAGAACTGCACAGGGGCAAAGAGAGTCCGGGAGGAGGCTGGGGGAGAGGATCACCGACACGACCTTTTGGAGGAACGAAGTCCGGACGGAGCTGGAGAGGCTGTTAAAGGAAGCAGGTTTGTAATGGGAGGTGATGTAGTTTATGGGGTTGAATAATGCTTGAAGAATCGTATGGATGTGGGCAAATTGCACAGTTTTGTAGGAAAAGCATATTGTCGTCGTTTCAGAGTTACAGGGTAATTTTTTATTATGTCCTGAAATTGTTACTATTAGTTTCATTTGTTCAAAACTGCGCGATAGTTCATATACATGCCTTGTACTCTTCTATCACAAAATGATATTTTAATTCTGCATGTTCACTCTGCGTTTTTCACGCATGCCGACAGGCACAGGTGTTAACGTCGACAGGCATGTGTTTCTCATGCAAGGTTGTTGAAAGTATTGCAATAGGCCTATAATTATAGCTGTTGAGAAAGATATTCGTTATTGTTTTGGTCCATTTTTCACAATACTCGACTTCCTCCCTAGCTTCCCTGCAAGACTCTAGAAGAGCAATCAAGAAGGCGATAGACGACATCGAAGGTCCCCTCCACATCGCTCAAGAGTGTCTTTACCACAGAGAGAAACGCCAAGGAGTCGACCTAGTACACGACGTTGCCGAACAGTCCCTTCTCAAAGAGATCGAAGTTTATAGAAACACCCAAAATCGCCTCAAGTGTCTTTACAACAAGGTATCAAGCTATAATTAACAAATGCTTTATTCAAATGTCCTCCTGGGAAACATGAACAGAGTCAAAGTCGAATCAAAATCGCTATAATCGTAGTCGAAGTCAAAAACAACAAATATAATAATAGGATACCATTATTTCGAGTCAGGTTAAAAATATCGAAGTCGAAATCAAATAGTCAAAATCGACGAATAATCACTTTATATAGATTTGAAAACTACGGGGGCGCTGGAGGCCCAAAGTTTTTCTTTTTAGATAGTCCCAATTCCAAACTCGGGATTTCCCTTCAAATCTTGTATTTTCATGACATTAATTTTTTTTTAAATCAGCTTTTTTTAATATGCACACCGAATTTGAAGTCAGTTCCAAGTCCATTCAAGATTTCGTAGGCTTTTGGAACATCTGAAATTTTGCGTATATAGTGCCAATTTTAAGTGGATCTGGTGACTTTGTACTTTTCATGACTTTTAGGTGTCTACCCCTTTGGACTTTTGGAGCAAATAATTTTTCATGCCGATCGACTTGAAAATCACGAAATATACTAATTTCATCATTCTGAATCGATTGGCACTCGCAGAACTGCTCTATCTTAAACCGTTCTCGAGTTGAAGACTTCTCTGGAGGTGAGAAGGGTCATTTTCCTCCAAAACTTCTTTGTATGATTTTTCTATCGATTTTCCAAAAACTAAAACTTTTGTGAATGTGTACACCAAACTTGAAGATGATTCCACGAGTCCATTAAAGATTTCGTAAACTTTTTACAGAACATCTGCAATTTCGAGTTGAGAGATCCCGAATTAAACTGGGGATCATCGAAATATAAAGTATTGGCCCTTCATCGCTCTTGCAGAAAATAATTGGGTGGAAAATATAATTTTATATGACTTGTTTGATTCATTCCTGATAATGTTCTGTCTAGTAACTCTGCCTCAGATTTGATAGCTCTGATTTTTTGTTGTTCCATCCTCCAGCATCAAAAATCCAAGAAAGTTCAAAAAATCACATTTTCTGTAATTTCTCATTAATTTTTTGACGATTTTCGCCCTGACAAACTAGTTCGACGATAACAACTACTTCAAGCATCTCAAAGTAGATTGAATTTTTTGAAATTTGATACCAAAACTTTCTCTGAAACCAACTCTCCTCATTTTTTGTACTCAGACGTTGTTAGCAGTATTTTCCATATTGCAATTTCACCCTCTAATACTATCCCGAAGGTTCAAGATCAAATGAGCAACAACAGAGCGGCCCAACACGAGTTGGAGACCGACGTTCAAAGTAAAGACTCTGCTCTTGGAATCGACAGCATGTGCCACCAGCTGAACAATAACTCCAAAGGCATCAATTACTACGGAGGCATCGAAAAGTTCGACCCAACCGTGAGTACAACGGCCACATGGGCGACGAACAGCAACAGAATCGTGCAAAGGTCACAGTCAGAGAGGTACCATCATCATCAGCATCCATCTGAACTTTAACATTGTTTACCACAACATCCCACCCAACACAAGTTTTATTTTTTTCAAAGAATTAACTTCAGAGCAAATTTGTGCTCATACAATTATTTTACACACTCCTCAGAATGTTTCACAACAGAAATATCGGAAGTTGACTGGGTTATAACAATATTCAAAGAAGTACCGTCATCATCATCATCATCGTTCATCTAAGACGTGACATCGTTTCCCATACTCAAGACCTTTATTTTTCGAAGAATTCTAGACTCAAATTGTGTTAATACAATAATTTTCCACACTCAGAATATTTCACAACACAAAGAAGAATCACAGAGGGGTAGCTACTACAGTGCTGTCAAATGTAATAACTTCTCTTCTACGTCATTAGGAAGGTACTTTAATCCAATTTGAATGATTGTTTTGATTTTTTAAATATATTGTCAAATAAGTGAAATACAATAACTTGGGACTTGGTATATGATGCCTGTACACTTTTTCACTTCGTACCACAACAACCATATTTCCTCATAGGCAATAAAGTACCCTAATTTTTGATTAAAGTTTGCTACTAACCTGTCTTTGTTTCATATACTGTTCATAGGGGTAAATCAGCGCAGATGCGTTCAGACATCGAGAATTTGATGAACACATGCGCACAAGAAGTGTGGGATGCTTGGAGCAGCACCAACAACGATCTGGCGCGCAGGAGCGCAGAAACATTGGAGACCAAGAGCAAGTTGCAGATGCACCTACAAAAGGTGCAGCAGGAGCTGTTCCTTTTGGAGAAAAATATCGAGCTCCTGAAGAAGGGGATTTTGGACAAGAGCGACCCTATGAAAGTCGCCCACACGCGTTTGGAAGCAAGGTAGATCGACGTTGAAGTCTTCAAGTTTGTTCCTGTCGATTCAACTAGTGTTCTTGGCCAAAAATATCCTTCAGTCAAAACGCTACCCTAGTTGAATCGGTAGGAGAACCAGGTTGACATCTTCATCAACATCATTTTTACTCCACTGTTCTTCAAGGACTCATCGTAAGGAAGTGGAGTTGTGCAGAGATAGTGCTCAGGATCGGCTGGTGAACGAAGTTAAGGATCTGCAGGATAACATCGAGACTTTGCACAGAAAGCTGCAGGAGGCGGAAGCGCAGCATCAGCAGCTGCTGAAGATGAGATCGAGTTTGGAAAGCGACTTGCACAACAAAGTCAACTCGCTGTTTATAGACAGGGAGAAGTGTATGAGCTTGAGGAGGTCCTTTCCCATTACAGCAACCATTAAGTATTGAGACTGGTTGAGTTTGGTTACTGGCAGGAAATTTTTATGAAATTGCCGTGTGAATAAAATAGTAACAATATTGATTGTTGTTTCATTCGTGATCATAGATCAACTGGCACATTGTAAGTCTTCTTTGCTATTGGTTTGAGTTTATAACTGGATCAGATGATGATTTTATGAGCAAAGTGATATTTTTTTCTGACCTCCACAGAATGAAAATGACGACACTCACATAGGGTGTTCACTTTTTTCTGGGCGAGTCCGAACTTGGTTTTTTGTACTGACAACCAAATTTTTATTCAGTTTTTCAGTTTCTAAATGAGAAATAAAAATATTTTTTCAAAAATATTGGCGGTTTTCGACATTTTCAGCACATAATACAATATAATATTTGGAATTATCAATTTGTGCCAAGTTCCATGAAAATTCATTTTATGTCAAATCTGTGCTGGTGACTCAAACGATTTATCTAAAATCGACGTGTGATATATAGAGTGCGAGAAACAGCTTGTCACACATTGTAGATAAAAATATGCGAAAGATCCATTATTTCAAATAGAATACCCTGTATATTATCGATCCATATCTCTCCGCCATATTCTCAAAGAACGATTTTTTTACAGCGACACAGCAAGTATGTACTTAACACAAAATACTTTTTACTATTGTCGGAAAACAGAAGAAAGAGTTCATTTGACAAATAAAAATTGCTTTTCGCTTAAATAAAATGCCTCTTGGTAGTAATTAAACCGACGAAGACATTCTTCTTGAATTTTGGATAATTTCTGAAGTTATATTACGAATTTCCAATCTATTACTCTAATCTTGTGAATTTTGTGGTATATCGATGTGAACCTTCGATTTTGAGTAACCCCATAGAAAAAAAATCAAGCGGTGTTATATTTGGAGTTTTTGTAGACTACTCTGTTGTTTCTTGTCTACCTATCCTTCTCCTAGGAGAACATCTCTTTAAATAATCACGAACAAGTAGTGCAAAGTGTGGAGGTGCACAGTCTTGCTGAAACCTATAATTATATCCTCGTCTATCCCTACCCATATGTGTACTTCAATAGAAAAACCCGAACAACAATTAGGCACAGGTACTTGTTCATTCGAGAAGGTTCTGGACGGGACTGAAGCTTTGATAAGCAGAATAAGCACTCAGAAGAACAGGGCATGTTATCGATGTGGTAAATTGGGACATCTTATTAGAGACTGCAAGGTAAGAATGTCACCATGTTCGCAGTCATCTGTGAGGACAAGTCCTCGAATGTGCAGAAGACCTTGTTCCGATACTCGTAAAAGAATAGAACGTCGCGAAGGAATCAACCTAGTGGGATTAAGGATTGACGACAATTGGACCACAGCAAAAATAAGACAAGACTAAGAAAGTGTCCATGCGTTGCAGATATCCTGAGATGGCAGGAAAGTGAAGCGAAACGAACAACCTGGCAGGAAATCTCCATTCGATCACCAAATTTCAAGGTATTGTGGCACAATGGGATTCCCTGATTGTTGAGAGCGGTCTACTGAAGAGAGGTTGGGAATCAGCCGACGGCAGAAAAATTATTTCTCAATTGGTTGTGTCTAATGTCGTGAAGATGTAGAAAGATGGTGCCAAAGATGTTCGAAGTGTGAAGTAAGCAAAGTACAAGATCGAAGAGGAGAGATGAAACAATACAATGTAGGTGCTCCCTTCTTCATCGATGTAGCTGGACCGTTTCCGATGACGAATGATGGCAACAAATACATCCTCATTGCCATGGATTACTTCAGCAAATGGGTTGAGACTTATGCCCTGCCTAATCAAGAAGCATCCAAAGTTGCAAGAGCTCTGGTGGATAACATGTTTTCAAGATTCGAAGTGCCAATGGAGCTACATTCCGATCAAGGAAGGAATTTTGAATCAAATTCATTCAAGGAAGTTTGTGAATTGATGGAAATTAGCAAGACCAGAACAACTGCCCTCCATCCAAAGTCTGATGGCATGGTTGAAAGGCTCAACAGGACTATGAGAGAACATTTTTCCGAAGTAGTTGAGGAGCACTGAAATAACTAGGTTCGACATCCTCCAATATTCTTGATGGCTTATAGGGGCATCTGTGCATGATTTCGCACAATTTACCCCAGCCAGCATTATCTTTGGAAAAAGTGCTGGAAAAAAAGAGGTGCGGGATTATGCTGACGAACTGCGAGATAGCTCGACTGGGATCCACGAATTTGCAAGAAAAAAATTGAAGATAGCTAGTGATAGGATGTAGGCATCAATTTATTTCAATTGTGTGAAACTTTACAATGAATTTCCGAATCGTCTGAAAACATGGTAAATTGCTATTCAAAAATTAATAATCTGAAAAAATACTTACTACTTTTAACTCTGATTCCATAATTTTCTTTCATTCTTTGTCCGTTTCTTTTAATTATTAAGTTCTTTTCTTGTGAGACTTACCTTTAAATTAACTTTCTCTAAACAAAGAATGAGACATATTTACTTGTTTCTTGGGAAATAAATAAAGATATACCTTGGAATGAACTCTGTTCACTATCGTGAGTATTTTCTTTGGACCTGTGTGGATTAGAATGTTCGTTAAAACGATGTTGTAGTACACGATTGTAATTTCAGTTGTATATTAGGAATTAGAGCTTTGAACAATCGATTTGTCACCTAATTTACTTACATATTCCTTTTGTGATGCTGTCTCTATGCATGATGTCTTGTTTATAATTTTATTTTCAAGATAATTATTATGGAAATACAGGCTAAAGAATAATGTGAAAGCGTGTGGTGAGAAAAAAGGATCAATTGAGTTGGTGGAGTGGGTCGAGTTGAAAAACAGGCATAGCTGTACTTCATTAACACATTTGTTTTTATGAATTGTTTGTTTTTGTGTTGATGAATAAAGACGATTATTATTATTATTATTATTATTAATTGTTTCTACTCTGTTAGCTATTCGGTATAACTGACCCAACAACTCCTTCTTTCAGACTTGGACGAATGTTCGTCGCCGGACCTTCACGATTGCCACTCGTTGGCCACCTGCGTCAACGTCTTCGGCAGCTTCCGGTGCGAGTGTGCGGCTGGGTCGCGCGACCCGTGGGCTGACAACAAACACCGGGCCGGTAGGCACTGCGAACAATGCTCGTCGCAGTACTGCAATAACAGGGGAGAGTGCAGATATCAGAACGGACAGGAGATGTGCATGTAAGTATTGCCAAACAGTAATAATTATTAGGATTTGGAGTGTTGAATACTTGTATCTGCTTCAGAATGTGCCATAAATAAGCTCGGAGAGAGTAGAGAGAGGTTTAGGTTTAGAGAATATCTGCTGAAACTAGTTAGTGACTATCAGAGTTTAGTACAGTTGATAGAAACTAACTATTGTTCATAGTGGATAGTGGAAAGTGGTCTGACTCAGTTAGCAATGGTATTATATCAATAATTATCATTTTTATAGCTCATACTGACATTTTAACTGTTACTTTTTATCAATAAGTTACCCCCAAACTGTAGTCATTGATTAATTCTCACTGTCATTTTGTTTTTGTAGCTGTACTGGAAATTATTATGGTACGCAGTGCGAACTAGATGGCGAAGTTTTGGGAGTTGCCATTGGGGCCAGTGTGGCAGCAATCATCATCATTGGACTAACCCTCGTCTGTCTAGTAATGTGGAGGTAAGAAAAGCAGATGAAAATTTCAAAAGTATTCGCTGTTGGGAGTTTGAAGACGTCTATGTATATAAAGCTTCGCTATTTGCTCTTGAATTGATAATATTCTTGATGTTCTTTGAATCGACCATCCGAGTACTGTCCCGTTTCTCCTACACCCTCACATCCATTACTTGTGTCCTATTGATTTCAGAGTATCGGTGGTGTCAGTTATCAATTAAAGATTCAATTTTTCAGTCGACGATGGAGCAGAGAGCACAAGGCAGCAGTTGGCAGTCCCGTTTTCGGATATATGGCCACGGCAAGCAATTCGGTGAAAACCCCTGTTGTGGGGGCCCCTCCCTATCAGCTGACTCTGGAGGATAGGTTGAGATGGGCGCAAATAGCTGACGTCATGGCGCAGGCCAACCATTACGCAGTAAGATTATTATTATTATTATTATTATTATTATAACATACAGTGAGATGCTAACTGTCGTAATAAATTAATTGTGATCGACGATATTGAAAAAAAAATTGATATATGATATCTGCGACTGTTTTTGAGGGGAGCATAATTATTATAATGATACAGGGTGTTTCCAAATAAATGCGAAAGTTTTCAGGGAGTGACATCTTAAGCCTGCCCTTTATAAGTTCCACGCTTCCAAAAATAACAAAAACTTATTTTCGTGTTTTTTCTCAAAATTGCTGAAGAGTTGAAGAAATGACGTTTCGTAGACGTGTTAAATTTTTTATGAGGGCACATAGATTCTTGTTGTGTTTCGGTATTCGACTGCATTCGTATTTTGTTTACCCACATCTCTGTTTTCCGAAATTTCTGCAATCCCTATTGGACTCACTACTATGGTATTACGAACACGATATTTGTAATCGCGGTACTTTTCCAGGAACTCGATATTTCAATCGGATAAAAGACAAAAATTTCGCAGCAATTAGGTAGGTAGTTGGAACCTAGGTAAAATAACAACGCAGTTCATCATATGCGATAACAAGGTAGTTTTCAGCGTGCATGTGACTCGTTACTTCGTCGTGCGAGACTGCATAGAAAGTGGTAGCGGTCATTTCAAACACCTGTGAAATCAGATTCCGTCTATTTTCAATAGCTTTTTAACCCCCTGTTATGAAATGAGAATGCCTCATTGCCCTCATTTTGATTCAATTCAGTGTTTTCATTTTGGTTCACTTCAAAGCCAAATGTAATAATCGGCAAGGTTTACGAAAAAATAATAAACTGGCAACGGCGCGGGAATACGAGCAATAAAAACAATACTAGAAGATAGGCGCCCTAGAAATTGATGAATGAAGGTAGTGCTTCCCAAACAATCGTGAGTAAATGAGTATATTTTTGGGAGATTTTCAAGTGTTTAGAAAAAAGTATAAATGCTTTTTGTTGTGTCATTATGTCTCATAGAACAACCCGTTTTATTTATTGCTCCAATTTCGGAAACACCCTGTATATACAGAAAGTAGGTTCATGCACGATATTTTTTATAAAGAGACTATTGATTTCACGGAAACAACACAGGAGGTAAAAGGTGTCAAAATGAATCTTTGCGTAATTTTGTTTCGTCGAAAAGTTCTGGTACAATCAATATTCAATGTTAGTAAAAATCGGCAATGACCACAGAAAATGTGTGGTATTAACTCCATGAGAAGTTGCAAAATATTTGAGTTTATTTAGTATATATATGCATATTCATTCTAGCCTGAACCTGGTCTACCCGCTCCAACCAGACCCTCCTCGGCAATGTTCGGCTACCCCAGTCTGCCGATGGGCACTCTTCAACACCACCATCATGGGCACGGTACCCTGCCGCCCGTGCCTCTCCCCAGACTCAACCTGCAAGCCCAGCTGGCAGGAAGGGCGGCCAGTATTCATGGCATGCGTCCTTTGGACAATTCCAGCTCAAGCGATGAGGAGGACAAAGCAGATCTGTTGGGCAGGAACTTCCAGGTGCCCAGACCCAAGAGCAGAAGTAATGCTTCCATAGCGGTGAGTAAAATACCAATACGGTGTCTCAGGATATTCTATTTTCAACTCATATTATCATCTTGTCATACATGGTGACCAGTGACTCTTACTATCTTGGTAATCAAAAAACTGGATGGAACTTTGGGCCACAAAGTCCACAGAAAACCCACACATACAGATAAATGTTTACACAAGGATTCAAACCACCACCCAGGGTGTGTCCCTCTTTATGAAACGAAACGGGTACCCAGACAAACTCCTAGAAGATGTGGGTTCAAAGCCCAGCACGGCCATTGGTCCCGGATCTTTTTCTTGCTCGCACAAGCTCCTAGGAGCTTCTGGGGGGTTTCTCTCTCTGGAAGATTCGTTAAAAAAATATTGAAGACACCTCGAGAGGAAGATTTTTGCAGGCTTCCTGATTTGTATTTTTCGTTGAACGATATCAAATCCGCATATCCTGGGTTGACCTTAATTCCTCTACAGAACACCATTGTTCCATTCTAGTTAGAGCTTCTATTAAAGGATCCTTCGAGGAGATTCAACGATTTACTTCCAAGCACTATAGTAGGGGCAACAAGACCCCTTCCTGAGGACATCCTCTTGATACAGTAGCTAGCAACCACGGAACTTCCACCTAACTCGGTTTTCACTGTTCGTTTTGCTAGCATGGCGCTTATCCATCCAATGAGGATTTGATTGACTCCATGCCTCGCCTGCGTTTTGACTTCTGGATTCATAAGATGTGTTATCAAAAGCTCTTTCTATGTCGATGAATACCCCCATCGCGGATCGTCACTACCCAACACTTCCTCTATCCTTTAGATGGGGTGGTGGAGGGCCGATTCGACTGATTTTCCGGTTTAGTAAGCGTATTGTTTATCGTGCAGTGAGATTATCTGCAGCAACACGCCTTTCCAGCATCTTCATGACGAAGGAAGTTAGGGTGATAGGATGATATGTTTTGGCTTGGGAATAGTTATTTCTCCCAGGATTTGGAATAGAGACGATTCTGACTGACTTCCTGGCAACTGGTATGTAGCCTAGGGCTAGATAGGATCGTAGAATTTTGATCGGTAGGGGTATGAGTCCCTCCTGGAGAGTGCTGAAATCAAATCATCCTCCCCTGATGGTGTGAAGGGTGCCAAGGACTTAACTCATCTTGACTGGTCCTCGAAGGCGCGTTATTGCAGGGTTCTAAATCCAGAAAATGTGGAGAGATTAGGATGCTCGAGTGCCTCTTTCGTCGATGTGGTTTCTCGATCCTAGGGCAGGAACAGAACGCCTTACCCCCTTCCCAATTCATTAAAGCGTACCTAATTCAGCTTTACTGCTGAAGCAATTGTGCTTGAAGAGACTATCGATCCTCACGGTAATGTACTTTTGCAGGAGTATCTGTTACAATTCCAGCAGGACCTCATTATTTTCTTCCCATCCAAAAGTGGCTATTCAATTATTCACAACTTACCTGTTATTCTCTTGCAACAAGTTTCAAACTCCACGGGTATAACTAAACCGTGTAATCATCTTTTAAAAAAAATTATGTTCGATCTTTTTATTGAATTTCGAATAAATTTTGTTATTATTAATTGTTCTTAATATTTTTTTATTTCAGAATCAGAGTGGCATCTATTATGACGTAGACTACGACCAGCATGAGGCTTACAAACAAGCGGGGGGAATACCGTTGAGTACCTACAACGTGGGAAGACAACCATTTTTTAGAAATTGAATTTGAACACCCAGTATTCTGTGTAAATAGTGAGACGTGTAAAAAAACAAGGTTATGTATTTCAATTAAGATTTATTGTTATTATCATCATCAATTTAGTAAGTATATAAAGCTATAATTGTTTAAAAATTTTTCATTAATTTGTTATTTATAATTATTTATACTTCATTAATATTTTGTCGAGATTCAAGTGTTGTGTTTTAAAAATATTTACTCAATAAATTAATCGTGCATTTTTTGTTATTTAAGATAAATTATTCTTAATGTCTCAGTTGGTAATTTGTAGAAACTGTATATATTCATGATAGTTTTTTATGTATTGGATCGATGTTATATTTTTTAATAATAAATGATTATGTACGAGTACGAGTTATTTCTCTAATTAAAGAAATTGACTAAATTTATGTGTGATGAACGAAAACATATGTTAACGAGACTGTGCATTATAGTAGATATGCCGAATTCAATTTTTAATGAATCATTCGAAATCAGCTCGTCGAAATACGTCTGAGGGAATTTTCCGAAGAATAAAGTCATTTTTGAAATTGGCCGTTCGGAGCTGACCTGCGCCCGCTTCGTCAAATGCCTCGAAATTGAAATATCAGTTTTGACAATTTTCCAATATTTTGTCGTATTTAATTGATGGCGAGGATAACGGGAAAAATAATGAAATAATTCCACAATTGTCGGAAGTATTTTTGTTGGTCGATTATATGGGTTAGGATCCCGGATTGGCCGTTCGGCACTGACCTGAGCCCGCCAGAAATTTTCCTGATTTTTTTCCATATTATATTCGTAAAATTCAATGTTTTTTGTATAGTTTCATCAAATTTCAAAGCGATCGCCAGTCGAACATAGTTTTAGTTGGCGTTTCGGCGAACGTTTGCATCGTCAGAGGCCTCGAAATTAAAATTTCATTTTTGACAGTTTTCCATCATCACGTTGTATCAAATTGATGGCGTAGATAATGGAAAAAATAATGAAAAAATTCCACAATTGTCGGAAGTTTTTTGTTTGTCGATTATATGGGTTAGGATCCCGGATTGGCCGTTCGGCACTGACCTGCGCCCGCCAGAAATTTTCCTGATTTTTTTCCATATTACATTCGTAAAATTCAATGTTTTTTGAATAGTTTCATCAAATTTCAAAGCGATCGCCAGTCGAACTTAGTTTCAGTTGGCGTTTCGGAAAACGTTTGCATCGTCAGAGCCCTCGAAATTGAAATTTCATCTTTGACAATATTCCATTATTATGTCGTATTGAATTGATGGCGTAAATGATGGGAAAAATTATGAAAAAATTCCACAATTGTCGGAAGTATTTTTGTTGGTCGATTATATGGGTTAGGATAGCGGATTGGCCGTTCGGAGCTGACCTGCGCCCGCCAGAAATTTTCCTGATATTTTCTCATATCATATTGGTAAAATTCTATGTGTTTTGTATGGTTTCGTCAAACTTCAAAGCGATCGCTAGTCGAACATAGTTTCAGTTGGCGTTTCGGCGAACGTTTGCATCGTCAGAGGCCTCGAAATTGAAATTTAATTTTTGACAATTTTCCAATATTATGTCGTATTGAATTGATGGCGTAGATAATGGAAAAAAATTTGGAAAAATTCCACAATTGTCGGAAGTTTTTTGTTTGTCGATTATATGGATTAGGATCCCGGATTGGCCGTTCGGCACTGACCTGCGCCCGCCAGAAATTTTCCTGATTATTTTCCATATCATATTCGTAAAACTCAATGTTTTCTGTATAGTTTCATCAAATTTCAAACCGATCGCCAGTCGAACATAGTTTTAGTTGGCGTTTCGGCGAACGTTTGCATCGTCAGAGGCCTCGAAATTGAAATTTCATTTTTGACAGTTTTCCATTATTACGTTGTATTAAATTGATGGCGTAGATAATGGAAAAAATTATGAAAAAATTCCACAATTGTCGGAAGTATTTTTGTTGGTCGATTATATAGGTTATGATCCCGGATTGGCCGTTCGGAGCTGACCTGCGCCCGCCAGAAATTTTCCTGATTTTTTTCCATATCATATTCGTAAAACTCAATGTTTTTTGTATAGTTTCATTAAATTTCAAAGCGATCGCAAGTCGAACATAGTTTCAGTTGGCGTTTCGGCGAACGTTTGCATCGTCAGAGGCCTCGAAATTGAAATTACATTTTTGACAATATTTCATTATTATGTCGTATTGAATTGATGGCGTGGATACTGGGAAAAATTATGAAAAAATTCCACAATTGTCGGAAGTATTTTTGTTGGTATATGGGTTACGATCCCGGATTGGCCGTTCGGAGCTGACCTGCGCCCGCCAGAAATTTTCCTGATTTTTTTCCATATCATATTCGTAAAACTCAATGTTTTTTGTATAGTTTCATCAAATTTCAAAGCGATCGCAAGTCGAACATAGTTTCAGTTGGCGTTTCGGCGAACGTTTGCATCGTCAGAGGCCTCGAAATTGAAATTACATTTTTGACAATATTTCATCATTATGTCGTATTAAATTGATGGCGTGGATACTGGGAAAAATTATGAAAAAATTCCACAATTGTCGGAAGTATTTTTGTTGGTCGATTATATGGGTTAGGATCCCGGATTGGCCGTTCGGAGCTGACCTGCGCCCTCCAGAAATTTTCCTGATTTTTTTCCATATCATATTCGTAAAACTCAATGTTTTTTGTATAGTTTCATCAAATTTCAAAGCGATCGCCAGTCGAACATAGTTTCAGTTGGCGTTTCGGCGAACGTTTGCATCGTCAGAGGCCTCGAAATTTAAATTACATTTTTGACAATTTTCCAATATTATGTCGTATTGAATTGATGGCGTAGATGACGGAAAGAATTATGAAAGAATTCCACAATGGTCGAAAGTATTTTTGTTGGTCGATAATATGGGTTAAGATCACGGATTAGCCGTTCGGAGCAGACCTGCACCCGCCAGAAATTTTCCTGATTTTTTTCCATATCATATTCGTGAAATTCAATGTTTTTTGTATAGTTTCATCAAATTTCAAAGCGATCGCCAGTCGAACATAGTTTCAGTTGGCGTTTCGGCAAATGTTTGCATCGTCAGAGGCCTCGAAATTGAAATTTCATTTTTGACAATTTTCCGAGAATATGTCGTATTATATCGATGGCGTAGAAAACGTAAATAATTATGAAAAAATTCCACAATGGTCGAAAGTATTTTTGTTGGTCGATTATATAAGTTAGGATACCGGGTTGGCCGTTCGAAGCTGACCTGTGCCCTCCAGAAATTTTTCAGTTTTTTTTTAAACATATTCATAGAATTTTATGATTTTCTTATAGTTTCACGAAATTTCAAAGTGATCGCTGGTCGACAATAGTTACTGTAGGCGTTCCATCGAACGTCTGCAATTTCAAACGGGTCGAATTCAAAATTGGATTTCTTTTCGAATTTTCAAATCGGGATCGTCTGCAATCGATGGTGTAGAGTACGGAAAAAATAATGAGAAAATTCCAGAACCGTCGTAATTTTTGTGGAAGTTATATGTGTCAGGATACCGGATCCTAGCCCGCCAGAAATATTTCTGATTATTTTTTCATGTCATATTCATAAAATTCAATGTTTTTTGTATAGTTTCACCGAATTTCAAAGCGATCGCTGGTCGAACATGCTGTAGGCGTTCCAACAAATGTCTGCATTTTCAAACGGGTTGAATTCAAAACTTGTTTTTTTTTTTTATTTTCAAAAGTTGTATCGTATGCAATCAATGGCGTTGAATACGAAAAAAATAATGAAAAATTTCAGTACCATCAGAACATTTTTATTGTGGAGGTTATATGGGTTATGATACCTGATCCTAGCGCACCCTGTCGTTTTTTCGCATTTTTCGCAATAACCAAAATTAATGTCCAATATTCTTCGAACGTCTGTGTGTTGACAGGGATGGGTTGAGACCGAAAGACCCATAGTGGCCTGCCAGGAGGATGGTGTCTTCAAGACATATGAATACATCATCTTACATTCATAAAATATTCTTTAAAATGTTTCTATTTTTCTTAATTCTCTGGTAATAACTCGTCAGCTTCTTTATATCACCAATTCCATGACGCACGACTAATTCTTCTCAATACGTGGGTGTAGGCACACATTCCTAAAAAAATTGCAACATATCGGAACGTTATAACAATAAAGATACCCTCATTTTATGACCAGGCGAAGATAAATTTAACATTTTTTCGATTTGTAATATGTGATAGCCAGCAAAGGAAGTGCCACACGTTTATTTGCATTAGATTTACAGGGTGTGAAAGTAATACCTGTATCTTATTCACACTTTATGGTGGCTCGTTGTTTGGAAATCAGATGTGACTGTTATTTATGTAACCAGTTACAAAAACATTAAGTTTAATAGTGATGCAAGTAATCGCTTCACTTTGTCTTCAATTTCCGAGTGTATCAAAAATTCCAATAAAAAAATTAATAGGTATGTTAATTAAGTATACTGTGAAGGAAAGATTTTCCGCATTATTCTTTCGTCAAACAGACTTTGACAATTACTCGACAATTTTTGGTTACTATTGTGATGAAATTTTATATTTATTTGTCTGATTATATTAGTGACAGTGCTAACTCAATGTAAAGTTAGCACAGCCACACCTCATACAAAAAACTAGGAGGGCGACATTTTTTTTCTTCGTTCACAACAAATTATCGACAATTATTTGACAATTACTGAAATAGTTTTCATCGATTTTCTGGCAAGTGACCTTGCCACCTTTACATAAATCAGATTTCCACTGACCAGTTTCAGCTTTAACACCATCATTAAGTTACTAGTCAACTCAAAGAACTTGATGTATTTTTATCCACTTCATTCTGTAAGTACTCAAGTCATCCACCTGACGAAATCCTCTGTAACCAAACAGTTACTCACACTTAGTGATGCATACCAAAAATAGCTATTAAATCTACCTATCAATTTCAATCGGAAAGAATGTAGGTACCAACGTTATCTTTATTGCTATCCCAGCCCGTAAGTTGGTAATTTCGTTTTTTTTCCAAGACAGAACCTCTAATTCCAATACTACGAATAATTACCCAATTTGTTTGGTTGTAATGAAATTTTTTCGGATTTCACGGGACTCGGCAGGGCCGGAACAAGCAAGTTGGCAACCACAGGCAGGATACGTTCAACCCATTCTGTTGTTTTGTTTTCAAGTCGTGCCGAATTGTCAGTTTATTTTGTTTTCTACAAACTAAAATTCTAAAATAGTTGATATTTTTATTTTTATAATGTCATACCATTGCTTGCTCTAGCGTGTTGAAATAAAATGGTGTATACTCACATATCCAGGTAACAAGCTGACGTCACCTGTACGTCATTATTTGGTCATGTCTAACGTCATAGTGACCTCTATAATAACTTAATAATAACGTTAATATGGCTTCATAAGTCATAAACGATTGACGTCATTATCATGACGTCAAAATGATGATTATACGATGACGTTAATAATACGTCCTTAGAGGAAGTTGTGTGATATTCAAATGACGTCACTGTGTATCTTTCTGAATAATAAATTCAACCACTCAAATAAAAAAACACATTAATTATCCAAGATCAACATAAACAAAACATTCAATATTAGAATAAACAATAATTTGGAACCTTGGGTGTGAACATGCAATAATGCTGTGGATATATAAATAGATATATTAGGGACATAATTAATCACAATAAATAATGATCAGGTATGAATATAGCTTCAAAATGACATACTTGTGACGTCCGACTGACGTCTCATTCAGTACGTCAAAATCACGATATTTTTGGGACGTCAATGACTGTAAATGACCATATATTGACGTATATATTACGTCAGTTGATCACCAGTGCAGTTAACTTAGCCAAAAAATTGCAAAGCGGTATGGGTCTGTCTCATTTGCAATTACCAAATGTTATTTTGGTCAGTTTCTTAATTTTTTGTTGGGATTGGCCATCAAAATTACCGGATCTAACGCCACTTGACTTTTTAATGCGGCGTTTTGGAAAGAAGAGTGTATAGAACTCCAGTGCCTACCAAAGAAGAACTACTAAGACGAATATTGCGATGTATTGAAAATAATGATCTCCATGATAGGTATTGAAAAAGCAGCCACGAGTTGCGAACAAATACACATTCAGAAATGTTTAGAATGTAATGAACAACATTTTCAGCATTTATTGTAAAAATGTGATATTTTGTTTGCAATTTTTTATTTTTATTGCTCCAGATACTGTTATTTTCTGTATTTCCATATGTTATAGCTCAGTAAATCTAGCTTTTTAAAAAGAAATGCGAAATAAAAAGCTGATTTTTGATACAGTTGCTTCCTGAAAACTTTGAGGCATTGTTAATGAAATTATTTTATAGTCTTTTTCTCGTTAATTTGTGTTAATTCAAGATACATTTTATGCAAGTTCTAGCAATGACTTGATCACATTGTCCGTGTATATTAATTGATTTTTTCAAACACTATCCATAAATTACTCATAATAGTTATCAAAGTCTCATTAGCTCGATAATTCTACGGCTTTCTAAAATTGAATTCTTTGAAACAAAAAATTACCCAAAAAGCGGATTAAAGTATTAAAAAAACTTGATAATTTAAGTAAAGATGGCGTTTGAATAAGCTTGGCGAGGAGGAGAAGCAGCTGACAGCAAAACCACTTCTTTCGTAATGTATCTGAAATTGAAAATGATGAAAGAGAAACTGGACGCGATAGTTGACAGTTTTTCTTGTCTAAATGCTAGGCAACAGTTTGTCATTAAACAACCCAAATTTACAATAACAATACAAACCTCTCGTGCAATTATAAGCGAAAAACTCGCAACACTGAATTCACGGCATTTTCGAATGGTTTATGTCAAAATAACGGCAAAACTCTACTACTGATAACGCGCCACCAAAAGTACGAGGATGTATTGATATCTAGTTAGCCTAGACCAGTTCCTTGCATAAACAAAATATTGCGTTACCATAGCAACGATCAATAACTTATTAGAAGTGTCAGTGTAAAGTTTAACGTCAAAAAAGTAAACCAGAGTTACGCAATAAATTAAAAGAAAAATTATGTCCACCGAAATTATGAAAATCGAAAAAGAGGTAATCAGATTTACGAAGATATGCTGATGATCAATGTCCTTCGTATGCGACCGTGAAAAATTGGACTGCAAGCTTCAAAAGAGGTAAATTTTCCATTGAAGGTGATGACCGATCGGGAAGGCCAGTTTCTGTGACAGTTCCCGAAAATATCGATGCAGTTCGTGACATGATTTTAACACACCGTCGAATTGGGCTAAAACGGATATCTGAAGCACTGAATATTTCATACGAACGCGTTCATCATATAATTCACGTCAATTTGGACACGAGAAAAATTGCTGCAAAATGGATCCCCAAATGTTTGAATGTTCACCAAAAGCGTGCAAGGGTAGTAGCATCGCGTTCGATCTGTGCTCGATTTGAAAACGATGTAGACTTCTTAAACCGAATTGTTACTATGAATGAGACTTGGGTACATTTTTACGATCCAGAAACAAAGCAACAATCGATGGAATGGCGACACTCCGGTTCTCCAAGACCTAAGAAGTTTCGTGTCCAAAAATCTGCTGGAAAAGTTCTTGCATCAGTTTTTTGGGATTACCATGGAGTTATTATGATTGATTTTTTGGATAAGGGTAGAACAATAACTGGAGATTACTATTCGACATTACTGACCACTCTACGGGAAAAAATTAAAGAGAAAAGACGCAGAAAGCTATCCAGAGGTGTTTTGTTTTTGCAGGACAACGCCCCTGCACACAAATCTCATGTTGCCATGCAAAAAATTCGTGATTTAGGCTCCGTCCGATTATCATCTCTTTTCTCAACTGAAAAAAAGTTTAAATTTTCTTCCAAAGAGGATGTAATAAAAACTGTGGAGGTATGGATTGCAGAGCAAGAAGAATTTTTTTTTTGAAAGGTCTAGATACGTTGTAGGTTTGCTGTAATGAATGTATCCAATTAAGAGAAGAATATGTTGAGTAATAAAATATTTTGACATTGAAATTTTGTTTGGTTCAATAGTAGGCTAAGAATTTTTCAATATATCCTCGTATTCTTCATTGCAGAAAAAAAGATGTAGCTGATTTCCTTCACGTAATTTTGAAGGAATGCTCCAATGTTACCAAAAAATAAAAAATACTAGGTTTTTTATTAGTTTCAGCAGTTTTCATGATAAAAAAGGGTTTTAAAAAGAAAAACAAGATTTGTGTTATTTCTATTTGCAATCGTAAAATGAGTACCTAGCCTCCTAGCGCCGGATCTGGATTTTGTTTGAGATCTAACAAAAATATTGACTGAACCATTAAAAAAACCGTTATCTGCTATTGAAACCTATCTCCTCAGGGCACGGCAAAAAAAGGAATTCTGTTATGTACACAGTGACCAGGAAGAGGGCATATATAGGACACGCTGGGCATCATCAAGTCATTGGCGGTTCTCGAGTGTGTCAGTACCGAAAATGTATCGTGTTTTGTGCGTGGTGTTGTTCGTCAATAGCGCCTTTGCGGGCTTTTTCGATTTCACCGAAGTCGATGATCCTTTGGCCTCGCTGTGGCAGAACGAAAGTGAGAAAAAATATTTATAATTTTTAAAACAAATATTATACAGGGTATACCACGTTGAGCCGAGTCGATATACAGGGTGTTTCAAATTAAGTCGGCACCATTGCCACCTCCGTTATTATTGATGCTACGATTTCGCTTCAATTGGCAAACTAGTAGCATTCTTGATGGCCTTATAGATGCCGAAAACAAAAAAAAATTGACAGTCGTGTTTTCAGAATATTTCATAAAATGATATTTATTTCAATGGAACACCTTATATTTTTCATGCATTTCGATTCGTATAACATTTTCAACAACAAAGCTCATATCACCTATCTTCCTAAAGTGGAAAATAAGCGACTTATGTGGAAATATTTATTTCTTTCACCAGTACAAAAAATTTCTTTGTTTTGGAGAATAAAACCTCATGATTGTCCAAACACCCAATTTTGGTACTTATACGAATGACAATATTTTGTTACTAATATCAAAATAAGACAGTAAAAAGAAAAAATTGGTCTGGGATGTGAACTCGTGAAACCCGTGATCATGTCGCACCACTCAATTGACACCACTGAGCTATTTGGTATTAATGTACAAAACGATAATTTCCATCTTAAAGCCATTCCGCTAGCCGCATTTATTTTGTGAATCAAAATATGTCTGCTGTAATGATAACTTTGAAGCCGTTTTTGTACAGAACAGAAAATACTGGAGGGTCATATGAATGTGGTTGGAAAAAATGTGTTTGATGTGCTTTGAAACTTTGTTGAAATACTATTTGTCAAATATTCTCAAGTATAACATGACAATGTCATAAATTATTGTGACTGTCAACTACTGTTCGAATATTTTTCGAAATGCCATTTTTCCATCAAGAAAAATGTGATATGTTAGAATCCTACTTGGCGTGCCAGAAAAATAGCGTAAGAGCACTCAAACACTACAGCAATTCGTTCCCCGATCGTAAATTACCTAATCGGCGTTTTTTTGTTGTGCTTCATCGTCGATTCAGGAACAATGAAAAAGTTTTTGAGAAGAGAAGAACTAAAAAACGTTATGTAATATCTGAAGATACAGAAATTGACGTTGTATTCTACTTTGAGGTATATCCAAATAATTCCATCTAGAGAAATAGCTGTTCCACTGTCTGGTATTCAACGAATTCTGAAGAAACATTTCGATGGTTTATGAATAAATGCAGACAAGATCCAAACTTCTATAGAAATATTATATGGAGCGATGAGGCTAATTTTTCAAATCGTGGGATGTACGAGGGTGGTCCCTGAAGTACCTGGCCCAACAAAGAAAACACAAAAATTTTGGAAAAAAATATATTTATTTTTCAACGTAATCTCCTCTTAGCTCCACACACTTTTCCCAGCGATGTTCAATAAGTTCTATACTCTTTTTATAATAAGAATCGTCAAAGTCCTCAAAATAGCCATTAACTGCCGACATAACTTCTTCATTGTTGGAAAATCTTTGACCACCGAGTAATTTTCTCAAGTCTGGAAACAGAAAATAATCCGAGGGGGCTAAATCTGGCGAATAGGGTGCATGAAGTAGCAATTCAAACTTTAATTCATTAATTTTGGCCATTGCAATAACGGATGTGTGAGCTGGTGCATTGTCTTGATGAAACAACACTTTCTTCTTAGCCAAATGCTGCCGTTTTTGCTTGATTTCTTTGCTCAAACGTTGCAATAAGTTAGCATAATACTCGCCGTTGATAGTTTTTCCTTTTGCAAGATAGTCAATGAAAATTATCCCACGCGCATCCCAAAAAACCGACGCCATGAACTTGTGAACTTGCCTGCAGATGGAACGGTCTTTGCCTTCTTTGGAGCCGGTTCTCCCTTTTCAGTCCATTGTTTTGATTGTAATTTTGTTTCGGGTGTGTAGTGATGGACCCATGTTTCATCCATGGTTATGAAACGGCCCAAAAATTCGGCTTTATTTCTTTGAAACCTTGCCAAACACTCGATGGAAACATCTTCACGGCGCTGTTTTTGTTCCATTGTGAGCAAACGCGTCACCCATCTTGCGCACAGCTTTCTCATGTCCAAATTTTCAGTTAATATGCGATGTACCGCACTTTTTGAAATGCCTACTATGTCTGCTAGCTCGCGCACTTTCAGTCGACGATCATCCAGTACCGCTTTGTGGATTTTCTTCAACATTTCTGGAGTCGTCACCTCATTTGGTCGACCACTGCGATGCTCGTCTTCGCAGGTCGTTCGGCCTCGTTTGAACTCTGCTACCCAATATTTCACTGTTGATAACGAAGGAGCAGTCTCACCCAGAGTAGAATCTAGTTCAGCTTTTATATGGGTTGGGCTAAGGCCTTTCAAATAAAAGTATTGTATCACAAAACGATGACCAATTTTTTCCATGTTTACAAATTCACTTGAAACGTTTACTGTTGATGGTTGACAAACAAATACTAAACAACGTGGCGTCTTCAAACTTGACACATATGCTGTCTAGATTGTGTAGTTTCTAATACAATGGTATTATTCAAGCAACTACCGCCATCTCTAGGTCAGGCCAGGTACTTCTGGGACCATCCTCGTATAATAGAAAGAATTTTCATTATTGGAGTAGACATAATCCATTTCTAGTCCTTCCCCACAATCGCAAAGACGATTTAGTATTAATGTTTGGTGTGGTCTATTTAGAGGCAGAATTATCGGTCCATTTTTCTACCATGGTTCTTTGAACGGACCCCGTTACATTAATTTATTAACAAGAGTGTTGAAAGAGTTTTTCTATGATCTTGATCTGGAGGCTCGTCAGATGATCTATTTTCAGCAGGATGGAGCACCAGCACATAATGTTAGTGGCGTAAAAAGAATGCTGCGAGGCTGTTTTGGAAACGGATGGATTGCTACAAATGGTCCTGTTAAGTGGCCACCTGGTTTACCAGACATGACATCTGTAGATTTTCATTTTTGGGGATTTCTGAAAAATGAGGTGTACAAAATGAATCATAATAATGTAGATGAACTGAAAAATTATACTGAAACTATAATTAATAGAATTGATGGCCGAACTGTGTTGAATGCCACACGTAGTGTCAATAGAAGGGCCCACATATGTTTTCAACAAGAAGGCGGTGTTTTTGAACATTTACTCGATATTTTATAGCGCTTTATCAAATCCGTTTGTTATGAATGTTTCCTATTGATAAAACTGTCTTATTTTCACCTTTACGAAAAAAAGTCAAATGATTTGTTGTTGAGAATGTTATTACGAATCGAAATGCATGAAAAAATATAGGGTGTTCCATTGAAAGAAATATCATTTTATGAAATATTCTGAAAACGCGACTGTCAATTTTTTTTATCTTCGGCATCGAGAAGGCCATTAAAAATGCTACTAGTTTGCACATTTAGCCAAATTCGTAGCATCAATTATAACGGGGTTGGCAATGGTGCCGACTTAATTTGGAACACCCTGTATACAGGGTGTTGCACATTCGATCCTCACCATTAGGATCTCGGAAACTATAAGATATACGAAAATGGTTGAATTGGGGCAAAGTTGCTTATTTACCGGACTAACAATATACCGTTGAGAAAGTTCTGAAATTCCTAGTGGAATGTTCCAAGGAGCTGGTTTCAGTTATAATATTTTCAGTTGTCTACGACTTCCGGATAAAATTGAAAGTGGACTCCAAGTTTGTCTTTTTTATTGTATTTCTAGAATCTGCGATGAATTCCAATACAGCTTTATTGAAAACATCATATGTCCAAAGAACTCAATTTTTAGCTATTTTAATTTTTTTGAAAATTCTGACAAATGCTGCTCATCACGAAAATATTTATTTGTTGAAAACATAGAGGGTCATCATATATTACTTTTCAGTTTTTTGTAACAATTTTTTTATGAGCTTTATATTTTGTGTTTTTTCCAAAATTTTAGTACTGACGTTATTGGTTTGAAAATATCCAAAGTCATGTAGATCAAAATAAAATCCAATAAAAAAATAATCAAAGATAGTGATAAGTGATTCGTGATTGTATTCAGAATGTCATATACAGAGAAAAGAGGAGAATATCGAAAGGTTTATGTCACTACCGGTGAAACGGGAACTTGTCAATATGTTAATTTCGAAAACACAAACATGTTAAAAATTTCGTTTCATTGTCTTCAATAACACAAAAGTTTCAAGGGCTGGTCTCTTACCACGCGGTATATAACGTAAATATCGATAATATGTCAATTTTCAGAAAAAATATAGTGTTCAATCCGTTCATTTCTTTATTTACTTCAAACACTCAGTCTACAATTCATTTCCCATCCACAAAATGAAATACTATTTTCTTCATTTTATTATTGAAACCTATTCCGTTCCAGAATTGGAAAAGAAGCTAACAGAATGTAGGGTGCTGACGAAAAGTGGTATAAAATATGGTTCCTGCGTGCCGTACAGTAGTTGCATGCTATCCGGAGGATCATCTAATGGATTGTGTGGTTTTCTGCAGACCTGCTGTGTATGTAAGTATAGCTTGACTCTATTGAACAGAACAAGATATTCAGATCAAGTGGAACGTAAACTATAATTGTTTACCAGAATAAAGGGTCTTCGTTATCTGTGTGCAGGAAATTTCCACCCTTTTATCCGCATCTAATTTTTGTTTTGAGGAATTTTCTTCATGTTTCTTTCAGAAAATACAGTTTTCTTCCTCGTGATTCATCTTCTTGCATCTTTTACATACTTTGCAGTCTCTTGCTAAATGACTTGACTTTCTACATTTGTAACACTTCCATTCGAATTTCAAACAGGTATGGTTTATTTCACTCTTTCATCAAAGCTGATTAAAATTGTAGCTTATTTTCCACAATAACCAAAGAAAATAAGGCTCTAATCAACACCGCTCAGGAGACAACCATTCTAAATTCATTGTTTTGCAGATGAAAATACTTGTGGCAAAACAACTGATGCAAAAGTTGCGTACTTTGAAGCAAGTGATTTGACCAACGGAATCACTACTTGCAACTACATTGTTCAATTGAGGAATCCGAATATTTGCCAGGTGAGGTAAGTTTGTACTAACCCACATCTGTTCGAAATCCACAAGTAATGCGCAACATTTCCTAGATTGGATTTCGTGAAATTCAACTTAGCTCCAGCCACCCTCAATCTACCGCAATACGCGAATGATAGGGTATACAAATGCATCGACGATAGAATGAAAATCCTCCCAAACTTCTACAATATCCCAGACTTGTGTGGCAACAACGATAAACAACACGGTAAGTTCCGAAACTGGCCCATTTTACTTACCGCAGGGTTCCTTCTCGGGGCCCTTATCCTTCGCCCATATAACACGTGGTTCTGTTGCAGTTTACGTTCACGTTAATCAGTCCGATGGCGTCACCAAAGGAGTTCAGCTCCAGATAACACTCGCTGATAGAAATTACAACCCCACCCTGTTTGCTCCCTCTTGGAAAATCAAAATCACGCAGTTGCAGTGCCCAGGTGAGGACACCAGGAAACAGTTGATCAAGTCAGATTACAGCAAAGATATCATTGAAGATTATCCACTATTAGGTAATGTTTTCTAGAATAAACGATTATGAGGAGGGTATTTCATTGGTTTTTTTTTTCAGCTCCTTTGGGATCAATTCAGTACTTCACTGAAAAAACCGGTTATTTCAAATCCTTCGGATTTGATGGTTCTGTAACTAATCAAATCAGTTACACTTACGAGCAATCCTATGCAATCGGCTTCAAGAGAGAAATCAATGTTTGCGGAATAAAGTAAGTAGAGAAACAATATAAAAAGTTCTCTTCATTATCTGTCAGCTCCCCATTCCATTTCAGTCCAAGGACAATATTATATTATTCTAATAGGGTTTGAAATCCCTGGTAACAAGCTGACGTAATTTATTCGTCAATATATGGTCATCTAGAGTCATTGACGTCACTTCAACCTGAAAATGTCGTAATTTTGACGTACTAAATGAGACGTCGATCGGACTTCACAAATATGTCATCATTTTGACGTCACTCATAGATTAACATTATTTTTTGTGACTGATTATGTCCTCAACATATCTATTTAACCACAGTATTATTGCATATCACACCTGAGGTTTCAAATATTAATTTATTCGTAAAGGGAGTGTGTTTTTTTATAATAATGAATGATGATAAATGTATTCTTTCATTTGTGTGTTTGAATTTGACCCCAAGATGGAACTTATTGTTCAGTATGATACACACTGACGTTTACTAAACGTCACACTACTTCCTTGACTTCATTTGTCATTTGTCAACTTATGAAATATTAACGTTATTATGACGTCATTTTGGAGGTCACTCTGACGTTAGACATGACCAAATAATGACGTACACATGACGTCAGCTGATTATCTGGGTATGTAGCATAAATATAAACAATTTGATTGGAAAATGTTAGAGATTAAAAAAAAAAACACTTATAACAAGTATAAGGTTGAAAACGAAAGCTATAAAGTACGTCAAAATGACTTTTTATTGTTTTCATTGGTAATTTTTTCCGTTGCTCTTCAGGACAATAGCTGTATTGATATATGTATCTTGTTTTCAGATTTACTCCTGAATACTTCACTCTACCATACCAAAACCCAACTGGTATATACTCAGACAGAGACTGTAAACATTACCTGTATGTGCCAGAATTGTACTTCGACAATCCCCTTTCAACATCCAACAGTTTGGTGGCTAAAGTTTGCCTGAGTGAACCGGAGGTTTTCAGATGTAAGTCACATAACGTTTTAAGAGATTCTCCTTGGAGGAATATACAAGGTGTCAAGGCGAAAATGAAACAGACCCAGCAACAGGCATTGAAACATAAATAGGACCAACCTTATGATATCTTTTATCTCAAATTTTGAATGTTTCGAAGATACAGGGTGTTGAATATTTAAAATTGATATAAATATTTAGTCATCACTTCCACAGCTTTTGAATGAATTCAACTAAACTGTGAGGAAAGTTTTTGTTCAATGAGGACTTTATTCTGAAATCAAAATCACACTTTCAGTTGCCACCAGTGGCGTACAAGAAGGGTATTAAGGTCCCTTTTCCCAATTACTCATTTCATTTTATTTAATTAATTAATTTAATAATTACTCATTTTATTTTGATAAAATATCGTGTACTACAGTGGCGTACGAGAAGAGTGACATGACAATTTCTTGAAAATAAAAATAGAATACAGAAGCTATTTATTGAACAATTTCTTCCAAATTCCATATTTATTTTGATAATAATATTAAACTACGAGACAATAGTTGATAATATTTGAATTCATGAAACGAATAACTTCTTTATCACATGAATCCTCATTCAAATGAATATTTTTTTTGTTTCAGCGTATGTCCCTGGCCCCCTTTACGTCCACTTTAGCGCAAAAATGACGAATTTCACCACCGACGAGAACAGGAAACAAGGATTCAACATAAAGTACGAGTTACTGAATAAATGTCCTTGACAAGTGGCTCAATTATTGTAGAATAGAAAAATAAATCATCTTTCATTATGGGCCTTACTTAATTTCATACTTGTACAGAGAGGGCGCCATTGCTTTGATTCCGTTTCGTCAAAAGTCCTCAAGAACGAGACAAAAGTGGTGCAAAATTTAATCACACAGGGATTATTTATTTCTTCAACTACAGATAAGATGACACAGAAAACATTTGAAAAAATCGATATTTACGAGAACCAAATCAGTTTTGACACTGGTGGTGGCATCTCACGGGTAAGCGGCGCACTTCTGATCACGTCGTCATAGTAATTGCATTTTTGGCAGTTGATATGTAAATTGCAGAGCTATCTGAAGTTTTCTTATAGTGGAATGCTTTGTCCTCCTTCTTCTTGAACAAATTATCAATTTAGTACCTACCACGGCAAATAATAATAATAATAGCCGTCCTCTACTCGCAAAGGCACACTCAACGAGTGTTTATGAGGGAGTATTATTATTATTATTATTATTGTTCACCGAGAACGGGGAACCATTGAGGGACATTAGGCAATGTTAATGTCCTTCTGGAATCGTTTATCACTTATCAAAGTGCATAAAGTTCTCTGTGAACTGAAATAAGTAGTTTTATATGAGAATTATATCAGATTTTGATGCTATACTTATCATTTTTCAACTTAAAATAATTGATCGATCCAACAACGACAACTTACGCCATCTATTGATCAAAATGGCCACGAAGAAAATGATTTAAGATATTAATTTTAAAGGGATTGACATCATTTGTATAGTAGTTCATTCTGCCAAACAGAGATGTAGTAACGAGTATCACCTTTCTTTTTAAAAAGATTAGATGAAATCGATGGAATTATTGAAAATATTATGAGAACTGTGTTTTAATGACATATTGAAAGTTTTAAAGTCTTCTTTTTGAAATAAAAACAATATAGAATTCGAATCTTCTTAGATTTGAAACACTGGAAAAAATATAAATAAAAAAGTATTTTTGACTTTTACAATTAATAAATCAACGATCATTTTTGGGAATTAAGGCTTCAATGATTAGTTCTTTGTTGAAAAAAGGGATGGGAAATCTGAATTACTAGGAACACTCTTCAAAAAGAATGATCAGATATAGGAAGTCCATATGGGATATGAAATCTACATACAGGGTGTTTGCCTTTGAAAAAAAATCAGTGTCAATCATTCGAAAACAGAGAAATTTTATCTTTGTTTCAGAACACTTTGTGTACTCACTTTACATGAATTTGAATGTTGTGTATATTTTGATTAGAGTAATTGTATTTCGAAATTCTCTTGTTGAATTCTAACAGTAAGGCTTTGTTGAATTTTCTTGTAGTCCATGATTTTTAATAAAATTTTAGTGAAATTTCAATAACGTAGCAATGTGATGGTTCTGGAATATTTTCATTATTTTTCCCATATTCTACGCTATCGATTCCACATGACGCACTTTTGGAAAATTGCAAAAAATCAAATTTCAAATTCGACCCGTTTGAAAATGCAGACGTTCGACGAAACGTCTACAGAAACTATGTTCGACCAGTGATCGCTTTGACATTCGGTAAAAATATACAAAAAACATTGTTCGACCAGTGATCGCTTTGAAATTTGGTGAAACTATACAAAAAACATTGCGTTTTACGAATATGATATGGAAAAAAATTAGGAAACTTTCTGGCGGGCGCAGGTCATCTCCGAACGGCCAATCCGGTATCCTGACCCATATAACTACCCAAAAAAATACTTTCGAAAGTTCTGGAATTTTTTTAATATATATCCCATATTCTACGCTATCGATTTCAAATGACACACTTTTGCAAAATTGCAAAAAATCAAATTTCAAATTCGACCCATTTGAAAATGCAGACGTTCGACGAAACGTCTACAGAAACTATGTTCGACCAGTGATCCCTCTGAAATTTGGTGAAACTATACAAAAAACATCGCGTTTTACGAATATGATATGGAAAAAAATTAGGAAACTTTCTGGCGGGCGCAGGTCATCTCCGAACGGCCAATCCGGTATCCTGACCCATATAACCACACAAAAAAATACTTCCGACGGTTCTGGAATTTTTCTACTATATTTCCCGTATTCTACGCTGTCGATTTCACATGAAACATTTTTGGAAAATTGCAAAAAATCAAATTTCAAATTCGACCCGTTTGAAAATGCAGACGTTCGACGAAACGTCTACAGAAACTATGTTCGACCAGTGATCGCTTTGAAAATTGGTGAAACTATACAAAAAACATTGCGTTTTACGAATATGATATGGAAAAAAATTAGGAAAATTTCCGGCGGGCGCAGGTCATCTCCGAACGACCAATCCGGTATCCTGACCCATATAACAACCCAAAAAAATACTTCTGACGGTTCTGGAATTTTTTTACTATATTTCCCGTATTCTACGCTGTTGATTCCACATGACACACTTTTGGAAAATTGCAAAAAATCAAATTTTAAATTCGACCTGTTTGAAAATGCAGACGTTCCACGGAACGTCTACAGAAACTATGTTCGACCAGTGATCGCTTTGACATTCGGTAAAACTATACAAAAAATATTGCGTTTCATGAATATGATATGGAAAAAAATTAGGAAAATTTCCGGCGGGCGCAGGTCATCTCCGAACGACCAATCCGGTATCCTGACCAATATAACCACTCAAAAAAATTCTTCCGACGGTTCTGGAATATTTTCATTATTTTTCCCGTATTCTACGCCATCGATTCACACGACACACTTTTGACCAATTCTTTGTTTTTTTATTTAAATTTCAGAATACCTATTTCTTCTCAAATAAATTCCTTAGATCATTGCTATCGTTTTGGTGAACTCTACTTTTGAGATCAACCCGGAGAATGAAATCAAGTGGGGTTAGATCTGGAATGTGTTGTTTTATCTTGCAAAATCTGGATAATTCTATTCGCGAACTGAAGTTAAATCTGATATACAGGTATAAAAAATCGAATATATTTTTAATTGCTACAAGTTCGACATTAATTCTAGACTGGTAGAACATTTCAAAAAAAGAATTGTTCATCTCAGAATAAGAACTTAAATCAGTGGAGAAGCACCACCATTTTCATCAGAGCGGCTTATATAGAGAATGCAATATTCACAGATTGCTTGTCGATATTTTGACGGGTTTTCTTTTATTTATAAGACAAATTCGTTTTGCATTGAGTCAAGAACTCTATCAAAATAATTGTCATAAGCCGCGAAGAAGCATAACGAATTGGAAAATAAAAATTTTCAACTTGAAATCTATCTAATCAAAATCAACTTCGTAAATGAGGGATTGAGACATCTGCCATAGTATGGTGATATATGATATTCCTCGTTACATCATCTTCGACCCTAGCGTATCCCTTGATATCTGAACCAGTCATGGAACACAACATCTGTCATCTCGCAGATTTTCTCAATTGAACGATTTCCTCGGTCGATATAGAAGGGTTCACTAGTTAACTCTCGGTGTAGCTTGCCCTGAGTTCGTCGGTCTGTTTGACGTAAAGTATTGTGTTGTTTCAATCAAGGCTTACCGGAGTTGCCATTGTTTCATACGAACAAAGGGTTTTGAAATAACAAATATCTACAATCCCTAAAATTATATATCATATAATAGTGACGGTTGATGTTAATGGGTAGCTCAAAATTCAACATAAAAATAATCAGATATGTTCTGATGTACAGGGTACTTCACAACGAGCGTTAGTTAGGAATATATGGAGAACCATTCAAAATAAAAACCTGACAAAATTAGCAAATGTCAAAGTTATAAACTCAAAAGTTATATTTATAACTTTGACAATGTTGTTGACGTTAAATGTTGAAAGATGGTATGATAAAGTAAATGATACTCTTTCTTCGAACATTTCCCGTTTAAGGGCAGAGCTCGCGAGCTAATCGATTTAGAGTCGTATATTTTTGTCATGGTATTCTTCGATCATACCGCTTCTTGAATTCATTAGGAGTATTGTGAGTATTTTACGTGCATATCAAAGATGAATTTTGGTTGAATCGTTTGAAGAATCCATACGTTTTATGTAGGTAGGTAGCTAGATTCTTGTTGTGTTTCGGTATTTGGCCGCATTCGTATTTTCTTTACGAACATATCTGTTATTCGAAATTTCTACAATCCATATTGGACCCACCACTATGGAAAATATCAATGTTGTTAGGTATTGCGCACACGATATTTGCAATCGCCGGTACTTTTCCAGGAACTCGATATTTCAATCGGATGATAGATGGACCCTAGGTAAAATAACAACGCCGTTCAACAGATGTGACAAGATAGTTTTCAGCGTGCTTGTGACTCGTTACTTCGTCGTGCGAGACTCTGCATAGTGGTGGCGGTTATTTCGAACACATGTTGTTAAATCAAATTTTGTTTATTTTCAGTAACTTTTTAATCCCCTGTTATGAAATGAGAATGCCTCATTGCCCTCATTTTGATTCAATTCAGTGTTTTCATTTTGGTTCACTTCGAAGCCAAATGTAATAATCGGCAAGGTTTACGAAAAAATTATGAACTGGCAACGGTGTGGGAATACGAGTAATAAACACAATACTAGAAGATAGGTGCCCTAGGAACTGATGAATGACATCAGTGATTCCCAAACAATCCTGAGTAAATGAGTCTATTTTTGGGACATTTTCAAGTGGTCAAGAAAAAAAAGGTGAATGCTTTTTATTGTGTCATCACGTCTCATAGAACACTCTATTTTATTCATTTCTCCAATTTTGGAAACACCCTGTATATTACCGCCAGCTCAGAGTCCTGTTTTTTATCAGAGAAATTTCTCGTCAACTGTTTACTGTCTTTATAATAGTAACTCGGAAGATTTGAAAGCCTTATCAGCCCTTTGATATTTTTCCTAAATTCAATTATATATATAACTTTTTTGTTTTGGGCCATTTTGGTATGGTTGTGCTCAATACGGATTAAAATCGTTATAAAGTAGTTATAGTATGAGATTGAACTGATTTTTTTTTAATTGATGTCAATTTACAATTTGTAAAATATGAATGTTTGACCATGTACTGTAACATATTGAATTTACATATTGAATTATTATCTTTAATTATTTTTAAATGTTACTTATTTCCCGAAAAATAAAACTTTTGAGATTTTGCTAATTCTAAATAATGTATTTTTTCAAGAAACTGAAATTCACTCAGTATATCAAATTTGGGCTAAGTGGTTTTCAAGATCAGTTTAAATTGTTCACAATTTGTTTTTTTTTGAAAATCACAAGTAAAGATTTTTTCATTAGTTGGAACATCTGTTGAAATGAACTATAGGGTGGAAAGAAGAATAACTGTATTAAATATAGATAAACAAGGATATAATTCACCTCTCAGATATGTTTTTAATTCAATCCATTCATTTTCATGTTGGTTACCTCTCACAAAAGACCAAAGATACTCATTTAAAATATACAGTGCATTCCATTCAAAACGAGCTACCCTGAATAACTTTTGGTACAATGATTTCCAGGAAAAATAAAAAAACATGTCAACAATAGTATACAAGGGGACACATTTCGACATATTCACATTTGATATTACTTCCCCTATTGCACCCCCAGAGCATGTCACCATTTTTTTAATGGATCAACCTATATTGTTTCGAATTATCAGATGCTACATGATGAGCAGATTTCGACAAAGTAGAATACATTATGGTCTGAAGCTCATAGTTTGGAAGCTAAAAATTATTTAAGTTGTAAACGAGCCACCCTGAATGAACTTCTGTACAATCTGTTACCCAGGTTTCATTGTTTTTGGATTATACTTAAAACAGGCTTATTTTGCCTAGTTAAGTTTGAATTCGATATTTTCTTCATTTTGTATTTGTCTCATTCTACAATAACGATTAACTACCAGGTAAAGTTACAATTGGTGTTTCTGTTTTTGAGAATTCTTGAGAAGCAATGGTTTATACGATTCAAGAACGGATTGAAATAGTGAGTTCGTACTACCAGAATGGAAATAGTGTTAGAGCTGCTACCCGTATGCTCGATGATAATCATCCATGTACGACACAAATACGTTTCGAAATTATTGAACAAATTTATGGAAACTGCAATAAAAAGCATAACCGTTCAGAAGTTGTCAATGATGAAGCTATTTCTATTGCAGATTTAGAGAACGTTGGACTAATGGAAAATGCGCAATCTCTTACTAAGTTATCTCGAGAATCAGGAATCAGTCGTACAACTGTTTCAAGGATCCTCCATAAGTACAAATTTCATGAATTGAAGATGATTTCGATAGACGTATCTAGTTTTGTGAAAGTCTCACTGAACGGATCAACTTGCATCAGAATTTCTTGTATAAAATTTGTTTTTGGAATGAAAGTACGTTTAGTTTCAATGGAGACGTGAATCGGCAAAATTGTCGATATTGGAGTGATACGAATCCTCATTTATACCGTCAAGTTCATACCCAACGTCCTCAAAAACTGAATGTTTGGGCAGCAATTTTAGGTGACCACATTATTGGACCCATCTTTATCGATGATAATTTGACTGGTGAGAAATATTTGGATATGAGGAAGAATCGAATAATACCGTGCATCAATAGGGCACTTGAGGAGGATATGAATTTGTTCTAAAACCTTTAGAAGTAAACTGTATGAGATAAAATCAACATTAGAAGATTTGAGAGAGAATATCTTGAGGCATTGCAGAGAAATAATTCCCGAGATTCTCAACCATGTGAGGGCGGCAATGGAAGCTCGTTTGTACCATTGTATGGAAGTTGGTGGAAACGTTTTCGAACATTTATCATAGAAAATTCGTTTCTATCCATTATCATCAGATTGCGATTCAAGAATTTATTAAAACATCTCTTTTTCTGATTTATTGCTTTCATATTTGTCTCTAGAACGAATATTTCAAAATGTGACATCTACAGTTACTAGTTTAAAACTTAATTTTATGTACCAAAACTTCAGATGAATCCGGAAGATTCTGCGATTTTCCATGAACATAACTTTTTGTAACCTCCTTTAACGCATAGAAAAAATGATGAGACCAAGCCCCCTTTCTTAGGTACGGAAAAAACTCACTGTTAAGTTTAGTTTGGAAATGTATGTGAGTTTCACATTTTTTAACGGTTACAGAAACCAAAATCGTACAATTTCACATCAATCTCACTACATGAAACCTTGTTCTGCTCGATTCCTGAAAAACACCATTTTCCCCTCTTCTTCACGACACATTCCGCCAGAAAAACTCGCTAGCCTGCTCTTCGTAATACACAAACAGATGACACATGTTCTACACGACTCGATTCCTGTGCAAACATATCGATCTGCCCAATATACATTGGAAGGTATTGGATGGCTATGCAAGCATATAACGAAAACAAATGTGACCGACCCGGCCTGCTAAGATTGCTTGCTCTTCGATATTAGTTTGGTGCACTGGGAGATGTTTTTATCCCGTCCCGATAGGCATTTATAGTTTGTTTGACGGGGGCGTCGAGATGGGGATTTTTGGAAGGACGATACTGACTACCTTTTTTTTTAAATCGTATGTGTCGAATAGTTTTTTTTTAAATCGATGAAACCAACAATTAAGCAAATTCTGAGAATATGTTCATCCATCTACTGGATGTTGCAAAATGAAATATATAAGTTCTGTTTTTTTTTTTTAAAAAAACTCTCGAAAACCATTCAACTTCTCCTATTTTGTCACATATTTTGCAAAATTTACAAAATAGACGCCACAAACTTGATATCGACAAAAAGCTCTTAAAAAATGCCATGCAATGATGCAATAAAATACAGAGTGATAAAGTGGTAATTGCCATTTGTGATTTGTAATTTCAAAAAATCGTAGTAGGCGATAAGCTAGTAAGAGTTAAACACAATAATGAAAGTTCCTAAATACAATATATTGACTAGAATAATAATGAAATATTTATTAAATTCTGGATATCCAGCTTCATTCATTGAAAAAATATTAACGACATTATTGTTGAATTTAATTTGTATTTGTTTATTGTTCAATCCCCTTTTTCATCATTATTTCTCAACACATTGTTGATATTCTTGGAATTTCTTATAGTACTGCTAGTAAATTTCCTTCATTTTCAACTTTTTGTGAGGTGTATAGTTTCAGATATTCTTATTGAGATACATTATATTCATACTGTCCGAAATTTGACATAGTTCGGATATGAACTGTTACTTATTTTTCATAATTTGAAGCTAATTTGTATACCAAGATTTGTTTTTGCTTCTAACATGTTTTCCATGTGTTTTTGTTTTAAGAGAAAAACGATTCTCCGTAAGTGAATTCTCTTCTTCCCAAACAGATATTTCGTATTGAATCGCAGACAAGGTTGATATCATCCATTCAATGTTCTGACGTCTTATAAATCAATGGTCTGTCTCTATCACAGAAGTTGCGAAACTTATAAGGAAATTTTCCTTGGTATAGCTCATTAGAAATTTGAACTTCCACTGTCTTAAAATAAAAACAAATATTCAGTCAATATTCCTGTTGTAAACAAAAATAATTGTTGAATTTTTGCATTTCTATTTCAGTATCAATTGTTATAAATGACCTTTCATTAAAGAATATTTTAATCACGAGTGCAACGTAGCTTAACGAGTGTTTGGGGAACTTACAAACGCTTTACATACCCTACTTTTTCACGAACTCATCACAAAATTGTTTGTTTTCAAGTTGAGTTTATTTTATCATAACAGGATATCATAAAAATTGTCCCATAATTTAAATAGTTATGCTTACAGCCTCTTGAATTTGATACACCATGTATTAGCGTTTGAAACCGTCAATACACCCCACTCACTCATAAATTATGATTAAGGAAACCAGGAAAGGAGTTTAGTTATTTCTCCTATACTTTTTTCTCCCTACACTGCAATTCAATTACCGTAAACACACTCTTCATTTCTTTCCATAAAATCCCCATGGAAAATAGTCGCATCCAAAATATCCCATCGGGGAATTACATCGAATTAGCCGCCATCTCGCGGAAAAACATTTTTACCTAATCAAACACAATTAGATATCCCCCAATATTATCTTTACTTAACTTCAGTTCCAGCATGTCGCAGCGAATTAGGCGCAAAATTCAGAGAAAACATTTCCAGCTAAAATCCGACTTTTCCTTTGTGGGAAAGCCACTAAAGCTGTTACTCGAAGATACAGAGAAAATATAGTCGCCCAGCGTAATTGCAGAAAAAATACCGAGAGCACAGCGGTGCTTAGTGTGTTCTTTTTCGTCGAAAGATATTGCATTTTTCTTTTCGTTATATTTCGTTAGGAATCAGATTATCTTCAAGAAGTAATTGGACACTAGGTTAAACGCATACTCTAGTTCTGAAAAATTTATAAAGATGAAAATTGGCAATATAATTTTTCAAAGAAATCGCGTTTTTTCTATATCACCTACAGATCTATTCATACTGTCTTATCCTCATGCTCGATAAGGAGCTTCTACTCTACTGTTATGATCTCTAATCCATCACAGCTCTGCTCTGGCTGGGCAAAATAAGAGTGTCTACTGTTCACAGTAACAATATGCGATGATAATATGCACTGGTTCGTGAAAGAGAATAAACGACCTCGTCTACCGAACCTATACGCCACCACGAGGAAAACCCAGAGTATTCCACTGTAATAGGCTGTCCCCTTATGCTGGACATCAAGATAAAATCCGCACAGGATGAAATGACGTTCCAGAGGTTCATGTCCCTGTACTCAAACTGACAGAACGTTCTACATGGGGTAACCCGAGAGGAGCCACAGGACCTCTTCAAGGATAGCTCACTTTGCGGCAGAAGATCTCCAAATGTCTTGAGGTATTGCCGTAGTACTTTCCAAGAAGTCGGGTCGACTCCAGCTATTACAGAAACATAAGGGGTTGAAGTTGAAGTTGGAGGGGTACTGTAATTGAAGAAGGGCCAAAGAAACATCTTTTAACTGGTTACCAAGAAGTATGCTCGAGATAATGAAGATGTCTGGAAGAGCCTTACTGCAGAAAATCACGTCCTTGTACTCAAACAGCCAGAAAATTCTACATAGGATAACTCGGAAGAATCCACTAGACCTTTACAAGGTGCCTGCAGTTAACGCGTTAGCTCACTGCATAGTAGAAGAGTTTCAAAGGTCCAGAGGTATCACTGTGGTGTTCTCCAAGTTGATCGACTCCAGAAACTACGGAAACAGAATCCAGAAGTAGGAGAGGTGCTACAGTTCACGAAGGACCAGAGAAAAATGTTCCACCTGGTCACCAAGAAGCAATATCGAGATACACCGTTTTATGAAAATATCGGGGTAAGCCTCACCAGATTAGGAGACACGGTAGTGGACCAGAATCTCGTGAAGCTGGCAATCCCAAAATTGTTTTGAGGCTGAAGATTCTGTTTTGGCAGCCCAACTGTTTCCAAGCAATCCCGAAGAGTTGTAGGGTCCCAAGCAATCCCAAACAATCTACATCTGCATGGAATTATTGTTTTATAGTCGGAGAATATGTCGGTGGTATTTTCCTCAAACTATTGCCTTATTAACTTTCGTCCACATTGATATGTTGCTGCAACTCCTTCATAGAATATCGTCAAAAGTTTGACTATATATTTTCCTGCTCCTACAACGTTTGTATAGCAGGCCATTTCTGCATTCATTTGAAGTCCTTCAGTGCCTCTCTCCCTGTTATAAACGTTTGAAGTTTTTCCTGAAGCTATACCTACTTGGGATGCATCTCATCCAATGGTATTTCCATTATGAGGACTGTTTTCAACTCTTTCTAGAGCTCGTTGGTACATCTTACCATGCAGTCTGACAATGATTGAAAAACCTATCGCCACTATTCTGGTATTGTCGATAAAGCTTCCACTAATGGCAACAAACAATTTGTTCACGTTAACTCTGCTAAAGTGCTTAGATGAGGACGCCTAATACGTAATCACTCCAACCGCAATTTTTCATTATACCGTCCCCAATTTAAATACCTACTCTTTTGATAAATTGTTGGGATAAAAGTTATCCGTACGGAACTCTAATCCTGTTTGGATAGAACTCTCCAAATATTGTTTTTAATCCATCGATTTCAGATTAATAACGTGCCATTGAGGTTTTGGACAAAAGCTCGGGGTTGAGAGGATTTGCTGAATAGGATGGAGGGCACTATTATACGAATAACGTATTGGTAGGTGAGTACGGGTTTCAGGGGTATATCGGCATTGCCGATACTTGAAAAAATTTCAGACTGCGGTATCAGCAATCTTGTGCAGCAGAATTCTAATATCAGGAATTACGAAATAGCTATTTATATCATTTATGAAATTGGTAGGCACGTGACGAAACCGAATTTCACGAGTTAGGTGTCTAAAACAAAAATTTCGTATTATACAGGATGACTCATGCAGAAATTGTTCGAAATAATTATGCTTTTTCAGGGTGCTTGAAAAGATTGTGTCATATCAAGGATATTCATTTTAGAATAGAACACCCTGTGTTCAATTCATTTCGTTCTTCATTTCCTCAGAAAAAAAATTAAATAATATGTCTCCAACATTTTCAACTCGAAACTGCAGAGGTTTATCAAAATAGGTTAAATTTTACGAAAATCCAGATGAACATTTCAACTTAAGAATGGTAGAAGAACTCGCAAACGGTTGAAAATAGAGTAATTCTGCGAACGCCAGTCGATCCAGAATGGTCAAATTAGTATATCCTGTGAATTTCAAATCGATTGGCATAAAAAATTGATTACTCGAAAAAGGGCCAAAAGTCCAAAGGGGTAGACCCCTAAAAATAATGAAAAATAAAAAATAATCAGAATCACTTGAAATTCACACTATATACGCAAAATTTCATGCGGATGGCGAAAATAATATGATTTGTATTTGTTCAGATATAAGGTAAAGCATAAAAAAGGAATATAACGTCAACAATTCTTCTCTCAACTCCAGATGAACTTTTCAACTCGCAAACGGTTGAAAATAGAGTAATTCTGCGAACGCCAGTCGATCCAGAATGGTCAAATTAGTATATCCTGTGAATTTCAAATCGATTGGCATAAAAAATTGATTACTCGAAAAAGGGCCAAACGTCCAAAGGGGTAGACCCCTAAAAATCATGAAAAATAAAAAATAATCAGAATGACTTGAAATTCACACTATATACGCAAAATTTCATGCGGATGGCGAAAATATATGATTTGTATTTGTTCAGATATAAGGTAAAGCATAAAAAAGGAATATAACGTCAACAATTCTTCTCTCAACTCCAGATGAACTTTTCAACTCGCAAACGGTTGAAAATAGAGTAATTCTGCGAACGCCAGTCGATCCAGAATGGTCAAATTAGTATATCCTGTGAATTTCAAATCGATTGGCATAAAAAATTGATTACTCGAAAAAGGGCCAAAAGTCCAAAGGGGTAGACCCCTAAAAATCATGAAAAATAAAAAATAATCAGAATCACTTGAAATTCACACTATATACGCATCGATTGGCATAAAAAATTGATTACACGAAAAAGGGCCAAAAGTCCAAAGGGGTAGACCCCTAAAAATCATGAAAAATAAAAAATAATCAGAATCACTTGAAATTCACACTATATACGTAAAATTCCATGCTGTTTTCGATAATATATGATTTGTACTTGCGCAGATACAAGATTTGCCATGAAAAAGGAACAAAACCTCTAAGATCCCCTTGACCTGATCGAATTTTCAAAACATTTCATTTTTCATTTTTCAAAAATTTTAAATGTATCTTCATGAGATGATTCCAAATCATACTACCAAAATAAATTATTGATTACTAATTGGCAAACTTTCGGAAATTTTTAGTTAAAAATATCAACAAAATTTACTTTTAATGAGTGAAACGGCTGTCGAATTTCAGATATACGAGCCGTTTTCGCCTTTTTAATTGATCATTCAAAAAATAACGAAGATGTGAAACTTGAAACTACAGAGGTTCTATAAAAATCCTATAAAATCTTCAATTGACTCGAAATCAACTTCAAGTTCAATGAGTTCGATCAAAAAAAAGGTTGAGTTCATCGAAAATGTATAGAGAAATCTTGGAATTCACATTTTGGCTGGTGATTTCCCCTCTCAACTCCAGTTGCATTATTCAACTCAAGAACATTCTGTGAATAAACCCATATTATTCTAAAGATTTTTTTATTCCCCCCTTCACCAATTGCCCTCGAATAGGAAAGTACAATATTTTCCTGCTCAGATATTCACATCCCCTATTTATAGAGCTTGGTAGTAGGTATCACTATCAGCAATACTTCTCCTCGGCATTGCTTTCATGTATTCCTGCCAGTCTCTCCTTCCCCGTAATATGTCATTCAAACTCCACAATCCCACTGATTGCAAACCAACACAAGAATATAACAAACTGATCTAATAAATGGAACAATCTGGAATCTTCAGTAATATGAGATCGTCCGACGACGTAATCACAGACTTGTCATGGCATATAAAAGAAGAAGGATCTCAGCCAGCTAATGACAAAGCAGCATCGCCAACATCCAGGATGTTAAAAAACGAGTCCTCGTCATATCCTCGACGAGGCAGAGAGGGGCATTGGCCCACATTCCACACGTCAATCACAATGAAGAGACTTCCTGGTGCGTAGAAAGCAGAAAGATATTTTTGCCAGAGGCGAATTGGCCCATTTAACACGCATGTCTGCAGGTGGTCATTCCCAGCCAAATGAAAGATAATTTTCTGTTTAATTCCGAGACAAGCAATTGGGTCTTCTTGGAAGAAAGTTGCACAAATATCTGTCAGATGTAGTTCAATGTCCGTCGTGGTATTAGCCAGGGAAGCAGTTGTTTTCTGACAGATGTTTGTCTTTCATTTTCCACTTGGTGGAAACGCTCAGAGAGAAAGGTACCCCGTATTCTTTCACATTGTTGATACCCCTCTGGCACAATAAATTCGAACTCGTTCGAATTTTTACCATTTAATCGTCATAATTGTTCAAGGATACATGTGAAAAAATAATGAAGCATCAAGATGTAATATAACGTAACCTCTCTGAATGATTTAAATCGAGTAGGCGGAGCGAACCAAGAATTGCGGCCTTGTGCATTCGCCCGGCTGAGATTTCTGCCATATTATGGCAAGCCGGATAGCAGTATGTGCGTCTTTCCTGAGGGTGAAGAAAAAGTAGTTCCAATAGATCCAGCGCTTCTCATTTTCCACAACGGACTCAATATTTTCCGGAGCATAAGGCAACACCGGTATCTCGTCAATACCGTACGAGTGTCGTAGATGGTAGTACAACACTCGTATGGCCGCGGTGCAGATGCCCCACGACACGCTCTGCATCTAGTGTCAGGGACCTCTATACCCATCACGCGGCTACGGTAGACAAAGGTGTTGAAGACACCATCTTGGCAGGCCGTTACGAATCCCTCGGTTTCCGACTTCAGCCCACTTGACCTGAGAATACTTTCTGTTATTATTGTTATTATTATTATCAATGAATTTTAGTCATCGAAATCAGAGCCTCAGTGAAACAATTTTCCAGATAGTTCTTACTCATCCTTGATTTAATTACAGCAGCTAGTCCTATTTATGGTTCGGGGAAAAAACTAATTTTTAATATCAAAATCCATGTCCTGTTTATCAGTTATTATCATCCAATGAATCGTGTACGAGTCTGAGTTAAGTACCCAAACATTGTCCATCTGTCGCTAATCGTTCGAAATCCGATCTATTCATCTCCGATGCCCAGCACTAACTCCATCAAATGGCAGTGTATGGTAACTTGGTTATATTCAAAAAATTTCTGTTTAGTTTCGAAACGTATGTCAGACTAAAGATCCCACGAGTCAAGATATTTCTTGAACTATCAGCGACGAAGAATTTGATTGATAGCAATAGTGCCTATTATGGCAGCGATAGTTATGAAAGTTTTGCAATAAAGCATTCATTTCAACCAATATTTTTGAATTAACAAATTTTATTTTGTTGAAAACTGGTCACAAACGAATGGTGGTTGTAATAGACCACAACAATCAAAAAAATATTGCACGGTAGATTACGCCTACAAAAAAAATTTCTTTAAGCCTTCAGCAATTTCAAGAAAAACGAAAGAAATATTTCCTTCCTCATTTTTGGAAATTTGTGAGATTTTAAGGAAAGGCCTAAGAGCTTTTGTTTACATGATATACTACTACCTTGTTGACAGAAAGTCATCCTCTAGAAACTTTTGCACTCATTTGACAAAACCTTGTATGTGAAAGAATACGGGGTACCCTTCTCTCTGAGCATTTTCACCAAGTGGAAAAATAAATACTCTATTTCTCACAGTTTGGTTTCTTGAATTATGACTGAGTGGGCTAATAGCGAGAACTCATTTGCCCAGCCTACATGGCTACAAACATTCATGGAAAGACCAAAGTATGGCAACAATCTCGCAGCATTCCACCCATTATCTCCTCATTTGTCCCTTTCTCCAGCTAACGCGGAAGATTCAAACTATTCGTTGGTTCTCAAAACACGTACGACACTGCGGACTGGCAGACAATAAACAATTAAGGCCTAAGTGAATTGATGAGCTAACGGAGGCCGGACGTCAGCGGGGGCAGAGTTCACGTACGCTCATCAATTTTCTCAATGGAATATGCAGCAGCGTGCACGATTGTATCGATTGTTTTTTCCGCCACGGAGAAAAACACGTGGCGATGAATGAGACTGGCAATTCTAGTATTTTTTTCTGTCTGGAAACGCCTACGATGGATGGGTCCGTTTTACGATTTCTTTTTTGATGTGCTGTTAATCCGTATTAGTCCATTATTCAATTATTTGTTTCGGAATCGGAGAGGCTTAGAAAAAAACTTGATATGAAATACTCATGCAGTACCATTTACGGTCGATGGTAGGTTGGACGTTTATGGAAAATGCAAAGCAGGACACATCTCACATTTCCACAAGTGCGGAAAGTGATACTTTCCCGCACGCGACTGCCGTTGACCTTATCCACGTGAAGCGGAGTTCGCAATAGTTACTTTTCCTTGATGCCAGTCATCAAACAATCTTCTCATTTTGAAGAAATGTATGGTTATAGGGATTGATGAATAATGGAAATATTTTTTTTATTAACAGCATTAAACAATGTTTGTCAAATACTGATTGTATTTGAAATTTTCTGAAGGATGAAAAGTATATTAAGAAAACAAATAATGCTGTCTCAACAATAAAAGCATTTGGTCCAGTCATACAAAAACTGTGGTTGGAAGACTCTTTCGAGGGTACAAAGATTTACTTCACGTTTCATGGATTATTACCAACAGAACGCTCACGAGCTTCTCATATACTATCTGTAAGACCCTCATGAAGATGTTGAAAGTAATTCTACCCCTGACTATTTCACTCATCTTAAAATTCTCACATAATCTGACCAATCGCAAACCAAAGACAACTCGTGTTATCGCGATAACACCAGCTGTCTTTCAATTCTGATTGGAGGATCAGCTTCGGTATTTTCAACGATGTAACCATGGCAACACAAAGTTTGGCAGTTCTATCAATATTAATTGTACCTGATTGTGTCAAAATGAGTCGCTTCGGCGCAAATTCAAATGAAATTATGAAACAAAACATTGTAATATTGAGGATTTTAATAATTTGTTTATGACTGTTATACATTGTTCGTATTTATATTAATGAAGAAACGTTATTCGTGAGATAGTCTATTAAAATTCAACTCGTGATTGAATTTACCTAATAAGTCTGTATTTTATTTCTGAACTCAACTGAATTGTTTTGAGAAAACACCACTCGTCCTCCGGACATTTTTAAAAGTGCTCCGCAAATGTTTTCATAGAAACAAGAAATTTTTGACACAAAAAAAATTACAGCACCTTTTCGAAAATGCATATTTTTGAAAAACACTTGTCCACTTGAGACCACATATTCCCATATTCGTCCGAAGGCAGGTTTGGTAAATTTATACGAATACATTTTGTGATTTTTTGAAATTTGTTGTACTGAAGCAAGTGATACATTCTAATCTTTTTCTGCATAACAAAAAATGGAAAATTTCGGATATGCATGAAAATATGCCAAAACATTAACAATATTGTCCTCATTTAAAGATTTTGGAAATGGTGGAGGCACTTTTAACTTTGAGTCATAACAGTTCAGTTTATTGTTTTATAATCTTTCAAACTTCTCCTTGATCATTCGTGTCAATTTGGGATACATTTGTTTGAATCTTCTGCAAGTTAAGGCAATAATTTGATCAATATGTCCGTGTGAGTTTTAATTCATTTCTGAAACACTGTCAATAACTATTCCTAAATTACTCGTTGAAGTCACCAAACTGTCGTGAGCTTGATATTTCCATGGCTTCCTAAAATTAAATTCATTTGAAAATAATTTTTCCCACATTGTATAATTCTGCTCAAACCGAACAACATAGTTATGTAACGCATATGGGATTCAATAAATGAATAATTAGAGTAAAAACTCACAGCCATCTACAATCCAAAGGCCGAAGCTTCGATACGTCTGTTATAATCCGTTCCAGACTGCTTCCCTCCGATCCAGCAGGAGTAGCAGGACCTAATTCGCAGCGAAGGACGCCCGAGCATCGGCGTTAGCGTCATAATGACATGATTTGAATATTACCTTCGTGATAATGAAAATTATTGAAGAATCTAATTATCTACCTCGTTTTTACCATTTATGCTCCCGAACTATGTGGCCTACTTATACTTTATCGCTCCAGAAAATTGAGAAATTTTTCGAAAGAACAAGACTATATCAACTACACGAATTGATAGCGTACTAATGATGAGTCATGTCACATCATGTATTTAATGATTATTGTTCACTCAGTGTGTGACAAAAATCAATATATTATATTTAATGTTTAAACTCGTTTCCACACCACCCATGAGGTAGAGTTTCCGGCGCGTTTTTTTTCCTTAGTGGTATCCTCTTTAGGCTTAGTCCACTCTGAAATATTTCATAACTTTGAATTTATTTCACGAAAACAAAGATATTGTCCTGAAACTCAAATCAATTCCGGACCAAGATTCATAATTTCCGGTTGAATTCGATCTGAAGCATCTGAAATAGAATTCAGGAGCCGACAAGATGGAAATGTTATATTTTCTTGAAGCCTTGCGTAACTCGTGAACCATATCTATCACACTAGCTACGTGAGCACAAGTCCCTGAAGACCTAGCACCCGACCTACAAGAGTAGTAGTATCCTAAAATAGGTGGATCTATCTTCTAAGTTATCACTATGGATATCCCTGAATACTACCCACATGTCAAAAAATTGGGTTTCTCGTTATACTCGTCAATTTGAAGAAATTTCCTTCACCTTCATATCTGAATCCATCAAAAACTAGTACAGAAAAAAGCTGAAAATTCTACAACTTCTTATTAACAATATTTTGAATAGAATAATGAAAAAAAATACAAACATAATGGTCATAGTTCCAAAATACAGAGTGATGAAAAATAATGTGGTTTTCTGATATTTTCGTGTGGTTTTAGAAATACTTACTTACATATGCTCTAGTTTCCTCAATGACATATCCTCAAAAACTGAAGTGAGTACAATTTATCAACTCAAACATACAAGGAGGGGGAGAAAACTCAGGCGAAATTGAATGGGGAATTGTGTCGTCATTTCCCAACTTTAACACCCTGTATTTCGAAAACTCGTCGTAGGAACGAGTTGGGCCCGGAAATATTCCTTAACCGACCGTCTCCTACAAAATACCAAAAATTTTAAACATTTTATATAGCAAAAAGTGCGGGGTCTATTTTTATTAGTTTTAAGAAACTGAACTTCAACAAAATATTTATCAACCCTAGAATACGGGTCATTCGTAAATTTTACTACGCCCCTAAGACTTCGGGCATTTTGGGTAACTTACGGTTGATGTATCGAATTGCCTCATTGAGTACCTTCTAGTCTAGTATTCAGCTAGATTCTGTGGTGTGTGGTTGTTCTGGTTTCCGACCCTAAAGCGATTTTTCGTCGATAAGTTCGTTAATTTTACGAAAGTCCCGTGTTTACGTAATTTTAAAAATTAAACTATTTTTTGTGCCGATTGTTAGTGTTTTCGAATTAGAAATTTCAGGTAAGATGTTATTTGTTTATTATTTGTCAGATACATTATAATAAATATAGTGATTTTTTTTAGATGTCAACTCGAGAGCTTTTGACCGAAAAACAACTTGAGGAGGAAGCGGCACGTATTATGAATGGAGAAGATGATGATCCAGAATCATTTGACGACAGTGATGGTCAATGATTCGGCTGCTTGTCTCATCCAACAAGCATTTAGCCCAATTCAATCTGAAGAAGAAATAGAATCTCGTTCAGATGAAGATGATATTCCTTTATCGCAAGTGAACGTTTAAAATATGTGATCAGCTTGAAAAACAAACGTCTGAAGGGCAAGAATGGTCACAAATGGTCATCTGAGATGCCTCAGCAATCCAAAAGAACGGCTGCTAGGAATATTGTACATTTTATAGCTGGGCCTAAAGGTGCTGCAAAAGAGTGTTCTAACCTGGATGAGTATTTTTTACATTTTTTTTCTAACAATATATTTGATATTATTTTGCAACACACAAATGCAGAAATCGCCAGGCAGTCCCAAAAATACAGGGGCCACCAGAATGTTTCCCCAACTACAAAAGACGAGCTGAAAGCCTTGTTTGGAGTTCTAATCCTTTCTGCCGCAAAAAAAGATAATCATTTATCAGCAAGGCACATGTTTGATAGCACTATTTCTGGCAAGTTTTATAGATCGTATATGAATTGTGACCGTTTTTTGTATCTGCTGAACTGTATTAGATGTGATGATAAAGAAACACGAGAAGAGAGGAAGATAAATGACCCTTTTACACACATTCGAGAAATTTGGGAAATTTTTATTGACACGTGTAGAAATTCATATAGTCCATCCTCATATGTCACCATTGATGAACAACTTTTGGCATTCCGGGGACGCTGTTCTTTCAGAATGTATATTCCCAATAAGCCCGCGAAATATGGGATAAAAATTGTTATGGTTTGCGATTCCGCTACTAAGTATATGTCAGATTCAAGTCCTTACTTGGGAAAAAAAACAGAGACCAATGGTTTACCTTTAGCCGATTTTTATGTAAAAGAGTTAACAAAATCAATTCATGGTACAAATCGCAACGTTACCATGGATAATTGGTTCACCTCGGTTCCCCTTGCTGACGAGTTGCTACAAAGTCCTTACAAATTAACTATAATAGGAACCATGCGCGAAAATAAAAAAGAGATACCCAAAGAGTTCTTAGATGGAAAAAGTCGAAACGCAAAAACGTCAATGTTTTGTTTCGATCAAAAAAGACATTGTTATCTTATATGCCAAAGAAAAAGAAATTAGTTTTGCTACTTTCGACTATGCATGAAAAGGCAGAGATACAAAAAGAAACCGGTAAGCCAATAATAATTCATAACTATAATGAGACCAAATCAGGTGTGGACTCCATCGACCAAATGTGTTCAAATATGAGTTCTAGCAGAAAAACACGGAGATGGCCATTATGTGTGTTCAAAAAACCGATTTCAAGATACCAATACATGATTGATTTGGGTATTTGCCTTGCCAAACCATGGATGCAGCATAGATATAACAGCAAAACTTTACGTCGATATCTTCGGCAAGACATGCTGAAATCCTCGGTATATTAAAAGAAAACGTTGTGAACATACCCCAAGATAAGAAGAGGAAGACTTGTTATTATTGTCCAAGCAAAAAAAGGCGCATGACCACTAATTATTTTATGGAGTGCAGAAATCCAATTTGCGGTGAACATCCAGGAGATATTTGCATCGTATGTTGTGAAAAAGAATAAAAAAACTTGGTTTTATAATTTTAAACATTTGTTCTGATGAATGAATGATTGAAGAATGCTGTGTTTTCTTTTATTTTTTTTAAATACAGTTTGATAAAGGATTTTTTTTAATTGAGTAGTAAAATTTACGATAGTCCCGTAATTACGTTTGGCAAACATAGTCCCGTATATTTTATGACAAAAAAGTATCTCTGATTCTGTTTCTGATCACTGCCAATAAAATTAGTGAAGATTCTCCTGCGACTTCAGATCAGACATCCATATCGCCCAATACCTCTCTTCCAAAAAAAAAACACTAAGATCTCGCACTTCCACTAAAAAAAAACGGACAAACTCCACCACCGCAATAATACGCAACATAACCATCTTCGGGAGTTGAGAACTTCTCGTATTAATAACCTCTTGAATCGAAAATTGGAAAGTAAACTCCGGGTAACAAACGCCGCCAAGTTTCCCGGAAAGTGGAAACTCCGCCAGATTCTGTCTCGGAACTTATAGACATAGTTTCAAAGCAATATCGCCCGTGTACAGTGTGTGGAAAACTGGAATGCGGTTGAGGTTGTGTAAGCTACAGAATGCTTTGCAGATTGTGGTTGTTATGCTTGCCGTTACAGAGCTGCGATGGTTGGGGGAATGATAGTTATTTCGTGTTGATGTTGATATACAGGGCGAGTCAAGAGTGGGGTCTTCTTTGATACGAAATGGAACATCATAGATGGAAGTATTTCATGGTACTCGTCCCATCATTGATTGGAAGTGATATTGAGTCCTTAATATCACTGTTGATATATTTTCTTATGACAAATAAAGCAGGCATTCATTCATCAAGTTGGCCTAGCCTGGTTTCTTATTTCTAAGCAACTAAATTCAGTTTGGTTGACCTCTTCATGAACTTGTTTTGTATGGAACTTGAGTACATTTCAACGACCCAAACACAAAGCAGCAATTGATTAAATCGAGACACTCTGGTTCTCCAAAGCTTAGAGAGTTTCGTGTTCAAAAATCTTCTGAAGAAGTTCTTTTCTCGTTTTTTTGGGACGTTATTGACCACTCTAAAAGGAGAAATTGGGGAAAAAAGCCGTGGAAAGTTGTATTAAGTGCATTTTTTATTCATTTATTCATTATATTTAATTTTTTAACAAGTACATTAACAAAAAACGAAAAACCGAAGACTGCAGACGTTTCAATTCAGGAACATTCGTTTATAATGTTCATCCACATCATGCAGCACCTGTGCAAGAATATCCGAATCATAACTTTTCTAGACAATTAACCAGAAGATGTGGTGTCATGGAGTGGCCGGCTGGATCTCCAGATTTACGTCTGAAGACTTATTTTCGTGAAGTCATCTGGTAACAACGGTTAATAACTCTTTCCACATACATTTCAAAAACTGCAGATGTTTAAACTAGGACAATTCCAGAGAATTTCTGAATAAAAGTTTTCCAGACAGCGTATTGGCAGAAAAGGTTATAGAATGGCCGGTTGAACGTCTATATCTACATCTCATGACTTTTTCTTGCAGCTGGAAACAATGTTTAATGGAATTATTACCACATATATTCAAGAATTCAAAAAACGGAACAATCAAAGCATGGAGACGTTTGATTCAAGGAATATTCCAGAATGGTGCTCTTCCACATGATGTAGTACCTGGAGTGGCCAGCTGGATATCCAGATATTTGCCTCAAGACTTCTTTACGAGGGGTAATGTGCAAACGATCGTGTGATAGATGCCTTAGACTGGCCAGCTGGATCTCCAGATCTGAATCTCATGATTTTTTGTGGGGTTCTCTGAGAAAAAAGGCCGATAAAATATCTCCTGCAGGCATTGAATGAATCAATCGTGTCTATTAGATGCTGTGGCTCATTTGAAATTTTCCAGACAGTCCATTGACACATGAGGTTTTATAGAGTAGTCATCAAGATCTCCATGTCTGCGCCCTCTTGATTTTTGTGGGGCATTTGAAAACAAAACTAAACGAAACTTTTCTGGCAGATATTGAAGAAAACAAAAGAAGTTCATATGTAGAAACTTTCCAGGTTGAAGTTTCTCTAATTTTTGATAAGAAACGATGTGTTAAAGAAGTCAGTAAATTCTTAAAATGAGTCAGTTGACATTTTTCTAGGGAGTCATTTGGAAACAATTGCTTACAAAACTGTTTCAGCAGATATTTAAAAAAAAATAAAATTGGAAAGAGTTTGCTTCAATTGAACCTCGTAAAACTTTTCATTAATAATTCTAATTCAGTTATCTAAATGAATTCAAATAAAGAATTTTTATGCCATCTTTGTTAGATGCTTCACAAGGTGGGTGAAACTTAAAACGTTTTATATTGACTCGAATTTATTTCACTGAAATTTAACTGAACTCAAAATGTATGTGGACTGGCTTGTTCTCTAGTGAACACACTATAAATTTTTTATCTTTGCCACTGATGCATCAGCCCTCCACTGCACTCGTTTGCGTTCCCAATCAAATCTAGCTACATCGAACAAATTAATTTTTGTGTCGTCCTTGGGGCTGTTTGTTTTGTTGTATGGCAATAATTTTTTCCAAAATTAAAACCCAAAAGGTGTGCGTCGTTCTAATTGAGGTCGGAGGGCAGAGCAATTTCGTAAATAAATAACTTTCATCCAACGCTTTGGCCGTTTGGTCCTTTATAATCGAGAATGCTTCTCTGAATGCAAAATGATGATCAATAGAGAACATGCGAGTTTTGTGTTTTAGTTGTGATTCGAGGTCACATGGGTCTTGACTGTAATACATCTTAAAAGCAAGTTATAATTTGGAGGATAATTTTTTCACCAGTACTACTACTGGAAAAACTGATTCAAGACAAAATTGCTCGACCCACAATCTCGCAGTTGTTTCATGTCAGTTTTTTCAGAAAAATAATTTAGTTGAAAAAATAAATTCATTCTATAAAAATGAATCTCTCGTGTTCTATACCACTAAAAACATGAACTCTACTGGTAGATAAGATCGTTTGTGAATTCCAGACATGTGTTTACACAGGCATCGTCTTTTGCGATCTTCAAGCAGCAATCGATTGTAAATCACATGAAATACTACTCAAAAATGCACTGGTTTGAATTTGAGAACTCAGTATATCTTGTTACGTCATATTTATTTGAACGCATATAGTACGTTTTTCTCAATCACAAACTTTCTGAAATCAAAGAAATAAAAAACGGAGTTCTCCAAGGGTAGGTTTTGGGACCAATTTTCTATATCATTTATGTGATTGATTTCAAGACTGGCGATGACGCCCAGATAACGCAATTCGTTGATGATACAGTTATTTTTTAACAAGTTCGCAAAGTGTTATACAGGGTGTTCCAAATTGAGTCGGCACCATTGCCAACTCCGTTATAATTGATGCTACGAATTTGGCTAAATGGGCAAACTAGTAGCATTTTTAATGGCCTTCTCGATGCCGAAGATAAAAAAAATTGACAGTCGCGTTTTCAGAATATTTCATAAAATGATATTTCTTTCAATGGAACACCCTATATTTTTTCATGCATTTTGATTCGTAATAACATTCTCAACAACAAATCTCATTTGACTTTTTTTCGTAAAGGTGAAAATAAGACAGTTTTATCAATAGGAAACATTCATAACAAACGGATTTGATAAAGCGCTATAAAATATCGAGTAAATGTTCAAAAACACCGCCTTCTTGTTGAAAACATATGTGGGCCCTTCTATTGACACTACGTGTGGCATTCAACACAGTTCGGCCATCAGTTCTATTAATTATAGTCTCAGTATAATTTTTCAGTTCATCTACATTATTATGATTCATTTTGTACACCTCATTTATCAGAAATCCCCAAAAATGAAAATCTACAGGTGTCATGTCTGGTAAACCAGGTGGCCACTTAACAGGACCATTTGTAGCAATCCATCCGTTTCCAAAACAGCCTCGCAGCATTCTTTTTATGTGCTGGTGCTCCATCCTGCTGAAAATAGATCATCTGACGAGCCTCCAGATCAAGATCATAGAAAAACTCTTTCAACACTCTTGTTAATAAATTAATGTAACGGGGTCCGTTCAAAGAACTATGGTAGAAAAATGGACCGATAATTCTGCCACTAAATCGACCACACCAAACATAAATACTAAATCGTCTTTGCGAATTGTGGGGATGGACTAGAAATAGATTATGTCTACTCCAATGAAAATTTTTTCTATTATACATCCCACGATTTGAAAAATTAGCCTCATCGCTCCTTATAATATTTCTATAGAAGTATTGCATTTCGATCTCTTTCCTCGTAAGATAATCAGAGTTGGGGAAACCATTTCGATCACTTCTTCTAATAGTTTGTTCAATTTCAACAGATGTGAACCAAATGTAAACTTTGACTGCATTTTGGTGACTATTTCAAATAATTAAGAAAAAGTAGGCACTACGTTTTTTTACAAAAACCACCAACACTAGAACTGAACTAAAAATTCTGTACAATTTCAGCATATCGATGATATCGATACAAAATATGAAGTGAATAAATCCACTCCCGTCTGGTTGATCACTCACTGCTGCTTGTTTGTCACTTCCGATAAAACCGTTCAAATACCCACTTTTTCTGCAAAACGTTCGTTCATCTGACAAGAAATTAATCATCCATTCCCATCCCCCTGCGTCGCGGCTGGTCCAACTTTTCGAAATCTAAAATTAATGTAATTATGAGAAAGTTGAGAAGTATCAGGTGTGATGGGAGACTCGAAGTGTATTTTCTTCCGCTAAACATTGATTTTTCGCCTTTCCAATTTACATCGAATCAACGCGATGTCGATGAGGATGATTACAATTTTTTTTTTTATAAATTAGTGTTGAAGAGAGATAACACAAGTTGGTCAGAGTATTTGTATCCTTTTCTTAGACCGATCATGTGAGGTTTATCTCAGGTATAATACCACAAGTCCTCCAAATTTCATCTGAAATTTCACTCATGTGTTAAAATGGCCATGAGAGGTGTGGAATTATAGCTGAATTAAAGCGGTAATCCAACTACTATGTGGATGCTGAAATTCAGTGCGCTAGGTGACAATTCAACGAAGTAACTGATAAATGACAGGACATGCTAACAATAATTACTGTATTATCAACTATAACTATGAATAATATAAATATTTTTGTAATTTTCTACCATTGATGTGCCTCAAAAATCAATCAAATAATTCTGAAAAAAACGTGTTTTTTTCGAAAAAACTGCACTTGGAAACAACAAGAAAAATAAATTCGTGCAGTATTATCGGTGATTTTTAAAGCACTTATGGTGGTATTATCTCCGATTAGTTTTTTCGTATGATTTTCAACCAATCAGAATGTCCAATTTAGTTAAGTTACCTCGTATAATTATATATATATACATAGAGTAGCTCCACCAACCGGAAAATTTAAAGTAATTTCATTTTCATAGTAACCACATCGACATCAATATACAACAAACAGAACTGTCAAATTGTGACGTTTATCAAAAATTGTTCAAAAATTAGTCGATTCGGAGATTTATCATCAAATGCAATAGACGAAAGTATACAAAATACTGAGCCTCATAATACAGTGAAAACAAAATAGTACGTATGGAAACAATTTCTTACGTTTTGCAGTGAAAGAAACTGTGTGCTAAATGAATCAATTTCCACTGAAATGATAGCGTCCATTTTGAAAGATTGGGCTTTCAATATGCGAAAATGTAATGGAGAAAATTATATAGAATATGTGGTTAAATTGATGTGGAACATTACGGCAAAACAAGTACAAGAAAAATATATGAAGGAGTTTAATAGAGTAATTGATCCATTCTCTAGTCCCATATTTTTAGTCGCACGAAACGCAAGAAATTCAAAAAGAAGGGAACTTCAAATATTACCGGACAAGAGAAAGGTTAGTGCATCAGCATTTAAAGATAACGATGATAGAAGCGTGGGATGAAAATACACCGGAAGGATTACAAATAAAATTTTTCTTAGTTGCTTCTGTAGAACTTGCGTGGAGAGGAAATGAAGGAGCGTCATGCTTGACTCATTATTTTCAAAAAGAAACTGGAAATGATGATACTCCAAAACCACACAGGGAGGAGCAAAACCATGTGCTAATAATAAATGGCTTGTACCTAACCATAATGAAGTGAGTCGTTGTCCAGTGAGACTTCTAGATAAGCTAATGATGAAACGAAGCGAAAACATCAATATTAAAACAGATAGGTTATTTCTGACAGAAAATCCCAACTGGAGAAAAGAAAAAACCCTTGGCTGGTACAAAAATATACCAATTGGAGTGCATGAAATTAGTAAATGGACCAAAAAGTCTGCAGAATTGGCAAATTTGAATATGACAAACAAAAAATTTTCAAATCATTCTCACCGAGCCACTGCTGTTTCACAATTGGCAAAAGCAGGTGTATCGGAACAAGAACTTATCAAAATAACAGGACATGGTAATAGCAATTCTATCAAACCCGACCTACAGATAGATGAACAACATCACCAAAACATAATAAATAAGATGAGATCCAATTTTAAAAACGCTGCAGGTTCAAGTAATAACACCTCCAGTATTTCCAGCACTTCAATGAGCAGTGGCCACGTTTCCTGCGCCGAAAATAACTCAGTTAAAAAAAAACGTAGTATATAGTAATTGTAACTTTCATTGCACCAATTTGTATTTAAATTATTAAATTGTTTATATATTTACTTAATTTACTCAAAAAATAATCGTATCAAATACAATACGTACTTCAAAATAAATACGGTTATACATCTCAAACTTCCTGCATGATTACAAATCGTGTCAGTTTGACAGAATAATCCTCCCGCTTCGCGGTCGGATTATTTAAACTGTCAAACTGACACTCTTTATAATTATGCAACAAGTTATCGATGTATAACCTGATTATTTTGAAGTACTTATAGTATTACTACTGATTATTTCATTCACACATTGCTACACCAATGAAATTTCATGACTGAAGTCACATGATACGTGATATGAGCGGCTATTTAGGTAAACAACCGGATATTTAATAAACACGGCTATTCATGTAAACAAAGCTTTCTTTTGTTTGTATAAGTGTCAAACGTTGACAACTCAGTTGCTCAACATTGAAATGTCTCGTTTTGGGTTGTCTTCAATGACAGAAATCAACGCATATATAAGCAAATCCATCCCAGAAAATACCGTGAAGAGTATAGAGTATATGAACGAGTGTATTTGAATGATTTTATACTGTTCATGAATCTTCCTGAATATCACTCGACCATGACAAATAGAGAATATTATTTTCTTTAATCCATCTCGAGTAACTTGTATTTTGATATAATTCAATTCGACCATATGAACATTAATAATCAAAGAATAACTCCCTCGAGCTAAAGCTCTCGGGAGTTATTCAGAATTATGAAGAAAATAATAGTCGGCTATTTGTCATGGTCTTGGGATATTACCTACGATAATTTTTCATTTCACACGGAAAATGTTTGGAAAAAATTTGAAAACAAGTCGATTGATAAAGTCACGAGTAAGTTGGGACGAGTGATTTCATCTAAATTCGGTTTGTTTGAATGTTTTTGCAAAATAAACGAGTTTGAGTGATGAAAATGAAAAAATATCGGGGATAATATCATAAGTACTTTAAAAATGTCAAGTCATTTTGGTTTCTCATCTGGGAGGTCATCGTAACTCAACGTAATCACCTAAAGTAATTTTCTCTCTGAAGCACTACATAGGGGTGGTCAGGTTGACTCCATCTAGACTGATATCTCGAAGGCCTTCGATTTGGTTAATCATGAGCTACTAACCTACAAACTTAGTATTTATAGTTTTGGAAGAGCGCTTTTGAATTGGATCGAGGATTATTTGACAGCTAGGTCCCAAATAGTGAGAAACAACCACCACAACTCTTTCCTCGGGAATTCCCCAAGGTTAACATTTGAGCCCCCTAATCTTTGCATACTTTCCGCTGACGACCTCAAGCTTTATCGTATTGTTAATAACGTCGATCCCATCAACCCCTCAATTTCGATTACACTACCAATAGCACTCTCTCCTGAAAGATAATACACCATTTAAACCAATCGGCTTCGTCGAAATGCTGGGTTTATTTGCTGAAATATGAATTGGTATGAGCCACAGGGGTCGCATGGAAGGGCCGAACAGCCCCGCACATTTTAAACAGAAGTAAAAAATTAGGTAACTCTTTATTCATTTTGGTTTGACAGTTTGAAGGTAAACAACGTTTCATCAAGGACCGGGCAGTTTTATCATTATAAAATAACTGAATAATTTGCCAGAATAATTACAATTTAATGTCACAGGAAAAGATTTTGAAAGTTTTTATTCCTCAACAGAAAATGGTAAAAATTCTGCTAGATGGCTACTCAGCAAACATAGATACATCTCTGAGATATTGTTGCGATGTCACCTCGTGACCTGCGACACGCACAGACGTCCCAGCGACTCACTTTTGTCACACTCATGATGCATGCTGGCGACCTCTAGGCGATGTAGTTGTGAGACGCTGCAAAGATGCCTCCTCAAACGTATCAGGGATGTAACAGAGCGACATAGCAGCGATTTCTTCACTGTAAAGGCGGATTTATCGGATTCATAATGCACAATTTAATGCATATGCGTAATTTTAATGTAAAATTGATGTCGAAATGATGTCGCAGTATGACAAGTAACAATTTGACATCGCAGAGACATCTATATCCAGCTAACACTAATTTAGATATCACAGGGATGTCGCAGTGTGATATCGCAGTAATGACAACAATATGATATTGCAGAGATATCTACAATATTCGACTATTATTGATTTTGATATCTAAGGAATGTCGCAGTGTAATATCGCAGGAATGTCAAAGATATGATATCACAAAGACATCTAAATCCCATTTTTGACGATATTGACATCCCTGAGATGTGGATGTTTGCCCAGTGTTGACAGGGTACAAGCCACAGAAAACAAATTTGACCGTTGGTGGGAGGGCGTTCAACGACTGCGAGAGAATGAGTGGTCACATAGCACACGATGATTGAACGCTGTATAATCGGGATAACAAATGGCAATATCCGGCCTGCAAATCGAATCTAAACAGGACGCGGGACGATGGAAAAAATAAACTTATGCAGCCATTTTGATCGGTGTCTATCAATGGTGTGATTCGAATTCGCCGAACTGACAAGCAATCATGTTAAAATCAAATTCTCGTAGAATATGGAGAGTTTACGAATAGCAATAATAATAATAATGGTAATAATAATTAATTTGACATTTTCGTACAGTATGTACTTATGGTAACTTATGTAAAACATCAAAAGTTCATAAGTAAAGAATTGATTATGTTTATTAAGTTTATTTCCAAGGAGTTTATGAGCAAAATGATGATCGTGCTTAGGGTTTTTCTTAATTTGAAATGGTGAATGCGCCATCACGTCGAGTCCAGGGTTCTTGAATTTATTTAATTTTTTTAATGCTTGTCATAATAACAGGGTCTCATCATCAAATGTCCTTGTCGGGTCGTCAGTGGAGTGCGGTCGGACTTCATATATGTTGGTGTGATCTCAAATATAGGATTCAAGTTGTCCCGATCAGTGGTGGGTCAGGATACATTCATTCTTGTCCAAATAACAACTTTTATTCACCAAAGGTCATTGTCGGGTCTTCATAGAAGTGCGGTCGGATTTTATATATTTTGAAATGATCTCAAAAATAGGATTCGAGTTGACCCGCTTTGTGGTGGGTTAGAATACATTCACTAGTGTCCATATAACAACTTCTCATCATCAAAGGTCATTGTCAGGTCGTCAGAGAAGTGGGGTCAGATTTCATATATTTTAAAGTGATCTCAAAAATAGGATTTAAGTTAGCCTGATTGATGGTGGGTCAAAATACATTCATCCTTGTCCAAATAACAACTCCTTATCATCAAAAGTCATTGTTGGGGCGTCAGAGGAGTGCGGTCGGACTTTAAATATTTTGAAGTGATGTCAAAAATAGGATTCGAGTTGGCCCGATTGGTAGTGGGTCAGAATACATTCATTCCTCTCCAAATATCAACTTTTCATCATCAAGAGTCATTATTGGGGCTTCAGAGGAGTGCGGTCGCGGTCGAATTTTATATATTTTCAAGTGACTCCAAATATAGGATTCGAGTTTGCCCGCTTTGTGGTGGGTTAGAATACATTCATCTTTGTCCAAATAACAACTCCTTGTCATCAAAAGTCATTGTTGAGGCGTTAGAGAAGTGCGGTCGGACTTTAAATATTTTGGAGTGATGTCAAAAATAGAATTCGAGTTGGCCCGATTGGTGGTAGGTCAGAATACATTCATTCTTGTCCGAATAACAACTTTTCATCATCAAGAGTCATTGTTGGGGCGTCAGAGGAGTGCGGTCAGATTTCATATATTTTAAAGTGATGTCAAAAATAGGATTCGAGTTGGCTCGCTTTGTAGTGGATCAGTACACATTTATTCTTGTCCAAATAACAACTTTTCATCACCATAGGTCATTGTCGGGTCTTCATAGAAGTGCGGTCAGATTTCAAATATTTTGAAGTGATCTCAAGAATAGGATTCGAGTTGTGCCGATTGCTGGTTGGTCAGAATACATTCATCTTTGTCCAAATGACAACTTTCCATCACCAAAGTTCATTGTCGGGTCTTCAGAGGTGTGCGGTCGGATTTTATATATTTTAAAGTGATCAAATTTTGAAGTGGTCAAATACTGTTTCGCAACTGTCTCAAAAGATTATAACTGTCAATTAGCCTCAAAGTACGTTCCTTCTTCACAAATACTTCACAACCCTACAACCCCATGACAATATGTTGAAATAAGCGTGTGGGTGTACCATTGCGAAAGGAGAGCTTTAGAAACCTTATAAAACGTACTAATCAATTATTTCTCAAAAATGAGAGTCGAAAAGTCGCCCCTTCATCTCCTAAGTCTTGGTGCACGCTGTACATCCATAAGGCGCAGATATTTCCTCGTATGAAATATCGTTTTCGTGTTACGCGAAGCAAGGTAAAATCTATTACCGAAGTACAAGAAATTCCATTTTACGGGTAAGAAAGTAACCAAGCGAGAGGTATTTCTTGATGCCATTCATAAATCATATCCAACAATCTTTTCCACTGATCGCTTTACTTTGCCTCCAATTCGAACATAACCGTGCGGGAGGGGGTAGGGTATTGCGTTAATTTTATTAAAAAAATGAAGGAGTGTTGATGTCTGGTATGTTTATATCTTAGTGATGAAGATTTGAAGCGATAGATATTCGCAAATAATAAGGTATATGGTTGGTGAATCCATTAGGCATGTTTCTGAACAATACCTTCCAGGTTATGGTATCAGAAAGATGGAGCCCCTGCACATAGTACTGCTGTCGTTGGTTGATTTTTGAATGGAGTATTCGAAAATCAGTGGCTTTGTTACATGGTCCATTTAAATTACCTCCTCGCTCTCCAGACTTGACGCCATTGAATTTTTTCATTTGGGGATATATCAAAGTAAATGTATATGCAGATCCTATTAGTAATAAAAAAAATTAATGAAGGGTTCTAAGAGCATCCAATAATTTGATTACGAACTAAACAGCAATATCTTCGAACATCTGTTGAATTGAACTCGAGTGGAAAAAAGAATGACTGTATTCAATATTAATGAACAAAAATATGAATCTCATTTCTGCCACAGCTAATATTAGTTCATTTATTTTCAAAGCTTTCTAGGTTTAGTATTGCTTCAAATGATTATTAACATTTCAAATATTTCCCAAAATCGTATATATCATGCCAGGGGTGTATTTTAGGTAACTATGGGGTATTTTGCAAGAATATGATATATTTTTTCTGCAGTATCCAAAAATAATAAAATAGTGTAAGATTTCCTTTTGAAAAAATTGTGTTTCATCAGTTTTCTTGATGTAGTTTTAGGTCTAAATTTTAACCACACTGTAGATTATTTTTCAAAATTTTATGGACACGTTCAGGATCTGATGCTTCTGGTATGTTTCTATGGAATTTCAGATTTCAACTGTTACTGTACTGAGTTATGATATTTTTGAAGTAGTACTGGTAAGTGTCAAATTGTTCAAATAAAAACTGATATAACAAAACCAAAAAAAATTCGTTATAGGCATTATTATACCTAATTGTGGACCAAAATATGCTGATGAATTCAGAAATGTTATGAAATACAGGGTGTTTCGTTTAAAATAAGGAAGTTGCCTTCTTTTTCTGGTATAATGGAAATAGACCGGAAGTTGAAAATATTTTAGATGGGAAGGCTATATTGTGAAACCCACTATCATAGTGGTAGAAGATTTTTACGGATTTTTATCTCACACAGTCTGAAAAATTAATAAATGCCTATCTGGAAAAATGTGGTCTAATCAAATAAGTAAAACCTATCTCTTTTTTCAAAAACTACAACAAGAAGTGAATGACACTATGTCACAGTCGAAAAACGAATATAACAGGTCAAAATTAAAGTTTATCTACCTTTGGTGAACTGTTAAAAGTATAAAGACAGTGATAGTTTACCCTCAGGAATGAATTTTCACGCCGCCCATGCATCCACACTTCATTTCGGCCCGAACAGCCTCGATTTTTGGTGAGCTCGCAACAAGCAAGCACCCAATTGCCATACTTTTTTATTTGTTCAACTTGCCGGAAAAATGTATCCCGGGCCATTTTGGGAAATCACACGCAGATAGAAAACGTCAAAGTAGACCTGAATTAGTTCGTTCTTCGTGAGGGTAATGTCGCTTGAATAGGGGTTGATACAGTTGGACAATACGCTGAGAGGAGAGTTGATACGATATTGTGATTTAGATTCGATTATATTAAAATTTTCGAAAAATTTTGACGTAGAAATTGCAGAGGTTCCGTGAAAAACCTACCAAATCAGGTGGGCATTTTGAAAAAAGTTTAATTTAACAAATATGATGAAAAAAATAGCGAGAAATCACAGCACTCAACTGAGAATCAACTTTTCAACTCTGTTTAAGATAGAGCAATTCCGCGAAAGCCAATCGATTCAGAATGACAAATTCAGTACAATTTGTAAATTAGAAAAAAATATAAATGTATCTCAACGAGTTGATTAGGAATTATGCATCAAAAACCTAACTGCAGAAATTGTCGTTATTTCGTATATTTTCTGTCTAGATAAGTTTGAGAAGTTTGAGGATGTTTGTAAATAAAAACATCAAAAATAAAAAAAATTATAATTTTCTCCAATGCCGAATACTGCAATACTTCTTTTTCGTAAAGTTTTTGCCATGGATGTGGTCTTTCATATCATCAATAATTTTTTTTACACTTCATCTTGGCTTTCACAAGACAATTTCAAAGAAAGCACTGTTTCCAGATCAAGAGTCAGATGCAATATAACGTGTACATGATTACACCGAAACATTTTTGGTGACCTGCATCCAGGTACATGATCGAAGTGCCAATTTATCATTGATGATACATGCTACGCCAACTGATCAATGAAATTTTGAGGATAATTACAGTAATGACCCCAAACTGATAATCCCCTGCGCTTAACCACTAATCTGAACATCGGGGCATAACAAATACTCTTGAAGCAGTGTCGGGCATGTATGAATTCGAAAAGGAACTGAGGGAAATCAAACGAAATGTTCTCGAGCTCCATTTTCAAAAGACAGGTCAAACAAGTCTTCTAATCAAATCATTCATTCATCATATAATTTGATGAAATTGATGTCGTGTAATCACTGAGTTAGGTCTCATTCTGAATCACCTGTACTATGTTTCCGATTCACCCAACATTAAAAAGTGTTGAGGAGGTTGAAAAATATTCCAATATGTTGTGAGAAATTAGTGTTATGAGATTATTTTCGAGAGGAAATTATTTTGCTACTCCAGGACATATCTTCAGTTTTTCTCAATTTTCCCAGAAACCTTTACTTTCAGGTACATGGAATGTTATGACTTTTAAGTTGAGAATCGATGAGCCTAACTGATGCCAAAAGCCGTTCACTTGTCTAAAGAAAATATGAAGGAAAATATTTCCACATACCAACGTAACTACGCCACTGGTTTACGAAAATTAAAAATTATAGCTTTCAATTATCACGTTGATAAACTTTGATAAGTGTACCGAGTTTGGTATATTTTGCTTCAGGAATTTTGGAGAAAAAAAAATAAATCTAATTTTTTTTTCGTAATTTCGACACCCTGTATCTCAGAGGGGATGCATTTTAGGATATACCTTGATGGGGACTCTTCACCTCGAAATGAGGTGAGGAATCTGTAGTCGGATTATTCTGACTCATCCTGTTCATTCAGGACTTTCCACCCTAAATGTGGATTTTTTCAAAAAATCCCGAGACACGTCAACACATGTGCCCTCTTTTATCCACTGCAAGGGGGAGCTACCATCAAAATCTTAAAAGCAAAGGGGTATCTAGTGATGACTCATTTTCAAGGTCTTTTTTATCTCCACACGTTATTTTTTTTTCAAATCGATCGATCCGTTACCGCGATATTTAGGAAAATCTGTTTTATTCTTCGCACCACTGAAATAAAAACTGCAACTGTTTTTCATTCTGTTAACTTCCAATTATTGTGTATACATACCAAATGTTGCTATGAAAGGTATTTAAAAAAGTGTACTTGTTAAAGAAATTGAACGACATATTGAATTGTTTACCATAGTTACCAGTTGTGTGATATTAAAAGATCCCCTCGATAATGTCTATTAATATAAATGTTAATATTATTAATACATAAATAAAATGCGATAAATTCAAGATGGTATTCTTTTTGGGCCGCGATGGTGTGCGGGTTGAGTCCTCGCCTCATAAGCCACAGAGCGTGAGTTCGAATCTCAGCATTGCCACCGGTCTCGTGCATGGCATCACACGTACTAAAAGGTAAGGGCTACGTCATCCCCTAGCTCGCACAAGTCTCTGACTTTTGAGGGTTGCACGTAGGGGTGCAACCGGTTGACGGATATAACAATTTTAACAAAAAAAAATTATCATTCCACTAATTGAATAAAGTAATTCCATCATTCCACTAGTTGGTAAAGTGTGATTGTGGAAAAACTCCTCAATATTCCTGTGATCTGTTTCAAACCTCGTGTAATGTTCATGTTCACTCTTCACCACCATTAATTTACCCACGTTTCGATTCATCAAATGTGTCGAAAAAATACATCTACCCCGAACGAGAACATTCTTGTTATAGCCCTGCACCATCGCTTGAAAAATGGGAACGGCAATATCTATGACAACGGCCATTAGAAGCAGCGACCAGAATAGCTTTTCTTAATCGAAAAGGCGACGAAAAGTGGATGGGTTTCCGAGGAAAACATATACTCGATACTCGCTGTTCTTAATTGTGTGAATGTGGTAGAGAATATGGGCGAGTGGAGTCGATAGCAAAAAGTTTTGTTACATGAAAAGGGGATTATTGGTAATATCTAGTCATCCATATGATTTGGCGTCGAATTTGGTATTATAATATTATATAATATACACCTTCTCTACGAGTGTACAGTTTCCATTCATCTATTTAGTTTACTTTAAACTGGATTAGTTCCTAAATTAATTATAGTTAAAAGTCTCTCAAATACCCCATACCTACGCCCATGCCTTTTCGAGATTCTTCTATATAGAAAAAAAAAAAAAGGAAAAAGGGGCTCAAGTGAGAATAGAAATTAAGTCGCTGTGACGAATACACATGAAGAAAAGTAATTATCGGGTGTTTTCGCTGTTACTTTCTACTACTGCACCGGCCAGTTGCATACTCCAAGAGTGCATACACTAACATTGCATTCTCCAAAAATGCTCCTGCTATGTCTAATTATTTAAGATAAGAAACCACAGTCGGTTTCTCTCTCTTTCTCTCTCTCTCCCCTCCTCTCACTCTCCAACGATCACAGATTCGATTTTGATATCTAAAACTGCAAGCATTATCGATCCCTTTAATCTATACGAGTCAATCTTGTACAAAAAGACTGGTTAATTATTTGTTTATCCCCTCTACACTTTTTGCTAGATTTCGATTCTGATCATTTCAGATCTTACACACTTCGGATCTAAGGATTTTACGTTACCACACATTTATTTACGGACAATTTGTTGGTTTTGCGTTTTCAGATGGGGTCAAATGATTTTCTGATAACATTCTGTTTCGTTATATTTTGAATTTGGCAGTTTTATGTTATGAACAGTTTAGGTTATCGAATTTTGCGATTACTAAGTTCTCTCATTTCAGTCACTCATCGAATTCACATCTCTATGAAAACTAGTTCTTACGGTTTTCAAGTGTGATGCTTTATTGGTTGTCATAAATACACAATAGATGCATTTTTTCCAGATTTTAAATCAGTTATGCAATTATGCAGAGTAAGTATTGTTATATGTCCTCGCCTCATAAGCCAGAGAGCGTGAGTTCGAATCTCAGCATTGCCACCGGTTTCGTGCATGGCATCATACGTACTAAAAGGTAAGGGCTACGTCTTCCCCTAGCTCGCACAAGTCTCTGACTTTTGAGGGTTGCACGTAGGGGTGCAACCGGTTGACGGATATAACAATTTTAACAAAAAAACAATTTTAACGATGTGTAATGTTGTGGAAGTAGCTTTCACATAAATGCTTTACTTTGGTTATGGTTTGATAATAGTTGTAGAAAAACTATAGTATACAATTAAATTTTTAAATCAATAGAATCGCCCAATTGTACTAATACCTTAAGTGTGTAGCTCTTTTGCCTTTCTCAAGCTTGTTAGCTCAGTTGAAAATGCCAAAGGACATGTAGATCTCTTTATTTTCAGGAGGATTGCAGGGTTGGATTTTGTCTGCTTCTTGATGTGATAGTAACGATATACAATATTATCGTAGTAGGGGAATAGTAAAATAATACCAAATTTGTCAGTTTTCTTTAATGAAATTTTGTATAGATACACATATTATTATCAAATCTCAATTTCATACCATCTTGTTCTTATAATACCTGTTCTAAAAGATAACTATCATATTTCCTAATTCTATCAACGACTTAAATCAAATTCGCAAACCAAAGACATGGAATTCTGACTTCAGTTTATAAAAATGTAGACGTAGCTTTAGAGTGTGCAACACACACCTGTCAAAAGTTCTGTAGTTCTGTGATTCTGAAGTCGTGAGGTTGAGAGTTTATTTTCTATTTGTATAAAACGTTTTTGCACCAAACTGTCTTTCAGGCATTATTTTCGTGAAATCTTGATGTGTGAAGAGGTTCTTCCAAATGTTTGTGAACTTTACCGAATACCTGGTGTGTTGTTACGATGGAGTTTGTCAAAGGTCATCTACCAAGGAATTTTGCTTTTAGTTGGGATTTTTTCATTACTTATAAGGTACGTAGATGAATGACATTGTTACTTCGTTTCCGTGTGGAATCTGTTTCTCGTATAATTTATGGTGGACTTTTTGTTATTTAATTTTCGTTTTTGAAATTTTAAATCTGTCTTCTTCAAATTTTTCAAATTCTTTGTTTCATTAAATTTGACGTATTTTATCAATCTATACAAATTTCATATCAAAATATTTAGGGCTCTTAACATCTTACCAAGCAAGGGCATGAAAACCTGTAGAGAAAAACATGACGGTAAAATTCCGTTCACTAATAATCACAAGAAATCAACAATTTTTTTTAACTTTGCAATTTGATTTCTTGCGCAAAAATGCAAATGAAATTTTTGGTAGTCTCGAGTGATTTCGGAGATATTTTTGAGTGATGACTGTCATTTTTTTTGACACAATTCTACCGCAAAAAAACACTCAAGATTCTTCCAGCATAATGTTCACACCCTAGTTTATCCGATTGACACAATTTTTTTCATTAAAAATGGCATTGTTAATGCAAAAATTCAACCTTCTTTGAAGAATATCAGAAATAACAAATGTATGCAAAATATTTAGTGAAATTATTCATGTCAGGTTGGTAACGTTGATCTTTGCATATTTGCACGGCCAACATGTCGAGCCATTTAACTTCAACATGAAAATGAAATTATTACTTTCCGTTTTTTCCCAGTTACCAACTTGACATGAATAAAATTCACTAACCATTTTGCTTAGATTTGTTGTTTATGTGGTCATGAGTTTTTTCATAAAAAGTGCTGTTTTCAATAAAGAAAAAGTGTGAAATAGGTCGGTAAGGGTGTTTACATTCTGCTAGTGATATGAAGGAGGAATTTTCAAGTCGGCGAAACAACACGCATCTCGTGACAAGACTTGGTGTGCCTTAAGGCTCAGTACTGGGGCCGTTATTTTCCATCATCCAAATAAACTATCTGAGCTCATTTCTCGGTAATACTCTAGACGAAAAAGCATCTTCACATCGACCTACTTGACAAAAAAATTTCTTGTGCTCATTTTACATAGAAAATTTGTTTAACGTCCTTATATAATAATAATAATGATAAACTCAACAAATATATATGAATAAATGGACAATTACATGGTGGAAGTGAATAGGTAGGTAGATTAGCGATAAGTGCAAAGCACTTGTTTCGAAAATAAAATATCATGTTTATGAATATAAAATATACAGAGGGACTTTTACGAGTCCGATAGAAGTTCAAGAAAACATATTTCGAAAATATGCAAAAACAACTTTTGCGAGATTGTTTGTTGGCTTCATATTCGTGATAAAAATAATTCAACGACCTTTAAGGGATAATATGTCATCCTACTCCATATTTTTAAATGGGACGATCACTTGTGACACTGGAGAGCTCTTGCAAAAAGAAAATTGTAGGTACTCATATTTAGATAGGTTGAAGTTTATTTATGAATATAAAATATAACACGATACACAAATATAAATATACAGAATATAAAATACAGAAGTACTGATAGGAAAAATATTGAATACCAGTACAGAATTGATTGAACATTAACAATTCCACAGAAGTAGATTTGTGAAGAAAGAATTATTCAGCCTTCTATCATTATAGGCATTTTCGTTGTGTTCAGTTCTTTAACGAATAATAGTAGTTCAGTTTTGACGCGTTTTGAAGAAAGTTCATCTGTTATTTTTTGTGGTGGTTAAATTTTGTGCATGTAGTGAAAATTTCAAGTAAACCTAATGATATTGTATTTTATATGATTTTGGAAGTCTACTTTCAGGACTTTTTTGAGTAATTTATTAAGTGATCGATCGACTTGAAATTCACAAAGTATAATAATTTCATCATTCTGAATCGACCTGCGTTCGCAGAATTGCTCTATCTTCAACCGTTCTCGAGTTGAAAAGTTGATCTGAAGTTGAAGGGGGTTATTTTTCTCCAAAACTTCGCTCTTATAACTTTTATATCCGTTTTCGTAAATTTCAATCTCGATTCCGAAGGTGTGTGGTGCGAAATCGATGGCGTAGAATACGGAAAAAATAGTGAAAAAATTCTAGAACTTTCGAAAGTAATTTTCTTTGGTGGTTATATGGGTTAGAATCCCAGATTAGCCGTTCGAAGCCGACCTTCGCCCACCGAAAATTTTTCATATTATTTTTCATATCATATTCGTAAAATTCAATGTTTTTTCTATACTTTACCGAATTTCAAAGCAATCGCTATTCGAACATAGTTTCTATAGACGTTTCAACAAACGTCTGCATCTTCAGACGGGTCGAATTTGAAATTCGATTATTTGCAATTTTCCGAAGGTGTGTGGTGCGGAATAGATTGCGTAGAATACGGGAAAAATAGTGAAAAAATTCTAGAACTTTCAGAAGTATTTTTCTTTGGCGGTTATATGGGTTACGATCCCGGATTAGCAGTTCGAAGGTGACATGCGCCCACCAAAAATTTTTCATATTGTTTTCCATATCATATTCGTAAAATTCAATGTTTTTTCTATACTTTCACCGAATTTCAAAGCGATCGCTAGCCGAACATAGTTTCTGTAGACTTTCAACGAACGTCTGCATCTTCAGACGGGTCGAATTTGAAATTCGATTATTTGCAATTTTCCGAACATGTGTGGTGTGAATTCGATTGCGTAAAATACGGGAAAAATAGTGAAAAAATTCTAGAACTTTCGGAAGTATTTTTCTTTGGCGGTTATATGGGTTACGATCCCGGATTAGCAGTTCGAAGGTGACATGCGCCCACCAAAAATTTTTCATATTGTTTTCCATATCATATTCGTAAAATTCAATGTTTTTTCTATACTTTCACCGAATTTCAAAGCGATCGCTAGTCGAACATAGTTTCTGTAGACGTTTCAACGAACGTCTGCACCTTCAGACGGGTCGAATTTGAAATTCGATTATTTGCAATTTTCCGAAGGTGTGTGGTGCGGAATCGATCGTGTAGAATACGGGAAAAACAGTAAAAAAATTGTAGAATTTTCAGAAGTATTTTTCTTTGGCGGTTATATGGGTTACAATCCCGGATTAGCCGTTCGAAGGTGACCTGCGCCCACCAAAAATTTTTCATATTGTTTTCCATATCATATTCGTAAAATTCAATGTTTTTTCTATACTATCACCGAATTTCGAAGCGATCGCTAGTCGAACATAGTTTCTGTAGACGTTTCAACGAACGTCTGCATCTTCAGACGGGTCAAATTTGAAATTCGATTAATTGCAATTTTCCGAAGGTGTGTGGTGCGGAATCGATCGTGTAGAATACGGGAAAAATAGTAAAAAAATTCTAGAATTTTCAGAAGTATTTTTCTTTGGCGGTTATATGGGTTACAATCCCGGATTAGCCGTTCGAAGGTGACCTGCGCCCACCAAAAATTTTTCATATTGTTTTCCATATCATATTCGGAAAAATTCAATGTTTTTTCTATACTTTCACCGAATTTCGAAGCGATCGCTAGTCGAACATAGTTTCTGTAGACGTTTCAACGAACGTCTGCATCTTCAGACGGGTCGAATTTGAAATTCGATTAATTGCAATTTTCCGAAGGTGTGTGGTGCGGAATCGATCGTGTAGAATACGGGAAAAATAGTAAAAAAATTCTAGAATTTTCAGAAGTATTTTTCTTTGGCGGTTATATGGGTTACAATCCCGGATTAGCCGTTCGAAGGTGACCTGCGCCCACCAAAAATTTTTCATATTGTTTTCCATATCATATTCGGAAAAATTCAATGTTTTTTCTATACTTTCACCGAATTTCGAAGCGATCGCTAGTCGAACATAGTTTCTGTAGACGTTTCAACGAACGTCTGCATCTTCAGACGGGTCGAATTTGAAATTCGATTAATTGCAATTTTCCGAAGGTGTGTGGTGCGGAATCGATCGTGTAGAATACGGGAAAAATAGTAAACAAATTCTAGAATTTTCAGAAGTATTTTTCTTTGGCGGTTATATGGGTTACAATCCCGGATTAGCCGTTCGAAGGTGACCTGCGCCCACCAAGAATTTTTCATATTGTTTTCCATATCATATTCGTAGAATTCAATGTTTTTTCTATACTTTCACCGAATTTCAAAGCGATCGCTAGTCGAACATAGTTTCTGTAGACGTTTCAACGAACGTCTGCACCTTCAGACGGGTCGAATTTGAAATTCGATTATTTGCAATTTTCCGAAGGTGTGTGGTGCGGAATCGATCGTGTAGAATACGGGAAAAACAGTAAAAAAATTGTAGAATTTTCAGAAGTATTTTTCTTTGGCGGTTATATGGGTTACAATCCCGGATTAGCCGTTCGAAGGTGACCTGCGCCCACCAAAAATTTTTCATATTGTTTTCCATATCATATTCGTAAAATTCAATGTTTTTTCTATACTATCACCGAATTTCGAAGCGATCGCTAGTCGAACATAGTTTCTGTAGACGTTTCAACGAACGTCTGCATCTTCAGACGGGTCGAATTTGAAATTCGATTAATTGCAATTTTCCGAAGGTGTGTGGTGCGGAATCGATCGTGTAGAATACGGGAAAAATAGTAAAAAAATTCTAGAATTTTCAGAAGTATTTTTCTTTGGCGGTTATATGGGTTACAATCCCGGATTAGCCGTTCGAAGGTGACCTGCGCCCACCAAAAATTTTTCATATTGTTTTCCATATCATATTCGGAAAAATTCAATGTTTTTTCTATACTTTCACCGAATTTCGAAGCGATCGCTAGTCGAACATAGTTTCTGTAGACGTTTCAACGAACGTCTGCATCTTCAGACGGGTCGAATTTGAAATTCGATTAATTGCAATTTTCCGAAGGTGTGTGGTGCGGAATCGATCGTGTAGAATACGGGAAAAATAGTAAACAAATTCTAGAATTTTCAGAAGTATTTTTCTTTGGCGGTTATATGGGTTACAATCCCGGATTAGCCGTTCGAAGGTGACCTGCGCCCACCAAAAATTTTTCATATTGTTTTCCATATCATATTCGTAAAATTCAATGTTTTTTCTATACTTTCACTGAATTTCAAAGCGATCGCTAGCCGAACTTAGTTTCTGTAGACGTTTCAACGAACGTCTGCATCTTCAGACGGGTCGAATTTGAAATTCGATTAATTGCAATTTTCCGAAGGTGTGTGGTGCGGAATCGATCGTGTAGAATACGGGAAAAATAGTAAACAAATTCTAGAATTTTCAGAAGTATTTTTCTTTGGCGGTTATATGGGTTACAATCCCGGATTAGCCGTTCGAAGGTGACCTGCGACCACCAAAAATTTTTCATATTGTTTTCCATATCATATTCGAAAAATTCAATGTTTTTTCTATACTTTCACCGAATTTCGAAGCGATCGCTAGTCGAACATAGTTTCTGTAGACGTTTCAACGAACGTCTGCATCTTCAGACGGGTCGAATTTGAAATTCGATTATTTGCAATTTTCCGAACATGTGTGGTGTGAATTCGATTGCGTAAAATACGGGAAAAATAGTGAAAAAATTCTAGAACTTTCGGAAGTATTTTTCTTTGGCGGTTATATGGGTTACGATCCCGGATTAGCCGTTCGAAGGTGACCTGCGCCCACCAAGAATTTTTCATATTGTTTTCCATATCATATTCGTAGAATTCAATGTTTTTTCTATACTTTCACCGAATTTCAAAGCGATCGCTAGTCGAACATAGTTTCTGTAGACGTTTCAACGAACGTCTGCATCTTCAGACGGGTCGAATTTGAAATTCAATTATTTGCAATTTTCCGAAGGTGTGTGGTGCGGAATCGATCGTGTAGAATACGGGAAAAATAGTAAAAAAATTCTAGAATTTTCAGAAGTATTTTTCTTTGGCGGTTATATGGGTTACAATCCCGGATTAGCCGTTCGAAGGTGACCTGCGACCACCAAAAATTTTTCATATTGTTTTCCATATCATATTCGAAAAATTCAATGTTTTTTCTATACTTTCACCGAATTTCGAAGCGATCGCTAGTCGAACATAGTTTCTGTAGACGTTTCAACGAACGTCTGCATCTTCAGACGGGTCGAATTTGAAATTCGATTATTTGCAATTTTCCGAACATGTGTGGTGTGAATTCGATTGCGTAAAATACGGGAAAAATAGTGAAAAAATTCTAGAACTTTCGGAAGTATTTTTCTTTGGCGGTTATATGGGTTACCATCCCGGATTAGCCGTTCGAAGGTGACCTGCGCCCACCAAGAATTTTTCATATTGTTTTCCATATCATATTCGTAGAATTCAATGTTTTTTCTATACTTTCACCGAATTTCAAAGCGATCGCTAGTCGAACATAGTTTCTGTAGACGTTTCAACGAACGTCTGCATCTTCAGACGGGTCGAATTTGAAATTCGATTATTTGCAATTTTCCGAACATGTGTGGTGTGAATTCGATTGCGTAAAATACGGGAAAAATAGTGAAAAAATTCTAGAACTTTCGGAAGTATTTTTCTTTGGCGGTTATATGGGTTACGATCCCGGATTAGCCGTTCGAAGGTGACCTGCGCCCACCAAGAATTTTTCATATTGTTTTCCATATCATATTCGTAGAATTCAATGTTTTTTCTATACTTTCACCGAATTTCAAAGCGATCGCTAGTCGAACATAGTTTCTGTAGACGTTTCAACGAACGTCTGCACCTTCAGACGGGTCGAATTTGAAATTCGATTATTTGCAATTTTCCGAAGGTGTGTGGTGCGGAATCGATCGTGTAGAATACGGGAAAAACAGTAAAAAAATTGTAGAATTTTCAGAAGTATTTTTCTTTGGCGGTTATATGGGTTACAATCCCGGATTAGCCGTTCGAAGGTGACCTGCGCCCACCAAAAATTTTTCATATTGTTTTCCATATCATATTCGTAAAATTCAATGTTTTTTCTATACTATCACCGAATTTCGAAGCGATCGCTAGTCGAACATAGTTTCTGTAGACGTTTCAACGAACGTCTGCATCTTCAGACGGGTCGAATTTGAAATTCGAATAATTGCAATTTTCCGAAGGTGTGTGGTGCGGAATCGATCGTGTAGAATACGGGAAAAATAGTAAAAAAATTCTAGAATTTTCAGAAGTATTTTTCTTTGGCGGTTATATGGGTTACAATTCCGGATTAGCCGTTCGAAGGTGACCTGCGCCCACCAAAAATTTTTCATATTGTTTTCCATATCATATTCGAAAAATTCAATGTTTTTTCTATACTTTCACCGAATTTCGAAGCGATCGCTAGTCGAACATAGTTTCTGTAGACGTTTCAACGAACGTCTGCATCTTCAGACGGGTCGAATTTGAAATTCAATTATTTGCAATTTTCCGAAGGTGTGTGGTGCGGAATCGATCGTGTAGAATACGGGAAAAATAGTAAACAAATTCTAGAATTTTCAGAAGTATTTTTCTTTGGCGGTTATATGGGTTACAATCCCGGATTAGCCGTTCGAAGGTGACCTGCGCCCACCAAAAATTTTTCATATTGTTTTCCATATCATATTCGTAAAATTCAATGTTTTTTCTATACTTTCACTGAATTTCAAAGCGATCGCTAGCCGAACTTAGTTTCTGTAGACGTTTCAACGAACGTCTGCATCTTCAGACGGGTCGAATTTGAAATTCGATTAATTGCAATTTTCCGAAGGTGTGTGGTGCGGAATCGATCGTGTAGAATACGGGAAAAATAGTAAAAAAATTCTAGAATTTTCAGAAGTATTTTTCTTTGGCGGTTATATGGGTTACAATCCCGGATTAGCCGTTCGAAGGTGACCTGCGCCCACCAAAAATTTTTCATATTGTTTTCCATATCATATTCGAAAAATTCAATGTTTTTTCTATACTTTCACCGAATTTCGAAGCGATCGCTAGTCGAACATAGTTTCTGTAGACGTTTCAACGAACGTCTGCATCTTCAGACGGGTCGAATTTGAAATTCAATTATTTGCAATTTTCCGAAGGTGTGTGGTGCGGAATCGATCGTGTAGAATACGGGAAAAATAGTAAACAAATTCTAGAATTTTCAGAAGTATTTTTCTTTGGCGGTTATATGGGTTACAATCCCGGATTAGCCGTTCGAAGGTGACCTGCGCCCACCAAAAATTTTTCATATTGTTTTCCATATCATATTCGGAAAAATTCAATGTTTTTTCTATACTTTCACCGAATTTCGAAGCGATCGCTAGTCGAACATAGTTTCTGTAGACGTTTCAACGAACGTCTGCATCTTCAGACGGGTCGAATTTGAAATTCAATTATTTGCAATTTTCCGAAGGTGTGTGGTGCGGAATCGATCGTGTAGAATACGGGAAAAATAGTAAACAAATTCTAGAATTTTCAGAAGTATTTTTCTTTGGCGGTTATATGGGTTACAATCCCGGATTAGCCGTTCGAAGGTGACCTGCGCCCACCAAAAATTTTTCATATTGTTTTCCATATCATATTCGAAAAATTCAATGTTTTTTCTATACTTTCACCGAATTTCGAAGCGATCGCTAGTCGAACATAGTTTCTGTAGACGTTTCAACGAACGTCTGCATCTTCAGACGGGTCGAATTTGAAATTCAATTATTTGCAATTTTCCGAAGGTGTGTGGTGCGGAATCGATCGTGTAGAATACGGGAAAAATAGTAAACAAATTCTAGAATTTTCAGAAGTATTTTTCTTTGGCGGTTATATGGGTTACAATCCCGGATTAGCCGTTCGAAGGTGACCTGCGCCCACCAAAAATTTTTCATATTGTTTTCCATATCATATTCGTAAAATTCAATGTTTTTTCTATACTTTCACTGAATTTCAAAGCGATCGCTAGCCGAACTTAGTTTCTGTAGACGTTTCAACGAACGTCTGCATCTTCAGACGGGTCGAATTTGAAATTCGATTATTTGCAATTTTCCGAAGGTGTGTGGTGCGGAATCGATCGTGTAGAATACGGGAAAAATAGTAAAAAAATTCTAGAATTTTCAGAAGTATTTTTCTTTGGCGGTTATATGGGTTACAATCCCGGATTAGCCGTTCGAAGGTGACCTGCGCCCACCAAAAATTTTTCATATTGTTTTCCATATCATATTCGAAAAATTCAATGTTTTTTCTATACTTTCACCTAATTTCGAAGCGATCGCTAGTCGAACATAGTTTCTGTAGACGTTTCAACGAACGTCTGCATCTTCAGACGGGTCGAATTTGAAATTCGATTATTTGCAATTTTCCGAAGGTGTGTGGTGCGGAATCGATCGTGTAGAATACGGGAAAAATAGTAAAAAAATTCTAGAATTTTCAGAAGTATTTTTCTTTGGCGGTTATATGGGGGACAATCCCGGATTAGCTGTTCGAAGGTGACCTGCGCCCACCAAAAATTTTTCATATTGTTTTCCATATCATATTCGAAAAATTCAATGTTTTTTCTATACTTTCATCGAATTTCGAAGCGATCGCTAGTCGAACATAGTTTCTGTAGACGTTTCAACGAACGTCTGCATCTTCAGACGGGTCGAATTTGAAATTCGATTATTTGCAATTTTCCGAAGGTTTGTGGTGCGGAATCGATCGTGTAGAATACGGGAAAAATAGTAAAAAAATTCTAGAATTTTCAGAAGTATTTTTCTTTGGCGGTTATATGGGTTACAATCCCGGATTAGCCGTTCGAAGGTGACCTGCGCCCACCAAAAATTTTTCATATTGTTTTCCATATCATATTCGAAAAATTCAATGTTTTTTCTATACTTTCACCGAATTTCGAAGCGATCGCTAGTCGAACATAGTTTCTGTAGAAGTTTCAACGAACGTCTGCATCTTCAGACGGGTCGAATTTGAAATTCGATTATTTGCAATTTTCCGAAGGTGTGTGGTGCGGAATTGATTGTGTAGTATACGGGAAAAATAGTAAAAAAAATTCTAGAATTTTCAGAAGTATTTTTCTTTGGCGGTTATATGGGTTAGTATCCCGGAATAGCCGTTCGAAGCTGACCTGCGCCCACCAAAAAATTTTTATATTATTTTCCATATTATATTCGTAAAATTCAATGATTTTTCTATACTTTTACCGAATTTCAAAGCGATCGCTAGTCGAACATAGTTTCTGTAGATGTTTCAACGAACGTCTCCATCTTCAGACGGTTACAATTTGAAATTCGATTATTTGCAATTTTCCGAAGGTGTGTGGTGCGAAATAGATTGCGTAGAATAAGTACGGGAAAAATAGTGAAAAAATTCTAGAACTTTCGGAAGTATTTTTCTTTGGCGGTTATATTTCGAGATTCAATTTCAGATTTCATAGGCTTTTAACAAAATCTCTGCAATTTCAAGTTGGAAATTTTCGAAAATTCGATCTTGTGAAGGAAATTTTGACTTTTTATTTTTTCCAAAGGTGAATTTCTCATCAGAGCACATAACAATAATATATTGGTGTATATTGTGGTGCGAATTTCGAATAAATCTGATGGTTTTGTATATTTCATATTTTCCTTAGGACTTCCTCCGAATAATATTTTGATTCGCTTACTATAACTCGAAAAACACGGAATATACTAATCATCATTTCGAATCGATTGGCGTTCGCAGAATTGCTCTATCTTCAACAGTTCTCAAGTTGAAAAGTTGATTTGGAGCTGAGGGGGGTCATTTCTCTTCAAAACTTTGTTTTCATAATTTTTTTCAATCCATTTTCGTAAATTTCAATATTTTTTCATCATGCACACCGAATTTGAAGTTGATTTCGGTTCAGTTTAACATTTCATGGACTCTTAACGAAACCTCTGCCATTATTAGGAGTTGAACATTTTCTAAAATTCTATCATGTGGAAGGGATTTTGACTTTTTATTCTTTCTAAATGTGAATCCTGTATCTGAGCACACAAGAGTAACATATTTTTGAAATCAGCAGGAAATGTTGTGCATGTAGTTTTGTATTTTTCATGATTTTCGGAGGTTTCTTCATATAAAAGGTATATTGTGTGACGACATTGTACACGAAAGCTCCTCTCCTTCATAGGTTCCCAATCCTTAAGATTCAACGTGCTGGGTATCGCACATTAGAAGGTAAAACCCCCGTCATTTCTTGCTTGCACAAGTCCCCTGCAAACTTCGGAAGGTTGCTTGTAAGAGAGCAATCTGATGACGAAGTTAACAACATTTTCGAGCAAAAATTATCTGAGTTTTTCCATACCTTTTGATACATCCCGATCCTCATTTGTTTCTCGACCTTTTCGAACCGAAGTCGAACGTTTCCAGTTATTTCGTCAGCGGATCTGGTTCCCTCACAGCTCCAAACCCAATTTATTCCAATTTCCTATGACATTTTTATGTCGTCAAAGGCAAAACTAAGCCTATTTCGTAGTTGTGTTTGTCAAACGGTGTACATCAAAAGTGTGGCAGGTGTGACACGTTGTTTCCATTGGCACAAATCGAAGGGCAAATACAGAATACAAACAGAGTATCGATCCCCAACAGTTGATATTTAATTAACGTTTCGGCTGTGATGAATTTCGCAGTTCTCGGACGACGATGTACAGAGTGGGCCAAATTGGACACTTCCAAAGGGATAGTCCTGTTTTCAAACTACCTAGATAGATGAAAACTGATGGCTGGCGGTGTCAGGGGGTAAAATTTTTTGACAAACTCAATAGTGAAAACCGCATATCGATATCTATCATCGTTTCTGAGATACCGCATGTGCATTTTCGAAAAGTTGCTCTAACTTTTTTCCTGTCAAAAATTTCTTGTTTTTATGAGAACATTTCTGAAGCACTTTTTCACGTAGAATTCAATGCTGTAGGTACCTTATTTTTTCTATTGAGATATCCATAGTTATTGATGGAAAAATATAATTTTTAACGGGACACCCTGTATATTACTGCATATTTCAATAGAGCGTAAAATTACCTTTCCAAAAATGTACTACACTTGTTGTTTTGCTGAAGTCATCTTTGAAATACAGAGCTTTTAGGTTTTTCATGTAGAATTTAAAACGCGCACACTTTGGACAAGTAGGCTTTGGACGACGCGACGATAAAACAGAATGCAAATGTCAACACATTCGTAATGAAGTATGAGAATAATGAAAAATGTGTGTTTCATACAAAACGGGGAAAATGCAGAAGCAGCAAGCAATTTGTATCACGATAGGTTTCCAGAAAAAAAAACCTTTTAGAGACGAATGGTTTTTAGGGAAATTTATGATTTGTATCTTCTCAGGTACAAGATTCAGCATAAAAATCTAATGAATTGTCAAAAATTAGTTGACAAGATCGAATTTTCACAACTGGAAATTGCAGAGGTTTTGTTAAAAGCCTATGAATCGAAATCAACTTTAAATTTCATGTCGAACGTCAATATTTCATCACTAATAGAAAATTCTTGAACTGTCACCAAAGTTACAAATCTGACCAAGTTTGTTCTTTAGTCCTATCAGTATTGAAATATGAATCAAGGTTATTGAAATAGTCAGAAATATTTTCAGTCAATGAAAATCTTTTCGCACCAAATTTTCAGATGAAACTGAAACAGAAATAGCATCAGCATGTGCTGTTTTATAAAAGCATTCATTTTGTTGGCGTACAATATAAATAAAATAGGTCCCAATATGGATCCTTGAGGGATACAAATGTTTACGTTCACAAAGTCGGAATTGATACTACTTATCATATAGTTTGCAATTTCTGAGAATAGATGATATCAAATCCAATGCCACATCACACGTGATTGATAATAAGGCATCATGATTGACACAGTCCTAAATATTTCAAAATCCTCTGTATGTATACCGGAATTCTTTCCCTTCGAACATTACCTAATTAAACGGCATCCAGTTTTCCTGGAGAATGCAAAACCTTCCCAATAATTAACTAAACAGTGCCATTTAGATTACGGCATATTATAAATTCCGGAGCCCGAGAAAATTCGTTTGATGTCAGATTCCGGCGCTATCGACAATCGACAGCAAACACAAGTTCGCTGCTTCAGCTAGACGAGCAGCTTTTCAATGAACCCAAACGTAAAGCTTCCTATGTAAGCTAGCGAGCTTTGTCTTTGTCAGGGGCGCGCGCGATATTTCGGTGGCATGCAGGGATCATTATAAAATTGCACAGTAACTTATGAATCTTTGGTACGAATGTAAAAACTATATGAATAATAATAATAATTATCATTTATTTCCTTAAGACAGTGACAAACCGTATAGAAGAAGTCAATATACAATATACAATGTATACCTACACATACAAAATGAAAATAAAATTAAAATGGAACTAAAAAAATCCTGATTCCACTGCAGATTCCTATGATAAGTATTCATCTAGTTTATAAAAACACCGGTCCGTTAAGTACGATTTCAACTTATGTTTGAATAATTCTTTAGTGTGGCAGTTTTTCACATTTGAGGGGGAAAGTATTGAACAACAACGATGTTCATGGAAAAACTGGAACCAAAGAACAATACCTATTCTTGGACAGTATTAATAATCTTAAATGCTGCTCAACTTTCATACAAACTTTTTCTCATTTACTCTAATATTATCAGTTGTAATATCACAAGAGAGTGAGAATAATTTGAAAATAATTTGACAGATTTTTAGAAAACTTGTTGCCAGGTAATAGACAAATGGCAACAAGTTTGAGAAAAAATCTGGAGAATTATTTTCTACTTTATTGAACTCTCGTGTGGTATTCGATAGATTATTTTTTGATGCCCCAATCATAGACGTATTCTCTATACATATAACATTTTTATTTCAACAATTTACTTGAATCACTATAAACAGAATGAAGTTTGGAATTTGAAGTACTCATCATGAAATATACAATTATTATGGATGTTTTGTCCTTGGCTGGAGGATTCCGTAACATTGTTTTGTTCTGTTGGATTGAAAGCTATTGCTTTCTCTCTGTCTCTAGGTTATCAATTGAAACTGTTTCCAAATTGACACGTTACTCAAAATAGTATTCAGTATAGTATAATATAGTATTTTTCACTTTTCATGCAAACTGATGACAGACGTCAGATCAAAAGTATCAGTTGTCACATAATAGAAACAAAATACCACAAAAATTCCCGCGGCAATTTTCAAGGTAGAAAATTCCCACTATAATAATGATGTGATTGGCCTGAACGTTGTACCTTTATTCTGGTTACCAGTTGTTGCTAACGGCTACTCAGTTTTTCATTTAGAGCTTATGGGTCGTGAATTATGAAAATTTAATAAACGATATATTTACAAACAATAGATATTATATAAATATAGAAAGAAAATCATATACAGGGCAGAATTCATGAAATGACACGATATCAATAAATGTTAGCAAAAAAAATATTCGAAATACCAACAAGGGAGATATCGTGAATCATATAAAATCAAAATAGCAGTTGCATACGTATGTTCATGCTTCACATTTGACTCAACTTGAATATTACTTGATGTATCCTTATAGATTAAACTCTCTTAAATAACAAAATGTAAGAAATATATTTATATTCCACCATATTACGACTATGACATTCAAAGAAATAATTTCTTCAGTCCTTCAACAGTTTGGTATGGTAAATAATTGCCAATGCACTCGCAGGTGTGGCCCATAAATCAAATTTATAATTCTTCGTGAACCATATAGAAAAATCTTTCTACTTTACAAATAACTGTGTTTCATCAATTCGAAAGTATCCGAGCGAAGGGTGAATAATGAGGAAGGAGGCCTTGGATTTTGTGTGGCCTCAAAGTAAATGAAAAGTTTATTCAAATAATTGAAGAGATTCTGCAATTAACAAGACTCATAATTGAATTTCCTATTGCCAATCCATGAAATTATGTATTCAATTCAATTATTTATACATTTCTTGTTTGCTCTCAGCTTCGTCTTGAAAACTTTTCCATATCAGAAATTAACTATCAATCTACGTGGAGCTAGCGAGGTAGATAAAAATTAAACGAAATAAGGACTGATTTTGTAAAAACCCGTGCTGCAGTGAATATCAAAAGGTCGGCCGGAGTTACTTTCCAAGAAACGGTTGTTTTTAATAATGATCAAGAATGCTTTTGGTCATAGTGATCTCCTCAACAAAACTTCTATACGGTCGAAAATGTCAACTATTATCGAAACATCAGTATATTACATTTTTAAAATGATTAAATCGTACCAAACATTTTGATTACCGCTGAGCAGAACGAATTGTCTGTGAATGAGATTGAAATAAATGAAATAATGTTTCTTCTGATTGCAAATGCCAACGCCGAAGGTAAAAGTTTCTTAGAGATTATATAGGCTGTCCTAGATTTTGAACTTATTTTCGAAGATGATACAAAATCGTTACAACGTACATGAATGCTTTGAATTGATGGTTTCGATTGGTTGCTAGAATTGTCAAAAAATAATCTGAGCAAAATAGGCGGGTTCATATATTTGACTTACTCTGTATAAACAACAAAAAACAAAATCTTTTTCAAAGAAAAACTGAAACCACAGATCTGGTCAGTTTTAATAATCTGAAATTAGAAAAAACAACTTGACTTAAACTACAAGAAAGGTAAAAGAGACTAGAGTGTATTTTTGGTACAACTGTTTTCGAAAATATTCGAATTCACGAAAATATGCAGAGTGAAATACTGTTCAACTTTCAACCAAGCTTTTTCTCAATTACACTGACATTAACTGACTAAAGGAGTCATTGCCCTACATATTTTTTTCTAATTCTATTCGTGACATTTTTGACGTGTTGTCAACATTAACAAATCATATATTTTCAGAATCTGCATGAAGTATTACGTGTATAGTGCGGATTACAAGCGTATCTGTCAATTTTTAGGGACTTTTATCGATTTTTCGAATATTTATGATTCACATCAATTGCCTGGAAACTCACAGATTATACTAATTCGATCATTCTGAATCGATTGGCTTTCGCAGAATTGCTCTAGTTTCAACAGTACTCGAGTTGAAAATTTAATCCTACACTGCCTCCTAGATGTTTCTGTAGATGAGCACTTCAATCCAAAAAGAAGAACAGTGCAGTTGGCGGCCGCCCCAACAACTTCCAAATTGTATGTCCTGGCTGCATAAAATATCGTATTTCCATTGGAAATTCCAGTCTCGGATCTTACAAACGAATTTGATAGTTTAATTACATGCAGCCGTCAGTTTTTTCAGCCATGGCCCCTTCGATTTATAGGTCTTGTAATTGTTCTACGAATATTAAGGGAAGTTAGTCGGATTTGGACGGTTATTGAATTGATCTTATTACAGTTTTCTTCCACCCCGTCTTCCTCTCGCATGCCCGAGATTCCCGCGACTTGGGATCGGAGCTAATTTGATTTTTAGTGGAACAAAAGAAGTTCGAGTCGAGAATTGAAAAGATTACGGTTTCAGAAGTGTCGATTTTGTAAATGTTCTCGTTAACTTTCGATGCTGCTTTCAAGGAACGTTTGTTTTCACATCGAGTCTTTTTGCTACGTGCCAAGGAAGAATCGTGTTAATACAACTACATGTATGCATAACAAAAACAAACTTCAGAGGTTCGCTTGGACATCACAGTTATGGGAGAGGCAAGGATGAGGGCATACAGACTCACACAAACGGGTAATCGGAGATCCCGACCTCAAACTGGGCACACCAAAATCATTCATGCAGTCAACATTACCGAAATGGAAATGATATCAGACTACATGCTACCCCAATACTCATAAGGAGAACCATTCAGAACACAGCTTGAATGGGACGAATGGGACTCGTGAGTAGATTCATCATTTGGAAACATCATCTGGTGCACCGATAGCTCAAAAACAGTGGTAGGAACTGAAGCAGGAATACATGGAGTCAGGCCAAAAAAGAAACGTTACCCACACTTCCACTTGGCAATAACACTACAGTATTTCAAACTCATAGATAATACAATAGACCCCAGCAGATATCAGTGTTGAGGGACGCCCTTACGGGTAAACCCTGCATCTGGCCCGTCAGCTTCAAACCAACTAACATCACCAAGGCATATTGCAAGTAATTAATGTCTGCTATATAGATTATCATCATAGTAGGTGTAGGTAGAGAAAAAGTTCTTCAATTTGTTGACACAAAAAACGGTGTAAAATCTCTATTTTCCTGGACAACAGTGAAAACATCACAAATGCTATTTGTTTTCTCTTGGAAAAGAACAGCAGTAGATTAGAAGAAGTTCAAAGCTGTAAAATAATGCCCCATACACTAGCTTCGAAGTTTTCTTGGATTGTGCACCTACTATAGCCGATATGTACTGGGGTTCACTAACATAACTATAGACCAGGCTAATGGAAGAGCAAACAGAGTTGCTTGACTCACTCTGGGCTATCCCCATCCGAAAAGAAAATTTATCTTGGACACGGTAGCAGGCAACGAAGAAGCCATGTCTGAACTAACAGATATCATGCCAATCAGGTACGACTTCAAAGTACAGTTTGAAGTGGTCATTGAGGAACCATTTGATTATTTGAACCAATCGGGCCAACTCGATTCCTATTTTTGGGGTCACTTCAAAATATTTAAAATTCGACCGCACTCCCCTGGCACCCCAATAATGACTCTTGATGATGAAAAGTTGTTATATGGACGAGAATAAATGTATTCTGATCCGCCATCAGTCGGGCCAACTGGAATCCTATTTTTGGGGTTACTTCAAAATATCTAAAATTCGACCGCACTCCCCTGGCACCCCAACAATGACTCTTGATGATGAAAAGATGTTATATGGACGAGAATAAATGTATTCTGATCCACCATCAGTCGGGCCAACTGGAATCCTATTTTTGGGATCACTTCAAAATATATAAAATTCGACCGCACTCCCCTGACGCCTCAACAATGACTCTTTATGATGAGAAGGTGTTACTTGGACAAGAATAACTATATTCTGACCCACCACCAATCGGGCCAACTCGAATCCTATTTTTGGGATCACTTCAAAATATATAAAATTCGACCGCACTCCCCTGACGCCCCAACAATGACTCTTGATGATGAGAAGTTGTTATTTGGACAAGAATAACTATATTCTGACCCACCACCAATCGGGCCAACTCGAATCCTATTTTTGGGATCACTTCAAAATATATAAAATTCGACCGCACTCCCCTGACGCCCCAACAATGACTCTTGATGATGAGAAGTTGTTATTTGGACAAGAATGAATGTATTCTGACCCACCACTAATCGGGCCAACTCGAATCCTATTTTTGGGATCACTTCAAAATATTTAAAATTCGACCGCACTCCCCTGGCACCCCAATAATGACTCTTGATGATGAAAAGTTGTTATATGGACGAGAATAAATGTGTTCTGATCCACCATCAGTCGGGCCAACTAGAATCCTATTTTTGGGGTTACTTCAAAATATCTAAAATTCGACCGCACTCCCCTGGCACCCCAACAATGACTCTTGATGATGAAAAGATGTTATATGGACGAGAATAAATGTATTCTGATCCACCACCAGTCGGGCCAACTGGAATCCTATTTTTGGGATCACTTCAAAATATATAAAATTCGACCGCACTCCCCTGACGCCCCAACAATGACTCTTGATGATGAGAAGTTGTCATTTGGACAAGAATGAATGTATTCTGACCCACCACTAATCGGGCCAACTCGAATCCTATTTTTGGGATCACTTCAAAATATTTAAAATTCGACCGCACTCCCCTGGCACCCCAATAATGACTCTTGATGATGAAAAGTTGTTATATGGACGAAAATAAATGTATTCTGATCCACCATCAGTCGGGCCAACTAGAATCCTATTTTTGGGGTTACTTCAAAGTATCTAAAATTCGACCGCACTTCCCTGGCACCCCAACAATGACTCTTGATGATGAAAAGATGTTATATGGACGAGAATACATGTATTCTGATCCACCACCAGTCGGGCCAACTGGAATCCTATTTTTGGGGTTACTTCAAAGTATCTAAAATTCGACCGCACTTCCCTGGCACCCCAACAATGACTCTTGATGATGAAAAGATGTTATATGGACGAGAATACATGTATTCTGATCCACCACCAGTCGGGCCAACTGGAATCCTATTTTTGGGATCACTTCAAAATATATAAAATTCGACCGCACTCCCCTGACGCCCCAACAATGACTCTTGATGATGAGAAGTTGTTATTTGGACAAGAATGAATGTATTCTGACCCACCACTAATCGGGCCAACTCGAATCCTATTTTTGGGATCACTTCAAAATATTTAAAATTCGACCGCACTCCCCTGGCACCCCAACAATGACTCTTGATGATGGAAAGATGTTATATGGACGAGAATAAATGTTTCTGATCCACCACCAGTCGGGCCAACTGGAATCCTATTTTTGAAATCACTTCAAAATATATAAAATTCGACCGCACTCCCCTGACGCCCCAACAATGACTCTTGATGATGAGAAGTTGTTATTTGGACAAGAATGAATGTATTCTGACCCACCACTAATCGGGCCAACTCGAATCCTATTTTTGGGATCACTTCAAAATATTTAAAATTCGACCGCACTCCCCTGGCACCCCAATAATGACTCTTGATGATGAAAAGTTGTTATATGGACGAAAATAAATGTATTCTGATCCACCATCAGTCGGGCCAACTAGAATCCTATTTTTGGGGTTACTTCAAAGTATCTAAAATTCGACCGCACTTCCCTGGCACCCCAACAATGACTCTTGATGATGAAAAGATGTTATATGGACGAGAATACATGTATTCTGATCCACCACCAGTCGGGCCAACTGGAATCCTATTTTTGGGGTTACTTCAAAGTATCTAAAATTCGACCGCACTTCCCTGGCACCCCAACAATGACTCTTGATGATGAAAAGATGTTATATGGACGAGAATACATGTATTCTGATCCACCACCAGTCGGGCCAACTGGAATCCTATTTTTGGGATCACTTCAAAATATATAAAATTCGACCGCACTCCCCTGACGCCCCAACAATGACTCTTGATGATGAGAAGTTGTTATTTGGACAAGAATGAATGTATTCTGACCCACCACTAATCGGGCCAACTCGAATCCTATTTTTGGGATCACTTCAAAATATTTAAAATTCGACCGCACTCCCCTGGCACCCCAACAATGACTCTTGATGATGAAAAGATGTTATATGGACGAGAATAAATGTTTCTGATCCACCACCAGTCGGGCCAACTGGAATCCTATTTTTGAAATCACTTCAAAATATATAAAATTCGACCGCACTCCCCTGACGCCCCAACAATGACTCTTGATGATGAGAAGTTGTTATTTGGACAAGAATGAATGTATTCTGACCCACCACTAATCGGGCCAACTCGAATCCTATTTTTGGGATCACTTCAAAATATTTAAAATTCGACCGCACTCCCCTGGCACCCCAATAATGACTCTTGATGATGAAAAGTTGTTATATGGACGAAAATAAATGTATTCTGATCCACCATCAGTCGGGCCAACTAGAATCCTATTTTTGGGGTTACTTCAAAGTATCTAAAATTCGACCGCACTTCCCTGGCACCCCAACAATGACTCTTGATGATGAAAAGATGTTATATGGACGAGAATACATGTATTCTGATCCACCACCAGTCGGGCCAACTGGAATCCTATTTTTGGGATCACTTCAAAATATATAAAATTCGACCGCACTCCCCTGACGCCCCAACAATGACTCTTGATGATGAGAAGTTGTTATTTGGACAAGAATGAATGTATTCTGACCGACCACTAATCGGGCCAACTCGAATCCTATTTTTGGGATCACTTCAAAATATATAAAATTCGACCGCACTCCCCTGACGCCCCAACAATGACTCTTGATGATGAGAAGTTGTTATATGGACGAGAATAAATGTTTCTGATCCACCACCAGTCGGGCCAACTGGAATCCTATTTTTGGGATCACTTCAAAATATATAAAATTCGACCGCACTCCCCTGACGCCCCAACAATGACTCTTGATGATGAGAAGTTGTTATTTGGACAAGAATGAATGTATTCTGACCGACCACTAATCGGGCCAACTCGAATCCTATTTTTGGGATCACTTCAAAATATATAAAATTCGACCGCACTCCCCTGACGCCCCAACAATGACTCTTGATGATGAGAAGTTGTTATATGGACGAGAATAAATGTTTCTGATCCACCACCAGTCGGGCCAACTGGAATCCTATTTTTGGGATCACTTCAAAATATATAAAATTCGACCGCACTCCCCTGACGCCCCAACAATGACTCTTGATGATGAGAAGTTGTTATTTGGACAAGAATGAATGTATTCTGACCGACCACTAATCGGGCCAACTCGAATCCTATTTTTGGGGTCACTTCAAAATATTTAAAATTCGACCGCACTCCCCTGGCACCCCAATAATGACTCTTGATGATGAAAAGTTGTTATATGGACGAAAATAAATGTATTCTGATCCACCATCAGTCGGGCCAACTGGAATCCTATTTTTGGGATCACTTCAAAATATATAAAATTCGACCGCACTCCCCTGACGCCCCAACAATGACTCTTGATGATGAGAAGTTGTTATTTGGACAAGAATGAATGTATTCTGACCGACCACTAATCGGGCCAACTCGAATCCTATTTTTGGGATCACTTCAAAATATATAAAATTCGACCGCACTCCCCTGACGCCCCAACAATGACTCTTGATGATGAGAAGTTGTTATATGGACGAGAATAAATGTATTCTGATCCACCATCAGTCGGGCCAACTGGAATCCTATTTTTGGGATCACTTCAAAATATATAAAATTCGACCGCACTCCCCTGACGCCCCAACAATGACTCTTGATGATGAGAAGTTGTTATTTGGACAAGAATGAATGTATTCTGACCGACCACTAATCGGGCCAACTCGAATCCTATTTTTGGGATCACTTCAAAATATATAAAATTCGACCGCACTCCCCTGACGCCCCAACAATGACTCTTGATGATGAGAAGTTGTTATATGGACGAGAATAAATGTTTCTGATCCACCACCAGTCGGGCCAACTGGAATCCTATTTTTGGGATCACTTCAAAATATTTAAAATTCGACCGCACTCCCCTGGCACCCCAATAATGACTCTTGATGATGAAAAGTTGTTATATGGACGAAAATAAATGTATTCTGATCCACCATCAGTCGGGCCAACTGGAATCCTATTTTTGGGATCACTTCAAAATATTTAAAATTCGACCGCACTCCCCTGGCACCCCAATAATGACTCTTGATGATGAAAAGTTGTTATATGGACGAGAATAAATGTGTTCTGATCCACCATCAGTCGGGCCAACTAGAATCCTATTTTTGGGGTTACTTCAAAATATCTAAAATTCGACCGCACTCCCCTGGCACCCCAACAATGACTCTTGATGATGAAAAGATGTTATATGGACGAGAATAAATGTATTCTGATCCACCACCAGTCGGGCCAACTGGAATCCTATTTTTGGGATCACTTCAAAATATATAAAATTCGACCGCACTCCCCTGACGCCCCAACAATGACTCTTGATGATGAGAAGTTGTCATTTGGACAAGAATGAATGTATTCTGACCCACCACTAATCGGGCCAACTCGAATCCTATTTTTGGGATCACTTCAAAATATTTAAAATTCGACCGCACTCCCCTGGCACCCCAATAATGACTCTTGATGATGAAAAGTTGTTATATGGACGAAAATAAATGTATTCTGATCCACCATCAGTCGGGCCAACTAGAATCCTATTTTTGGGGTTACTTCAAAGTATCTAAAATTCGACCGCACTTCCCTGGCACCCCAACAATGACTCTTGATGATGAAAAGATGTTATATGGACGAGAATACATGTATTCTGATCCACCACCAGTCGGGCCAACTGGAATCCTATTTTTGGGGTTACTTCAAAGTATCTAAAATTCGACCGCACTTCCCTGGCACCCCAACAATGACTCTTGATGATGAAAAGATGTTATATGGACGAGAATACATGTATTCTGATCCACCACCAGTCGGGCCAACTGGAATCCTATTTTTGGGATCACTTCAAAATATATAAAATTCGACCGCACTCCCCTGACGCCCCAACAATGACTCTTGATGATGAGAAGTTGTTATTTGGACAAGAATGAATGTATTCTGACCCACCACTAATCGGGCCAACTCGAATCCTATTTTTGGGATCACTTCAAAATATTTAAAATTCGACCGCACTCCCCTGGCACCCCAACAATGACTCTTGATGATGAAAAGATGTTATATGGACGAGAATAAATGTTTCTGATCCACCACCAGTCGGGCCAACTGGAATCCTATTTTTGAAATCACTTCAAAATATATAAAATTCGACCGCACTCCCCTGACGCCCCAACAATGACTCTTGATGATGAGAAGTTGTTATTTGGACAAGAATGAATGTATTCTGACCCACCACTAATCGGGCCAACTCGAATCCTATTTTTGGGATCACTTCAAAATATTTAAAATTCGACCGCACTCCCCTGGCACCCCAATAATGACTCTTGATGATGAAAAGTTGTTATATGGACGAAAATAAATGTATTCTGATCCACCATCAGTCGGGCCAACTAGAATCCTATTTTTGGGGTTACTTCAAAGTATCTAAAATTCGACCGCACTTCCCTGGCACCCCAACAATGACTCTTGATGATGAAAAGATGTTATATGGACGAGAATACATGTATTCTGATCCACCACCAGTCGGGCCAACTGGAATCCTATTTTTGGGGTTACTTCAAAGTATCTAAAATTCGACCGCACTTCCCTGGCACCCCAACAATGACTCTTGATGATGAAAAGATGTTATATGGACGAGAATACATGTATTCTGATCCACCACCAGTCGGGCCAACTGGAATCCTATTTTTGGGATCACTTCAAAATATATAAAATTCGACCGCACTCCCCTGACGCCCCAACAATGACTCTTGATGATGAGAAGTTGTTATTTGGACAAGAATGAATGTATTCTGACCCACCACTAATCGGGCCAACTCGAATCCTATTTTTGGGATCACTTCAAAATATTTAAAATTCGACCGCACTCCCCTGGCACCCCAACAATGACTCTTGATGATGAAAAGATGTTATATGGACGAGAATAAATGTTTCTGATCCACCACCAGTCGGGCCAACTGGAATCCTATTTTTGAAATCACTTCAAAATATATAAAATTCGACCGCACTCCCCTGACGCCCCAACAATGACTCTTGATGATGAGAAGTTGTTATTTGGACAAGAATGAATGTATTCTGACCCACCACTAATCGGGCCAACTCGAATCCTATTTTTGGGATCACTTCAAAATATTTAAAATTCGACCGCACTCCCCTGGCACCCCAATAATGACTCTTGATGATGAAAAGTTGTTATATGGACGAAAATAAATGTATTCTGATCCACCATCAGTCGGGCCAACTAGAATCCCATTTTTGGGGTTACTTCAAAGTATCTAAAATTCGACCGCACTTCCCTGGCACCCCAACAATGACTCTTGATGATGAAAAGATGTTATATGGACGAGAATACATGTATTCTGATCCACCACCAGTCGGGCCAACTGGAATCCTATTTTTGGGATCACTTCAAAATATATAAAATTCGACCGCACTCCCCTGACGCCCCAACAATGACTCTTGATGATGAGAAGTTGTTATTTGGACAAGAATGAATGTATTCTGACCGACCACTAATCGGGCCAACTCGAATCCTATTTTTGGGATCACTTCAAAATATATAAAATTCGACCGCACTCCCCTGACGCCCCAACAATGACTCTTGATGATGAGAAGTTGTTATATGGACGAGAATAAATGTTTCTGATCCACCACCAGTCGGGCCAACTGGAATCCTATTTTTGGGATCACTTCAAAATATATAAAATTCGACCGCACTCCCCTGACGCCCCAACAATGACTCTTGATGATGAGAAGTTGTTATTTGGACAAGAATGAATGTATTCTGACCGACCACTAATCGGGCCAACTCGAATCCTATTTTTGGGATCACTTCAAAATATATAAAATTCGACCGCACTCCCCTGACGCCCCAACAATGACTCTTGATGATGAGAAGTTGTTATATGGACGAGAATAAATGTTTCTGATCCACCACCAGTCGGGCCAACTGGAATCCTATTTTTGGGATCACTTCAAAATATATAAAATTCGACCGCACTCCCCTGACGCCCCAACAATGACTCTTGATGATGAGAAGTTGTTATTTGGACAAGAATGAATGTATTCTGACCGACCACTAATCGGGCCAACTCGAATCCTATTTTTGGGGTCACTTCAAAATATTTAAAATTCGACCGCACTCCCCTGGCACCCCAATAATGACTCTTGATGATGAAAAGTTGTTATATGGACGAAAATAAATGTATTCTGATCCACCATCAGTCGGGCCAACTGGAATCCTATTTTTGGGATCACTTCAAAATATATAAAATTCGACCGCACTCCCCTGACGCCCCAACAATGACTCTTGATGATGAGAAGTTGTTATTTGGACAAGAATGAATGTATTCTGACCGACCACTAATCGGGCCAACTCGAATCCTATTTTTGGGATCACTTCAAAATATATAAAATTCGACCGCACTCCCCTGACGCCCCAACAATGACTCTTGATGATGAGAAGTTGTTATATGGACGAGAATAAATGTATTCTGATCCACCATCAGTCGGGCCAACTGGAATCCTATTTTTGGGATCACTTCAAAATATATAAAATTCGACCGCACTCCCCTGACGCCCCAACAATGACTCTTGATGATGAGAAGTTGTTATTTGGACAAGAATGAATGTATTCTGACCGACCACTAATCGGGCCAACTCGAATCCTATTTTTGGGATCACTTCAAAATATATAAAATTCGACCGCACTCCCCTGACGCCCCAACAATGACTCTTGATGATGAGAAGTTGTTATATGGACGAGAATAAATGTTTCTGATCCACCACCAGTCGGGCCAACTGGAATCCTATTTTTGGGATCACTTCAAAATATTTAAAATTCGACCGCACTCCCCTGGCACCCCAATAATGACTCTTGATGATGAAAAGTTGTTATATGGACGAAAATAAATGTATTCTGATCCACCATCAGTCGGGCCAACTGGAATCCTATTTTTGGGATCACTTCAAAATATATAAAATTCGACCGCACTCCCCTGACGCCCCAACAATGACTCTTGATGATGAGAAGTTGTTATTTGGACAAGAATGAATGTATTCTGACCGACCACTAATCGGGCCAACTCGAATCCTATTTTTGGGATCACTTCAAAATATATAAAATTCGACCGCACTCCCCTGACGCCCCAACAATGACTCTTGATGATGAGAAGTTGTTATTTGGACAAGAATGAATGTATTCTGACCGACCACTAATCGGGCCAACTCGAATCCTATTTTTGGGATCACTTCAAAATATATAAAATTCGACCGCACTCCCCTGACGCCCCAACAATGACTCTTGATGATGAGAAGTTGTTATTTGGACAAGAATGAATGTATTCTGATCCACCACCAATCGGGCCAACTCGAATCCTATTTTTGGGATCACTTCAAAATATATAAAATTCGACCGCACTCCCCTGACGCCCCAACAATGACTCTTGATGATGAGAAGTTGTTATTTGGACAAGAATGAATGTATTCTGACCGACCACTAATCGGGCCAACTCGAATCCTATTTTTGGGGTCACTTCAAAATATTTAAAATTCGACCGCACTCCCCTGGCACCCCAATAATGACTCTTGATGATGAAAAGTTGTTATATGGACGAAAATAAATGTATTCTGATCCACCATCAGTCGGGCCAACTGGAATCCTATTTTTGGGATCACTTCAAAATATATAAAATTCGACCGCACTCCCCTGACGCCCCAACAATGACTCTTGATGATGAGAAGTTGTTATTTGGACAAGAATGAATGTATTCTGACCGACCACTAATCGGGCCAACTCGAATCCTATTTTTGGGATCACTTCAAAATATATAAAATTCGACCGCACTCCCCTGACGCCCCAACAATGACTCTTGATGATGAGAAGTTGTTATATGGACGAGAATAAATGTATTCTGATCCACCATCAGTCGGGCCAACTGGAATCCTATTTTTGGGATCACTTCAAAATATATAAAATTCGACCGCACTCCCCTGACGCCCCAACAATGACTCTTGATGATGAGAAGTTGTTATTTGGACAAGAATGAATGTATTCTGACCGACCACTAATCGGGCCAACTCGAATCCTATTTTTGGGATCACTTCAAAATATATAAAATTCGACCGCACTCCCCTGACGCCCCAACAATGACTCTTGATGATGAGAAGTTGTTATATGGACGAGAATAAATGTTTCTGATCCACCACCAGTCGGGCCAACTGGAATCCTATTTTTGGGATCACTTCAAAATATATAAAATTCGACCGCACTCCCCTGACGCCCCAACAATGACTCTTGATGATGAGAAGTTGTTATTTGGACAAGAATGAATGTATTCTGACCGACCACTAATCGGGCCAACTCGAATCCTATTTTCGGGGTCACTTCAAAATATTTAAAATTCGACCGCACTCCCCTGGCACCCCAACAATGACTCTTGATGATGAAAAGATGTTATATGGACGAGAATAAATGTTTCTGATCCACCACCAGTCGGGCCAACTGGAATCCTATTTTTGAAATCACTTCAAAATATATAAAATTCGACCGCACTCCCCTGACGCCCCAACAATGACTCTTGATGATGAGAAGTTGTTATTTGGACAAGAATGAATGTATTCTGACCCACCACTAATCGGGCCAACTCGAATCCTATTTTTGGGATCACTTCAAAATATTTAAAATTCGACCGCACTCCCCTGACGCCCCAACAATGACTCTTGATGATGAGAAGTTGTTATTTGGACAAGAATGAATGTATTCTGATCCACCACCAATCGGGCCAACTCGAATCCTATTTTTGGGATCACTTCAAAATATATAAAATTCGACCGCACTCCCCTGACGCCCCAACAATGACTCTTGATGATGAGAAGTTGTTATTTGGACAAGAATGAATGTATTCTGACCGACCACTAATCGGGCCAACTCGAATCCTATTTTTGGGGTCACTTCAAAATATTTAAAATTCGACCGCACTCCCCTGGCACCCCAACAATGACTCTTGATGATGAAAAGATGTTATATGGACGAGAATAAATGTTTCTGATCCACCACCAGTCGGGCCAACTGGAATCCTATTTTTGAAATCACTTCAAAATATATAAAATTCGACCGCACTCCCCTGACGCCCCAACAATGACTCTTGATGATGAGAAGTTGTTATTTGGACAAGAATGAATGTATTCTGACCCACCACTAATCGGGCCAACTCGAATCCTATTTTTGGGATCACTTCAAAATATTTAAAATTCGACCGCACTCCCCTGGCACCCCAATAATGACTCTTGATGATGAAAAGTTGTTATATGGACGAGAATAAATGTATTCTGATCCACCATCAGTCGGGCCAACTAGAATCCTATTTTTGGGGTTACTTCAAAATATTTAAAATTCGACCGCACTCCCCTGGCACCCCAATAATGACTCTTGATGATGAAAAGTTGTTATATGGACGAAAATAAATGTATTCTGATCCACCATCAGTCGGGCCAACTAGAATCCTATTTTTGGGGTTACTTCAAAGTATCTAAAATTCGACCGCACTTCCCTGGCACCCCAACAATGACTCTTGATGATGAAAAGATGTTATATGGACGAGAATAAATGTATTCTGATCCACCACCAGTCGGGCCAACTGGAATCCTATTTTTGGGATCACTTCAAAATATATAAAATTCGACCGCACTCCCCTGACGCCCCAACAATGACTCTTGATGATGAGAAGTTGTTATTTGGACAAGAATGAATGTATTCTGACCGACCACTAATCGGGCCAACTCGAATCCTATTTTTGGGGTCACTTCAAAATATTTAAAATTCGACCGCACTCCCCTGGCACCCCAATAATGACTCTTGATGATGAAAAGTTGTTATTTGGACACGAATGAATGTATTCTGACCCACCACCAATCGGGCCAACTCGAATCCTATTTTTGGGATCACTTCAAAATATATAAAATTCGACCGCACTCCCCTGACGCCCCAACAATGACTCTTGATGATGAGAAGTTGTTATATGGACGAGAATAAATGTTTCTGATCCACCACCAGTCGGGCCAACTGGAATCCTATTTTTGGGATCACTTCAAAATATATAAAATTCGACCGCACTCCCCTGACGCCCCAACAATGACTCTTTATGATGAGAAGGTGTTATTTGGACAAGAATAACTATATTCTGACCCACCACCAATCGGGCCAACTCGAATCCTATTTTTGGGATCACTTCAAAATATATAAAATTCGACCGCACTCCCCTGACGCCCCAACAATGACTCTTGATGATGAGAAGTTGTTATTTGGACAAGAATGAATGTATTCTGACCGACCACTAATCGGGCCAACTCGAATCCTATTTTTGGGGTCACTTCAAAATATTTAAAATTCGACCGCACTCCCCTGACGCCCCAACAATGACTCTTGATGATGAGAAGTTGTTATTTGGACAAGAATGAATGTATTCTGACCCACCACTAATCGGGCCAACTCGAATCCTATTTTTGGGGTCACTTCAAAATATTTAAAATTCGACCGCACTCCCCTGGCACCCCAACAATGACTCTTGATGATGAAAAGATGTTATATGGACGAGAATAAATGTTTCTGATCCACCACCAGTCGGGCCAACTGGAATCCTATTTTTGAAATCACTTCAAAATATATAAAATTCGACCGCACTCCCCTGACGCCCCAACAATGACTCTTGATGATGAGAAGTTGTTATTTGGACAAGAATGAATGTATTCTGACCCACCACTAATCGGGCCAACTCGAATCCTATTTTTGGGATCACTTCAAAATATATAAAATTCGACCGCACTCCCCTGACGCCCCAACAATGACTCTTTATGATGAGAAGGTGTTATTTGGACAAGAATAACTATATTCTGACCCACCACCAATCGGGCCAACTCGAATCCTATTTTTGGGATCACTTCAAAATATATAAAATTCGACCGCACTCCCCTGACGCCCCAACAATGACTCTTGATGATGAGAAGTTGTTATTTGGACAAGAATAACTATATTCTGACCCACCACCAATCGGGCCAACTCGAATCCTATTTTTGGGATCACTTCAAAATATATAAAATTCGACCGCACTCCCCTGACGCCCCAACAATGACTCTTGATGATGAGAAGTTGTTATTTGGACGAGAATAAATGTTTCTGATCCACCACCAGTCGGGCCAACTGGAATCCTATTTTTGGGGTTACTTCAAAGTATCTAAAATTCGACCGCACTTCCCTGGCACCCCAACAATGACTCTTGATGATGAAAAGATGTTATATGGACGAGAATAAATGTTTCTGATCCACCATCAGTCGGGCCAACTAGAATCCTATTTTTGGGGTTACTTCAAAGTATCTAAAATTCGACCGCACTTCCCTGGCACCCCAACAATGACTCTTGATGATGAAAAGATGTTATATGGACGAGAATACATGTATTCTGATCCACCACCAGTCGGGCCAACTGGAATCCTATTTTTGGGATCACTTCAAAATATATAAAATTCGACCGCACTCCCCTGACGCCCCAACAATGACTCTTGATGATGAGAAGTTGTTATTTGGACAAGAATGAATGTATTCTGACCGACCACTAATCGGGCCAACTCGAATCCTATTTTTGGGGTCACTTCAAAATATTTAAAATTCGACCGCACTCCCCTGGCACCCCAACAATGACTCTTGATGATGAAAAGATGTTATATGGACGAGAATAAATGTTTCTGATCCACCACCAGTCGGGCCAACTGGAATCCTATTTTTGGGGTTACTTCAAAGTATCTAAAATTCGACCGCACTTCCCTGGCACCCCAACAATGACTCTTGATGATGAAAAGATGTTATATGGACGAGAATAAATGTTTCTGATCCACCATCAGTCGGGCCAACTAGAATCCTATTTTTGGGGTTACTTCAAAGTATCTAAAATTCGACCGCACTTCCCTGGCACCCCAACAATGACTCTTGATGATGAAAAGATGTTATATGGACGAGAATACATGTATTCTGATCCACCACCAGTCGGGCCAACTGGAATCCTATTTTTGGGATCACTTCAAAATATATAAAATTCGACCGCACTCCCCTGACGCCCCAACAATGACTCTTGATGATGAGAAGTTGTTATTTGGACAAGAATGAATGTATTCTGACCGACCACTAATCGGGCCAACTCGAATCCTATTTTTGGGGTCACTTCAAAATATTTAAAATTCGACCGCACTCCCCTGGCACCCCAACAATGACTCTTGATGATGAAAAGATGTTATATGGACGAGAATAAATGTTTCTGATCCACCACCAGTCGGGCCAACTGGAATCCTATTTTTGGGGTTACTTCAAAGTATCTAAAATTCGACCGCACTTCCCTGGCACCCCAACAATGACTCTTGATGATGAAAAGATGTTATATGGACGAGAATAAATGTTTCTGATCCACCATCAGTCGGGCCAACTAGAATCCTATTTTTGGGGTTACTTCAAAGTATCTAAAATTCGACCGCACTTCCCTGGCACCCCAACAATGACTCTTGATGATGAAAAGATGTTATATGGACGAGAATACATGTATTCTGATCCACCACCAGTCGGGCCAACTGGAATCCTATTTTTGGGATCACTTCAAAATATTTAAAATTCGACCGCACTCCCCTGGCACCCCAACAATGACTCTTGATGATGAAAAGATGTTATATGGACGAGAATAAATGTTTCTGATCCACCACCAGTCGGGCCAACTGGAATCCTATTTTTGGGGTTACTTCAAAGTATCTAAAATTCGACCGCACTTCCCTGGCACCCCAACAATGACTCTTGATGATGAAAAGATGTTATATGGACGAGAATAAATGTTTCTGATCCACCATCAGTCGGGCCAACTAGAATCCTATTTTTGGGGTTACTTCAAAGTATCTAAAATTCGACCGCACTTCCCTGGCACCCCAACAATGACTCTTGATGATGAAAAGATGTTATATGGACGAGAATAAATGTTTCTGATCCACCACCAGTCGGGCCAACTGGAATCCTATTTTTGGGGTTACTTCAAAGTATCTAAAATTCGACCGCACTTCCCTGGCACCCCAACAATGACTCTTGATGATGAAAAGATGTTATATGGACGAGAATAAATGTTTCTGATCCACCATCAGTCGGGCCAACTGGAATCCTATTTTTGGGGTTACTTCAAAGTATCTAAAATTCGACCGCACTTCCCTGGCACCCCAACAATGACTCTTGATGATGAAAAGATGTTATATGGACGAGAATACATGTATTCTGATCCACCACCAGTCGGGCCAACTGGAATCCTATTTTTGGGATCACTTCAAAATATATAAAATTCGACCGCACTCCCCTGACGCCCCAACAATGACTCTTGATGATGAGAAGTTGTTATTTGGACAAGAATAACTATATTCTGACCCACCACCAATCGGGCCAACTCGAATCCTATTTTTGGGATCACTTCAAAATATATAAAATTCGACCGCACTCCCCTGACGCCCCAACAATGACTCTTGATGATGAAAAGATGTTATATGGACGAGAATAAATGTTTCTGATCCACCACCAGTCGGGCCAACTGGAATCCTATTTTTGGGGTTACTTCAAAGTATCTAAAATTCGACCGCACTTCCCTGGCACCCCAACAATGACTCTTGATGATGAAAAGATGTTATATGGACGAGAATAAATGTTTCTGATCCACCATCAGTCGGGCCAACTAGAATCCTATTTTTGGGGTTACTTCAAAGTATCTAAAATTCGACCGCACTTCCCTGGCACCCCAACAATGACTCTTGATGATGAAAAGATGTTATATGGACGAGAATAAATGTTTCTGATCCACCATCAGTCGGGCCAACTAGAATCCTATTTTTGGGGTTACTTCAAAGTATCTAAAATTCGACCGCACTTCCCTGGCACCCCAACAATGACTCTTGATGATGAAAAGATGTTATATGGACGAGAATACATGTATTCTGATCCACCACCAGTCGGGCCAACTGGAATCCTATTTTTGGGATCACTTCAAAATATTTAAAATTCGACCGCACTCCCCTGGCACCCCAACAATGACTCTTGATGATGAAAAGATGTTATATGGACGAGAATAAATGTTTCTGTTCCACCACCAGTCGGGCCAACTGGAATCCTATTTTTGGGGTTACTTCAAAGTATCTAAAATTCGACCGCACTTCCCTGGCACCCCAACAAAGACTCTTGATGATGAAAAGATGTTATATGGACGAGAATAAATGTTTCTGATCCACCATCAGTCGGGCCAACTAGAATCCTATTTTTGGGGTTACTTCAAAGTATCTAAAATTCGACCGCACTTCCCTGGCACCCCAACAATGACTCTTGATGATGAAAAGATGTTATATGGACGAGAATACATGTATTCTGATCCACCACCAGTCGGGCCAACTGGAATCCTATTTTTGGGATCACTTCAAAATATATAAAATTCGACCGCACTCCCCTGACGCCCCAACAATGACTCTTGATGATGAGAAGTTGTTATTTGGACAAGAATAACTATATTCTGACCCACCACCAATCGGGCCAACTCGAATCCTATTTTTGGGATCACTTCAAAATATATAAAATTCGACCGCACTCCCCTGACGCCCCAACAATGACTCTTGATGATGAAAAGATGTTATATGGACGAGAATAAATGTTTCTGATCCACCACCAGTCGGGCCAACTGGAATCCTATTTTTGGGGTTACTTCAAAGTATCTAAAATTCGACCGCACTTCCCTGGCACCCCAACAATGACTCTTGATGATGAAAAGATGTTATATGGACGAGAATAAATGTTTCTGATCCACCATCAGTCGGGCCAACTAGAATCCTATTTTTGGGGTTACTTCAAAGTATCTAAAATTCGACCGCACTTCCCTGGCACCCCAACAATGACTCTTGATGATGAAAAGATGTTATATGGACGAGAATACATGTATTCTGATCCACCACCAGTCGGGCCAACTGGAATCCTATTTTTGGGATCACTTCAAAATATTTAAAATTCGACCGCACTCCCCTGGCACCCCAACAATGACTCTTGATGATGAAAAGATGTTATATGGACGAGAATAAATGTTTCTGATCCACCACCAGTCGGGCCAACTGGAATCCTATTTTTGGGGTTACTTCAAAGTATCTAAAATTCGACCGCACTTCCCTGGCACCCCAACAATGACTCTTGATGATGAAAAGATGTTATATGGACGAGAATAAATGTTTCTGATCCACCATCAGTCGGGCCAACTAGAATCCTATTTTTGGGGTTACTTCAAAGTATCTAAAATTCGACCGCACTTCCCTGGCACCCCAACAATGACTCTTGATGATGAAAAGATGTTATATGGACGAGAATACATGTATTCTGATCCACCACCAGTCGGGCCAACTGGAATCCTATTTTTGGGATCACTTCAAAATATATAAAATTCGACCGCACTCCCCTGACGCCCCAACAATGACTCTTGATGATGAGAAGTTGTTATTTGGACAAGAATGAATGTATTCTGACCGACCACTAATCGGGCCAACTCGAATCCTATTTTTGGGGTCACTTCAAAATATTTAAAATTCGACCGCACTCCCCTGGCACCCCAACAATGACTCTTGATGATGAAAAGATGTTATATGGACGAGAATAAATGTTTCTGATCCACCATCAGTCGGGCCAACTAGAATCCTATTTTTGGGGTTACTTCAAAGTATCTAAAATTCGACCGCACTTCCCTGGCACCCCAACAATGACTCTTGATGATGAAAAGATGTTATATGGACGAGAATAAATGTTTCTGATCCACCACCAGTCGGGCCAACTGGAATCCTATTTTTGGGGTTACTTCAAAGTATCTAAAATTCGACCGCACTTCCCTGGCACCCCAACAATGACTCTTGATGATGAAAAGATGTTATATGGACGAGAATAAATGTTTCTGATCCACCATCAGTCGGGCCAACTAGAATCCTATTTTTGGGGTTACTTCAAAGTATCTAAAATTCGACCGCACTTCCCTGGCACCCCAACAATGACTCTTGATGATGAAAAGATGTTATATGGACGAGAATAAATGTTTCTGATCCACCACCAGTCGGGCCAACTGGAATCCTATTTTTGGGGTTACTTCAAAGTATCTAAAATTCGACCGCACTTCCCTGGCACCCCAACAATGACTCTTGATGATGAAAAGATGTTATATGGACGAGAATAAATGTTTCTGATCCACCATCAGTCGGGCCAACTAGAATCCTATTTTTGGGGTTACTTCAAAGTATCTAAAATTCGACCGCACTTCCCTGGCACCCCAACAATGACTCTTGATGATGAAAAGATGTTATATGGACGAGAATACATGTATTCTGATCCACCACCAGTCGGGCCAACTGGAATCCTATTTTTGGGGTCACTTCAAAATATTTAAAATTCGACCGCACTCCCCTGGCACCCCAACAATGACTCTTGATGATGAAAAGATGTTATATGGACGAGAATAAATGTTTCTGATCCACCATCAGTCGGGCCAACTAGAATCCTATTTTTGGGGTTACTTCAAAGTATCTAAAATTCGACCGCACTTCCCTGGCACCCCAACAATGACTCTTGATGATGAAAAGATGTTATATGGACGAGAATAAATGTTTCTGATCCACCACCAGTCGGGCCAACTGGAATCCTATTTTTGGGGTTACTTCAAAGTATCTAAAATTCGACCGCACTTCCCTGGCACCCCAACAATGACTCTTGATGATGAAAAGATGTTATATGGACGAGAATAAATGTTTCTGATCCACCATCAGTCGGGCCAACTAGAATCCTATTTTTGGGGTTACTTCAAAGTATCTAAAATTCGACCGCACTTCCCTGGCACCCCAACAATGACTCTTGATGATGAAAAGATGTTATATGGACGAGAATAAATGTTTCTGATCCACCACCAGTCGGGCCAACTGGAATCCTATTTTTGGGGTTACTTCAAAGTATCTAAAATTCGACCGCACTTCCCTGGCACCCCAACAATGACTCTTGATGATGAAAAGATGTTATATGGACGAGAATAAATGTTTCTGATCCACCATCAGTCGGGCCAACTAGAATCCTATTTTTGGGGTTACTTCAAAGTATCTAAAATTCGACCGCACTTCCCTGGCACCCCAACAATGACTCTTGATGATGAAAAGATGTTATATGGACGAGAATACATGTATTCTGATCCACCACCAGTCGGGCCAACTGGAATCCTATTTTTGGGATCACTTCAAAATATATAAAATTCGACCGCACTCCCCTGACGCCCCAACAATGACTCTTGATGATGAGAAGTTGTTATTTGGACAAGAATGAATGTATTCTGACCGACCACTAATCGGGCCAACTCGAATCCTATTTTTGGGGTCACTTCAAAATATTTAAAATTCGACCGCACTCCCCTGACGCCCCAACAATGACTCTTGATGATGAGAAGTTGTTATTTGGACAAGAATGAATGTATTCTGACCGACCACTAATCGGGCCAACTCGAATCCTATTTTTGGGATCACTTCAAAATATCTAAAATTCGACCGCACTCCCCTGGCACCCCAACAATGACTCTTGATGATGAAAAGATGTTATATGGACGAGAATAAATGTTTCTGATCCACCACCAGTCGGGCCAACTGGAATCCTATTTTTGGGGTCACTTCAAAATATTTAAAATTCGACCGCACTCCCCTGGCACCCCAACAATGACTCTTGATGATGAGAAGTTGTTATTTGGACAAGAATGAATGTATTCTGACCGACCACTAATCGGGCCAACTCGGATGCTATTTTTGAGGTCACTTCGTGGAACTAACAATCTAAAAATTGTCCTGTGGGATTGATGGGCTGGAGAGGTATGAGAAGTATGGTGGAGACGATAATAATTGAGAGGAAGATAATAATCGTGAAAATAAACTCTGCCATTCGAGGGACATCTCTAGTCATATTATTATATTTGGTATTACTACAACTATTGGGCTAATTATTGAACAGTTGAATATCCTGATTCACCCACATGTTGCCTATGATATAGGCTTTCATTTGGTACTCATCAACCAATATTCAAGGTAATCAGGATTTTCCGTAACATTTTGTTTGTTGAAACCCTCAATCTTGCTAAAGAAGTAGAATCAAGCTCTCATAAAAACTTTGGTTCGTTTTTTGCAGGCGATACTTTTTTCTTTGATCGATCTTCGAATTGATTCATACTTTTCCGCTAATTGTGTGGGGCAAGTTTTCTTCATATTTGTTGTAATAAAGAGTATAATTCACCAGGAATTTATCCAGTTCTACCGTAGAGTTACTTGATATTTTTTCTTGAAAATGTTAATTTCTTGATATTATTTCTTTCATGACACTCTCATAGCAATTCCCAAGTTTTTCTCACTTTTGCGATTTACCGAAAATATTCAAATTATCGAACAGATGTTTCAATTCAGGAAACTTTTGCTTAGAAAGTTTGTCCCGTCCCAAACTTTCTGGCGATTGACATTTTCACCGGAAATCATAACAATCATCATCAACGTGCGAACTTGAACCTGATGTAAATGAATGATTTTGAATTTTGATAGTGTGTGTAATAATAATTACATGATTATAAACAGTCAGTACTTATCTGTAAACTTGTGTAATTGGAGCGTTATAAAAAATACAAAACTAACTTTTCTGTATTTTCAAAGAACATCCTGTTTCCTTCCGTACACGCCACTGTGTGCTCCAGCTCAGAAACTTCCGTTACAAGTTGTTATAGTCGTTCCATCTCCCTTTAATTCCCATATTCAGAGAGAACCTAAATGATACGCTTTGGATGTCCGGGGCGCGTCTCAACTGCACGGAAAAATAGTATTGAGATCATCTAGAACCATATGAAAGTTCACGTAAGCACCGGAGTGATGCCATTTGAGTATTTCAAGTACCAAAACACTGTTAGACTTCAGCAGGGATCACATGACAAGAGTAAAACTGTCGGAGGACTCCACATCTCTCTCGGTCTTGAAGATGATGAAACAGCAGAGAACATACTTTGTGCCTGCCCCGCCGCTGACTGAATCAGGTTTTCGATGTTTGGCAGAGAGCAAAGATAAGTTTGCTTTAACGAACTGTTGTAGTACCATTTCAAAGTCTTCGGGAGGAACTACGTTCCTTATAAATCTGTAAAATATGCACGCGAATACCGGAAAATATTATTTTTATATCAAACCTCCAACATGCATTTCTTGTTATAATTCTCGAAACTTTCAAATGCTTTTTTGGATCCAATTATACCCCATAGTTGATGCAGGGAACTACGAACCCTACAAAACTTCAAATATCCAAAATAATACTACACCAGCCTAATTTTCAATGGAGAATCCATGTGAAACTAATTTTTCGCAAAATAAGTACCTACACTTGAATATTTTTTTAAAGTAATACTCCATTTTTTTCATCACGACACAAAAAGACTCAGAGTTTTTCAGATAAAAATCCCCAACCACGTCTCTGCCTCCCTCTTCCCACTCCTATGGTTAGCCGTACGTGCTCAACACACAGAAAGAACAAATGAATGCGGTTTCGTGCATATGAATTTTGAACGAGAATTAATTCGAAAGATAATATTGCCATCTCCGTCCGCTAATGCCATTTTCGTTGATTTATTCAAACCTGTATAGCTGTGCCCTTTTCTTCATCTAGTGTCGAATCCGATTCGGCTCGATCGATTCTGGGCGAATACAAACCTAAATTGCAGGTTTCCGCGAATCTGCATGAAGATGGATGTTTCAAAATAAAAAAATATGAATTTTGAAGGAGAGGAATATATTTTTATAGATAATGAATTCTTCCGAATTTATTGTTTTCTTTTTGTGGATATAATATTTACCATCGGCCTTCATCCACAGATATTCCAAGCAGAATTCACTATCTAGGAACATTTAATTTAGAAAAGCTTACTAGATATCAGTTATCCTCCGCAATTTCTTCAATCTGAAGAAATTTGTACCATTTTCTAAACAAGCATTCAGAGAAAGAGGTTGTTTTTCATGAGCAGGAGATCAAAGACTGATCTGACTTAAGTTGTATCTTCTGAATTACATCTTCAGTCATCCACTCTGTGAAAACAACATAATATCAATTTACAAATTGTAGATTCTAAACTGTAGAGAGCTACACTATGATTTTTTGAAAGTGGAAGATGATTTCAATCCATGGAAGATGGTCAATGTAGGGGAGAGGAGGGTAAAATGACGAAAGGGGCAAGATGACAAATTGCCTATTTTATTATTTTTGTAATAGCTGGCAACATCGGACTCTCCTATATTTGACCTTGTATCACGTTATGTTAGTTCTATAAATGCGGCGCTTTGGTGATCACAGGATATCGACTCTTGGGCGTCAGTTACTAAATACTGTGTTTGATGTAAGTTTGCGAGTCTCGGAAATAAGAGAATTTCGACTATTGGTAAGTACTATTTATATACAAACCTAACAGTATTCAAATATGCCTTTATCTACTGCAATTGTATCAGCCATATCTAGCCTATTTTTTTAAATGGTATTTCCTAACCCAAATGCTATGGTGGGGCAAGATGGTTCGGGTAAGATGGCGAATTCGTCATCTTGCCCCACTCTTTTCTCTCAGAGTGTAATTCTGTTGATTGAATTCCAGACCTAGATTTATTCAAGAAGAAATGGTAAGGAATTATAAACGGAAAACCAATAGACGCAACTGGTCGGAGGAAAATTTAAAAGCCGCGATTAGGAGTGTTCATAATGATAATTCTTGCAATGCAGCCGCTATTTCTTTTGATATCCCAGAGCCAATTCTCCGACGATATGTGAAAAAAACTGAGCCTGTAAGTGTAATCTTGATTTTTTCTCTATATAGTGAGTTTCATTTCCAGGAATATGCGTTTCATTCAGGGAGATTTCGCGAAACATTCACTACGGAACAATTGGAAATCCTCAGAACATATATAATTGACATTGATAAAAGGGCATCAAGATCTGTTCTATAGCTATATGCAGCATTTTGCAAAATATGCTTCTCCTAGTGAAGTCAATCCGATACTACTTCTACTTGATAATCAATCACGCAAGTCATATCAACTTGAAAGTTATTAACTTCTGTCGAGAAAAACATATCACTTTATTAGTATCTCCTGCTCATACGAGTCATCGTATGCAGCCCATAGATGTCGCTCTTTATGGACCCCTCAAAACATATTTTTCTCAGTTCTCTGATGATTTCATGGTGTCAAATCCTGGACATGTAATAGCTGAAAAAGATCTAGGTAGAATATTTGGAAAAGCCTACGCAAAAGCTGCAACTTACGAAAATGCTGTCAAAGGATTCGAAGCTTGTGGAATTGAGCCATTTAATTCTCAGTGTTTCTCAGATGCAGACTTTGCCGCCTCTTCAACTACCGATAGGAAGTTAGAGTCAATAGAGCAACCAAAAGAGCTACGACAACTCAACCAGGTTGTACAGCCAATTGAAATAATTTCTGAAACTTCGCGAGAAGTGGATCAAAATTATGATGTACAGGATCGTTCAAATAATGGTTTGAAAACTCCGTCGAAAATAATTAATCGGAATAATAATGACACTCAACATAATTTGAATAACAAGAATGAACCGGTTGCAAGCTGTTCGTTAACTATCGAACCAGAAGAACGTAGAAATAAGTTAGTTATACCTTCACTTCCGGTTGCGATTCAGAAAGAAAACAAAAGATAAAGACAAAAACCTCCTTCTATTGTGATAACTAGCACACCTGTCAAACATTATTTGGAAGAAAAAGAAGCGAAGAAAATTGCATCACAAAAAAAGAAAGAAGAAGCCAAGAGATAACGTGAAGCAAAGAAGAAAGAGAACATAAAGGAAAAAAATCTGAAAAAAGTTAAGAGGAATGTGTTCGATAGCAAACGGGATGAAAGCTCTGAATCCTCAGATTCTTCACTATCAGAACCCAATTACGTTTTGACTGATAATGAGGATTCTAGCGAAGAAGAAAATCAAGACACGCTTTGTCTGTATTGTTCTCAGCAGTATAGCACTGATACTTCAGGTAAACCATGGATAAGATGTATTAAATGTCTTTATTGGGCTCACCAGAAATGCTGGGGAGAAAACGACTGGAAAAAATTTATTTGTGATAACTGCCATTGAGCTGTAATCTTGCATCACCCCAGCTTCATCTTGCCCCACCCCAGTTTCATCTTGCCCCATATCGGTTGTCATCTTACCCCACTAGCTGGGTAAAATGACGAATATGTCATTTCTTTTTTTATTGAGAATAATGAACTTTTAGTTGGAGACTTGGAAAAAAATTTCAAATGGAATGTTTATACAGTGCGGTCCAAAGGTATGGAATAAATTCATTTTTAGCGTTATTATGTATTTTATGAAAAAATCCTGAAACAGGTCAATTTTTATTGGCAATTTGACAATTTACAGTATGAAAATATTACCCCCTTCTTGCACCCCCTCTGAATTATGAGCATCCCCTCAAAAATTTTAAATGAGAAGGGGGGTCATGTGGCATCTTGTTCGAAAGGGATTTTCATTATCTATTCAGCAATATTGAGTGTTTCATATTTGGTACAACCATAACTGAGAAATTTTTTTATTAAAATTTAAAAATATTGACACTGTAAATTATGTATCCGTTGAAGAAACCTGCAACAGGTCGATTTCTATTCTCAATTTGACAATTTATACTTTCTTATCTGTCTTGCTAAAAAAGTCAGGAAAAAGTCGTTGAAGACACCAAAAAATTATTCACAAAACCCATAAATAATATAATGTCAATCTAGTAGACTACTGTTATTTTGATATTTGTGAGTTGCTGGCAGACGTCAGTGTATTGAAAAATATTTTTGTGTGTATTCCATTCATCTATGGCTCATTTATCCGAAACTCAAAGAATAGACATTTTAATTATGCTTGGATGCGGTAATAAAACACGAACTCAAACGGAAGTTTGTGAAATGTTCAATAATAAATACCCTGGTCAACACGTATCACAATCTACAGTTACCAAAATAGAAACAAAATACCGTGAAACTGGACATGTAAAAACTCGTCAAAAACCAGGTCGAAATGCTGCATTGGATGAGGAGAAAAAGTTAGATGTACTGTTAGCGATTGAGGAAAATCCGCATATGACAAGTAGACAACTTGCCGCCGACAATGATGTAAGTAAATCATCGATATTGAGAGCTTTACATAAAGAAAAATACTATCCTTATAAAGTTCAGTTGGTTCAGGAGTTAAATGAGGATGACCCTGATAGAAGGCAACAATTCTGTGAACTGATGATGGATAGAATCGAAGCAGATTTGCAGTTCATAAACAAAATTGTGTTTTCTGATGAAGCTACTTTTTATTTAAATGGAACGGTTAATAGACAAAACTGTAGATATTGGAGCAGAGAAAATCCTCATTGGATGTGTGAGGCTCACACACAATATCCCAAAAAAGTGAACGTTTGGGCTGGTATCATTAAAAACAAAATTATTGGCCCCTATTTTTTTGAAGGCACAATTAATGGTGAGGTTTATCTAGGTTTTTTGATGAACTTTTCAGTGCCTACATTAAAACGACTTTTTCCCGATGTTAATGATCCAAATGGAATAGATAGATCAATTTGGTATCAACAAGACGGAGCTCCACCGCATTACACACGTATTGTTCGAGATTATTTGACAGAAGTTTTTCCCAATAGGTGGATTGGCAGACGTGGACCGATTGAATGGCCGCCTAGATCCCCCGATTTGACTCCTCTCGATTAATTTTTATGGGGTTATTTAAAATCAAAAGTATATTTCAATAGACCAGACAATATTGCAGATTTAAAAACTAGGATATCGGAAGAAATTAACAACATAACCCCTGAGGTCCTACAAAATGTTCTACGAGAATTCCAAGATCGCCTTGCTTATTGCCAAGAAGTGAATGGTGGTCATTTTGAACATTTAATTTAACTGTAAAACAAATTGAAATATACTTCCTAAACATTATGTTACATTATTTCCTTCAGTCTATCAACATTTGACATATTCAGAATAAATTTTCTCAGTATTGCTGAACAGAGAATGAAAATCCCTTTTGAAAAGGTGCAACACAACCCCCTTTCTCATTCAAATTTTTTGAGGGGGTGCTCATAATTCAGAAGGGGTGCAAGAAGGGGGTGATATTTTCATACTATAAATTGTCAAATTGAGAATAGAAATCGACCTGTTTCAGGTTGTTTCAACGGATACATCATTTACAGTGTCAATATTTTTAAATTTTAATAAAAAAAATTCTTCTTTATGGTTGTACCAAATATGAAACACTCAGTATTGCTGAATAGATAATGAAAATCCCTTTCGAACAAGATGCCACATGACCCCCCTTCTCATTTAAAATTTTTGAGGGGGTGCTCATAATTCAGAGGGGGTGCAAGAAGGGGGTAATATTTTCATACTGTAAATTGTCAAATTGCCAATAAAAATTGACCTGTTTCAGGATTTTTTCATAAAATACATAATAACGCTAAAAATGAATTTATTCCATACCTTTGGACCGCACTGTATATATGAAGTAGTTTACTTTGTATCGAACCTGAGTTGGATTCATGTCTATATTCGAAAAATATATAATTTTCCGATAAGCATCGTCATCTTACACTCCTCTCCCCTATCTGCCATCCGAATCAGTTGCAACAGTTGCAACTTGTTTCTCATCTCATATGGATCTCTGATACCTAAAACATCTACTCCTAATAGTCATTTTAAAATCTTTGACGAACATTGAAGTTACCACCATTATTGCAGTGGTATCATCACCATGATACCATGATAAATCGTCGTGATAAAGTCCAACCTTAATGAATTTCTTACCGCTGTCAGTCCAGAAGGTAATAGAACAACTTTTCCTGTCAACAACTTACCAGCAATATCAAGCCTGATCAAAATTTCAAGCAGTGCATGCATGGTCTGTAAGGATTATACTGAAATATTGTCACATATATACCTTCACTTACCGCCTTGATGTCTCCATAAATCGTTTGCTGATCTGAAGTAAGAAATTTGCAGTGATATTTTTCATTCGCACCACTTTTATATAAATTTCATACAGAACAGTTTCCCCGCCGCAACAGCAATTACATGTAACGTCGATTGTAGTCTGGTTGTTGCTATGTCACTTGTTCATAGACAGACCTCTGTTATCAATCGCTGAGGGAATTAGAAAAGCTTAACTTGATCAGCGTCATTAATTCCTCTCAAAATGACGACAAGCGTTTGTTTGTTCATAATTATAATGTTCAGTGGATACGAAGTGTTGTCTATGGTGTAGATGAGAGTTGATTAGTTTCAACAGGGATCTCATGTCATATACATTCTGGTTTTTTACTAAGATAAGAGGATGTTGGAAAAGCAAGTCCTGTTTTAAAATTTTGTTATCATTGATATTTCCAGTTTGGTTTTTCGTGCAACCAAGTGGCGAAACAAACCCTTTGAGCTCGGCGATGTTTTATCTCATTTGACATTATTCACCTGCAGCATCCACCTACTACAAGGCTGAAGCTTTCGCATCAGCAAAATCGTCGGTGAACACGCGTTTCCCGCTCTTCCCCTCCCTCGCCCCTTGACACTGTACATCAAGTATAAAAATTTAATTAAAACATTCCTTTGGAATTAAAAGTTGTGGAAAGCTTGCGCTGCTTTATTCCTTTTTCAGCGCGAGGCATGAAGAGAACGCTGTGTCGTATAATCTTCATTTTTTCAGCGAGCTGGGAGCGATGCTGAAAATGCCGCTATTTTGGAAATGCTGTATCTGGAAACGATTTTACGAGTGTGGATGAGCAGCGGGGATTTCCTCGTAAGCAGCTAAATTGTGTTGGAAATAAACAGCGTTGATGGATGAGAGGACTTTTTCCGTAGATAAACGCTGTCTTTGTACAGGGTTTTCCTTACGAAGGACAATATTTTGTTACTACCAGCGTTGTTTAAAGAGTCAAAGATAGTTAGTTAATGCCTATGGACTCGGCAGTGGAGCAAAACACTAGTTCCATCTAGCGTTTTTAGTTGAAACCTAAAAGGAACTACGAAAAACTGTTGAAAGTTTCTACTCAATACAAAAAAGTTCTTTGCAGTTTCAACATATTTCACAAACTGAATAATCTCCATTCTAGAATTTCATCATCAGATATAATTTTTGTATAACTGTCAAAAAAACTTGACATTTCTGCATCTCTATGGGTGAATGTTTATTTTTTTCAAGACAACAGTGGTTCAATAGCGATAACTTATCGAGGCAAAAAACCACATCAAGATGTATTGGAAGTATTTATTTCAGACGATGTAAATTCACATTTAGAGTTGTACAAAAAATATTGTTTGTATTTGGTGTATAAAATTCATGTTTTCATGGCACATTCGAGAGAAAAAATTAACACTTCCATGTGCCATTAAAAAACACTCATTTCACGCACTCAATTCAAAAATAACTATTGTATTCCTTTATCATAGAATCTTTGAAACATCTATTCTGTACCTCACAACAACTTATCTATGTTCATAATCAAGATATTCGAAAATATTCATTTTGTTTGCCATGATTGTGAGAAATCAAGGAGAATTATTTGATATCTATATATTTGGTATCTATATAAAAAAATTTGATATCGTATAAGCACCTACTAAGGGGATTGTATTGATTGGAGTTTTCAAATAAGTCACCCTCATACATTTTATGTGCATATACTTCCGGGAAGTATGTTGGGAATTATACAACTAGTTCCAAGATTGCTGGATTAGGAGGAATGGACCAAGGATATGGCCTCCTATATCACCAGATCTAAACCCCTTGAATGAAGAAAACGTGCAGTGTTTGAGTAGATGTGGACAACACACTGAACACCGGAGTTATCGATTCATTTCTTGAGAATTATTCTTTATATAGTCTGCTTTGTATTGAAGATCTCAATATGTGAGATTGTTTTTGAGTAAAGTTTTCTCATGATCTGATTTTCACAAAAAAGAAAATCCTGTGATGTGTATGAACTTTTCTGTGCTGAATTAAATGTATTATCATTATCTATTGTTCTGAATTGTGCCGGATTCATTAAATGTGTGCAACTCTGACCTACTTACTTGGTTCTGAAAAATATCAGTCCTGGGACGTCAGGATCATGCGCAGTTGACGAGAAGTGTGCTCTCTAGGTTCATATTTACAAAATTTTTCGGAACCAGAACAAAGCTTTTAAAACAACCACCTCGGAAAATAATTTCTCACTACGCCTCTGGATCTGACGCAATCATAGTATTAATATGCCAACCGAAGGATGCTGCTTTATGAAATTTTCTGCTATACAAGATTAACACCTTTTTAAAATTAAAAGTAATATTTCCTCTCATTCCGAATATAGCCGTGTAACGAGGTTATGAATTCGTAAAAAGTAGCTCATGTCTCAATTTGTTTTCCTGCTTTATACGGCGAATAGGGTGATTTGGAAAAAAACACAAACATCGTATTTTTTAATATCTATTGAAAATTTTCATCTACAAAATTTACGGCAGACGAGGATATGATTCTCTTCAATCTCTTCTGATGGAATCCATTCGTGTATACAGGGTGTCCCAACGAAAACTTTCCACACGGATTTACTGGGAAATGACCAATTATTTTCGGAAACGCTGAAACACGTCGATTTTTATTTCTTGGGAGACACATGTCATTGATGAATTTAGTCACGCAACTTCATCCCCCTGACAGGGGCGGCTACCCCATTGCGAATCATCATAGGGAACTTGGGTCGAGTGATACATCATCTTAAAGCTCTCGTCATTCTCTACCCAAACGTTCATATTTTTTCAAAATCGAATGACTGGTAATTGAGATTAGTGTGGTAATAGGTTTAATTTAAATAATCAATATCGTACCTGTTCTTATCGAAATTCAATTTATTAATTGCTCGAAATGAGCCCCTCCTACCTCCATACTATATAATAAAGTCTACTTTCGAAACTATTACGAACGTTTGCCAATACTTCTGCCGCACTCGTTTTCAATTAGACCACGTAGATCCTCTAGTGACTCTGGCGGAGTGGCAAAAACTTTGCTTTTGAGATGCCCCCATAAAAAATAATCCAACGGATTGAGGTCCGGTGATGTAGCTGGCCACTCAATTGGTCCTCGTCGCCCTATCCAATGATTGGTATATCGTTCATCCAGAAAGTTTCTAACCGCCACTGCATAGTGAGGTGGTGCTCCATCTTGTTGAAAATGGAGGTTGTCTTCCGAATAATCTCCATCGTTTTCGATAATATCCGTTATCATGGGATCGATGGCATTCTCAAGAAGATTTAAATACATTTGTCCATTCAAATTATCATCTATAAAAAGTGGTCCAATAATATTTTTGCCAAAAATACCACACCAAACATTCAACTTCTGCGGAGTTTGTGTGTGGACCTCACGTATTAACCTGGGATTGGTATCGCTCCAGTAGCGGCAATTGTGACGATTTACGTTTCCATTAACAAAAAATGTACTCTCAGACGCTCAAGACATTTCCTCACAAAACTGTTGACGTCTGTCAAAATCGTCTTCGTTCATTTCATGTACAAGTTTTAGTTTGTATGGATGGAATCGCTGTGACTTGAGAATTCTCTGAATACTCGATCGCGCTACACCTGACGCGTCAGCCAAGCTTCGAATACTTTGAGTAGGATCCATAGCCACGTGTCCCAAAACCGCTACCTCAACAGCCTCGTTCCTTATCAGACGTTCAGGATGATGTTTCTGGTTTCCCACAGACCCAGTTCTTTCCAATTTCTCAATCAACGTTTGAACATAGGTCTGAGATGCATTTTTCCCTGGATGCCTTGTATTGAAAATTCTAGCTGCAGCTCTTAGACAATCATCATTTTTGTAGTAAAGTTTCACTAACTCAATTCGTTCTTCTAATGCGTAAACCATTGTCAGGCAGAAACTTAACTCACAGAATACGAATCAAATGATATTTCCATAAGAATCATGCGAACTGTGAATTGATGCTGAGAACATACACGCAGGAGAACCATAAAAAACAGGTATTTTTTGTCTATGAAAAAGTCAACAGAACAAAAACTAAGAAATATGGTTTCCGGGCTTCAGTGCCGTGGTCGGTTCACCTCTGTGGAGGAGGTTCCTTTGGACGTTTCGCTCACAATTGGGGTGGGCATCTTCCGCTTGTAATGTTGTATTCGCGAATAGCGACATAAAACTGATACTTGGTTGAAAGATCTTCGCAATTAATAGTCCCAGCCTGGCTACTTACTTTGTTTTGACTAATTTGTTTTCGTTTTTCGTGGGGTGACTGGGTTACCTGACCGGATGGGATGTTGCCATTTTCTATCTGTCCACTCATTGAGTCTTAAAATAGTTAATAAATTGAATTTGAATAGGAACAGGTAAGATATTGACTATTTACATTGAACCTGTCAACAACACTAATTTCAATTACCATTCATTCGATTTTGAAAAAATTATAGACGTTTGGATAGAGAATAAAGAGAGCTTCAAGATGATGTATCACTCGACCCACGTTCCCTATGATGATTCGCAAGGGGGTAGCCGCCCCCGTCAGGGGGATGAAGTTGCTCGACTAAATCCATTACTAACATGTGTCCCCCTAGAAATTAAAATCGACCTGTTTTCGCGTTTCCGAAAATAATTTGTCATTTCCCAGTAAATCCGGGTGGAAAGTTTTCGTTGGGACACCCTGTATATCAGTTTGTAGCAAGATAGTTCCTGTCCTATCAGTGGAATACCCGATGTGATCAACTTCCTAGACCATGGAAAGTTATTTTGAAAGACATAAATTTTGATAGTTGAAAGAGATCTCAATAAATTAATTGTTCTGTCTGATTTTGTAATCACTTTAACTCACTCTTGCTGTTATTCAGTTATATTGAATCTATTAAATTCATTAATTTCAAACACAAGGCATTGCACTCTGTAAGAACCCTATACAAGTTGAATTTCTCCGTAAACTTATCGTAGGTGATTATCTAAAAACAATTGAGAAAAAAATTAAACTGCCTCACAAGTGCTAGAAGTCGTACGTACGTAAGACTTTGTTGATTGCTTGCACAAGTTTCGACTTATTATTATTATTATTATCCTAGAGCACAACCTGATCGCTTCTCGTTTTGTTGTTGTAAACAATGACTGAGTCACGTGTCGACGTTAGTGGAAAAATATCGAACCGTCTAGACTGGTCCGATTCGTGCTCGGGCAGCTGAAGAAGAAAGTTTTGGTAGTAGACAATGCACACATAAGGCTCAGAGGTATACATCATAGTCACACAAACTCGTGTATTTGGTTTGAATGAATTATTAATTATATTTTACGAGTCTAGATGAACATTTTTGTCTAAATAAATTCAGAAATTAAACAAATTGGTTCGCTTATAAACTGTTTATGTCAGTACAGATCTGTCAACGGACACTGTTCCCTGAAAACAGCGTGAAGAGGGGGAGTGGTGAAAATAATAGCTTTCAATAACCCCATAGGAGAAAATCAAGCGGTGATAAATCTGGGGAACGAGCCGGCCACCGAATTGGACCCTTATTACCAATCCATCTATTTGGGTACGTTCTATCCAGATATTCAGTAACAACCTGTGAATTGTGAGAAGGAGCGCCATGTTGTTGCCACCAAATTCCTTGTCGTTCTGCTATGGGAATATCTTTCATCAACTGGATCAAATCATTTTCTAGAAAATGTAAATATCGCAATCCATTGAGGTTTTCATTGAAAAAGTAAGGTCCTATGATGCGGACATTGAACAATCCACACCATACATTATACCCCAAGTAGTTTGAAAATTACTCTCGCGGACCCAGTGGGGATTTTCTTCAGACCAATAGTGACTGTTATGTCGATTCACGACTCCATTATTGTGGAAAGTTTTTTTGAAACCGAATTTCAAAAACCTCTGCAATTTAGATTTGAAACTTTTTTTCGAAATTCTTCAATTAACATTTTTTGAAAAATTTCAAACACGCCTCAAACATATCTCGACGAGAAAATTTTGTGCATTTTTCAGAGATATTTAAATTTTTTAGTTTAATGATATGCAGTGCGGCTTTTAATAGTCACCACCCCTGTTAACTTTTGAACGGTTTGACGTAGAAACTTAAAAAAAAAAGTTTGGAGGGTTTCATCGATACTACTTTTTGAAATTAAATACATTGTGATTGCTCGATAGAAGGCGCGGGGGGGGGGGCACATCAACTAAAAAATTTTAAATGGCATGGGGGGTCATGTGTCACATCGTTGAAAAGATAATTCTATTCTTTTTTCAACCGTCTAGAAATTTTTTGAATTTCAATACATTCTCGTGTGAAGGTATACTATATTTCTTCCTCTGAATGGAATTGTTCATTTATTTTTTTTAATTATATTCAGTGGAATTATAACCCTGTTTTGGAATAATTAAAATAACTCGAACGACTTGAATCAACATTATGGACCCCGTCAGTCGTGTGATCGCATCGACACCTAATCCCGCCGACGCGATCAAAGGGCAGTCGTCCGGAAAGAGCGACACCCTGTACAATAATTGCGCGGCAATCGCCAAACCAGCGGCGAGACGCAATGTGGTGCGTTAATTAACGCCAGCGGTCGTGTCGGCGGTCGGTAATGAGGACGCCTACTTTACCGATATCTTCACACAAATGGGATCGGGCCGGAGCGGGCTGAGCGGGGTGCGGCCGGCGCGGCCGACGTTGATTGAACGGCAATCGTTTCCTATCGACATTGTGCGACGAAAAAGTTGTCGATAGCGAACGTAACCGTAGGGGGAGAGTTACGATACGGCCCAAAGAGTGTCAAACAACAATAAGTTATAAATATGTAAATAATCCAGCTTGATGCAGTTGATGTCCTATGCTACTCGATTGTCGGCGAAACTCGAACAGAAACTGTCCCTTACGACTGCCGAATCACCTCTGCACAACGCCTGGCAAAGTTTTTCTAAAAATACATACTCTGCAATGCTTCCTGGAACAACCACCAAATGGTAATCGAAAGCATGTGTGTCGATCTACATATTACCCAGCCAACACATCTCTAAGATATTGCTGCGATGTCACTTCGTGACCTGCGACTCGCATCGTTACGTCGCACAGACATCCCAGCGACTCACTTTTGTCACACTCATGATGCGTGCTGGCGACCTTTATGCGATGTAGTTCTGAGACGCCGCAAAGATGCCTCCTAATAACGTATCAGGGATGTAACAGAGCGACATAGCAGCGATTTCTTCACTGTTATATTCAAGAGACGTCAACGTCTATGCGATATTCTAGACAGAAACAACAAATAGAAACAGATAATATATTTTCAATATGAAAAAAATGAATATAACAAAAATATAAATTGATTGAAAAACTAAAAGTCAATTGCTTTGGTTCCTTTTCCTGTCGAGCCTTTGTTTGGCATGCCTGAACCAATTGGAACTGGCTGCTTCCACATTTTTTTCGTTCTCTCCGTGAAGGCTCATCACCACATCTGGAAATCAATGAAACAATATGAAACCACTGAAGGCTACAATACCAGATAGTAGAGAAAGAAATAATGGAATCTCACTTTGTTGATACTCAACAACGTTTCTCACTTTTCACTTTCAGCATATGGACACTAAAATTCGCAAATGTGATCAATTCCGTTGGAAATATCAGAACATGAACAGTATATAAAGCATTCAAAGCGAAAAAGCTTCGATCTTCGATCAATGCATCGATACAAAGAACAAAGAACTAGAACTAAATATGGTTATACAATACAGTACAGCCGGTCACGCAGTCGCCTCCCGCTATCAGGTTGGCCTACATTGAATACGATCTGTGTTGCCAACTTCTTGGCTACTTATCGCGTTACTTCAAAATAAACATTTACCACAAATTGAGGATTCGCCTTTCGACCGTGGAGGAGGACAGATGGCGTCCTTGTGATCGGCAGTAAAGTGAATGTGTGTGAAAGTCCTTATCACCTGATCTGGAGATAACCCAATAAAACTATAGTAGCAAAGATATCCAAGTAGATCTTGGTGTCTGAATGGTGTCGCAGTATAACGTCTATGGCAAGTAACAATTTGACATCACAGAGACATCTACATTCGGCTATTATTGTCGCGGTGTAATATCGCAGGAATGTCAACGATATGATATCACAAGGACATCTAAATCCCATTTTTAACGATATTGACATCCCTGAGATGTGGATGTTTGCCCAGTGTTGACTGGGTAGTTTCGCGGTTTACCCGATCCAGCAGGGCTAGAAACCTTGACTTCTGTGAGCAGAGAAAGGGGATTCCCATACCAAAACCTTGATGAACTGGTGGACATCAAAGTAAATGACAAATATCCACAGATATACACGCTCAGAGCTTCAACCTCTATGGCAATAAAAAATTGCATAGCCCTGACCCTCGAATTGGTTCATATTCTCCAGTGAAATCAAATCCAGGAACAGTTCAGAAAGCTTTGATTCCTCGCATTGCTGTTTGATCTGTGTCAAAAAAATGTGCACAAGAATGAAATCGACCGTTCAGGACAGTTTCTAAAGTACAAACCAAAACTATTAAAAAAATATGGCAACTACCCACTAAACATGATACATAACAAAAATATTTTCCAGATATAACTTTTGTGCAATTTTGTGATATTGGCAAACTAACATTATATTAATGTCATCTTGACGTTTCCAACACAGTGTTTTCAACTATATGTTTATGTAACATCAAAATAATGTAACCAATAATATTCATTAGATAATACATATAATGTTGATATGTTGCCCAAATATGTCTTAGAGTAGTTATGTTATTTGTTCGATATTTTTGTCTAAACTTCTCAAAACATTACTGACATGTGTGTACAGGGAGCCTTGAAATTAATATTATCTTAAAGGTTTCTTGAATGTAATTTTTGTAATGACCACGTCATGACGTCATTCATATGACATATGACATTTCAACATAACCTAAAACCCAACCAGCCTAACCTCCTAACCATATAACAACATATATCATAAATGTCGACAAAAACTCAAAATCTACGTAACTTAAAAAAATGATATCCACGTTCAAACAATATTACCCAGTAAATATGAAATAAATATATCACTGACGCCACAGAATATAGACCTATTCTGTGCTGACGCCATCGTTCATTTTATCCTTATAATCATGGCGGTCATGGTAGGAGTTTTGAGTTCATAGAAATAAGATATAATTCAAACTACTTAAAAGTGATTGGAATCAATAGGATTGCAAAACTCATAATTTCCATGGTAAGATTATGATTTTCCACTACTCCATCCACTAATTGTTATTTTATCATTTAGGTTATGTAGTGAATGTAGTGATATCTACTATTGATTAGAGAGTATCTACATATGATGCTATGAATAGTAGAAAAGCTATCAGTTGTGGTTCCTGCTAATCAGATATTGGACAGTATGGAAATGCTTGCTGACATCTGAAGCTGTGTCAAATTATTTTGAACGGATTGATCAAGGAATTTTTGGAACTGAAACCAATGAATTTAGCTTGCTAAAACAACAATATTGGAGCTGCTTAATTTGTAAGTGAACTCAAAAATTATATATTTTATACAGAGTGTTCTGATCTTTCTCAATTTCATTAATCTATGATAATATTAACGTTTCTTGAGATTGTAGAGAAATCACTTGAATTGTTCAATACAAATTATCAATAAACTAACTGCATTTTCTCTTTCTTTTCAGTTTGGTAGTGTCCTTTCACGTTCCTCTATCAGTTTTGATGTACAAACTGGTATTTATTGAATGATCAGATTACAAAAACTTAAAAAGCTGTTGTTGTTTCCGAACTAATCAAAGATGAGCCCTTCTGGACTGGGCAAAGAAAAAAATCCAAAAGTTTTGAATTGATAATTATGGACATACTGAAACGTAAGTAATTATTTTTCTTTTACCTCTAGAGGCAACATAGAATTATTAGTTATAATTATTGGATGGTCGTTTTCTTATATCATAAAGATTAATATGAGTTTTCAGTGACTGCAATAATGACTATATTTTTAGAATATGTAAAAGATGTTTGCAGTTCAATCACAGATGAAGAGTTTGACTCATAGTGATGGATTGGATGACATTAGTAGAGCAGAAACTAAAAAGAAAGGAGAAGTGACCGAAACAACAACCATATAATTATTGATTCAGTGATATCTGTTTTTATTTTTCAAAAGAAATAGGTTTTCATTCAATATTATTCTTCTAATAACACTTAACTTTGGTAGATCTATCAATAAATTTTTCATCTGATTCAGGTGGTAAGTCATATTATTAGGTACTTTGGTCTGTTCATAGTGATTCAAGATTATATTTTTTATACTGCTAATTTTAATTTAATTGTTAATGATGTAACTGTCTTGTTTTATAACGCTTTATCCATGACATTTTAATCATTGACAATAAAGTTTTTTGATTGATTGGTATGTTTTACATCATGACCCCCTCATATACATATTTTAGTATATAGGAGCTTATACTCATTAATTACCAACACTTATTTTTCTACACTTAAAGTTGTATTTCTGGAATTTCAATCGCCACTCTTTGGTAGATGAATAACTTTGTTAATTGCTATTGTTGTTATTCATCTACTGAAAAGTGACTACTGAAATTCCAGAAATATACCTATAAATATAGAAAAAAGTGTTGGTAAACCATGAGTATATGCTCCACCCTGATGTTACAATGTTACATTTTACAAATGTTGCATAGATGTTTTGAGTAACATTATATGTATGTAATAGAGTCACATTAACGTTACGCAAAATATGATACATTTATGTAATGTTAAGTCATTAACATTACATTGTAATATTTAAAAGAGGCACAAAGGCATATGGACGCAACATATCTGTAACATCAAGCATATCTCTGAATAACATCACCAAGTCACAATGTGAAATAACAGTTATGTTTAAGTTATGTTTTTATGTTTACTGGGTACTTGTTTGGATGAAGATTCGAAAACAGTCATAAAGAGAATAGCCCATGTATATTTAGTAGGTAGCGGTTTTTGCAAAGTATCACCGAGACTGGCCATCCTCATAATTCTCATAATATTGATGAATGAGATGTGATGCCTATCCATAACCTCAAAAAATATTTTCATCTCTTGTCTATAATGGCAGCAATTACTCATCACATTTTTAGGACGGTTAACACTGTAAACAGAGCTGAAAAAGAAGGATTTGCTTCGAATACGAAGCATTAACCTCACCGACCTTACCTAACCTAGCTTCCTGAAAGTATCACAAGACTACTTTGTAATTTCATTCATTCTTTCCAAGAAAACTTAATTTTTTTTTTTAATTTTCATTGAAGTCAACAATTTTTTGTGTGCTTCCCTTGATTTTTTGGTGAACATTTGTTTTTCAGCTTAACATCATGTCAAGAAGTCACGTATCAAGTTTAATAGTGTAACCATTCATTCTTCAGTTTTTGCACAAATTTGTGGATATTGTACTAGTAAAAATTAATTCAAATGAATAAAATTTTGAAAGTGGTGGATTTTCCTCAACCGAACAACTATTTTTGCTGGAACCAGCTACCAGTTCCTCCAATTTTCTTCCACATTTCGATGCCCCATGTAGTCGGTCTACCGTTGTCTTTCCGTTGATTGATAGTACAACGCCTGCCTCACCGAGATACCGATTTGCATTCGCATCCATCGTGTCCTCCCGTTGAACTTTGCCAACTCCAAGATAGCCTCAGGAGAAGAGGAGTTGCGGCTTAGTTTGATGCCGTTTAAATTGGTTTTTTCGCTCATATCATATTCAGAATAGTTTGGGGAGTTCGTGCGGGGATTGGATGCGTGGATATTGGAATTGTGTCGATTGGTGTTTTGTTCCTATGTTCCGGAAGGATGTTCCAGATACGAAGTGGATGCAAAAAGTTTTGAATTCCATCATAAAATCCATTACATTTTTAGCTAATCTTTCGTTTACAACAGGTAGCTTTTCAAATATTTAAAAACTGGGGAAAGTATTGCCGATTCAAAAAAATTTTAAATTAAATTCAGACCTACGAGGATGTATTGATATCTAGTTAGCCTAGACCAGTTCCCTGCATAAACAAAATATTGCGTTACCATAGCAACGAACAATAATTTATTAGAAGTGTCAGTGTAAAGTTTGACGTCAAATAAGTTAACCTGAGTTACGCAATAAATTGTAAGGAAAAATATGTCCACCGAAATTGTGAAAATCGAAAAATTGGAGTACCTGTATTTAAAAGGGTTGAGAGGTAAGCAGATTTACGAAGATATGCCTAATACCCTTGGGGACCAATGTCCTTCGTATGCGACCGTGAAAAATTGGACTGCAAGCTTCAAAAGAGGTAAATTTTCCATTGAAGAGGATGACCGATCGGGAGGGCCAGTTTCTGTGCCAGTACCCGAAAATATCGATGCAGTTCGTGACATGATTTCAACAGACCATCGAATTGGGTTAAAACGGATATCTGAAGCACTGAATGTTTCATACGAACGCGTTCATCATATAGTTCACGTCAATTTGGACATGAGAAAAATTGCTGCAAATTGGATCCCCAAATGTTTGAATGTTAACCAAAAGCGTGCAAGGGTAGTAGCATCGCGTTCGATCTGTGCTCGATTTGAAAACGATGTAGACTTCTTAAACCGAATTGTTACTATAGATGAGACTTGGGTACATTTCTACGATCCAGAAACAAAGCAACAATCGATGGAATGGCGACACTCCGGTTCTCCAAGACCTAAGAAGTTTCGTATTCAAAAATCTGCTGGAAAAGATCTTGCTTCAGTTTTTTGGGATTGCCATGGAGTAATCATGAATGATTTTTTGGATAAGGGTAGAACAATAACTAGAGATTACTATTCGACATTACTGACCACTCTACGGGAAAAAATTAAAGAGAAAAGACGCGGAAAGCTATCCAAAGGTGTTTTGTTTTTGCAGGACAACGCCCCTGCACACAAATCTCATGTTGCCATGCAAAAAATTCGTGATTTAGGGTTTGAATTACTAGAACACCCCCCTTATTCACCAGATTTGGCTCCGTCCGACTGTCATCTCTTTCCTCAACTGAAAAAAAGTTTAAAAGGTCGTAAATTTTCTCCCAACGAGGAGGTATTAAAAGCTGTAGAGGTCTGGTTTGCAGAGCAAGAAGAAACATTTGTTTTTGAAAGGTCTAGAGACGTTGCAGGTTCGCTGTAATAAATATATCCAATACGCTGCATTATTGTGACGTCAGAGTTGGGGGTAGGTCACGAAACTGAATCCAAACATTTGTTTCTTATGTAGTTTTGCACTGTGCTGAGTGAGTTTTTGTGGTCAGCCATTCTGAAAATATCGTAACTCGAATAGCAAACTCATATATGCTTCAGAAATAATTAGTGTTTGTAGGTTATGCCTTTTCGACCAATATATACTCCCCTTTGAGCACAATCCACTGATAGAGATGATAACAATAATGCTCTGACCAACAGGGTATAAAAAACTGAGGGGAATAGAAAAAAAACACCACTTCAAAATAATACCAATGCAAAACGCCATATACGATTTCTTTGTTTGGATTCAGTGCTATGTCATTTCTCAACAAAATGACAGATGTGACGTCGACAGTAATTATGTGTATTAAGATATGTTGAGTAATAAAATATTTTGACATTGAAATTTTGATTGGTTCTATAGTAGGCTGAGAATTTTTCAATATATCTCCGTATAACCAGTCCACAAAGTGTGTCAAAAAATTTCGAATATGCCTTTAACAAATTCCAACATTCTTCTCTGAAGTTGGGGGTTCCTCAGGAGTCCGTATTGGGGCCTATTTTATTTTTGATCTGGAATTGATGCATTCTGAATTTATCGCTTATTCAGATGATATTAGCAAAGAACACCGAATCCTCAAAATATTAATGCGAAGTTGCCTTAACCAATGCCTCCAACTTTTTAGTGATCACGAACTATTTTTGAATCCACAGAAAACTAAGATGATTCGTTTCCACAATTACCAGAAAACTTATTCATTTACAGTGAATAAAAAAGATAAAACCATATCAAATATCGATACCATAGTGAAATTTGTAGGCTTGCATGTAGACGAACATCTCTAAATTGAATTCTATTCACTATATGTTTAGGAATTTGAAAACTGTATTAGACAGAACACAACTCTGTCATATATACTTTGCAGAGGTTGAATTGAAATTGAGATATGGCATCCGCTAGTGGGGCATCTCAATCATGGCAAAAGATGTTTTTATCTCTCTTTATTTCAAAGTTTTGTCATTGTTCAATCAAATATCAAATGCAGCGTTGCCGTACTGACCAGATTATATCTACAACGAAGAATCTCCGTTCGGCGATGCAAAAACAAACGTTTTTTACATGCTTCCAACAAGCTGCAATGCACGTTTCAATTGCCATCTTATTGTTATACTTTTGATCCAAGACCGTATTTTTGGGTTTTCGTTGACATGAATATACCCGACAGAAATCAAAATCTAGCTGACGTGCTTATTGCATCCTTAAAAAATTGCGACATGGCAACAATGTCCTGATTTGAGGGAAAACATTACGAAAAGATGTTACCTTCAGTACTAATTGAGTATTATTCATCTAGGTTGTGTTACGGAGAGTGGGAACGACTGGGGAAAGTTGAATTTTTTCAACCAAAATACGTTCTGTTTGAAATATAATGAAACATCAATAACACTAGCCTCGAAAAATAATCTATTCGATAGATATTTAAACTCTTTAAACATAATGAGTTTGAGGAATCTTCCTTGTGTATTTTGCAGAGCTAAGATGTGCTTTTGGTACTCCTCTTCAACTCATTATGTCAAATCGAAGGTGACTCCACAAAAGCGTGGTACACCAAGCACTTTTAGTTGGAGGAATAGTAACTTGTAAAGTATATACGAGACAACGGCTAATCTTCTCCACAAAATCCAGCATTTAACCAATTATTGACCTTCTTGAATCCTATATTTTCATCAAAATTATTATTTTTTGTCGACCACCGACTGAAACCGATCTCAGCTTCGTTCGTAAAACCCCTCATTCCACAAATAATAGACCAGAAGCTGGTGACAGGTGACGTTCTCCCATTTTACACTGCATGCCTTTTTGAGGTTTGATAATCAACCCTAAATTATGAAAAATAGACGGTTGCCTGGCCGTCGCACGTGTGCACTTCATAAGAAAAAGAGCTTTTTTTTTGTGGAGAATTTTTGTATTCTTCCGCGATATTATACTGCCTGCCGTTGTTTTATACAGAAGTTCGAACAAATTGAAACGCTACTAATTAATGGCACGCAATCCGCAGCGGCCGAAAGGGCTCAAAGGGTTACGAAAAACTAAAAAAAAATTAAAGGCGACTTCCGTGTTTTCAAATTGCATGCCGATGTGAATAATTGAAGTTTTTGTAACGAAAACACATTGGGAAAAATTGGCATGCGCCCCTCGTCTGACCAACGGTGGAAAATTGCGGGAAAACTCTGTAAAAATTTAATACAGGTTTTACGTGATTCCAAACTGCATGCCATCAGAAAGATACGTCATTTGTATAATTTATCAATAGTAGGTAATTTGGCATGCACACCAGGAGATCGCAAATTAGAGGCATGCCTGACGAAAGTTGCAAGAAACACTGTGAAAATGTATGTGACTTTGTTTTGCGAAATTCTGGTGTGCATGCCAAATCGCCTACTATTATTTAATTATACAAATGACGTATTTTTATGATGGCATGCAGTTTGGAATCACGTGAAACCTGTATTAAATTTTCACAGAGTTTTCCCGCAATTTTTCACCGTTGGTCAGACGAGGGGCGCATGCGAATGTTTCCAGAGTGTTTTTATTACTGAAACTTCAATTCTTTACATCGGCATGCAATTTGAAAACACGGAAATTCCCTTTAATTTTTTCAATTTTTGGTGAACCTTTGAGCCGCCCTTTCAGCAGCTGCGGATTGCATGCCATTAATTAGTAGTGTTTCAATTTGTTTAAACTTCCGTATATTACAACGGCAGGCAATATAATATCGCGAAAGAACACGAACATTCTCCACAAAAAAGCGCTTTTTCCTATGAAGTGCACACGTGGGGCGGCCAGCAACCTGTCTATTTTTCATATATTATGGTTAATTATCAAAGGTAATACCACGACTGCTTCAAATTTTATGGATATTTTTTTCTTTTCCACGAAAACTTGTTTATTTGGAAAAAATATGAAAACAAACCGATTGATTAAATCACGAGTCCGTTAGGAGAGATATTTGGTTTGTTTGAATGTTTTTGCCTCAAGTAAAGAAGTTTGAGTGAATTTGAAGAACGATTTGTTTTTGGGAAGATTATTTTTTTCAACAATTTTCACTTTTTGTAATCTTTGTCTTTTTATTCATATCGTTTTGTAGCTGATAGTTTCTGATTCTGCAAAATGCTTCAAACTGATTTGGGAAGATTATTTTTTTCAACAATTTTCACTTTTTGTAATCTTTGTCTTTTTATTTTCTCATATTTGCTGCCCAGTCTTCCAGAATTCTCTTGATTAGTCATATAGTTTTGTAGCTGATAGTTTCTGATTCTGCAAAATGCTTCAAACTGATTTGGGAAGATTATTTTTTTCAACAATTTTCACTTTTTGTAATCTTTGTCTTTTTATTTTCTCATATTTGCTGCCCAGTCTTCCAGAATTCTCTTGATTAGTCATATAGTTTTGTAGCTGATAGTTTCTGATTCTGCAAAATGCTTCAAACTGATTTGGGAAGATTATTTTTTTCAACAATTTTCACTTTTTGTAATCTTTGTCTTTTTATTTTCTCATATTTGCTGCCCAGTCTTCCAGAATTCTCTTGATTAGTCATATCGTTTTGTAGCTGATAGTTTCTGATTCTGCAAAATGCTTCAAACTGATTTGGGAAGATTATTTTTTTCAACAATTTTCACTTTTTGTAATCTTTGTCTTTTTATTTTCTCATATTTGCTGCCCAGTCTTCCAGAATTCTCTTGATTAGTCATATCGTTTTGTAGCTGATAGTTTCTGATTCTGCAAAATGCTTCAAACTGATTTGGGAAGATTATTTTTTTCAACAATTTTCACTTTTTGTAATCTTTGTCTTTTTATTTTCTCATATTTGCTGCCCAGTCTTCCAGAATTCTCTTGATTAGTCATATCGTTTTGTAGCTGATAGTTTCTGATTCTGCAAAATGCTTCAAACTGATTTGGGAAGATTATTTTTTTCAACAATTTTCACTTTTTGTAATCTTTGTCTTTTTATTTTCTCATATTTGCTGCCCAGTCTTCCAGAATTCTCTTGATTAGTCATATAGTTTTGTAGCTGATAGTTTCTGATTCTGCAAAATGCTTCAAACTGATTCCGTATACATTTTTTGGATTTAGTTGTGTTTTGTTCAATATTCTCTTGGGTGATGGTACCAAATCGGTTTGTGTTAATTTTTCAATATACTTCGAAGCACTTCCCAGTCAACCAGCGAAGTCGCAGTAAGTGGCAGGGAAGTCAATTTAATGTCTCTATATGGATCAACTATGCGATTTTACAAATAAGTACCAGCGATTTCGCTTTGCGGACAATGATATGCAATAAATATTAACGTTGTGATTTCGCAAAATACCATTCAAAAGCAGTTAAAATCAATGCGATCTAGAGAAGTCCTTACGACTTTCACAATGTTACCACCATGCCACATATTTTTGACTGTTTTATATTAACGTTCATTTCGTGATATTTATTGAATTTTCAATAATATATTACTCGGGAAGTTCCATGGATTATGATATGGCGACTTTTTGGAGAAGTGAACAGCGCTTCTTTCGACACTAGCGGCAGAGGATATCAACTGGCAACGGCCGGCCCATGGCAGACATTTTGACTTTGTCGTTTGCTTGTAGCGCCATTGTTTGTTTAGTTTTAGAATTGTAAGTTGCTAACAAAACTTAATTATTATCGGTACTTCAAAAAGTTGTGTATTTTGTCGATATTCGTGCATAGTTCAGTCCCTTGGTGTAGAAAAGTTGCAAATTTTCTAAAGGTAAGTGAAACTTTTTGACTTCGTTTCGTAAAATAAACAAAATTATAGACATATTTGATGAAAGATTACGCGATTCATCTTCAAGTGGAAGGTGAGGTAGCAGCAGAGAAAATCTATACTGAAAACAACTATAAATAACTGAAAACGTTATTGATTATGATTAGGATAGATACTGAAGGGCCATGGGCTTCTAGATGTGCAGATGCAAATCGAAATAATAGTAGAAATAATTATAATAACATTTGATAGACAGATGTGTGATATTTTTGATCCATTCTCATGCCCTCAAATTATACAAGGTGGCTAAAAATTATTTTAGTGAAAATGAGCAACTAAAAATTATGAAAATTCAATAGTTGTTTTCTGTTGAATACTTGCAAACGAAAAATGTATAGGTCTATGCGGATATACCGTCAAGTAGGGTCGTTCACTCTTCTTTGATGAGAGTATTAGATAATTTTTTCCACCCCCACTTCATAATTTTGAAAAAGCTCAGTTTTCCGATTCCTGTTGCTGTGTTCTCTAAATAAAAGGAGGAGTAAAACTATTGAAGATTATGTAGTGCTTTTAGGATAACGCGCATTGAATGTATTCCCCATACTACTGCCTTAAAATAGCGCAGCAACTTATCCTCAACTTTTCATTTCAGGTTTGTGGAGGCTACGTGCAATGAAGAAAGTTTTTTTTTGTTTTTTTTTTTGAAGACTATGTTATTATTTTGTTGTTTTACGTTATTTTATATTAGTAATAATAAATGTGTTGAAAATTATATCAAATTGCTTTCCGTTTATTCATTCCAGAGAAATTCCCAGATCTACATTTATTTCATCAATTTGGTAAATATAAAAGGAATGCTTTTAAAAGTTCAATGCAGTGATTACAAATGTGTACAATCATTTAATTTCCATGAGAGGTGCATTTGAATTCCATTTAAATATTTATAATCTTTCAAAAAACCGTTGCTTTGTGAATTCGCTTTGAGGCTGTCTATAGAATCTTAAAAATGTACGCTTCGCGACGTCTTGGGTAGTTACTGGCGATGAGCGTGTTTGCGGACATTAAGCACTCGCAAATAATTACTAGTGTCTCCATTTTGTATCCACATGGCGAAGTCGCAGATCCCAATAGTAATTCTTTGCAACTTCTATGCGATGGATTCTGGTTCACTGGGTTAAAGCTGTCAATAATGACAAATTCAGAGTAGAATTTTGACGTTTCAATGTAACAAGGTATTATCGATGAAGAAGCAGTTTTATCAGTATAATACCGAATAATTGGCCAGAATAATGCACTGCTATTAGTTGAAACTACCCAATGTCAGATTTTGACGCGTGAAAAAAAATAATCAAGCCTTAAAAAGGCATGCAGTGTAAAATGGAAGAACGTCACCTGTCACCAGCTCCTGGTCTAAAAACCACACACCAAGATCTACCAACGGAAAATCATTTGTAAAGAACGCGTTTTTTGCCGCGATAAATTTTTTCCACTTATCAATTGCTCTCGATTTCCATCCTCGATACTCCTACTTGAACGTCTTATCGCGCCGGAACAGACGCTCTTTCATCAATCAAGAGAGGGCTATCAACTGAACGCTATCTAGAACGCACTGAAGGCATTTCGGAGTTCGGCAGCTACTTCGTTAGTGTGCAGGCAACTGGATTGGCTGAATGTCTATTTCTGATACATAATGCATTTATTTGTCTGAATTCGATTCATTCCAAAAGAGCTGCTACCTTTTTCAAATACCATAACCTCTTCAGTGAGAATCAACAAGGCATTGAAACTGCACTATTTGAATTAACTGATCATATTTATAAAAGTCTAGATGATGGTGATATAGCCTGCGGTATTTTCCTAGATCTTACTCGAGCTTTCGACTGCATTGATTTCTCTATTCTTCTAAAAAACCTTTACCATTATGGAATCCGAGGGATTGAATTAAACTGGTTTGAATCTTAAAGCAACGCATGCACTTAAAATTAGAGACCTGGAAACTGGGCAGAAGGTGCAGTCGAGGGCTCTGGATGTCAGTCTGGGAGTACCACAAGGAAGTGTCTTAGGTCCACTCCTTTTCATAGTCTATTTCAATGATTTTGCTATGCTTGCTGAGCATCAACCTTTCCAGAAATAACACGAGTGGGAAGCTCAATAATGGAAATGGTTCAGGAACTCTAGACTCATTTCAAACCCCAACAAAACAAGAGCTGTCCTGTTCAAAACAAACCAGTACCTGACTACTCCCGACCAAATCGGACTTAACGGAAAAGAAATCTGTTTTTCTGACCACATCAAATGTCTAGGAATCACAATAGATGAAACATTGAAATTCTCTTACCACACTGATTACCTTGCTAAAAATCTTAGCCAAATATGCTTTGGGTTGAGAATCCTGAACAAAAACTCAAATAACTCGATTGCTAGAACTTTTTATTTTGCAAATTTCTACTCGAGAGCAAGATACGGTATATTTTCAAAATCCAAAAAAGAGTTATACGAATACTGAAAACCTTACCTTTCAGAGAATCCTGCAAGAGTCATTTCAGATCACTGGAATTCCTCACTATACCTGCCTTATACATCTATGAATGCATTAAATTTATTTTCCACAACAGACATTACTACAATGAATATGAAATATCTCATCCATACAACACCAGACATTCCACAAACCTTAATGTACCGTCTCATCATCTGTCACTACTCGAAAGTGGAACCCTATATTCATCTATAAAAATTTATAATCACCTACCCCCAGATATTAAATCAAAACATGATTTTCAAGCAGTGAAAACCTATATTGAAGCTACTGATTGAGCTGGAACCTTATTCCGTTGAAGAATACATCAGTCGATTAATTTGAAGTAACCCAAATATTATGACTCATTTTGTATCTTTCCATTTGACTGGCTGTTACATTTTTTCTATATAATATGTGCAATAAATTTATTATTATTATTATTATTATTGAAAAGTTCATATACGAGGATGTATTGATATCTAGTTAGCCTAGACCAGTTCCCTGCATAAACAAAATATTGCGTTACCATAGCAACGAACAATAACTTACTAGAAGTGTCAGTGTAAAGTTTGACGTCAAAAAAGTAAACCATTAAAGAGTTAAGCAGATTTACGAAGATATGCTTAATACCCTTGGTGATCAATGTCCTTCGTATGCGACCGTGAAAAATTGGACTGCAAGCTTCAAAAGAGGTAAATTTTCCATTGAATATGATGACCGATCGGGAAGGCCAGTTTCTGTGCCAGTACCCGAAAATATCGATGCAGTTCGTGACATGATTTCAACAGACCGACGAATTGGGCTAAAACGGATATCTGAAGCACTGAATATTTCATACGAACGCGTTCACGTCAATTTGGACATTAGAGAAATTGCTGCGAAATGGATCCACAAATGTTTGAATGTTGACCAAAAACGTGCAAGGGTAGTAGCATCGCGTTCGATCTGTGCTCGATTTGAAAACGATGTAGACTTCTTAAACCGAAATGTTTACTATGGATGAGACTTGGGTACATTTCTACGATCCGAAAACAAAGCAACAATCGATGGAATGGCGACACTCCGGTTCTCCAAGACCTAAGAAGTTTCGTGTCCAAAAATCTGCTGGAAAAGTTCTTGCTTCAGTTTTTTGGGATTGCTATGGAGTAATCATGATTGATTTTTTGGATAAGGGTAGAACAATAACTGGAGATTACTATTCGACATTACTGACCACTCTACGAGAAAAAATTAAAGAGAAAAGACGCGGAAAGCTATCCAAAGGTGTTTTGTTTTTGCAGGACAACGCCCCTACACACAAATCTCATGTTGCCATGCAAAAAATTCGTGATTTAGGGTTTGAATTACTAGAACATCCCCCTTATTCACCAGATGTGGCTCCGTCCGACTGTCGTCTCTTTCCTCAACTGAAAACATGTTTAAAAGGTCGTAAATTTTCCTCCAACGTGAAGGTAATGAAGGCTGTGGAGGTCTGGTTTGCAGAGCAAGAAGAAACATTTTTTTTGAAAGGTCTAGAGACGTTTCAGGTTCGCTGTAATAAATGTATCCAATTAAGAGGAGAATATGTTGAGTAATAAAATATTTTGACATTGAAATTTTGTTTGGTTCTAAGTTCTATAGTAGGCTAAGAATTTTTCAATATATCCTCGTACTTATAGGTCCGGTAATGCTTCGTTTTTGTGATACGAGGTGTCAAAATCCCCAAAAGAAATCGTCGTTTTCGTAACATTATTATTATTATTAAATTGATTTTGATAACAATTCTAAGACCGGAATAGACTATTCATATGGAAAAAATAGCAGTAACCCCACAGAGCTTGGTGGTTTAGTAGTTGAAATGTTTTATTTTGTTGTCCCAGAGACTTAAAATAGGTACAGTGATTTTTATGATTTTTCTCAAAAACAAACCAAGATACGAAAAAAATTCTGAACATCAAAAAGATGTGATTTTAGTTGCTCGATGTGAAACAAATACAAAAATTTCAAGAAAATTGGTGGCGCACATTTTTTCTGTAAAAAATATTGGTTACGGTGCCTTCCGGGACGCCGCTGGACATGATACTTTCGATATAGTTAGGGATAAATCAGCCCTTACGATACTCAATAATACTGCCCGATTTCAATAAAATCGGTCGAAGGATTTTTTAAGATATTTACGAAAATATCGATTTCTTTCAAAAAATTTGACACCCTGTATCTTATAAACGAAGCATTACCGGACCTATATTTATATCAACTTTTAGTCTTAGAATCATCCAGTTTGGCCACGTACTTGAATAACACTATGTATACAGAGTGTTTATTAAGTACTCGTACAAACCTCAAAGGGGCAATCTTAGACTAAATTCAAGATGAAAAGTTCATGTGAATATGCGTCCGCAAATGTTTCGATTCGGAGATACAAGGTGTTGAAGCTGAGATTTTATTTAAAATTTTTTGAAAAAACTTCCGAAAAATAGTTATTTCTGTTGCGTAAAATGAGAATCGGGAATTCATGTTGAAAGTAATAGTTCAAACTGTACTATCAATTATTATTTGAATAATTGAAATTGTTTTATGATGAATAATCAAGTGATGATTGACTCTGTTAGAAATAAATCCTTCAAAAAGTAATATTTTATGTTTATTTTGTGAATAATTCTGTCAATGAAAAAAGGAAACATTTACGCATCAATATAGATGCAGAAATGTCAAGTGTTTTTGACAGTTGTACAAAAATGAATTTATTCCATAAATATGGACCACACTGTATGTCTCTATGTACTAGGAACAATTCGTCGATCGCCTATAATAATCATTGGAAATCCAGTTGAAAAGAAAGAAAAAAATGTTGCGCTCCTCACTTGCAACAAAACAAGAATAATACCAACTCTGGTAATTGGATGTTTTTCTTTTCATTATTCGCATTGAGCTATTCTTCCCTCATCCCTTCTTTCTCTTTCATCGAAATCTGTCGAGCGTCAGAAAAGCAATAGCTGTCGCATCTTATTGGATTTACTTTTGTATCAATAAGAAGTAGCATTTATTTTCAAAAGGGTTCCTCTGACATCGTTATTGTGTGCAAAATAAATGCTTGCGATATTCCCTCGATACTCTCTCTTTAAACAACTTCTTTCTTTGTATTTTTGCGCGCTTACCCAGACACAGCTCTCTGCCCTGAATTGGCTTTTTAATGGTTGATGGATGAGGGTTTCTGTTTAGCTTTTCTGTCGAGGCGACAGTAGCATAAATCTGTGATTGTACGTATGGTATTTAATGAGAAAAAAAAATGAATGATATCTTGATAGAGAATCATTATGAGAAGTTATATTTCCCACCAAATAAATATGCAGGGTGTCAATTTGAAAACTTTCCACCCTTAATATTTTCCTTCCAGTAAACACTATGAGGAATCTAAAAAACAGGTCAATTTTCTCCGATTACATTGACAGGTGATTTTTCTTTATAGCAACTAAAAAAAAATCTCAAGTGCGATATTTTAGACTGCCTGGAATTTTTATATTTTCGGTATTAAGCCAAGATGGACATTCCGTTTAGAAGTAATCAGAATCAATAACTGTACGTTTTTTCTTGGTTTTAGAAACTGGAAGGATAACTATTACCAAATCGCTACGATCTCAGTCTTTACATACAACAATTATTGTTCATAAAAATAGATGCCTTAGCTTTATGTTCAATATATCTGACTCCAGATTCACATCTTTCACTTCAAATATCAGATTTATCACTTGATTTTAATCATATCCGTGTTGTCAAAACTCGCAAATATCCCGAAATTAAATCGAATACCTGCCTTCCCCCAACAGTTTCCTAGATCCCCGCATAAATTTCAATTGCAGCTCCTTAATAACGGAAGTTCATCGCTGACACCTACAGGAGTTGATCTGCAGGGGCTTATGAAACTCTTGCTATGCTCTCGCTGACATGAGATTAATTAAGGACCCGTTTGACACTCTATCTCGACTTAATATTCAATTAATTCTCATAACCTACTTTAATTAATCATATTTTCTCAACGGGGAGGTTTGCGGGAAAAAGAAAAAATGGAAGGCTGGAGTGAGATTTGCTAGGGTTCGTTAGTGAAAATTACAGGGTGTGGCAGAATATTCAGACTGAAAATGTCACTGATAACATCTATTTCCAAAAGAGGCACTCTGTATAATACGCAAAATCACAGACGAGTATCCAACCTCCCATAAATATCGAAAATATTTTATCAAACCTAACAAGAAATCCAACGCAATTACTTCGATACACTCACTCTACTGAAGAATTTTTTTTTAAATGTGTCTGGAAAATTCATGATTTGTTCGAAGCTTATCTCCAAAATCGAACACAAGGTGTTCAAATCATAGAGTAGAAAATATGCGAACTCAGTCAAGATCGACACCTATGCCCAATGGAATTTGAGTACCCCAGGGCTCTGTTTTGGGGCCGTTGTTGTTTTTATTTCATATTAACGAGTTGCCTGTAATTTCACCAGGAGCCTTCTCTTGTTTATATGCTGACGACACAACACGTTGGTCCGAAAAAATAATGAGGTGATTGTACCGGTTAGCATTCACTCCACTCATCAAAGTCTCTATGGCTGGTTGCATAGCAATTTTTTAAAATTCAACACACGCAAAACATGTCTTTTTGAAATCTCATCGTAAAAATAGAACAGATCTAGATATAATTATAAATAATAAAGCAAAAGATCGTCTTTGAATTCACAAACTATACTGATTTCGTCAATTTGATCCGATTGGTGTTCGCAGAATTGCTCTATCTCAAACCGTTCGCGATTTAAAAAGTTCGTTTGAAGTTAAGAGGTGTTGTTTCCTACCAAATATTTTTTCCATATTTTTTTTCTCTTTGTTATGGTAAGAATCGATCTTTCTTGTATTTGCTTACTGAATTTGGATACGATTCCGAGTCATATAGTTACGGAACCTTTTTACCAAAATTTTTATAATAATTGCTTACCGACCTATTCGATTCGATTCTATTGAAATGGCCTTGTTTCGAAAGCTTCCCATCAATCAAGTACCTAAAATAATCTCACAAAATGATTATTTATGTAAGGATTGTTTTTACAACTGGAGAGGATATTTCCTTTGTGTGTGACATTTTAAATAATGTTTCTGGTCTTATCATGCTATCTGTACATTTGGTTACATCTATAGTAATACAATTCAAGAATTTAGAAAAGTCATTGACACTTTTTGCAATATTCCCTCTGATTGATGTTTTCCATTTGAGATATGGAGCTACCATTTTTTGTAGCTGACGAGTTAATCGATACTTCATCATACGCTCTCTATTTTCATTACAAAAAACAATGATTTCTCTATCCAAATGTACAGATAATCAACCCCCACCTTTCGCACAATTTCATCATCACATTGCCCATCACTATGCTTTCCTCAAATATACAAAGGTGAAAAAGGGGTGAGTTTGAATGACAATATCGGTGTCATAACTTCCAACCCTTCCACACCTCCTGTCGTATTTCCAATTTCGGGCACATTTGATGACATAGGAGCACCCCGTGTTGTTAATCAAGAGCAAGTTATGGGTATCATTAGGAGACGCGTCAATTTCGCCAACAGATGGCGCAGCGAGAGACACGAAGCTGCCATGGCCCAGCCTGACAGAGCCGTGCAGGAACGAATGAATTAATGGTGACGAATTTTCATTAGGATCAATTTATCGGGGTCGGATAATGGATCGTTTGTGTTTTTACTGTCCGGGGAATTGGGTTTCTTATGTGTTCATCTCGGTTTGATACTCCAGGGACATCGGAGAGAAAATGTGTGCGGTTGACTCACTTTTGGTTTATTTTGGGATAAGGAATGAGGTTTATTCTGATTGTTTGTTTTCTTGAATCAGTACTACTGGTCTCAATTTATCATTCTTGAATGAATAAGCTTCAAGGTATTTTTTTAACAAGCTTTATTTATTGTCTCATCAACTTTCACACTTATTTTTTTCTAATGAAGACATTCCTACTATTAACTTTATTCCTGTTCCAGAGTTCATCTCTGGTGGAAGTGCCAACTGAAGAGGACTCGCCAACACACCCTCCACCACCAAAGCCTCATCAGATGGTGTGAAAAACGAAACAGGCACTACACTCTGCACTTGACATGGGGAAGCACAGACACCAACGCATGAGGTGAGTACCTTTCAGAATATTTGTCGGCCCTCAATATCGACATTATCAATAGAGGAAAAAAAACACCTGTATAAATGCGATCAGACAAGAGGTTCTCGACATTACCCTTGCCGATCCATTTATGACTAATTACATTCACAACTGTCATGTTTCTGATGTCTCCTCTAGATGGACCATCAGCACATAGTGTTCGACTTGGAGACACCGGAAACACGCTTCCGGGTTGAAGTGGGCGTTACAGGGCCAAATTTCAGGCTGTCAAAACCCCTTGGCAAGACCCCAACCATCTTTCAAGCAAAAGTTCGTGCTATAGAGATCTGTGCCCAGGAATCCCTTGAAAGGGGAACCCCAAGGGCAGAAATCTTTATAGTATCAGGTAGCCAAGCAGCATTAAAAGCTCTGAAGTCACACACTTGTGAATCTAAGCTGACTTGGGACTGTAAAAAAACCCTGAGACTAAACAATCAAGTAACCCCGATGTGGGTGCCAGGTCACATAGGAATTAAAGGCAACGAGGCAGATTGCCTTGCCAAAGAAGAGACCTGATTTGGTCCGCGGCGGGGCAGGCACAAGACATCCTCAAGACAAAGACGACATGTTGGTTCCTCCGGCACTTTTAGTCTTGTCATGTAATGATTCAACCGACAGTGGCCTGTGAGTAGGCCTTTTAGACTTCGCTGGTCATCCCTACTGGAGTCTAACAGTGTTTTGGTCAAATTCTTCGGGGAATGAGCCAATCCTGGTATGTTTCGCCCATAAGTTTAATACTTTCCTTCCTTAGATATTGATCGATACGAGCCAAGTGCCTTTGAATGCCGCTTTACTGTCTGTGAAAATTCTGAATGATCTTTTTGTGAGGTCCGTTTCTTCCAGTCTTTCTACACTTTTCTGCACGATTCTGTAAGTTGTCCTCTTTCTCCAGGAAGATGAGACGAAAGGATAGGTTTTATGGAATTTCCATAGCTGCTGACGGTTTGATGTTGATGGTTCCAGTGATCGCCAGACCAGCCTGACTCTGTAAACTTGAGAGTTCCACCTGGGCCGTTCGCTGTGAAGGTTTTGGCCACCAGGCAATGGCACTGTATGTGATCATTGGTCTAACAACCATTATGTATATCCAGTGGATTTGTTTGGGACCTAGGCTCCAAGATTTTCCACAAATCTTCAAAATTTATTTTCCTGTTAAAGGGTACTTTCACAGTTTTACTGGAGTTGACAGACATCTGTTCCCTCTGACACCAACTGTGTACGTCCTCCAACTTTCTTTGGAGGGTATTAGAGGATTAGAGGATATCTTTCCCGACGTGGTCCTTGCTAGAATGTCGAAGTCCTCTCGAGGATATTGAGCAGATTGTCTATCAGGAGTGACCATGAAGGGGGGGAAAGTACCCCACTTTGTGGGCATCTCCTGGAGACCCTGAACCTACTGACATCATCTTAGAGAGATGTAGTGGCAGTCCAGTTCACGAGCATGGTGTAGATCCAGCCTGATCTAATAGAGTTTGGTAGTGCGTTTTCGAATGCTCTTTCGATATCGAGAAATATGGCCACCGCACTCTCCTTGTTTTTGAGTGATTGGGTGATTTTTTCTACAAGGTTATGTAATCCTAAATCTGTCGATTTGCCGGTTTGGTAGAGATACTGGTGATTGTTCAGGGGGAGCGTGCAAAGATCGTTTCGTCTGATATGTCCGCTCAGGATCCTTTCAAGTCCTTTTGACAGGAAGGATGTTAGGCTGATTGGTCGTCCCGATTTGGGATGTGGGTCTGTGCGACACACTTTTGGTATTTACAGGGCAATTCAAATTCGACCCCCACCATTGAGATCTCCTAAACTACAGGAGATACGTCGAAGCTTAAATTGGGACAAAGTTGCGTATTCTGGTGCTTAACAAAATACTGTTTCGAAACTTGGAAAATTCCGAGTATTTCCGGAAATATCGGGAAAAAACTGAAAATCGCAATTTTCGTTTTTATTTTTTTTATCGTTATTTGACAACATAGCTCAAAACCAAAAGTACATTTTCTTCGATACTTTTTTTCAGCTACACGTTTTCATGTTCAGATGTACTATCCGACGTTTCGTCTTCTGGCATTCATCATCAACATTTTTTTCTGTTATGGGCGCCATATTGTATTTTTATACAAAAAAATAGTGATTCTCATTCTGAGTTCATTGACGTATAATTCATGATTTGCACTTCTGAAACCACAGATATTGAAAAAAACAACTTCATCTGAGATGGTCATGACTCCATCGAACAATTTTGTTTAATAAACACTAGTTGTCAGAACTCATTAAACATCATAAGTTTGCACAAATACTTCAATCGAAATGTCCTCATTCTCAAATGAAGAAAAACGAGATGTGTTGAAACTTTATTATAAATTTGATAGGAATAGTACGAAAATAGCACAAATTTATTTTGAATTATATCCGGAAAGACAAAAACCAAGAATGAAATATGGAAACAGAATGGAACAAAATATTAGACGTAACTTATTAGCCGAGGTAAAATAATTGTTCATTCCATATTCGAAAAAGTATAATTATTTTTGGTACTTTTTTAGATACATGCAGATCCTTCCAAATCAACACATCTCTCGGCAGAAATGGATGTGCCACAGACGAGCGTTTGGAGGGAATTCAAAAAAAGTGGTTTGAAATGTTATAAGATACATATTTCACAAAAATTACATCCAAGTGATCCTGAGAGAAGGATGGAATTTTGTAGCTGACTCTCGAATAGGGAAGACCCTACAAACTTCTTGAAAAACATTATTTGGACCGACGAAAGTACTTTTTCGAACTGTGGTGTTTTTAATAGAAATAATGGGCACATTTGGAGTGAAAATAATCCACGACACTTCAGAGAAGTCAGACCACAAGTTCGGTTTCGTTTGAATGTGTGGGCTGGAATTTATGAGGACCGAATACTTGGATCTCATTTCTTCTCTAATACTTTGAACGGGGAAACCTATCTTCGGTTCTTAAGAAACGAATTTGAAGAATATATGGATACGTTTCCCCTTGTTAATCAAAACAGCTGCTGGTTTCAGCATGACGGGGCTCCTCCACACAATAAAAGAGCAGTTTGCGAATATTTACACCAAGATTTCCTAATAGGTGGTTAGGAAATTCTGGACCAGTGAGGTGGCCGGCAAGGTCACCTGACCTTACAGTTTTGGATACTACAGAACAGAATCTATGGAGAGCAAGAATATGACACAGTAGATGAACTTAGAGACAATATCATCACGCAATTCAGGTCTGTCAGAAGAAGGGATATTGTTAGGGCTGTTCTTAATTTGAGACGACGAGCTCGGTTATGTATTCGGTTGTTTATTAAACAAAATTTTTCAAGTTTCAAAACAGTATTTCGTTAAGCACCAGAATACGCAACTTTGCCCCAATTTAAGCTTCGACGTATCTCCTGTAGTTTAGAAGATCCCAATGGTGGGGGTCGAATTTGAATTGCCCTGTATACCACCCTAGCCGCCAGCCAACTGGGTGGTATATAATTTCACGCCAGACTTGCTCTATACAGTTTAATTGGGACAGGTAGAAATGTCAAAGTTTGATCATAAAACAACAGCAAACGAAATGTGTGTGCGAAATTTCAATATGCCTAACGTTTCTACATGATTTTTGTAATGATGAATATGTTCCAGTCTCAGGTAGGTACAGTTTTATGAATGTCTTTATCAAATTCTACTGAACTTTAGCTCATAAATAAATCGATTCATAAAGATTCATATCGTGCTGTTGCAGTTTGACGAAATTTTCACATTTCTGTATTCGTTATCGAACTGCAATGCTCACGAAGTGAGAACATACGCGATGAAAAGTCGGTGATGAACCAACCGCCTTCAGAGCTTATGAACATCTCGAATACCAGAAAGGCGAATAAAATCCATCTTAGGAGTTTGAACAAAACCATTTCCATTCAAGTCGAAGGCTTCGAAGGGGGAATCGGCCGTTTACACGTCGATAAATTGGAGAGGACGTAAAAAGGATTCAATTCGGCTGAGCTACAATTGAGAAACCATATTGAACGGTCTTTCGAGGAATGTACGGCGATGCATCCTGCAATCCATTATGCGATCGGGAATTTTGCTGGAGTTAATGCCGGTTTCAGAAAAAGCTTTGTTATTCTCGAGGTTCGTTTCGAGTTTATTCGTTTTTTCTGGGTCTCACCTTAATCGCTCTGAGATTTTCATTGAGCAAGTTCATGGCATAGTTAAATTGATGCCTTGGTATTTGCACCCATGCTAGAGTACTTCTATAATTTGTTTTTTCAAATGCGGCCATAGCATTCAAGTTAGGATAGTAGTAGAGGCGTTACATACTACTCACAACATCAGCTATTGAATATGCTTCAATGAGTTTGCTGGTTTTGAAACCTTCCGATTATTCAATAATTTAAGGAGAAGCTGTTCAATTCACCCAAACACTGTATTTGAAAATTGGGCATCGTCAGAAACCATGTTAGCGAATGAGTAGTCATTGCGTCGCTTAAAACCACCCCCACCACTTCCAGTTTTAGCCTCGCCCCGATCTGCCATCAGCCAATCTGAAAGCGCCAAGTTAACACGTGGCATACCTACCACTATCATCTGATATTCATCACCTGTCATTCGTCTCTGATCCTCTGATCGTTGGTCACTTATCATCTGTCATCCGTCACCTTTTACATACTATCATCTGTCACTTACCGTAATGTAATATCGGTGTAGGGATTATTCATGCCATTTGAGCATAGTTAAGGGTCATTTAGTACCAGTTTGAACATATGAGAACGATTACAACCATAACCATAATGGAGGTAATAGATTAACCCGAAATGTCATCGAGTGCAAAGTGCTTTTTTCGTTTATGGACCAAAGAGTTATAAAAAACATATTTGTTAATGTCGACCAGTCACCTAACACCTGTCATCTGTCAATATCACATGTCGTCCCTCACCTATCAAATGTCAACTTTCACCGCTCATAAAATACCAATATTTTGATCTTTTTCGTGTATACATAATTATTGTTTTCAACAAAAACAGTAGAGGACTCTGTAGTTGAAATATTTAATAGGAGCATTGGGTCAAGAATAGAACCCTGAGGAACTCCTCAGTTGGTATTCTCAAATTTGGCTATTTGATTTGGTTCAGACAAATAAGATTTGAACCAGAGTGATCTAAGAAACCATGCTGTTGGAATTTGAGCAAAAGTATTCTTTAATTTAAATCAAACATTCCAAAAACGTTTACAAAATATTGAATTAGTGTGAATGATCAACTTGAATAATTTTTAAGTCTATTCATCAACATGATTCAAATATAATAAAAAAATAAAGAGCACACAAATAAATTAAGATAACCAAGTGAAATATAATAAAAATAAATGTACCTTTGATTTGTAGTTGACACAGCATCCTTCAAATTATGTGACGACAATGGGAGTGGAATTGAAGGGTATATTCCATAATTCTGTATTCAATGCTACCAAATTGTCTTCTCATTTGCAGATCGTATGAGAATGTTCCAACATACTGCGGTCTTCAGTTCTTGTATTATCAACATGCATCTGTTTATGTTTTGGTTATTATCTCTCAGCAACTTCGTTTCATTCTAGAATATTCGGTATTAGAACATACACTGTTCACACAGTTTCCTTCTTATTTCATTTGGAAATTTCTTCGTGCTCACGTCATTGGATCTGTAGGAGTTGGATTTCCCACAAGCCCTTATCACTTCTCCGTCCAGTTGTAGAAATACACCGGGCGTGAGAATGACATGGGTCAAGATAGGCCAAAATTATGATTCCGCAGATGACGTTATCGGGCACAGTCTTGTCCTGGTAGGCTGTTTAATATCGAGCAATATTATCATAGCAGGATTTTTCCATCATTAAATATCTATATATACAGTGTTTTCAAGGTGTTGTTTTGATGGCGATCTAAATACTTGCGTGCCCACCCTGCATGAGGAATTTGTGTCTATCGACGTTCACACCTTGCGTGAAAAACGCAGGAAGAGCATGAACGGAATTAGGATATGTTCAATTTTAAATAATGAAAGAAACAGTGAAAAATACTTCGAGAATATTTGAAAAACTCAAAAGACATTATAATTGATAAAATTGTTACAGAACCAGGTAAAATATAACCTTGTCATATAAATGCAAGCAAAAGGCGCATATCTGAATTATTATGCAGTTTTCAGACAAAAGGGTCAAAAATTCATATGCGTGTAAATGGCACGTGCTTCAAAAATTCTGGATGGGTACGCATGTATCTGAATCGGCATTCAGTATGATGCAGACACAAAAAACTTGATAAAGAAATATAGGTTTCTTTTGAGCCATGATTGTTTTTGTGAAACCATTTATGTTTTTCATTCAAAGTGAAAATATGTACTACTTGTTTTTGGTCTCGTTTCAAAAAGTTGCAACTTGGCAATTCCTGTATTACTTTTGGATAATGCAGGTTTCAGAGAGTACTGAAAAATTAATACATTTCTTGCATTGATACAATCACACTCAATGAAGTTTTTTAGGAAAATTCATAAAATTACCATTAGAATACTAAAGCCATAAATTGACTTCTGCATTTTGTTCGGAAAAATAAAATGCTCAAGTAGACCGAAACTTTTGTCAAATTCTGCATCAGCCTATCAAACTGAAATCTGATGTGAGTTATTGTGAATAACTCCTTACATAACTAGCATCTCACATTTTTTTTTGTTTCTCAAATTCACAATGAACATAATATATCAATTTGTGTAATTATTGATACTTCGTGAAAATTCATAATTACCCCTATGAAATGAGTAGAAAAACACATGTATCTAATTTCAGCTAGGTATTTTATTATTATTACGACTAGTCAGTGATTATACTTGATATAAAACCCAAAACCAGCCGTAATATTAAAATACCTAGTGGAAATAAGACATTGTTTTTCTATTCATTTAATAAAAGTGAAAATAAATCAATATTGCTGAGAGCTCATTCTCAGCCGATTAACACAATATTTTCAAAAAATAATTATCAGTAAGTTCTTTGCAGACTTTCATAAAAGTTGACCAAAAATTGCGTACAAGTTTTAATATAATTCCAAGTAGATTTCCTGGTAACTTCAGTAATAACTACATCAAGTTGTCTGTAAAATTGCAAATTACAGGTTTACTTTTTCAAATTAACCGAGAAGAATATGCTATCTCTGAAAAAAAACTTGATGGAAGTTATATGTTAAGTTTATCCTCACAAAACTAATTTGTTTAGTGGGAAGTGTCAGTCTTTCTGCTTTATAACTATACTCAGTGTAACTAATAATGAATAACATGCACGTAAACACAACAATACTTTTATCAAACATCTTCCACCTTATACATTTTTTTAGAGCTTGTATGCCCATATGCGACATAACGATACAGAATATCTAATTTTCTCGGATTATCAACACGACTATCAACCTGGAGAATCCTGTCATACTGCATTCCATAGCCTAGTCGACAGTATTGAGAAATCTGTATCGAATGCTTAGTGGCTTAAGCCATGCTTAGTGATACAGGCCTCCCCATTTAGGCACAAGACGGGTATAATAGTCAAGAGAGGGTACTATCCCCACTACTGTGGAACCTCAAAGTAGAAATCCTCCTTATATATCTAAGGGCTGACGATATCGTTAGCCCCTTCCATCAGAAAAAGTATCATTGAAACCTACAGAGCTCTTCGTATCTATAGTGAGAGATTACAGATGTCTGGAAAGACTAAATACTTGGGGTTCAACTTGGACTCAAAGCTCATCAGGAACAACCGTTTGGAAAAGTGCTGACAAGTACAAGGACATCATAATTACTGGCCAGGCTTTCCTTTGGCAAAACACGGGGATTTGGACTCGAAAACTACCTTTGGTGGTCAAAGTTAAAACAAGTGACAACCAGAAGGAGTCTGACTAGTTAACAGGCTGTCCAAGCTTTGAGTCATTGGTACTGTGTCCAACACGTCGACAACCTTGAGGTGACTTTAAACCTTCCTCCATACTGCATCCAGGCTAAAGTGCCTGGGCCATTGGAGGGGCAACAACCAAGGCCACTAAAACATAATAAAGGTCATAAAAGTCACATGTGGCATGCCTTCGGATAGAAGTCCTTTGATGGAATATACACACCATCATAGAAGATGGAGAAGCCTCATCAAAGGCCAATGCTGTCAAGAGGGCTTCTATAGCAAGCAAAAGGGTAGTGGCTGGAATATAAGGGGAGAGACCAAGGCAGGACATGAGTCTGAGCCTTGTATTCCAAGTTTGCACAACAGAAATTCCAAGAAGGAACCCTAAAAACCAACACAGCTATTCTCTCCAAATAACAGAAGGCAAAAAAGTCCCTGCGATCATGCATAATGTTATTCTCGGAAGACACACAGACCCTCTAATGATCTACAAGCACAGAACGAGGAGAAACTTGTCTATAATAAAAGCCATTATAATCCATTTTTTTCGTTAGGAATTTCCCAGTCAGGTCTTTAAAGCTTCGATACTTCCGAAAAGCCGTTAGGTAATTTACCCCAATATCCTCTTTCCACGTCGTGGGGTGACTGACTGAATCGCCCTTTACGTTTCTGCTAAATTATGACAATTTTCATCTGGATTATGATTATTCATCGAACAACATTACTACCGGTGGAGATACCCAACTAAGTTTTTCTTCAGAGCGGAAAAACGTATAAGGGGGCAGAAATTCAAAAAGAATACCTGTTCCTATCTACCCTCGGCTCTTACGATTTTATCTAAACATTCCAGGATTTTCCTTTTCGTGAGATCCAGAAATGAAAAAAAAATCGATAAAAGTATTATTGTGTTATACCTGTATGTTGTTAATTATTTAACAAGTATCAGCCTTTAGGGTAACTTAATGAATGACATGGATATATTCTTGCACTACTGTCGAATGTTAACCAAAGTTGGTTGCTAGAAAATGACAATATCCTAAAATTTAGGCACTTGAAAACCAACTAAACGCTGTTCTGTCTGCCTCTCAAAAACAAACCCCTTTCAATGGCAAGCTGCAAGCACTATCAGGTGGTCTGTTGTGGTTCGGTTTCCCACAAGCCCTTATCAGTTCTCCGTCCAGTTGTCGAAATACACCGGGCGTGAGAATGACAAGGGTCTGGAAGAAAACGCGCGTCTTCTGTCTTTTCGGACAACACGATATTTCACTTACGAAAGAGAGCGCTGTAAAGGGGTTGGGGGCAGACAGACGATTCCATGTAGCGGATGAATTCTAGATGGAGTTGCTTGTTCCATTTAGAGTTTATCTTTGTTTCATGCCGAGCCTTTGTTTTCAATCAATTAGGGTAGGTGGAGGTCCGGAGTTTGTGACATCTCCTGAAATCAGTCAACACTGAAATATAAAAAAACACGATTAAGTAGATGGACCAAATAGTCCGCAGAACTCAAAAAAATTACTGATTCTGTATAAACTATGCATCTGAAAATTATATTTGGCCTTGACAATAGAAATAGTAACAGTTTTTTCATATGAAACTCCTTAGAACGTCACAGTGGGCTGCAACTTCTCATGAAGAACAATTATTGCTTATATTACATATTTCCATAAAGTTCTACCCCACAATTGATGTGTGACTTCAGGGGCTCCGCAAGGTTAATACTTTGGACCTATAATACTTCCACTTTTTATTGATGGTAGCAAATATATTCTGACACCGTGATATCTCTCTTTTTACAGAAGATCTTGAGTTTTTTGAAACAGTATCAGAATGATCTGGAAATTAAAATGATTTTTGAAAGTTGATACTTACAAATGTAATGTGTTGAATTTATGGAATATGACAACTTGTTATTTGCAATTACTTCATTAGTGACTTAGAGATCCTCAACTTCAAGTCGATCATTTTACCTTCGACAATGTGATTTTCAAAACTAGAATAAACTGTAGTATCAGAAATTGATGAACTTGACAAACAGCCAACTCAATCCTGCCTTTGTTTACTAGACTGCTTAATAATCCTTTGATCTTTTCAACTAATCTATAGGATTTCAATGTTTTTTATAAAAACACTGTGGTGTGATTGTGAAAAAAAATCTGTGCCCTTTTCCTTCAGATTGACATAATTTAAATGTTCTCTGAAGAAAGACTTACGAAATTTTCTAGCTGTAAATCTTCTTTGCACTATCGTTTTCTGATCCCATTTCATAGCACTCTGTGACAGAAGTCAATTATCACATTTATAATTCAACTGAAAAATACACCAAAAACAATTGAAAATATGCATCTTTACACCTTAGAGCTGTCAAAAACACAACAGCAACTGCTGCATTTCCATAATTCATATTTGGACAAAAACGTTCAAGGGAATATTTCAGCTGATGCCACTGGGAAGATAACTTTTTTGTTGTTTCTGTGAAGTAAAACTTCGATACCTACGATTCATTGAAGAAACTTTTGATTCTCATTGGTTTTCCTCAAACTGCAAAGATGACCTGTTGTCGTATATCGTTGACGTGGATGAAAATAGCAAAATAACATCTGAAAACACTGTGAATATGTTTTTAATTTGTAACAAATCATCTGTCATATCAAGGATAGCTCCCAATGTATTCTTCTTCCCACACGGGTTCAATCGCCTATTAATAGGCAACACGTTGAACACCCGGATGCTAGTCTGGTGACGTAATAACCACCTGTTCATTTTGAATTTTGCGTTTCTCAGTTCTATTTGTTCCATAATCAAATGTTTCATTCTGAAAAATTATGGTAATTTGATATTGAGCTGTTTTGATAGGTGATATTTAATTATGTCTCTTCTTAATTTGGGAAAGCTGATTCTGTTTTTGAGAAACAATTTCAAATAAACGTTAGTTCTCATTCTAAATAAGGACAAACAGGGAGAAATCTTAAAATGAGTTATCAAGAGCACCAATAGAAATCATATATAAAATATGTACTCAATTCATTCTGAACAGAGTGGTATCTGTATTATTTGAAATGATTTTCTGGAAAACATGTTGAGTAGCATATCAGTTGCAATTATTGCAAAGTTTTTAGAAATATATGTAGGAGAATTATTGTAACAAACTTAGAAAGCATTCTCCAACATTTTCTTTCTCAACCCATCCTTCTGAATTACGGAACATTCTCGAATATCTTCCTAGCGTCACAGTACTCATGGGAATGGTTCATTCTAGAATTACAAGCTCAGCTCTCAGGAATGTTCCAGGTGTAATATCTGGAATAATGTGAGCGCTTGCATTTCATCCCGAGGATTTTAATACACTTCCAGATGTCCTAGATCAACTCTCGAATACAAAAGTGCCTATTTTTTATTAAAGTTCGTCGGGAGTTCGGAAGTATCGACCGGAGTCGCAAAGCATGAAACAGTCGGGAGATTTGTGTTAGTAGGGGATGCTCGACAACATAAGATAGACTGCTCGTCTCTGATGAAATGAATAATAACTGAAGGACATTGCAAACTTTTTTTGAATATACAGGACTGATGTATCATAATATCTCAACTTCCTCGCGATCAAAAACGAATATATCGATATCAATCATGCACGGGCAATTTTCAAGACAGTTGAAAATTGTGTATCGCTCCATTTTACTTGGAAAACGAAACATGGAGAAGTCGGCACCCTGAAACTAATCAACATAGCATGTACTTCTCCATGTAGTTTTGCTAATCAGTCGCCTTTCCTGGTGAGTACCTGAAATTAATAAAAATTGAAAAATATTCGTTGGAAATGACATAAGACAGTCAATCATTGAGCATTGTAATTGACAAAGGATTTAAACGTATCAAACAATAAAAGTATACCTTAGAAATGTTTCCGATTCGATCAATTTACTTGAGATGATGATTTAAAAATTAATTAATGTGTCACTCATACTTTTCAGTCCCTTTCCGCCACCTCTAGGATTCATTGCGAACTCCAACTCCGTTACTTGCTCTCTTACATCACAGAGAATCTTCCCCTCAACTCTGTTCCAGTCATCCTTCTCACAAGACTTCCAGCCAACTCTGATAGGATTGTTCGCTCTATTTATATGACACTTAGCTACCTACAGCTCTTATAATTTTGGCGTAACTTGATGAATTATGCGAACACCGAACAACCGAACACTTTGATAGTTTAGAGTCGAAGGATGTTACTGAAATGTAGATAACGGCTAATTTGTTTTCCGCTGCTTCAATTCAACTTTGGCCTGGTTGAACGATCTGGGAGATTATAGATCATGGAACAACTGAATGTATGCCTCATGTCTCTCTCTCCTGCTGTAAAGAAAATATTTACAATGACTTTGAGCAGATTGAGGACTCAATTCACAACATACATTCAATTAATCACTACCACGATTCTAGTAATTCATCGATATTTCGTTGAAATGTAGAAGTGTCGATGTTGAGTCTGAAAGGCATTCGTAAAATTTAACTAATGCGATTTGTTACGACTAGCTGCAGTTTTACTGCATAATTAAATACTTGAGTAGTCCAATATGTTGAAAACACAAGAAGAAATACTTCAAAATAGTTATTCACTACATCAGAATATTGTTTGAGTTTTTATTTGAATGAATAACCATCGTCTCGAATAAATATTGCCGATGAAATGTCAACTTCAATTAAACGCTTCCAATTACTAAATAATAGCCAATATTCTCTTCTGTATTCAGGTCAATGGGCAATAAACTACGTGAGCTAATAAATTGAAATATGCTACTTGCAATGCGCTTTTTCTTGATCGAGGATCTATCATCGTCAGTTCCCCTTGTAATAATTGGGTCTGTGGAAATTCCTTGTATAAAACGAGATCATTGGTAGAAAACTGTTATCGATTTCACAAAGAGTGGGACTTAAGAACAGATTCTTGTTGGATACCTTTCAGTTGATACTTCCGAGATTGTATATGAGAACATGTATACGCCAACTGTGGAAGAAACGAAGTTGAGAAGTGAATGTTAAAAAATACTCACCAACGAAGTCCAATTTAGGTTCATCCTCCAATAAATCCTGAAACAAAGTATACAATTAGTATGAATGATTTTATGGTCGGCATGTGAAGATATTAAATGTTCATGATGAGAAACAAAGTTGAGTACAGTTGCTATAGGAATTAGAATGAATGAGTTTGATGATGTTAAGACGATTTGGGAAAATTTAGGAAAATATTCAGTCACATATTTTTTTTTGAAAAATATCATAAATAAATATAAATAAATAAATATAAATGACGTGAATGAGAAACCCCTATTTCCATTCAGATAGTCCTATAAAAGTGACTGCGTCGGAATTTAGAAAAAAGCGCTGAATTTCCTCAAAGACACGTTTCTTTCAACCGCTGCACATTTATGAAATACACCCGATACTTTTCTCTAACGAAGGCCCTATTCATATTTTTAAACTAACCGGATTATTATGGGACTACCACCGGTAATTGCCAGAAGGCTTCGCATTATGCTTCCGTTTGTGCCTTTTCGAAAATTCCACCCGTATTTAGCCTCTGCTGCTTTCTGTTGACTCTCACTCCGTGACGTATTAATTGTGCAGTGATTAAAAATGCCGCGGTAGAGCGCGGAAAGTGCTGATTAATGTTTTCAGTTTAATTTTTCGTAGCGAAAATTATTTTCTCGCTCAGTGAAAACAGTAATTAATTTAGAGTACAATAGGAAAAAATTGTTAAAGTCATTAACTCACGATCTCTGTGTTGATTAGTCGAGAAGAAAATAATAATTCTGTAACGTTTTTCGTTAAGCTGTATAAAAGTTAAAACTAAATTATGTATGCTTTCAATATATTCCTGGAAGGCTTCTATTCAAACCATTTTCAAACAACGTACAACGTGGACCAAATTAAAGGAAAAGTCCTGTTTTCAAACTGAATAGATTGAAACTGATGGCGGTGTCTGGGGGTCAAATTTTATGACAAACGCAATGGTGAAAACCACAAATCGATATCTATCATCGTTTCTGAGTTACAGCAGGTTTTTCGAAATTGTGCATTTTCGACAAGTTGCTGTAACTTTTTTCCTGTAAAAAATTCTTGTTTCTATGAAAACATTTCTGGAGAACTTTTTTACGTAGAATACAATGGTGGAAGTAACTCATTTTTTTCAAATAAGATGTTCATAGTTATTGATGGAAAAATATGACTGATAAATATAGAAGAAATAGAAGCTTCCAATTTACACTGAAAATATATACTTGTGAAGTCACGCTTACAATTGTTTCGACACACAATGTCATCATCTGAGCTGAGTTATAAACGTTTATAACTCTACGGTAAACAATGTTTGATCGAGGAACAAGCAGTTTTATCACTACAAAACCGAATGATTGGCCAGAATAATTCGCTGCTATTAGTTGAAATGCCAGGAACGTCAAAATGTGACATGTGAAGAAAATAATCAATGAGACTGCTGTGACATCTTATACATCAAGTTGGTCTTGTGGTGTTGCTATTCAATTTTATCGCCCTTTCCACGCCACCTATCGCTCGCTCCCCGAGTGATTCTGGAACGTATTTGGCCGGATCGCTAGACACAAGATAATTACATTGCATTTCGCACGTTGCAGCAAGCGGAAGCTGAGGCATTGATGGATCGATTCCTCCAAATCAAACTACTCCGTTATTCAAAAGGGATATCGAGCTACACGATTTTACTGGCGGAGCAAATTCAATACGAGCCTCGTCGCGTGTAAGCTGCCGCGTGAAGATGAATCACGATTTTGAGTCGTCTGGAACGGATTTGGCGTCGTGATATTCAGATAAATGAAGTGTTCTCGAATGCGCGAGATTGATAACCATCCTTTGTTCGAGGAGGAAAGGAACATCTTGTATTCAACGAACGTTCCATATTTTTTTCATGAAAGAGCTACTGTGGAATGGTACTGAATATATCAAAATCGAGTATTACAGTGGATGGAAAAGGCAACAAAATCATCTTTGCCAGGTCAGACAGACGTGCATATTCAATGTGGTGTCAATGAAAAGTTCAAACAGACTTCGTATCTCTGCCACATCCAACTGTGCTGATTGGAAAATTATCTCTCCAGAAAAAGAATTTTGAATCTAGTATAAAGCTTCGTTGAGCTTTGGGAAGTATCATATAAAAATGATGATTTCAGTCCATTCAAATATTCAGATATTTACAGTTTAACATTACTGGAGAGTTGCAACTCATTCTCTCTCAAAAAATCATGCAAAGTATCGAATACTTCTGCCTGACCCTGAAGAGTACAAGATCTCCAAAACTCAAGCTTTTTCTTCATAGATTCTATCTTCTCTGCTATCCTGAAAACTTTGCAGCCAGTTGATGTCATATAACCTGGATGAACAGCTTGAAAAAACAACTGCACTCCAAAATGAAGCTCCAACAACCTTTGGAGTACTTTTCCACGGGAAGCCACCTAACTTCTGTGTGGTAAAGTAAGCTGGTATGGAGGCTGTCTATTTCTTCAGGAATAGGTTTGAAAAACCTTAAATTTAAGACATGTGATTTGATAAAGTTAACGTATCTCACAGCTTCTTCGCAAACAGTTTTTGGTTCTCTAGGTGAGTCTTTGGAAACAAGACTTCACCTGTGAATACAACAGTGAGTCCTACATGAGGCGTGACCTCTTTAACACAAGTTCGCAGACCAATAAAACACATCAATATCTCATATACAAATATATATTTTTTGAGGAAATTATTTACAACCTCCTATCAACCCTACTCCTGAAATCTAAAAGTGCTAGAGTTACTCAAAGTCGGTGCGAAGTATGGTTGTACTATACGAGGATATATTGAAAAATTCTTAGCCTACTATAGAACCAAACAAATATTCAATGTCAAAATATTTTATTACTCAACATATTCTCCTCTTAATTGGAAATATTTATTACAGCGAACCTGCAACGTTTCTAGACCTTTCAAAAAAATGTTTCTTCTTGCTCTGCAAACCAGACCTCCACAGCTTTTATTACCTCTTCGTTGGAAGAAAATTTACGACCTTCAAAACTTTTTTCCAAGTCTGGTGAATAAGGGGGTTGTTCTAGTAATTCAAATCCTAAATCACGAATTTTTTGCCTGGCAACATGAGATTTGTGTACAAGGGCGTTGTCCTGCAAAAACAAATCACTTTTCTCTTTAATTTTTTCCCGTAGAGTGGTCAGTAATATCGAATAGTAATCTCCAGTTATTGTTCTACCCTTATCCAAAAAATCAATCATGATTACTCCATAGCAATCCCAAAAAACTGAAGCAAGAACTTTTCCAGCAGATTTTTTGACACGAAACTTCTTAGGTCTTGGAGAATCGGAGTGTCGCCATTCCATCGATTGTTGCTTTGTTTCTGGATAGTAGAAATGTACCCAAGTCTCATCCATAGTAACAATTCGGTTTAAGAAGTCTACATCGTTTTCAAATCGAGCACAGATCGAACGCAATGCTACTACCCTTGCACGCTTTTGGTCAACATTCAAACATTTGGGGATCCAATTTGCAGCAATTTTTCTCATGTCCAAATTGACGTGAACTATATGATGAACGCGTTCGTATGAAATATTCAGTGCTTCAGATATCCGTCTGAGCTCAATTTGACGGTCTGTTAAAATCATGTCATGAACTCCCTCCCGATCGGTCGTTATCTTCAATGGAAAATTTACCTCTTTTGAAGCTTGTAGTCCAATTTTTCACGGTCGCATACGAAGGACATTGATCACCAAGGGTATTAAGCATATCGCCGTAAATCTGCTTACCTCTTAACCCATTTAAATACAGGTACTTGATGATGGCTCGATACTCCAATTTTTTGATTTTCACAATTTCGGTGGACATGTTTTTCCTTTAAATTTATTGCGTAACTCTGGTTTACTTTTATGACGTCAAACTTCACACTGACACTTCTAATATGTTATTGTTCGTTGCTATGGTAACGCAATATTTTGTTTATGCAGGGAAATGGTCTGGGCTAACTAGATATAAATACATCCTCGTATTTGAGACAACATGTATAATTCAACGTTTCTGTATCAATTAATCTGTTTTTCCAAATAATTCTGATCACGCCGCAAATTATCACTTCTAGGAATATCTTCTCGCTATATCAAATTCCACCACAGCCACTGCAGAAACATGGAACAGACATATTTCCAACTTCCCAGCAGTTCATAAAGATATATAGCCCCGTTAGGAAAATCGGCATCGCAAATTCCAACTGCAATATATTTGTCTAGCTATTCCGAACATATTTCTCTGTTTGACCATATTTCTCACTTCCAGAAAATCGGAATTTTGATAACAATGAGCGACTCCATATAAATTCACTTTATCTCTCGCTCCGTCTAGCTCAAAGGCGCAGAAGGTGTAATCTTTGATGTAGACCCTATTGTGGTTTATTTAGCGTGATGAATATGTGGCATGTGCTCTGAAGAGGAGCGGGATTAATGGAATGGTTAGAAGATTTTTGTGTCAGCACGCCAAAGGGCGAGAGAGAGGTTTGGTAGAGGTGGAAATCCAATTGCATTGCATTTATTTAGTACGATTCATCTCCGGTGATTATAACACAGAATCTCTGTCATTCATACACGAATTTGAATAGAGATTGAGCCAAGCAAAGAGGCTGTCAGTTTTTTTATAGATCATACAACGGAAATTGGGTAAATTTAGGCAGTACTTGTTATAGGAATAGTACTTTTAAAGCGTTATTTATCAGAAAAACCTTCTGAAAGGAGATTTCATCAATGAAGGAAGAAATACCACGTTACTGTCTGAACTTGAAGCTTTTTGTGATTAACATCAATTTTGGCCAAGACTCCTCTATAATATGGTGCTTCCTGATTTCATTCAAACCCAAAATTATATACTCATCGATAATTTCTGGTAAAATCAATACCAATATTTTTTCAGCCTAATTTTTTTTTCACTTGACCTTTGCTCATTAAAAAAAAATACATGTCAAATGAATAAAAATGTTGATGAATGAAAACATAATCTATTCATCTTCTAACGTACGAACATACATTTCCTGAACATTTATCGAATCTTACCACAGACAAATTTGCATGCGGATGATGGGTGAGAGATACAGGTGACAGATCACGTAACAGCTCAGTGGGGAAAGCGTCACGTGACAGCTTGGCGTACTCTGATTCGTTGATAATGGTAGGCGACAGAGCTAAAAGTGACTGTAGTGGGGATGTTCTCAAGCGACACAACTACTACTCTGGGCGGTAGTGGGTGGCTACGAAGCAATAATACCACCGGTATTTTCTGATGATAATATCATAATAAAATAAAAGGTTCGGTACCTTGAGATCCAATTTTATTGCTGAAATATCAGTTCAACTCAAAGATGACCCATTCTTTTCAAATTAAATATTGTGAAGTGATGACAGTGGTTTTGAAAATTACAATACAATTGAGAATGTCCACATAGGAGAGACCGAGAGAATAACCGATCATAAAAAGTGGACTCAACGGGAAGAAACATCCAAATCTGGAATTGCTGACCATGCCTAGACTGAGCACCATCGAATTCTTTGGAACGAGGCTAGTATTCTTCATAGGGAGGAACATTGGTTTGAACGAAAATTCGTCAAAACCGAGTATATCGGAACCATTGGCGCTTTCAGTCAGTTGAGCGTGGAAATAAAAAACCTATGGAAACCGCTCATAGACCGCTTTATAGGGAACAATAAAGCCCGGAACCATACGCACCACAACACCTGAGGACGATGGCGGATACAAGCAATCGAAAAGTTGTGGAAAAGTGAAACTAGTCAAACATCTTTCAAACCCATTGTGACGATGGACGTCCGAAACCTAAGTAATCAGATCAAGAGATGTGAAATACTTCTAACGCCGCGCCGTTTGTTTTATTTTCACTCGGTCAATCTGCATTTATCGCATCAGTAACTAGACCGTGAAAAAACATCGTGGTTCTATTCCACAATCTCCAATAGAGCGCATCGTGCGAATTCCCGCCGAATAACTTGTCTCTCCTCGCCGCCCGAGAGAGCCGCCTCGTAAACTTCACATGTCGGCCGGCCGATTCTCAAAGAGAGTTGCCAACTTAGCGGGCGGGAGTTCATGCAACTCTGGCCGTAATTAAATTTGCGGAGAAGGCCGGACTGACGGAGAATTGGCAAACGGCGCTCGGGCGCCGGGGTGGGCGACCCAATAAATCAAACTAACGCATTATTTCGTTATCCAGAATATCCAGACGAGTGCGGGGACGTGGGACAGCGACGGGGGGCGCTGCCAACAGTGCAAAGACAACAGCGTTGGAACGACGCCGCTTCATTTGACGCGGTATTGCTTTTTCGCACGTCCCGGATAATGGCGAGCAAATATTTGAGCAAATGAGGGAAGGAATCAACAGAAATGAGCTGTTGTGTGCGGCAGTCTGGAGGAACGGGCACTTCTTTTGTTTTGCTGTAGTGTCAGGGATCGCAGATACGAAATCGTTGCCTGTCATAACTATTCTGAATAGAAACACACCATTAAGATCTAAATTCATAATGTAAAGCATTTCAATTTCCCTTTCATTTTCATTTCTCCGTTATATTCATTCAAACTCATTGCATATAATACAATCAACACAATGCGTTAGTATACCGCGCCTCTGATAGAGGGCCCAACACGCGCCATATCCCGTTTCGTATAAAATGACCAGGCTTCTGCGGTCCAAAGCCCGACTAAAAGCTGTCATTTGGGCCGTTGATATGGCACGCTCCATTAACTCTGTTGAGTTTTAGTAATTTGTAAGTTCGTCTGAAAACTGTCAATTGAGCCTTTGCTATGGCACGCTCCATTATCTCTGTTGCGATTCAGTGATTTGTAAGTTCGTCTGAAAGCTGTTAAGTGAGCCGTTGCTATGGCACGCTCCATTAACTGTTGTGTTTCAGTAATATGTAAGTTCGTCTGAAAGCTGTTAAGTGAGCCGTTGCTATGGCAATCTGTTGAGCTATAGTAATTTGTAAGTTCGTCTGAGAACTGTCAATTGAGCCGTTGCTATGGTACGCTCCATTATCTCTGTTGTGTGTCAGTAATTTGTAAATTCGTCTGATGTGCTTCAGTAATATGTAAGTTCGTCTGAAAGCTGTTAAGTGAGCCGTTGCTATGGCACGCTCCATTAACTGTTGTGTTTCAGTAATATGTAAGTTCGTCTGAAAGCTGTTAAGTGAGCCGTTGCTATGGCACGCTCCATTAACTGTTGTGTTTCAGTAATATGTAAGTTGGTCTGAAAGCTGTTAAGTGAGCCGTTGCTATGGCACGCTCCAATAACTGTTGAGTTTTAATAGTTTGTGAGTTCGTCTGAAAGCTGTCAATTGAGCCGTTGCTATGGCACGCTCCATTATCTGTTGTGTTTCAGTAATATGTAAGTTCGTCTGAAAGCTGTTAAGTGAGCCGTTGCTATGGCACGCTCCAATAACTCTGTTGAGTTTTAATAGTTTGTGAGTTCGTCTGAACGCTGTCAATTGAGCCGTTGCTATGGCACGCTCCATTATCTGTTGTGTTTCAGTAATATGTAAGTTCGTCTGAAAGCTGTTAAGTGAGCCGTTGCTATGGCACGCTCCAATAACTCTGTTGAGTTTTAATAGTTTGTGACTTCGTCTGAAAGCTGTCAATAGAGCCGTTGCTATGGTACGCTGCTCTCTAACAGTCCTGTAGCATAGATATATTGTAGGTTCTTCTAATAGCTGTCATTTGGGACGTTGATAAGGCACGCTCCATTAACTCTGTTGAGTTTTAGTAGTTTGTAAGTTCGTCTGAAAGCTGTTAGTTGGGCCGTTGCTATGGCACGCTCCACTGACAGCCTTTGTAGAGCTTGGGTAGCCAAGAAACCCGTAGACCTTTGTCGGCACCACCAGATGTCACCATTAAGGTTCGGTCCAGTTTTTGTTGTTGTTATTGTCCGACTAACGTAGCTAATTATTTCAGGTGCACCTTGATAGTAATAATAAAGATGTTAGGTGTAAACTGGCGTTTAATTTTATTTTTCTTCAGTGTAAAATGATAATTTTCCTTTACTCCTATTGCTTTTGAGTATTCCAACATATAGCAGCAGGTACCCAGGATTCGAACCCAGGACATGCAAGTAAAATCTGCTTTTCTGCCACAGTCGATACCATAGTGACCCCTGGAGTATTTCCTTTCTTCACTGAAGCTTTCAGGAGCACGTGGAGCACACCACGCCTACAGCTGGCGCTCGAGGCAACCCGTAACCTGGATTCAGCGTCAAAGTGACACATAACGACAAAAGAGCGTTACAATATCAACCAAATAATAATAATCATAAACAGTCGTAGAGTGTACACAAAGGCATAGCATGGGCCGGTAGATGACGGCTATTATTATTATATTGAATAATTCTGATATTGAACGGTCTACAAAATATCCTGTGAAACAACTAGCAATCCACCACCGGAATACATCCAGCTACATCTCTGTGAAAAATCGCTCAAGCCATGTTGGTGAAACACACACTCGAACATTAATTGTATCTGGTGGTAACATCTAGCCGGTTGTGAATTATTTACGCCCAATTTGACAGTGGGGACTGAATATGCAACTGGATGACCACGAATTAGCATAAATGCATAGGCATCATCAACGCTCACTGGCTGAGGATATTTATAAGCTGTCGTCTGTTGGTGAGGATTATTCAATAACAATGCGCCTTAGTCATGTATGACCACTTGAAGAACGCATATCTGAATGATATACGAGGCAAACTGACTACGAGTATTCAGATTCCTGTTCGATGATTATTATTATCATTTTTTGAAACAGACCAGCATCATTGAAGCCCGCAAGCAAAACAGAATTTAACTATCAGATACTGAAGAGTAGATGGTGCGTTATTGAGTCCAAAGGGCATTTGTAGGTGGATATTTCAGGTTTTGCTGTCTTTTATTGGCGCCTGTGTGGGGCACCAAATAGAGAGAGAGATAGATGATGAGAATTAAAGGGCCAATAAATAGTTGAAGATCGAGTACCAGATGGCTGAAAACACAAGACTGTACATACAACAAATGAAAGATATTCATTATGTGGAAATCATTAAGCAATGTTATTTGATGAACGGTATCGAAATGAACCGCACATTTACGTTGCCATTTTGTCCCCGCTATACGACGGTATTTTCAGATTCCCATCAGACGTTTCGTCTCTTGGCCACCATCATCAACTTTATTTTTTCCTATGAGCGTCACAATTTAAAAGTGATAATAAACGTAAACTGGGTTTTTCAAACTAAGAAAAATGGGAAATGATGAAACTGTTTTATAAATCAGACAGTAACACTGAGAAACCTGCAGAAATGTATCTTCTGCTATACCCAGAAAGAATACAACCAGCAAACACATTTAAAAAATTAAATAGAAATCTTACAGAGTATGGTAGTTTCAAAATACCGAAGAATAAATATGAAAATTAAAATGAAATTAGATGACAATATGATTAACAATATTCAAATTGCGGTAATAAACTTCTTTTTATTAAAACATATTTTTTTCAACTTGTCCGTTTTTTAGATGAATATGAATCCGTCAGTTTCAACATATGAAGCTGCTTTAAATATAGATGCGCCACAAACAAGTGTTTGGAGGGAGCTCAGAAGGAATGGTCTAAACGCTACAAAATTCATATTTGCCAAAAATTATTCCTAGGTGATCTTCATGTTAGCTTACTCTAATTGGCTGATGAATAGAAATGATTTCCCCCAATTTCTTTCAAGGGTCATTTGGACGGATGAGAGCACTTTCACTAACTGTGGTATGTTTAATGGAAATAATGAACACATCTGGAGTCAAAACAATCCCAGAGAGTTCAGAGCAGTTAGGCTCTCTCAATAGATTTCTCCAAGGCGCTTTTGAGGATTATCTAGACATTTTTGCCTTTCGTAAATTCAAATAAATATTGGTTTCAACATGACGGTGTCCCTCCACATAATACCAGAGAGGTATGGGAATACCTAAAATAAACATTTCCAGATAGGTGGATTGGAAATAATGGTCATGAGAAATGGCCAGCAAGATTGCCTGACCTTACAGTACTTGAACTTTTTTGTGGGGCAGATGAGGAAACCAGTGTATGGCCAACATGAATTCAATAATGAGGATCTTAGGAGAAGCATCATGAACAGTGAAGGGATATAGCAAGGGGTGTAGAAAACTCAAGACGGCGAGCACGTCTATGTATTCAGGAAGAAGGCAAACATTTTCAGCAGTTGCTTTGATGTTACTGATTTTTCTTCGTCAGTGTTGTGTTATTTCTTTCGTTCATTTGTAGTTATAGACAGATATTTTTATTGAAAGCCATTAAAAACCAAAGTAATCATATTGTATCTCGTTTCTTGTTAAAAAAAATCTACGTAAATATTACTTTGATAATAACAGCAGACATTACAGATAATGGGGTAACAACAAACTCAATTTATATTTGTAGCAACTCAGCATGACGCTCATAAGAAAAAATGAAGTTGATGGTGGTGGCCAAGAGACGAAACGTCGAATGGTAAATCTGAAAATACCGTCGTATAGCGAGGACAAAATGGCAACGTGAATGGGCTGTTTATTCTGATATCCATCATCAACTAAGGCCAAAAAAAATTAAAATGGGTTTTCAAAAATTCGTTTCATTCCATTTACTCCAAATTTTGAAAAAGTATATTATTCCCTTCTCCAACCGCTGAGTTATGCCTGTTGGGCAAAAATCGTTTTTTGGTAACACGGGGACAAGAGATATGGAACGATAGTTCGAGAAATTTTCCATATCGCCTTCCCTTTGTAGCGGGATACCACAGGGGTTGTACATATCCGTGTACTATACGTTCAATTCGCAAATTCAACATCGTCCACGACGATATTGGCATCGTTACGAATGCTGAAAGAGGGTGAACATTGGAAAAGCAAAACGTGCTCTCCAAGACAAAGCATAACGGTAATTGGGTTTGTTTCTGCAAAAGAATTTTTGGACGCAGCATTGCACTAATTTGCAGTGGCATTCTATGCATAACTGAATTGCGCTAACGTAGAATTTTTTTCTTATGCACAAAAATTTGTTGCGACCATACTCACATACTTGAGAGTAGGTGAATATAATGCTGGCAATTTTACTAGTCTTTGTTAAAAATTTGTTTGATTTCGAGAATCTGAAATATATAATTTGGATGTGCTTGAATATTTAATAATTCTTCGAAATTACATACTGTTTGAAAATAGCGATTTTCAAATGTTTCCGTATCCTTACCCCGTTGGCTGCTAGATATTCGAGCTCTAATTGCACTTTATTGAAATCATGCCAAAGAGTTTTACATTTGACAAATCTTTAATTTTTTTTTTTAATTGTAGTTTCATCACAACTCGCGAAGAATTCACAAAACCTTTCTGAACGTAAAAAAATACAAATATTTCAAGGGCGCTATACTGGGATCAAAATAAGAATTTTTTTCTCTGTGCGTAATTATTCAAACTTATGAATCGGTGGATTGGCAGAGCAGGTCCAATACATTGGCCTCCTTGCTCACCAGATTTCAACCCACTAGACTTTTTTCTTGGTTTACTTCAAGAGCCCAGTTCATGATGCAGGACCAGTGCCTTCCATTGAAGTACCTACTTCGTCAATGGATCATTGATGGCTTTGACTACATAAGAAATACTCCTGGAGTTCTAGAAAGCGTACGTCAGTCTAGGCGAAGAATAGAGTTTGTACCTATAGTAGCGAGACAATGGCATTTCGAGCACTTACTTTAAGAAGAAATCCTTTTTAACGATTTGATGTAAAAATTGCAACATTTAAATAATGCACATTTGTAGAAATTGAACCGTTTTCTGAGCTTGACTATGACACCGCTATGTTATTTGACATAAAACTTCAGCATCATTTATTAGCAGAAAAAAAAATAAGTATAGCCCGCTTAGGTTTTTTAATTTGATAATTTCATAATACTTCCCTTTTACTCACCAGCGATTTGTCCAAAAACGGTTAGATGATTCAAAAAAATACAAAAGACCAAAATTTTAGGTTTTTCCATGGCCAACTTAACTGTGATGTGCAAATGTTTTTTTTTGAGTGAAAATAGGAAATTTTGACTTTAAAAATTGTAAGCAACCCTCATTCACCTCTTTGAATCAGAGTTACCTTATTTTTGAGGCAATAAATTAATATAGCGTCCAAAAAAACCAAGGGCCCGTTAATTTTCCGAACATTTGATGCCTAATTGTAGCCACAATTCAAAATTTACGATTTTTTTTGACAACTTGCGATGTCTGTAGCAGGAATATACCATTGAAATATTTTTATTGAATTTTGAAACCTCCTGTATCTTTATCTGATACCTATGTAGGTATATCACTTTATTCAACAATAAAAAAAATATTTATCAATGAAAGTATAAACACTAATCGAATATTTACTTCTTAAAGCATGCAAAGAGCAAAATATTACCTTCTCTTTCCACTTTTTTGTCTACAATCATATATACGAATAAATATTCTCACCCCACCTGGTCAGTCCTGATTTCTTGATAAAACATATCAAAGTACCTAATCCTCTTGATTTTTGTCAGGCATGACTACTTTCTCTAATCAATTTTCTTCTGCTCAATTTTTTTTCTACTCTTCTACTCTTCTACTCTTCTTCTTGTCTACTAGATTCTCTACTATTTATACTCTTGCTAGATTTTAGTCGATTCTTCCTGTTCCTGTATCCATAGGTATATAATTATTGTTCAGGAACAAAGTATTTTTTCGTTACTTATTTGTTTCACAATACGTCTATTTTTTCTACTTCCATCGGCATTTGATGGACCAAATATTGCGATTATACTTCTATTTTGTATAGTTGCTGAAGATTGTTTGATTAAAACGAGATATCTTTCACTATTTCATACCTATTGAACACAACATAACATAACCTCAAAAAATGGTTACGTCTTAACAGTACAAATTCAGCTTACTGACTATCAGCTACTAACTAAACCAACTGTGTTCTTTTTACCCCGTATAGGCGGGAATCGTAACGGCCTCACATTCCATTGCGAAAAAAACTAAGAATATTGCCAGTGGCGTAACACAATTCGAAGAGGAAATAAATGCGAATTCTTTCGAGAATAATTTCTCGACATTTGATGTGAAATGCGAGTCAGAACAAGACCGAAAAACTCCGTACGCAGATTCCATACCTCATTATGAGGTGTATCAGTGTATATTCTGAAATGAATCCCCACTGGTATACAGTGTCGAAAGTCCGAAATAAATTTGAATTTAAAATTTATTATGTTCAAAACTCCTGAAGGAAAAAAATTAAAAACCTGGTACACTAATTAGGGTTTATCAATATGATAATTTGTAATTTGATATTAGTGTTCAATTTTGGTGAAACAGTGGCGTAGTTAGGGTAAAATATATTCTTTAGACAAGTTGAATAACAAATGAGTGTTTGAGATAAGTTAGGATTGTCAGTACTCGACCTAAGAGTCATAAAATTCCATATGCTTGAATGAAGGGGTTTCTGAAATATTTACGAAAAACTGAGAGAATGTCCTGAGGAGGCATCATGTAAAGATATCATTTCTCGTATGACATAATCGTAAAATGCATGCTTATATATTTTGTCGGATGAACTTAAAGGAACAAACTTCTTTAGTTACTGAAAAGGCCCATTCAAAAAATATTTTCAATATTACTGGGTGTTTTATAAAAGCGGAACGACTCAGAGACGAGTTTTTTTATCGACAACCCTGTAATTTTCTATCGAAAATTATTACGCCAAGTTTTACTATTATATCGATCTGAAAAAAATTTAATTAGTTGCGGCGATGCCAGGTTATAATTTATACCCCCATTTTTACTAATATTGAACTTATTGAAGGGTCATGTTGAATGTTCATGAAATATACATTTATTAAAATTTTTCAATTATTTCTGTATGTTATCAGAAATTTATTACTAAATCTATCTATGTTATTCGGTTCCGTTGAAATTCATTTACGTGGAACTTGTTTTCTTGATACATGACTTTTTCATTCTTCTATGTCAAAGGGTCACATACATTTCCGCTAACAAATCCCATTCATATTCAAATACTTGTTCATTTGCGTATAACCTCTTGGACTCCGGTTTAGTTTCCGAAGGGTATTCTGAAAGTGCATTAATATTTATAGATATCTAGGAATAATCTAGGAATTTTATCGTCCAAGCCAACTAACACTGATGTTTTGAAAGATAGTAATGAGGGTGAACATTCATACGCTTTGAAAACACAGTGGCGGCAATATATTCTAGAAGGATTTGAGAAAGGAGTTTCAATTGAAATTGAATAGTCCAAATACAATATTTTAATAAACTCATTCAAAAACTTTGCAAAATTTAAGGAACCTAGGACAAATGAGAGGCTATCGTATGGAGTTTTCTTAGTAGTAGTCTCTCAATTTTATTTCTTGAAAATTTTTACAAATTCACTAACATTTTTTTGTTCATTAGGAGCTCCGAAAGAAACAGAAGTATGGAGAGGACTTACTACCTGTGAGAAGTTGATTCAACAGTTTGGAAACACTTTTTGTGGGCGATATCATCTTCAGTAAGATTTTCAATAATTACGTCAGCAATAATTTACGAAAAGATATGTTGTTCCCAAGATTATCTACAATAGATTCACGCCACCTATTTGCGAAACAGTATGTATGACTTCCGCTGTAAGAAGAGTGAAGAGTCACATACTAATAAAAAAGTTTTCTGATCATCAACAAAAAGAGTTTGCCTCAAGACTCGTTAAATTATATCTTGTTGATCGAAGACAGTGTGTTGTCATAAATCAAGTGACCTCAAGGTTGAAGGTCCCAAATCAGGGTATCCACAAGGCTCAGTTCTTGGGCTACTATTACTCACATTAGATAAAATATATTTTTTACAGCGTCAACTAGGTACCTTAAGATTTGAGTTAAATAAATGTTCATATTTCCGGACACTGTTGTTTAATGGTAAATTTGTAAGTCACGATTTCCTTCGATCATTTGGAAACCAAAAAACTCATACTTACATAAGAGATTCTCTTGAAAAGTATGAAGAAACTATTTCAGTATAGTAACCGCTAAAAAAAGTACTTCCGATGGTTCTGGAATTTTTTTACTATTTTTCCCGTGTTCTCCGTCATCGATTCAACACGATAGATATTTGAAAAATTGCAAAAATACAATTTTCAAATTCGACCCGTTTGAAGATGCATACGTTCGTTGAAACGCCTACAGAAACTATGTTCAACCAGGGATCGCTTCAAAAGTCGATGAAACTATGTAAAAAACATTGTATTTCACGGATATGATATTGAAAAAAATTAGAAAAATTTTTGGCGGGCGCCGAAAGTCCAAAGAGTCCTCGACAAGTTAATGCAAACGATTGATATTTTTGTAAAGTAAACTTTAGCTAACTAAATAATGGAATAATGATTTTGAAAATGAATACACTAACCAGACAACTCCCGGTCAAGCACCCATCAGCTTCCCAACAGACCTGCAACAAAAAAAATCTCATTATAGAACACCTCCAGCTGAAGAATCGAGAGAAAAATAAACCAAACGTGGCGCTTTTCCGTAACGGTCCAAAAGAGAGAAAAACGAATGTCCCTCCTCAAGAAACACAATTTATTCAGTACTTTCTCTCCACTACCTTTTCCGTTTGGAAATGAAATGAACAAGGGAAGCCGAAACGGGAAGAACATAAAATTTCTAAAAATAAATTTGAACGTACAAGTGTGGCAGGTAGGTGGCCCGTTTAAAAATAGAGGAATCGCTTTGAATCCGTACACAATGGGCTGAGGCTGAAGGGGATTACGTTATTTCTGAGTGAGGATTTAACGTGAAGGGGTGCGTTCTGTATAATGATTGTTTTTGTACTGAATAGCAAAAAAATTACTTGGAAATTCATAGTCAAAGATTTCACTCAACAGTTTCGTGCAATATTTTCGTTCGTTTTACATATTCAAAGTTCATTATTTCGTGAAATTCATAGTTTCTCCCAACTATTAGAAAAAAATATAAGGAATATATTAATATCATACTTCACGCACTGCACTTTTTTTTTAACTATTCTGGTTCAACGAAGACGTCATTTTTTAACCGCTAAACAACGTGTATTCTGCTCTGGACGAAGATATGACGTGCCTATCTAGTGTGCTTATAAATCGAGTCAATGCATTCAACACCAAAATAACCACGTCTTCTGGATTCTTCAGAGAATATCTTATTCAGAAACTGCATTTGAAATATAAATGGGCATGTCACAGTTGAAATCGTGTACAGCGAAAATCTAGCAATCAATGACGGAGTACTTCAAGGCACTGTTTTGGGCCCGTTCCTCTTTTTAATTTACATAACTCATAGAGCTACTACCAATTGGGATGTGAAAGTTATGGAACTGTCATGGGACATACATTGTTGGATTTGGAATCGAAAGTAGGTGTATTTAAAAAATGGTTATGGATCAATGAAAAAATATCGAGTTGATGATGGTTAAATCGTCGGGCAGTAGAACTGATACCAGCTAGAGAAACCTTATATATAGTTGTGAGTTGTAAGTAAGTTGTGGTAAAATGGTGGTGTTTCTCGTTTTGTTTCAGCTCTGACGATATCACAAGAAAACATTAAATTAATTAAATATTCATGACTAGATATTTTCCTGTAAAAGATCATGTGGAAGGTTTGTGAATTATAACGGATGACGATCTCAAATTCACAAGTGAATATTATTTTTGCTAATAAATGTTTAATATAGATTATAACTCACGTTCATACTTGAATATTACTATTACAAGCAGAATTCACATTGATATTGAAATTATAGGAAAACGCTAACGATTCATTCGAATTTGAAGTCTTTGTAAAATTCGTTGATTCAATGGAACCAGACGCTCCCATATTGGTACAGCTGCTGATACGCCGACACATGCAATTTGTATTTTGTTATGCACCGATTCTTCTAGGTATCCTGCTACCGTCGAGGACTTCCATCCTCCGTGATGCTTCAAAGTAGTCATGTCAGCCCCTGCATTGACCAAAAGAGTCGCCGAAGACCTTCTCAGGCAGTGACCGGTGTAGAGCGCTAGTTCCTCCAATTTCAAAAACATTGCAATTCTTGACGGTATCTTTGACAACGTATTTATTCCCACACACTGGTTGATGCCCCTCCCATTTTTGTATAAAACAAAACAGCGGCTAGAACTAGTATTCTTTGGTCTCAATGACATGTATTTTTTATACAAATTAATCGGGTTGACTGGAAATCCTTCTTCAAGTATGGTGAAACTTCACAGTTTCTTGGTTGCAGTGTTTGGCAAAACTACGTGAAAATATTTCCCTCTTTCTTGAATATTTTCTATTTCCAAATCGACCAATTCATCGCATCTACAAGCTCCGCTAATCCCTATTATCAAAGCCACTTTTGTCAACAAGTACTCGTCGTCGGGAGCTTCGTTCAAAAACTTCTCTATTTCAGGTCGTTCTAATGTCTTGGACTTCTTTGGTTTGTATCCCTGTGACCTGCTTTTCGAACTCGTTAGTTTGCCATATTTTGAAATGTATTTGGTCCATAGCGACGATGGGGCTAATTTTTTTTGCAAATGTGAAAAATAAGCCAAAATGTACATTGTCATCGATAACTTTCGTTTTCCGTGAATTCATCCAAGACTCAAACTTTTTGAACTCCTTGTCGTAAGCATCTCGGGACTTTTCTGGCAAAATCTGCATCACTGATGCTTCTTCCGCTTCCGTAAGGATATCCTCAGGAACGTAATTTTCGTCGGTTTCCTCCATTTTCTATACGGTTTTTTTCTTTAAAAAATGCTTCCCTTTTATTCAGAGAAAACTGACAATTGACAAAAACTATTTTGTATCAAAACAGCCACGAGAAAAATATAACTCATAGTATAGCGGTGATACAACACCACTGATATTTGAAATAAGAGAACAAGATCACTTTCAGACAAATTTGAACCATTCTTATTAGCAATTTGTTCCTCAGAGGATTCTAGTCAGGAAGAATTCTTTTACGACTAAACAATACATACCATCATTAGAATTTTAGTAGCTGATATAAAATGATTACTAAAGTCAACTAGCTGATAAAATTGTTTGGCTTTCGTGAAATTTATTGCCCCTTCTCTTGGGACAGTAAAGCCAAAAACATAAATCAATTTCGAACCAAAGTATGCAAATTCCTCGGTTCACATTGTAAACGGTGTAAAACACAATGGGACAGATGTTCAAATCCGCAAAATTCCGAAACCTACCCTAATCTCAAATCTGAGAAACATAGGCCCCCGAATTACTGTCCGTTTACCTAAGTACCCACAAGGGTTGTTAACCTTGAGATCATTGTTATTTTTACACAATGCCCCCAATTTACTACCAGTTTTCGACAAAGTCCGTGGACGGAGGGATATAAGCAGAAATGTGACAGGCAGTCAAATCTCATTTAAAAGACGGTATACAATTCAAAAAACGTGTACGGTTGATAAGATTGAATAACAAACGCAGATGGCGAATCATTGAAAAGCGATTTGAATAAAATTCAGCTCGAAAAGTTAGTCACACGATGTCAATATTTACTGAGATAAAGTCAGAGATGTATAACTGCCGGCAGATTTGTCGTGAACCGTTTGTTTGTTCAGTTTTCCAGTCTTATTTTGGTCGTTATCTCAGTTGGAGATAGAAGATGCCAGAAAGTTAACAACTGTAGAATCTAGGGTTCATTATAAAGGCACGTTCTCATTCGAAATTCTCCTCCCTAGAGTTCTATTTCTTCATTTCGTGCAAAACTCTCTAGAGAGGTTCTCTATCCTGTAATGAAAAAATGGAACTTTTATACGGAAATATAAAGTGCTAATGGCCCCTATAATTTTCAGCTAATTTTCCCTTCGTTTTGCCAACTTTACTCTACAACCACAACCCCTAGCAATAAAGCCCCAATAACTATGACAGTTCCAATTGTAGATTCAGACGTACTTGAACATTAAAAACGATATATTATAATATTAAGAAATGCAAAGATTCGCCTATAATTTTCAAAAATGTATGCGGAGTATCAAGTTCATTACTTTAGAATTCAGTAATGTTCAAATATTTGAGAAGAGTCTAGAATGTTCCCAAATATACCAAAGTATACTAACTTACACCGTTTTTAGTTCAAAACAAGGTAAATGACATTTACAACCTCGTTTGTTGAAGATGTCTCGATAACTATTCTAATATAAGTAGGAATTCTTCAAAATGTTCTAAAAATATTTCAACCAACAAATTTTGATTGAAAAATATACAGTGAAGTCACAGGAATCTAGAATGTTCCAAAATATGCCAGAATGTTCCGTAAAGATTCAACATATTTTAGAATGTTCCAAAATATTTCAGGATTTTCCGGAAAGTTTCAACATAGTTAAGACGTTCCAAAATATTCTAAAATGTTTCAAAGTATTCCAGAAGGAGTTATATTAACTCTCAAGCTTGATATTTTTTGTCAATTTCTTTTGAGTATGCTTCATTTCAATCCAAGGGAGTTTCAAAGACTGAGCATAATGTATGAGTGAATGCTTGCAGAGGCTATGCTTTTTATAGCCTCATTAAGATATTCTCAAGAACAAGACTGCAAAATGTATGTGAACAGGTATGTACACTACATGATTATATATCAAAACAATTTGGAAACATCAATATTAAGCAATTCTTTCTCTATTTAATGATAATTAAGAGGTTCTTGATTGATTTGGCAGATACTTAATGGATATTCGTAATTACACAGAATTACCAGTTGTGTTTGAAAAAGCTCTAGGAATAGCGAAACGCGTCACATGTTACAATAATACAATAATATATTGTGGATATTTTAAAAAAAGTGTTTTTTATTTAATTCTGTGTAATTAGGAGGTTGTTTGATGGACAAGACTTCTGAATAATTTTAATAATTTAAAACGATGAATCTCGTCCAACTTTTTTTCCAAACAGTTTTTGGTAATAATTTCTTCAGTCTAAGATTCAAAATTGAACTAATTGGAGTTTTGTAGATATTTCATTAGTAAGAAAACATAACTGAAGAAAGTTGATGATGAGAAATGAACTGTAGCATCCCATTGAAGGAAACCCAAGAGATCCTCCAATACCTCTAGCCCAAACATAAACTACAGACCATTTCCCATCCATCCTCGATTCCATCGCACGTAGGCAGGAACGTTGGAGTGGAAACGTTGAAAATTTAAAGAGCCGTCCGGTTTTTCACATGAGCAGCCAAGTCAATTCGGCAAATGGAAAAATACACGTGCGCTCTGAAAGATTGAGGGGTAATTTGCTAAGAGAAAACAAGATGGACAGTGATGAATGTACTCGAGAGGGGAGTAGGGTCAAGAAGAGAGTATGTTCGTCTCTCGATGGAAATGGGGGGATGTTTTATTTATTTGTTTCATATTTATTTATCAAATCACAACCAGCGAGACTAGGTGACCTAAACTATTGTGGAATTGGTAAGGCAATACAAACATTACTGATTTTGTTATCTGTATACGTTCTCAAATTCTCTCTGTATATTCTGGAACAAATGAATATTAAGAATCATTGGTATGAATACAATAATTCAAGTAATAGAACAGCCCCAACGTCCCCCTTCCCTACAAAAAACATTGAAACTACGTCAATTTCACTAAAACTGATTCCGAAATTTAAATAACTTAAAATTGTATTGCTGCATCACCATTCACTACTGTTCGGGGGGTGGTTTGCAATTTATCGAAAAATTTAAAAAAAGTTTCAAGTGGCTATATTAAAATTTTTGTCTGTCATCTATCTCTCTTAGCGTTCAGGAGTTGAAAGTATATGTCGAGTTGAAAGGAGTATTTTTCTTTGCAAAATTTGTGCAAAAGAATTTTCTACCTTTTATTAATTTTTTGAATGATCTGGCGATTTTGAATTTTTCATGATTTTTAGGGGTCTTTTTCGAAAAAAAAAATGTATTTATTCAAATTTCAGTTTTTACTAATTTAACCATTATAAATCGATTGGCGTTTGCAGAATTACTCTATCTCGAACCGTTCTCGAGTTAAATGGTGTATTTCCTCCTTCAAAATTTGTGCTATAGAATTTTCTACCTTTTATTCCAATTTTTTGCTGTATCTTACATTCGAGTATAAAGAAATCATATACTTTCGGAATCAGTACGAAATTTCACGTTTAAAGTGCGTGTTTCATGAGGATCTGACGATTTTGAATTATAGGTGATTTTTCATGGTTTTTAGTGGTCTACCCCTTACAACTTTTGTCGAATAAAAATTTTTTTTGATTGATTTAAAATCCGAAGTATTTACTAATTTGACCATTCTGAATCGATTGACGTTCGTAGAATCACTCTATCTCTAACCGTTCTCAAGTTGAAACGGTATTTTCTCCTTCAAAATTTGTGCATTCGAATTTCCAACCTCTTATTCTGTTTTTCGGCTGAATGTTAAATCTGAACATAAAGAAAAAATTATATTTTAAGAATCATTATGTATATTTACGTACTTATATACTGCGAATTTCATGAGGATCTGGCGATTTTGAATCATTCGTGATTTATTCGTAGTTTTTTGGGGTCTTTTTTTTTGAAAAAAAAATGTGTTTATTCAAAATTCAGTGTTTACTAATTTGACCATTCTGGATCAATATTTTCGGAATCATTATGGAATTTTACGTATATACTGCGAATTTCATGAGGATCTGGCGATTTTGAATCTTCCGTGATTTTTCGTGGTTTTTATGGGTCTACCCCTTACAACTTTTTTCGAAAAAAAATTTTTTTTTATTGATTTAAAATTCACAGTATTTACTAATTTGACCATTCTGAATCGATTGGCATTCTCAAAGTTACTCTAATTTTAAACGTTCTCGAGTTGAAAGAGGTATTTCCTCCTTTAAAATTTGTGCTGTGGAATTTTCAACCTTTCATTCCTTTTTTCGGCTGAATCTTATATATGAGCATGAAGAAATCATACATTCTCGAAATCAGTATGTGCCTCCGATCTACTCGAATATCAAAAGCATTTGATATTCTGAAACACACTACCTTAGAAAAAAATTATGTAATCTGGGATTCAGGGATAACTTTCCATCCTGACTTTGGGATTTGAATGTCCCCAATAATGTTTTATACAAATTTTGTTTCTGACGTCTGATATCACTATCAATTGTGATCTCAAAGTTAATTAAACTATAATATGTATCTGAATTTCAGTGAAATTAATGAAGTTTCAGAATTTTACAAACATTTTTTATGGACAAAAATAAGTGGGACGACCATTTGAAAAATATAGACTGGGTGGTCATTTCTGACAAAACAATAGTTACAAAAATTTTATTGAACCCATCTTAAACAAATGGGAAAGATTTCTTGTTCAAATCTACAAATTAAATGTTTATGTATACGAAACAAAAAACACGTGCGTAGAATAATTTATAAACCGAATAAGATTATTCAATACTTGAATCAGTTTTCCTGTATTTTCTGCAAATGATCAAACAACGACAAATCCCGTACACAAAAAAACGTGAAAAAAACTCACCTAATCCAAACCCACTCCAGAACCATCAAAAAAACGCAAACATCCCTATAATCTCCAACTCGCGAATACGGAGTCGAAGAAAAAGCGCGAAATGCACCAACCACTCGAGCCGAACTACTCAAAGACAAACGAAAATCGAAGTGAACACGAGGAGAGAGCCTTATCGCGGTAGGCCCTGCTCCGAGATAGACGGACAGCTGGGAAAGAAATCACTGCTCGAAACTTGGTCGTCGTTTTGTATTGTCGAAATGCCGTCGCAAGTAGGAACATCTGGAACGACCGAACTGCTTTATTGTTTGGAATTGGTGCAGGGTCGAAGGCATGGGCGTGCGACGCGACGAAAGGAAAGGGATCTCAGGAAATCGGTCGTCTAGTCGACTAATCGGAAATCTAGAAATGCAGAGGTAGCGCCGATTAGGTGACTCGGCCAGGAAAAGGGTAACGCGAATGATTTGAAGTGTTTTCATTTCAATTTGTGCCACTTGTACATGTACAGGTACAATGTGAAATACTATTCGAGCTGGAAAAAATAAATAGAATTTAGATAAGTGAAGAAGTTATCAGTCACAAATAATCACAATGTGACTTTCTATACTGAATCTTTCAACGACGAGTGTTTGTTACGAATAAACTTATGGAAAACCATTAGCTAAAGCATAGTTATGTAAGTCTTTATATATTTAGGTCAGTAGGTCATTAATGAAAATAGTGAAAAGTAGTGGTTCCAGTACTGAACCCTGAGGAACTCCCAGTTAAACTGAATATTTTATAGAATCAACATCACAAAAACTCACTATTATATCTCTTACTGTATGAGTGTATCCAGTATCCAGTATCACATGCTGAGGAAAATTTAAAGCGTAAAGCTTGGGAGCTAATTCTAGGATTTACAGTATCGAAAGCTTTCGATAGATCAAATAGAAGGAACACAACACAATCCCTATCCTCAGTTTTTTGCAGGACATGGTCGAAACATAGCAAGAAGCTGGTTCTGTAGATCTTTCTTTCCTGTATCCATATTGATTATTCATTTCCAGATTGGATCTATTTTTTCAAAGATTTCAGATACTGATGTTAATAAAAATTCTGCCTGTAATTTTCGATGTCCTGCTTAAACCTTCTTTAGTTTTTAGCAGTTTTTAATATATCTGAAAAACGTCCTTGAAAAAGTGATTGGTTCATTAAGTATGCTAAAGAAATAATAATGATATCTAGAACATTTGACATAATATGAAGTGATAGTTCATCCAAGCATTCTCTAATATGACTAGTTCTTGAAGAAAATATGACACTAATTTAAATCCATCAACATGTAAAGAAGAAGTGTCATTGGTCATCACCCAGTGTTCACTAATGCATAAAATACTTCAATAGAGTTCATATTATTTAAATGATACCTTCTTTGTGAATTTCCATGGCGAATGTTCGAACGATAGGAATAGTCCAGTCCGTTGTAAATATCATTGTGATCCGATGTCAAATAATTTGAACTTGGGTCGCGGTGTCGAGTACAAAATGCATCTTCGATTCAGCGTGAATCGGGTACGTTCCCAATGTATATATTTAGCAAACATTGTTGCAGTATTACTCCCTGGTCCTTGAAGAAGATGCTGCAATGGGATGTTCTATCCTCTCACTGAGATGATAGAACGAAATATATCTCAGAGACAACCAATCCATTTTGCTGGCAAAACCTATGGGTGTACTTCAGGGTTCCATACTGGGTCCACCACTTTTTGCCTTATATATCACTTATATACTTGACTTGACTTGACCTCCCTTGAAATATATTTGGTAAGGTGTATGCATATGAACTAGAGATGGTAGAGCAATGACCTCATGAAATTTTGATGATAAGGAACTGAAGAGTATAAGTGATCAAAATTTGTCAACCAGCTGTCAACCGAGGTGTTCTGTTAACTGAGGTAATTATTGAAGCAAGAACAACCAAATAACGAATGCGTTTCCAACATTCAACCCCTGTCAACAACGAACATAATGTTATGAATGATAATGTAAAGGATATCATCCACCACCTTCATTATCCAGTTTCCGCGATAACCCCTGACATGACCGTATAATAAACCAACCCTAAACACCAATCAGTGTTAGGCGTAGCCTCTCATCTAACAAACAACACAATCAAAACACCAACCACAAACAAAACAACGGGCCAACAAAACGGAACTGAATGTTAGCAAGAAACGAATTCTGGCCGTATTTAGCTCTAGGCTGAACGTTTCTTGTCCAACTTGAATGAATCAGGGTAAATAAGCTTTCGTTCGGGGTTTGAAGGGATGTTTGAGCGAAATTGGGACAACGGGGGGAGGAAAGGATCTCGAGTGATACAGAGTGAAAAACGAATGCCACGAGCGAGTTTGGACATATAATTCACATGTGGGTTCAACAAAAATTTGAATGAAACAAATAATTCGTGAAAGCGAAAAATACCTGTCTCTTCACACAATTCCACAAAGTGGAAGTTAAGGCAAATAACTGACAGAAAACAACTTTTTCCCCCTACGGACATTGAATTATATCTGTCGTCCATTTGTGCATCTTTCCTCACGGACTCATAATTGCAATGATATAAAGACATTGAATATTATACTTCATTTTGTCCAACTTTGAAGAGCCCTGCAAATTAGTCAGTCCTATCTCTTTTGTACCTACTATTATACAAAGATAATAGAAAAACTACTGAAAGAAAGTATAACAACATTCCTTACTAAAAATAAAATCATCATAACGCTCAGTTCGGATTTCAAAGTAACAAAAGTGAAATCAATAGAGGAGAGGTGGTTGCTGCCACATTTTGCGATTTATCAAAAGCCTTTGGCTGTGTTGATCACGAAATACTGCTGCAAAACTTTCAGTACCTACTATGGTTTTAGAGGATTTGAGATTATTTGAAAAACTCAAATAGCATTAGTCCACCATTGATAGACATATAAAATATGTTCTTGTGATAGAAACGTGAAGGCGTTCAAACCGCTCGTGCTTCAAAAACTCTGCATGGGCACGCATGTATCTGAATCGACCTTTGCACCTGTACTTTTTGGTCACATTTGTTAATTATATCCATTGATTTGATTTTTTTTCATGTAGTAGTTAATAAATGTCCACTATAGAAAGTTAGTCCCATTTGTACCTAAAAATACTTTTACTTCAGCTCAAAGTGAATTTCGTTTACTTTCCATTTGAGAAAACCATTTACAGATAAGCAGGTACACGTTTGTTATCACATTCCAACAAGGAAATCTCGCAGTTGAACTCCAACTTTACACATATACGTAGCAATAACAGTCTCTCACCTAACCGTAGTTTCCGAACTTGTGGAAACTCCGTAACGGTTTTTGTTTTGCCAACTTATCCAATTAATAACCTACACGCTCATCTTTTTGCTGATGGCGGTCAAAAAAATCGAAACGCTTACTTGGGAGTGACTGAAAACATCCGGCCGTACCAACGATGAAGCTCAAGATGTGGGAAGGAACGAATACTCGAGGTGAATTAGGTATTTTGCTAAAACTGCTGCTTTGTTGATATTTTTGAAGGATTTCCAGATTTTCTGGCACAAAAACTTGAAATGAAACCATGCAGCACAGTGTTCCAGTGTTATACTTTCTTTCCATCCCCCGATTCTCACGAGAAGACAGTACGGTGACTTTTCAGAGGTTATGGTGTCTTTTCGATTGTACAACAAACTAATATCCGTACGGAAAAGTATTCAAAATCCAACTCAATTGGGATAAATTGTACTTTGAAGTAGAATCACTATCATCTGGAAATATAATCTAACACACTGATGGCTAGGGGTGAATCCGGTATCATGCCTGCCAGTCTCACACCAACCAATCCAAATATCAAATAAAAAATCAAGTTCTGGCTGGCATTTGGGAAAAAAATGTAGATTTTTTTTTTACGTTCATCCGAATTTCAAAATAAAATACCTTTTGACAAATACACCACCACGCATATCTTGAAGCTTAGAGACATCCATCTATTAGCGGTATTAACTTTCCCATAAATCAATCCATAATTATAGGGATTTGAATTATACCCTAAAAAAAAAAATATTTGATATTATGGTTCTCTCTATGAAACACCCTATATTGAACATGTGTACTATGCGATATTTTCTCCCCAAAATATGATATTGAGGAGTATTCTCATTTGAAAATATGCTTTCCTAAGGTTGGAGAAGAAAAAGTGAGATTTTGTAGAAAAATACTGTCATTCATTTGTACATATGAATATTGTTAGTCATAAAAAACGTGTGTATGCAACAGCAACTCAATGTAGAACCTAAGTAAACAAAAAAAATCCGAAAATCTGGGCAAATTTCAGTTTCAACATCCCGTATCTAGAAAACTAATCATAGGATTCAGTTGGGACCATTGACACTTTTGGTTACTAGGTTAAGTACAACAACATACCAAAGTTTCAGTAATTTAGACCGGTCGACAATTTACATACGAATAGTTCGGATTCCTTCATCACAACCAAATTGTCACAAACTAAAAAAAAGGCTCAAATAACTGAAATTTGAGTACATTTCAAAAATATTTCAATGTCCCATATGGTATAAACCAAAGAGTTCCTTGTTTCTGATAGAGCCCCAGATCCTCTATCGTGCCATTCGCATTATTTTCATTCTTTTGCAAACTTCCTGTCTGTATCCCTCAAACTGAGCCATATTTGATATGATAATATCAGTTCTGAGTTCTGGCTTGCATCGGACATAGGTTCGAGACCTCAGTACGCGAGACATTTGTTCTTCAGTACATTGACCTAAATGTCTTGTTCTAAAGCAAGTATGACTGACGTGAGTTGCCTAGATGCAAATCCCGACGTCTGGTGCAAGCCAGGAGTACGCAACGACCACTGAGAAGTGAGTACGCCACCAAACATCAGTAGGTCGCCCCGGAGCGCCACGGCAAATAATAATAATGATAGCCGTAATCTACTCACACAGGCACTGAGTGTTTATGAGGGAGTATATTATCATTCGTGCTCTTATTTATAAACTTCAATTTTTCCGATGCTTATCCTTATTTTCCTGGATCAACTCGTTGGAGCGAGATGGGAGATACAAAGTGGGATGTGAACAAGCCGACAAGAGAGGTCATCTCGACGTAAACGATGACTCACCGATGATAATGTCGATATGAGGGCGTCTACTGTGTGAAATTCAAGGAATTGTATACGCTCGGAAAATGGCTGTGAACGTGACTATGCTTTATGGAGGGGCTCGGAAAATTGTGCGGAAAAATTGCGGGGAAAAATGTTCTCGAAGATGAAAGACATATTTAACGGTATTGAGCTGTTAGCGAGAGTTGATGTCATCGTGTAACGTGGCGGTCGATTGAGAACTATTGGCAGTGACAGTGACAATTAGGATGATAGGAGAGGGCATTGTTTTCAATAAGTACAATAGTTTGTATTCAATAATTGGGCTCTTCAGAACAACTTCTTTGAATTGCTTAACAACTTCGTTAACTCCTTATTCAACCCTTCCTCCCCTTTCTATTCACGTTCCCCAGCAGAAGCTTGAAAGCTTCTCATACTTCATGAGCACGTCCTAGATTGACAGATGCATTGTGAGTGAGTGAAGCCTTTCCAAGATTCTATGTTCTATGTCTCTTTGGTGAGCATTCGAGGACTGTGAGGTCACAGGACTAATCACCAGCCTCATGACTGTAAACTACCTAGGAAAATTCAGCCATCCAATATCTGGATTAGTTCCTTGGACACTTAATCTCCTACTCCCTCCCTCGGTACCATCTGATGTGAATCCTGGAAATATATTTTAAGGGGCCTCTGTCGGAGGTGGAGGTTGGGAGTAGTCCCTACGCGGGGTTCAGAGCTTCTGACCCTCTTGTGGGGTTTCATCTACCTCCACTTCCTTGAGACGTCACTAACGTACCGCCGCTCAGGTTTGTTGCTTTCATACAACACCTACAGTCAACCAAGACCCAAATCCAGGCATACCAGCATCCGGGCATCCAGGCAACCGAGCATCCGGGCAACCGGGCTTCCTGATATGTGGACATCCGGGCATCCAGAAATCCGGGCATCCAAGATACGAGGTGAAATCTCGGAGTAATCTGCCGCCAACCTCTTGTGGAATATCTTCTTGCTCCAATTCCTTGAGTCACTACCAACATACCACCGCGCAGGTGTGTTGCTCTCATAAAACATACCTTCAGTCAGCCAAGACTCAAATGATCCAAAGCTGTGGAACCCATGGCATACGGGCATTCAGGCATACGGGCATCTAGGCATAAGGGCATCCAGACATCCAGCATTTGGGCATCTGTGCATCCGGACATTCAACTCTTGCGTAGCTTTCTTCAGTCCCCACCGCCTTTAATACAACACCTGCAGTCAGCTAAAGCCAATATTCAGAGTTGTAGAACCCGTGGCATACGGGCTTCCAGGCATCCGGACATTCGGGCATTCGGGCATCCGGGGATCAAAGATACTGGGCGAAATCTCGTAGTAATGAAATTTATGAAAACAAGATGTATAAAGAAAAAGAACAACTTCTGGTCTTTTCCGTGAACGATCAACTTCCAGCACTATAAGGCAAACTCGGCAGTTCTGACAGTTGTTAAGGAGGATGCAGATACAAAAACAAATATAATGTGCAGATGCAAGGCATCAGACCGCAAGAGACAGGTAATCTTTGGACAGCCAACTGACGTTCCAGAAGTTAACAGTTCTCAGCAAGTGAACGATTTGCACAAAAGTAATAAAAATTAGTTTGTTTTGTACGAGCAACCATCAGAAGTCTTCGGAGACTTGTGCGAGCTAATGAAGACATGTGTTGCCATACAACACAAAGATAAGATACAACGGTCTGAAAGACGGTGGACTTTTTAGTGAGTATGCCGATTAGGGGACTGTCACAGTAGACCACGAGGTATGGGGCTCATAACCTTCACATAGAGGGTTTTCTTTAGCTCCAGAAAAAAAAACGTAGCATGAGATGGTAATTGTTTCCTTTGTTCAATAGCTTTCTGTTGAAATGAATCAAATTGAGATTCATACGACCATACTTCAAAACATGTGTAGTGTGCATCGTGAATCTTAGATCATTATTCAAATAAAGCCAATATTTTATTGGGTTTTCGACAGGTAATTTCATGCCATCACGCTTACTTTGTAGCGTCTGTCACAAGAAAGAAAAGACAGCCTTCCATACACAGATACTGTTTGAATGCAAAGCTTTTGCTAATATGAAGACAGATACCTACGCATAGTATATATAGTGGTGAGTCGTATAGATTTAAGAAATTGGAAAGTGTATATGATGAACAACAGAAGTCCCATCATTGATCCTTGGGGTACGCTGTTTTCAATATCAAGAGTACGAGTTTTTCGTTGTTGAGAATGACAATATGAGAGCGATTGTGCAAATAACTTTCGAGCAGCATGACTATATTTGAGGAGAAACACAAGTGACTCAAAATTGCGGAGAGAAATCAGTGGTTGTCAGACAATACTAATCAAGAGTACGAGTTTTTCGTTGTTGAGAATGACAATATGAGAGTGATTGTGCAAATAACTTTCGAGCAGCATGACTATATTTGAGGAGAAACACAAGTGACTCAAAATTGCGGAGAGAAATCAGTGGTTGTCAGACAATACTAAAATAAGAAATTTGGAGGATCTGTATACGACTCAAAACTGCATTTTTTGACAAGTGACAAATTTTTTATTTGTAAATGGGACACTTCGTATATTTTTACTTATTTTGTCTATATTACATCATAAATACAATCATGTGGTCTTTTTCGCTTTTCGTAGAAAAGTTTTTCCATTTGAAATCCATTTTTCAATCTTTAGGGCTAATTTCAAACCAGAAATTCTGACAAAAATATAACACTCAATATAATTCATATATACTGAATTGTATGGAACTGAATAGAAACATATTTCCAACATTATACTACATAAATCCCCGACCATGCTTATCTGAGGCCATCTATCTTCGAAAGGCATCGCAGGTCTCAAAATGAATGCATAGACATGAAGTGATTTCTGTACAACGTATAATTAAATAGGGTGTTCTTTTGAGACCGAATGACATTACCATATCAACACCGAGGGCTTCCGGCTTCTAAAAACAGAACTAGACAATTTTGGGCATTTGACGATGGCCGGAAAGAGATTACACTAGAAGAAATATTTATATAGGGTGTTCCATCTCAATGGTAACATCACGTTCTGTTATTTCTTCAGTCTCCAGCTGCATCTATTGGACCTCATTTTGACCTTGCTTGACTAATTATTATCTGATTTTTTTCAATTATTCATTTGTCAATTTATACATTTTTCGACTGTGGAAGGATAATATTACAGAAAACGTACCAAGAAATGAATTTTATCCACGAGAACAAACTTTCGAAGAAAAAAAACTATTCGGTTTTCATAACATTTCATGAAGAAAAATCTGACATACAAACATAAACCTCGCATAGCAGCTGCTGCTTCGACCTTTCCTAAACAACTACACCAATTTCAACTCAAAGAATCTTGAAGGAACGCTCAAATTAAGAGCAGGGAATAACAGCAAAACCGTAAGTACTATTTTGGCTAGGAGTCGACAAAGTAATCTTCCATTAATTTTATTCAATGAATATACCGCTCAGGTAACAAGCTGACGTCATTTGTACGTCATTATTTGGTCATGTCCAACGTCAGAGTAACCTCCAAAATGACGTCATAATAACGTTGATATGACTTTATGAGTCACAGGCAATTGACGTCATTATTATAACGTCGAAATGATGGATTCAAGATGACGTCAAATATACGTCCTTAGAGGAAGTAGTGTGACGATCGATTGACTTCTTTCTGAATAATGAATTTTATCGTAGGGTCAAATACGAAGAAATAAATAGATTATTAATAAGAACACACTTACTGTTCGAATAAATGAATATTTCGAAACTTCAGTGTGAATGAAATGGAAGAAATATAAACTACCAAGAACACCAAATCAACGTCATCTTCACTCGGCACGCGTTTCGCCAACAAAGTTAGCATCCTCACGAGATCAAATCTCTGGCGTGACACCTGACTGACATTCTAATGAAATAAAGTTGTGAAAAAGGATCATAACGAATCAAAAAAACTGATAGTGACCCATGAGTGAGGTCAAAATGACGACATTTGCAACGAACAATTGACGTCATAGTTATTTACTATATTATATGCTTATAAGACATGTAATGCAATACAATATTTTATATACAGCTGATATGTTCTTTCGATGATTTGAGGGCTTCTTAAATATTTAAGCCAGTTGCTGAGAAAGTTGTGATAAAGACACTAAACACTAGTGTAATTGATCCTTGAACACTAGTGTCCTTGATGTTCGTTTCATGATTTGAAGGCTTCTTTGACATTTATGACAGTTGCTGAAAAGGTTGTGAAATAGACCCTAAACACTAGTGTCACTGATCATTGAACACGAGTGTCACTGATGTTCTTTTCATGATCTGAGGACTTCTCTAATATTTATGACAGTTGCTGAGAAAGTTGTGAAATAGATCCTAAACACTAGTGCCACTGATCATTGAACACTAGTGTGATTGATGTTCTTTTCATGATCTGAGGACTTCTCTGACATTTATGACAATTGCTGAGAAAGTTGTGAAATAGACCCTAAACACTAGTGTCACTGATCATTGAATACGAGTGTCACTGATGTTCTTTTCATGATCTGAGGACTTCTCTGATATTTATGACAGTTGCTGTGAAAGTTGTGATATAGACACTGAATACTAGTGTCACTGATCATTGAACATTGGTGTCATTGAGGTTCGTTTCATGATTTGGGGGCTTTTTTGACATTTATGGCAGTTGCTGAGAAGGTTGTGATATAGACACTAAACACTAGTGTAATCGATCATCAAGCACTAGTGTCATTGGTCATTAGACAATAGTGTTTCATGGACTTCATGAGACGTTTGTAAACAGAAGCATTATGACCCCATAACACGCCAGCTGTGAATAAACAATTTAAATAACTACAAGTTATATTTATCGGGATGAATAATCATCTTCCAGTGTCACAACCCACATTTTACTCCTCAACGCTGTCCAAAAAATCAGCTGTGCAATCAAATTTTCCCCCTCCTTCGCCCCTGCCGTGGTACGGCTTAAAAAAAACGTGATATATTCCTGCAGCGCGGGTGAATTTTTGGGGTCGAGTGGCCATCGAATATCGACATAATCTCGCCCCATTGTCTCCGCAGCGCTCGACGAAAGGGTGTCCTCTTCAAGGAGTGTTTGCTGGATGCCTGAAACGGATACCGCACCATCTTCGAGGAGAAATGTACCGGAAATAGGAAAACGGCAGGGGTGGACTTGAAGCACCGCGGAGGGTCGTTTTACGCTGTTCAAGTTGTAATTTGATGTGGCCGGACTCTCGAGAGATAAAATTCGGGGGTGGTTCGACACGAGAAAAACTTGTAGTATGGAGACCGTCATACTGTTGAAATCAAGATCATACAATAATAATAAAAATCCCTCATGAAGTTACCCCGACAGGCTTGATACATTTTACTGCACTTACAGCATATATAGAAAGACTGAAAAACCCACTAGATTATCTTCCAAATAAAGTATATCCAAACTTGTTATATACCCAACTGAAACTTACCAATTAAGAGACACTTTTAGAGAAATACAAAATAGGAAAGCTGCAGATATAGACGAAATCTAAATCAATAAATACATTTGAGATACTACCAGATATTATTTTGAATGTGCTTATAGCAGACTGCATTAATGAATATTTCGAATCAGGGGTCATTTCCAGCTTTCCTAAGTGAAGCAATTGTTATTCCACTCCACAAAGGTGGACCAATATCACTTCTATCTACTCTCTCAAAAATTATCGAAAAAATCGTTAAAAATAAAATAATGAATAATTTTTTCTTTCATTGAAAGAATGTAGTTGAGGCTCAACATGGGCGAGATGGTAACAGCGATATTTTTTCATTTTTTGCGTGAATAACGTCAACAAACTACGGTATTATGGGTTCAGGGAAATAGCTTTGAAACGGTTTGAATCATATCTTTTCAACAGAAGGCAGGTCGTCAAAGTTACCAACGGAAGATCAGAGTTTTTACATTTCAGGTCAGGAGTTCCTCAGGGGTCGGTACTCGGTCCTACCTTGTTCTTGATGTATATAAATGACTTGACATTTACAGCAAAATTCACATTGATATGGATGATACCACTTGACTGAAGTTTGGAAATCACACGAAATCTTCAAGAAAAAGACTAGCATCAGGTTGCTATGTAATTAGAGTCATATCAAATGAATCTCTTGTTATAATTCTCTTGCCTAATCCCAATGTGAAATACTGTGAGATATTGCGAGATACACGAATTCATAATAAATTTTCAATATTTAGTATATTTTCAAACCACAAAAAAGCACCTATAAAATTTATTCCACCCAAATTTTTGTACTTGCTCCTCATAAAAAAATGTACAGTGAAACTCGATTATTATTTTTCCACTGCTATTGACAATGCGATTAGTTTTTGAGCAGTAACCCTCGAAAACAATGAGGATCGTATATGTATTATGGCGTACTGATTTTTATCTTGTTTACCATTCAAATTACGAGTTTAATCTCCTTGCCAGGAAACTACGATATTTTCCCATTGAAACTTTGTCGACGATAGATAATTCTCCGATTACATTAAACCGCAAGATGATAAAGCTTGAAAAACATAGCAATCAAACCACGTTCATACAGAGGATTCCCAGCAAAAACTTACCACTCAAAAATTGTAACTTTCTATGAGAAATACCAGAACATAAAATGCGAATTTCGAGAGTGGGGCATAACTGAAAGAAATTCACTGACAACATCATTCTCCAACTTATTACTCACATGGATCGACACTTGTGCCTCTCGGCGTGCCTGAAAAACACAGGGTGAGCATGCACGAAATAAGGACATGTTCTAGTTTGAATAGTTTTTATATGACAGCAGCTGTTTTTCATTTTGTTGATTAACTAATTATTAAATTTTATTAACTTTATTATATTGAATTATTTTGTAGCAAGAATCATAATTCGTATATAAGGATGATTCTATTTTAAATGAAGATTAATTGTAATGTAAAAGTGGAAAAAATGCACAAAATTCAAGACGAAAACTTATCTTAAACGAGTGCGACAAAAAAATCCGACGCATAAAAACATCGGTGTGAGAGAGAAAGTGTTTCGGCTCTCTTCGGCTAATTTATTTCGAATGCTATCAAAGCTCTAATTATCTCTTGGATCGTCGAAATTCACGAAACAAAGGATCTCATCCAGTGGAAACTAAACGTTTTATCATACAAAATAAACGGACAGCGTACACTCATTCGTTATAATTAGAGTTACAACTTACCGCAATGTTGCCAACAAAAACTTCAATTCCAACAACTACCATTAAAATTAATTAATTTAACATTCACGAGTTGGCGAGAGTGAGTTCACAGCTTCCTCTATGACGGTTCGTACCTACTCGAAAGCAAAGGCGTGCGCGATTTTTTCAAAGGGGTAATATTCATTGAAGATTTCTGATAATCGTGATGATTTTGTGCTTGGGTTGACAACCAAGAATACGTATACAATCGTTGAGAAAAAAACTCCCAGAACATTTTCCTGGGAAAAAACCTAAAAAGCATATTGAAAATATATATTTTATTTCAACATCCTAATTCACACTATTTTTTAGGTAATAGATTATTTTTGAAATATTCAAGAGGAAAATGTATTAACCAATAAGTGGGGATAAATAAAATAGGAGAATTTTCCAGTTTGATTGCAAAATGGCTTGGAAAAGACATGTATAAGAACTACACAGGTCACTGTTTCAGGAGAAGCTCTGAAACTCTTCTGCAACATTACATCCATAAAACGTCACGGTGGCTGGAAATCTGCCTCCGTAGTAGAAGCATATATAGAAGATAGTTTGAACAACAGAATTGAGATTTCTAACAAAACATTGAATTTTCCATCTTCTTCCAAATAAATTGAAATATATGATAAAATTGTGGAATCAACTCTTCAAGAATTATCTAACCTTTCTGATTAGAAGCAACATGGAACATCTTCGGGAATTTATGTTGGAAGTAATTGTTAAAACTTCACTATTATTAATTATAATTCCAATAAATGAATAATCAATTAATAATTGACTCTGTTAAAAATAAATCCTTCAAAAAGTAATATTTTATGTTTATTTTGTGAATTATTTTGGCAGTGAAAGAAGTCGTTTTTGTACGGTGAAACAACGTAATTTTTCACGGTAAAAAACCGTCTTTTCTTCGCGGTGATAAATAGACTTTTTATCACGATGACAAAAAGTAAACTTTAGGCATCAATAGAGATGCAGATATTTCAAGTTTTTTTGACAGTTGTACAAATATAATTTTTTTCATTTGTTGCAAACTTTTCGAACGTCACAGTATCATAACTGAATTTGAAGAAATGAAACCAAACTATGACGTTCATATCCATATTACGATTACACAGTCGTGTTAGTCCAGAGCCAGCATCCGCGATATCGAGTCCACTTAGTATCGCTCGAAATTTGTTTGTAGAGAGAAGTTTATCGCCGCCGACTGAGGTCCATTTATCTCGCTTTATTATCGCCATCCAGAGGCCTTAGCCGCACTAAATCATCATATTTCCTACAAAGTTGCGCCATAAAGCAACTTTGTGAATGCACTCACTATCACTGCCGTGTGTCGAGACGAATTTTGAATATCCCCTGTTGTGCACTATTTAATCTTCAGGGAAACGCTGACCGAGTATTTTAGGAATAGTGCGAACCCTAATTAGTCTATGTTTCCTGTACTTCAGATAACTTATCGCGATCTGAGTTCCTTTTGTGCAAGGAAAGAGAGGAGAGCCGGAAGGGAAACGAATAGTTCTCATTACCCAATAGGATGTGATTCTCTGAAGTTAGATTATGCTCAGCGATTACTCGTAAACTCATGAGAAATATTTTTCTCCTACCCCTATAGAAAGTACACACTTTCCTTTCTCAAATCAGGTAGGAAACTCATGCCTTTTCCTCTCCCTTGTGAATTTATTATATTCAAATTGTTTCCATAATTTCAAGACCATCTTGTATATCCTGTATTGTGGTGATTATTTTTTGACAATTCTTGCAACCAATCGAAACCATCAATTCAAAGCATTCACGTACGTTCAGGCCAATCACAGCATTATAATAGTGGGAATTTTCTACCTTGAAAATTGCCGCGGGAATTTTTTGAGGTATTTGTTTTTATTATGTGACAACTGATAATTTCGATCCGACGTCTGTCAACAGTTTGTATGAAAAGTGAAAAGTGCCATTTGGCAACAAGTTTTCGAAAAATCTGTCAAATTATTTTCACTTTATACTCACTCACTTGTGATATTACAACTGAAAATCAAACTTGAATGTCACTTCAACGTTAGTTCTTCAACAGCTGTTTGAGTACTCAGAGCGCAAAGTAACTGCTTGTCGCTCGACAAAAAGATTAATCTTTGGAAAGCGACAATGACACTTCGTGCTCGAAATACACACAATATTTTTTCTACAAACGCTGCTCTTGGTCGAAAAAACAATTTACACTTCATTCACCATAGGCATATAATATTAGCTAAACCAGAACTATGTTTTCTTTATTTGGCATTACAGTAGTAGTGCCAGAATTGCTATACTGGTAGAACTATCTATACAGGGCGAGCTACAATGGGCCAAAGATCGTGATGGAGGTACATGAAAAATAATAAAATGAACAACTGTTTCTACTCACCTCAAGTAAGTCTGACTCAGTATCCAATTAGTTCCGTCTTCTCTTCACAGGAATCTGAAACAATAATAAAGTACTGCCACTCACTTTTTTCAAACCATGCGTTAAATATGAACACTTAATTTTCTCAGTGAAATGAGAATGAATGAGATTATTTTAAAAGAATTCAAAATGTCTTCGAAAAATTTGTGTCATACCAATTTAATGGAGTAGAATACGGGAAAAATGGTGAAAAAATTCTAGAACCGTCGGAAGTATTTTTTTGTGGAGATTATATGGGTTAGGATGCCGGATCCTTTTGCACCTCTTACATTTTTCGCATTTTCCTTCCATAAGGAGACACATTCGTTATATACATGTTCATATAGGAAGAAAGCTGAGGAAATTTTCTTCAAGATGATGGAAGATTCGCGAAAATTCTTTGGTATTATAGTCCTTTTACGTTGTCGAAGTTCGACTGGACATAATATTAGTCTTCTCGGTATGGAGAGCGGACGAAAAAAAATTTCGTTTCAAAATATCTTCGAAAAATTAGTTTCTTACCAATTTGATGGCGTAGAATACGGAAAAAATAATAAAAAAAATCTAGAACCGTCGGAAGTATTTTTTTGTGGAGATTATATGGGTTAGGATGCCGGATCCCATTGCATTTTTTACATTTTTCGCTTTTTCCTACCATAAGGAGACACATTCGTTGAATACATATTCACAAAGGAAGAAAGCTGAGAAAATTTCCTACAAGATGATGGAGTATTTGCTGAAATATTACGGTCCTTTTACGTCGTCTAATTTCGACTGGACATAATATTAGTCTTCTCGGTATGGAGAGCGGACGAAAACAAATTTCGTTTCAAAATGTCTTCGAAAAATTAGTATCATACCAATTTGATGGCGAAGAATACGAAAAAAATTATAAAAAAATTCTAGAACAGTCGGAAGTTTTTTTGTGGAGATTATATGGGTTAGGATGCCGAATGTTTTTGCACCTCTTACATTTTTCGCTTTTTCCTACCATAAGGAGACACATTCGTTAAATACATATTTATATAGAAAGCGTAGTCCTCCTTGACCATCAATGTTTCGGCTCATGGCGAAACAAACATCGTCCGAAAATGGAAGGAAAAACGGACAATCCACTCTTTGAACTCCCCATCAGGCTTTATTTACCCAAACCATTGGGTTGAGAGGGTGGTTCTGATAATATGGGTTCTAGGCGGAATGATGGACACACCGCGTTCAATCTTGAAAATGATACCGGCCTGCCGTAATATGGCAGAATTCTTAGCCGGACAAATGCAGGAGGCCGTAATTCTTAGTTCACTCCGCCTACTCAGGACACATGATTCTCGGACTCGGTAATCACTCACCCCACGGACGTGGGGATTGGTTACTGGGGTTGATGATACACCAGCGCGCCCTCCGGAAGTATCGAGGCTCGATAAACAGGGCCTGACTGGGAAATTCCTGATGGGAAAAAAAATTAAAAAATGTTTCTTCTATACAAATTTTGCAATAAATTTTTCGAAAAGTCCTTTTCCAAGTGTTTGTTGATTGCTCTTATTTTATATGATGTCTAGTTGATTGCATTTGCGGTATATCCAATATGTTTATTCCAATTCAAAAATGTATCTTTAAGAGCTCTAAAAATTTGGTATCTTCGCTAGAGTCATTGTGGTGCTTCCTATGGTGAATTTTGTCTAGGTTCCAGTTGGATTTGGTTCGTTCTGAATAAAATTATATTCGTTTTGTTTTCGTTATGTGACTAATAAGTTACAATGGTTCAACAATACTACCTCAGGGTATTTCTACTAACATTGATTACAGAAGCTAGCCTGGTCGCTCAAATCTATAGTCATAGAGTGAAAATAAATTAAATACTTGTTGAAATAAATCAGAAGACAGAGTCAAAGTGTATTTTCGTTAGAATTCATAGGTACACCCAATCTGGGCCGCAGTGGTCATGATGGTAGAGCGCTAGTCTATCAGAGGGACGTGGGTTCGATTCCCAGCATGATCACTAGTCTCGTGCTAGGAATCGCACGTTGAAATGTAAGACCTCGTTGATCCTTAGCTTTCACAAGTTTCGACTTCTGAGGGATGTCGTTCATAGAGGGATGACAACTGGATAACGGAAAAAACAATTTTATAACAAACAACAAAGAAAAACAATCTCTCTCGCCCTGTACGCGGCCGAAAGACCGGCACAGTTTCGTGAGATAGGAAACGCAATACTGAGTAATTGAAACAACGAGTGACATCCGTTTCACAGCCGTTGGAGTGTCGGCGGGGGGCCGGGGGGAAAACCGACGGGGCCCAACCACGAGATAACCGCCGATAAACAACTTATTGATAAGGGAAAAACACCGAGAGTTTGATACCGTTTAACAGTCCCTTTGCTAGAAGTTCGGAACTGGAAGGAAACGATTCAGATAAATGAAATTAAATGGAAGCATGTTTGGTATGCGGTGGGATGCGTATGGGAAATATTTCGATTCGAGCAGTGGCGTGCGGGAAGGGGTTGGCTCTCGGGTGAGGGATAATAATGGATTTGATTCGACAGGTTCAGGCCATGATTGAAACATTTATTCAATGCGCATGTGTTGACTACAACAGAATAGTAATGAGTAAGGAAAATGTACTGTCGGAAAATATTTTTTTCTACGACCGTGCGTTTTAACTTTGGCTATAAACCGGGAGTATACAACATTTCTGTTTGGTAAAACGCAAAATCTAACCCAGGCTATTTTTCTTATTTTCGCAATTATTTATTCATATCGGAATGAAATGAAAATTGGGATACTTTTATAGCGAAGTGGTCGTGGTGTAAGAGCGTTTGCTTCTCACCCAGGCGCTCACCCAGTCGTTGTGGGTTCGATTTCCACAGCCTGTCACTGAGCTGAAGATTTTTGGAGTCCATTTTTATTTGGGATGTAGGCTCACACAAGTTCTGATTTTGGGGGGTTTTCTCCAAAAACCTAGGTGATTCGTTTTATATATCTACCCTATATACTACGTCAAAAATGTCACGCATAAGACCGAAAAAAAAAAATATGGAGAAAAATTACTCCTTCCCATTCCAGATGAACTCTTAAACTCGGGAAAGGTTGAAGATAGACCAATTCTGCGAACGCCAATCGATTCAGAATGATCGAATTAGTATAACCTATGAATTTCGAGTAAATCGATATGAAACAAAATTATTCGAAAAATCAAACAGTTCTTCCAAACGGTTTTTGGAGCACCAATATACTTTGCCCAAAGTTCGACGTGTCACTTCTACGACAATTCGAAACAAGAATTAATTGCGTGACGTCATTCGATGACAAGAAGACACAATCAATTTTTTTATAAAAATAGCTCTCTCTATGGTTTCCAGACCTGCCGACAAATCATCCATCAAGGCCAATTGCCAAGGACAACATCGCTGACGTTAAGATAATACAACAATTATCTCACAATACCAGCATCGAAATTACCGAAATCCCCGAGCATCTCAGACGAGCTGAATCTCGAACGACTTCCTCTTTGTTTCCGCCGAATATATCCGTCCTCGTCCTAATGGCAGACAGTAGCGATATAATTAACGCTGGGAATGGAGATAACAATGGGCCATGGATGAGACCTCACAATCAAACGAGGAATTCGTTAATTAGAGCCCCAGAATCCAGAATAGGATAGGGAGGGATCGCAGTTATATACGGGGAGGGCTGAGATTTGGACCAAATGTGCTGGCGAGTTAAATTACATATTCGGAAGTCTCAGTAAAGTGAATAGTTCGATCTCTGCTATCCATACATGGTTTCCAAATGAATTCCAAAGTTTTTGGAAGGGGCTTTTGTGCCAAAAATTGTAAGGGGTCGTTCACATAAACAAACGTTCTTAGTCCTGTTAGTTTTTTGTTCCTGTGAAATTTTTGAAGAGTTAAAGAAATGGAATTTCATGGAGGTGTTCAACCAAATAACAAGCTATCTTTGTATATTTTCTTAATTTTTGTGTTCTTTCAAAGGGGTGAAACATGCAACACCTAATCCATTTTTTGTCAGAACTTTTCGACGAAACGAAAAGGAAGATTTATTGTTGTTGTTTTCAGTCTTTCAAACTGTATTCAAAAGCTTCATACTTGTATAAGTAAACATCCTGTACATACTGATCATATTCATTATGTAACAATCGACCCTCGAAAGGTTTCTTTCTGTTCCCTATCAAATCCAGTCCATACGCCGAACCAAAGTCAACTATCGGGACTTGATTTATGATTATTTAAAGTTATCTCGCTCTGGAATATTTGTGACATATGCCCACCAGAAAGGCGAATCGTGCAGCTGCTGTTTACACTCGACAGAAGCCGTTCGTGGAAAAGAGAAAAAACCGCCAAAAAACTAGACAGTAGGACGAATATAAACACTTGTAGAATGCGACGATAAGACCGGGAACTGGAATTCAGACCTGATGAAACGTTGCATATGGAAATAATCACGTCATGTGGATATTAAGTGTAGAATGATTAATATTCAAACTGATAATAATTTATAGAATAAAAAACTATGGACAGATTCAGTAGATAAATCTAGAATGCGCCATAGACATATGCAAAAAAAGTGCCATAGATTTTGAAACGTTCCAGTTCACAAGTAATTCTGCTGTTATACTTTTGATAGAGGTAGGTATACGAATGAATCCACAATCTGTGAGAAAATCGTCACAGGGTTTTCACCCCACCTCTTCTCTGTCTTTTTGGCTATCCAGGACCAGGGGCATCTTAAGAAACAGTAGACTGTGAGAGGGTCGTCTAGAACACTCGTGAAGATCGACACGGTTTTCTATCTTTTTAATTAGTATAACCACAGAATACCCAACATATACAGAAGCGTACTCAATGGCGGTCATTTAATCTTTTATGGTCTTGTTTTCGTGAACTTGATTGCAAATTTGGCTTGCATCCTGTTATTTCTGGGTGGTCATTCCAAAAATGTTGGCTGAAATGTATGTATTTATAGTTCTCGTTGGATAGAAGGTATTTACTTATCCAACTTAAGCTCCCTGAGAACTTTTTTCGAGTATTTTTTCATAAAATATACGAATTTCATCATTTTGAAGTTATTGGCGTTCGCAGAATTGCTTTATCTCCAACCGTTCTCAAGTTGATAAGCTGATCTGGAGTTGAGGTATGATATTTTCTTCCAAAACTTTGTTTTCATCATTTTTCCATATATCTAAAGATCAATCTTTTTTCAATATGAACACCAAGTTTGAAATTGATTCAGATTCAATAAAAAAATTTAGGCTTTTGACGAAATCTCTGCAATTTTGAGTTGACTTTTTTTTATTTTATTATTTGAAGTTCAAACTTCAAAGCAAGATAAACACAGACATTTAATCATGTTTGGGTATAAAATATCATTATTATTTCTCTGTCAGGATGCGCTGGTGTGTTTGCCCTCCTGTGCCTTTCACATCTGAACACACATACCCAGAAATATATACCTACCCTATAATATATTTTCCGTACGCCCATGCCCGCACTGACATATTGAGATATCATGTGTTGTGTGTGGGTTATGAGAAAACGAGCAATTCACTTTAATATTAACAATCTTCAATAAAATGGCGCTCAATTTGCCAAGGCAGCTTATTAAAACATTTTAGGTCATCTTTTATGATGTAATAAAACGGTGTCGGTTGGAAAATATTCCCAGAAAACGTTCTCGCCATTCCCCGCTTGTTTATACCGGCGCTGGGACTTCAAAGACGTTGGCAAATTCAATATGAGATACCTAATGAAATACCGTCGGAAATACTTCGAATGTTAGGGTGAACGTATACCGGAATTTTGTAACTTCTTGTTGTTTTTGGGATCAACTTGAATTCTGATAATGAACATTGGTAACATGGCTCAAAATGCTAACTCACAGTTTATTACTACAGAGAAGGGTGTCCCACACGGTTCAATTTTGGGCCCTATACTTCTCGCACTTTATGTGACTGACATTGATCAGCAGGCAAGTATACCGCTTATGCATATGATTTCTCTGTAATAATATCAGCTCCTTTAACATCAGAAATAGAAAAACAGGAACAGGAACAGTTCGGTTATTGTTAAGTAATCAATCTCCAAATTACATGGGTCCTAGATTGTTCAATAATCTTCCACCTCGTATAGAAATGAATAAGAGTTTACATGTATTAAAAAAAATCATTGAAACAGTTTCTTATAGAAAAGTGTTACTACTCGGTATTTGAATATCTCAATGAATGATAGTAATGATGCATTCCGAGTTTTGAATGTGATGTTTTACGTTCGATTTTTTAGCTTCATATACTTCTGAATGTCTTCTTAAATATGCTATCAAACTAGGGTAATAACTTCATATCTATGCATTTTTTTAAAGAGAGCTAGCTCACTTCTCAGAGTCGAATACTGAGTCTATACAGTGGAAGCTTTTAAATCATTCTTTCCTTCAAAATACGCTAACAAAACTTTTTCATTAATACGATTGACCTTCCTTTCTTGGCACCATTTTTCAAATTTTTCATATGTTAAATCATATTTCGCTTTCGACTTCAATCACAGCAATTTCCATCATATTATATAAACCAATCAAATGCCATAATTTTCTCATTTCGAACCAATGAGAACAGGACTTTTTGAAAACACTTCCTCCAGCCCGTGGTATTTTCAAAACGGTGTATACATTTCCATAGTTACGACAATCACGGTAAATATAGAAATGACAGTTTGACGGTTCAACTCTTCAACTGATATTGATTACACAAGATGAACCGTTCTTGCAATACGCAATTGGTCCATAATATAAAGTATTCGTGAAATTTTCTGATCGAATATCCCTTCAAAATGCAGAATTTCCAAAATACTTTCATCTTGCCAGGCACTCAAACTGTGTTGCTCTACAAATCATCACTCGAGCAAGCTCTCGTGGTGTTTCTAAGCAACACAGTTTTCGTGCCAGCAAGGCGAAAGTATTTTTCGAAAATTCTGCATTTTGTCGAGATATTACTACTGAAAACATACCTTCAGAAATATCTACTTATTTTTCCAGATTTTTTAATAAAAAATACATATTCATATTTCATTTACGTTCGAAAGGCTTTCCAGGTATTCAAAACTAGAAAAAGTCTTGTATGTAACATGTTATGAAATAGTAATTTGTGTAACACGTTACAGAAAATGCAGCTTCTCGTAACTGGTTACATAAATAGCTATTTTCTACGATAGATGTTATTTATGAAATACTGGAATTTCGCTATTAGAGTCCATATCAATTACAGCTACAGAAAGAAGTTCAAATATAATCGTGAAAATGTTTATAAACTGTCAAACGAAGTGACGTTCGTTTGCTGATTCAAGTGAGATTAACTGTCATTAGTGCCAAAAATCCATCAAATTGTCTTTAGAATATTCCCATCGGGTCGCATGATAATGTTCATTTGCTTCATTTTCACCTCTAGAGTGAAAATCTATCACTTTCATGTAGGTTTTCCAATTGAAAAATGACCATTTTCATACACATGAGTAGAAAAAAATACTACTCACTTCTGCCACAGCGACCTAAAGGAATTCCAACTCACACCACGCGATCAAGGCCACCGTCGCTCGCCCTAAAATTCAAATAGCAAGCTATCTTTCGATCCGCCCACACACCAGATAAGATAACCCAAGCCGGCACGAAAATCACGACCATCGTCAAAAAACCGACCCGAAATCGCGCGGCACCGAAACTATTATGGGAACGAAACCGAAAAACTTCCTGTTTGCTACTCCCAGCCGCTCCAGATGCGAGCAGGCGTCGAGAATTCCACTCCAAAGCCAACTTTATGCCAGATCTGCTGCCCGTGATCCGCAAGAGTCGCTCCTGGGTCCAGTAGGCGTAGGAACGAGTTTCCAGCGCCGTCTCTGACGTGTCGGTCGTCAGAGGATCGCGAGAGCCGAGACTGAGCGGGAATCTCATATTGTTTGTGGATCAGTCCCCCCCCCCACTTTGTGGAGTAATTCATGGCAAACTGAGATAATATAAATAATATTGTGTTTAGTCATTGTATATTCCGCACATGACTGTTGTGGAATTGGTGCGTATGTTACAGGGTGAGGGCAAGAAGGAAGGCCAGTTTTTGGGCAGGCAGAAGTGCGTTTTCGAAGTTGTCGGTGGTTTTGGCAGAGGCAGAGACTGTCTGGATGCAGTTGATAGATCATCAACTTGGGCTCGTCTTGAAGCCTGTCTAGCCCCGATCAGATTTATTGAGTGATTTTCAGTTTCTTGAAAGAGGGGATTTTTCAAATCTAGCAAAATCTCAAATATTATATTATATGTAGGAATGTAGGCTTTCACGGCTGGCGTCAATGTTTTGGTTGGTTTCCGGGAGATTTAAACCAAAGAAGACCACGGCAAAACCCGAAAACCAACCAAAACATTATATTTTTTATTCGAGTGAAAGGACTCATGAGCTACAACTTAGATACAGTGAGTTCATTTCTAAAAAAGTTGAATTGCGAATTATAGAACGAAAATCAAATCGATGCATAAGACCCAAAATAGCAAATGTCCAATTTTTGACACCATGTAGCTCGAAAACTGGTTTAAGGATCGATCTGCAAATTAGACAACTTTTTCTTTTTGCATGAATGTAGAAAAACATATTTTTTCTACATTCATGCAAAAAGCAAAACTTTATTGAACTATATTCAGTGGAAAAAAAAGCTCTTTATCGCACTAGTGCAATAAAGTTTTTATTGCACTCATCTGTCATTCTACTTCAACGTGCTGTCATCATGATAAACATAAACATTCAAACCCACTACATATTCAGCAGGTATTCTGTAAGATCGGCCATACGTTTTAAACAGCTACATATTTTATATTATTTTGTATTAATGTTAGCAGTCAGAGTTGAAAAAACAATGCCTTCCCGAGAATAACTCCATAGTCAAAACCGATCCGCTATGTTTTAAACCGTCTACCTGCATAGAGCAAACTGTCTGTACTATGACCACACCTCGTGATAACATACGAGCTCATGGCTACTATGATTTTGTTTTTTTATAATAATACTGTGGTTATGTAAATGTCAGTCAAAATTCAATTTTGACAATTACAGAACTGAAAGTTTTAAAATGAGTAATATTAATGGAAAACTAGATGATGGTGATGAAATCGATAGTAATAATTATTTATTTAAATTGCGTATTTCATTTTAGTTCACCTAGTGCCGCACCTAAATAACAAATTTTTTGCTTTTTGCATGAACGTAGAAAAAATGTTGTATGCAACTCGTGCAAAAAATGTTTATTGCACTCGATGTGTTGTCCAACTCGGCCTCGGCCTCGTCGGACAATTTCACGTCGAGTGCAATAAACACTTACTTTTTGCACTTGTTGCATAAATAACTATTAATTTTTGACCTTTTGGTTGAATATGCAAAATTTTTGGATTCTGTGTGAAGCTATGGTTATTGTCAATAAGATGGTTGGCTTATTTTGAATCCTGTAACTTCTCAAATGCTCACTGAATCTTTCATTGAAACTGCGGCCTGTCTGGCCTATATTTACTGCATTACAATCCTCAAACTCAAGTTTGTAAACTCCAGACTTCTTAAATTTATCCCGAACAGACTTTGCGTTGTTAATAAATGAATATAGGTTGTTGTTGGTTTTAAATGTAGCATTTATATCCCGTTTCTGACGGAAACGAGGATATTTTGTTTGTCTGGGGACCAAGATATGTTAGACATGCAAAACGATCGGAAACAATACTATTTTTCCTAAAACTAACAAAAATCAAAAATTGAAAAAAGATGTGATTGAATATCTTTCTTTTTAATTTGAATAACATTTTTCCAAATCAATTTTTGATATTGTCGATATAAAGGTACTATATTCTAATAAAGAATTCATGAAAGTATTTCAAGATACCTCGTATATGCCTGGAAATTTTGATATCTGATCTCTGAGGTGTTGACAAACTTCAAATTCGATATCATCATCCCAAAAAACACTTTAAAAAAGATTACTCAAGTGTAAACTCGAACTTCATTATCAATCATTGAATCAAGTCAGTTATCAGTCTTTGTGGAGCATATTCTAGAAATACAGTCACTTTTTTAGTATGATCTTGCTCTGTACCACTTCCCCTCTACACTATTCACCAATGCCAGTCTGTATGCCCATTGTATGGAAAAATATGTTTAACGCTTTTAAATCGTGATGAAACCATGAATAAAATGTGTTAACATCCTTTCACGCGATGAACGCGATGTGATCCTGTAAAAGCGGAAAATATAAACAGTTCATCTGCGGGAAAATTAACTGGGACTCGTGAATACGGATCAAACGGGATAATTGTGGCATTGTCTGTTTTTTCTGTATATCATAAACAAAATAGCTCGCATCTATAATAAAATTAAAACTTCAATGATTTCCATAGAAAAGGTTTACAAAATCACGACAATTGTTTTGATGTATAATAGCTTCTCCAAGTAGAGAAAATATACTAAGTAAGTATATATTTCTGCTGAAGTGAATTTTTCATGTGTTTGCTTGTGCATGATGCATTTTTTATGAAAAAAAATTATGGTGACCTATTGGAGATCGAGATATCTCAAAATTTCAGACAATTGAGTACCTATTAACGTTCATTAGATTCGAACTGGAATCAGCTGTGATATCAAAACGTCGGAGCCCAACCTCATAATATTGCACCTGAACGTTAAAAGATCGTTGATAGCAAACAATGGACCCCATGGATGGCCTCCTCGTTCGCCCGATTTCACTCCATTTTTTTGTCTGGATCGTGAAAAATATTGTCTATGCTGCGCCGCTAACAACAAAAGAAGTTTGCCAGGAGAGAGTTAGGAACGTATTTCGATCTCTTTTCCCGAACATTTTCTATGGATTGTTCAATTTTTTGTTGTTTCTGTGTGTGTTTTAAAATTATTGTGGATGAGCCACGTCTATAGTAGTATATGACGGGTTAATTTTTTTTGAAAAATTTGAAAGTAACCTTGAAAAAGTCTTGTCGAGCTGATTTCGAATATATAATCATAAATGATATTAGATGAAGAATTGAGCGAGAATTAAAAATGATTTGGTCGAAATCGCAAAAATCATAGCCATTTCGTTAATACTCAGTAGAATTCAAGTTTTGATACAAAATTTGAAATCAGCTCGTTGAAATTCTTAAGAAGTCGGTGAGCCATTTTTCTAAAAATGTAAAATAAAGATTTATAAAAAAGGATAATTTCGAAATTGCAGAGGTTCCGTAAAAAGCCTACCAAATCTCTATTTGACTTGGAATCGATTTCAAATTCTGTAAGCTCCTAAGAAAAACATTGAGCTTTGAGAAAAATTTATAAGAAATTAGGGCGGGAAATAACAGCTCTCAACTCCACATTAACTTTTCAAATTGAGAAAGGTTTGAGATAGAGCAATTCTGCGAACGCCAATCGATTCAAAAGAACAAAATTAGTAAAGTACATAACGATGACATTATGATTTGCCAGCACATAGGTGTTACTGTTATTATTATTGTTATCATTCGTACTGATCGTTTCTGAATTTGAAGATTGTCATTTTCATTACCACCACCTTGATCAGGTATTCATATTTCGATCATAGGAACTTCCTACGATGATTTCTACATGATTAACTGAACTGAAAAAGTTATTTTCGAAAATATGAATGAAGAAATTACTCACAAAAAATAACAGTACTCGACCCAACTTCTAATCTTGCTGCAAAAACTGCATTGAAAAATCCCAATCCGGATCGTCTGTACCAAATGTTGTGTTTACGAAATCACCAAACCGTAATTGCTAGTGGACTGTACTTTCATTACAAATTAAATAATATAGTAATAGCCGAATCATAACATATGGTAAAATAAAATATGTGTTTGTCACTTTTCACGTCTGTAACTAACACCAACCACACTTTTATGCCTCTCTCTCTTCTTTTCCTCGTCGGGAGCACACCACGTGATGAAGGCGGGAGAGAATTCAATGTTTTTGTCGACACATAGGCGTACTTCTAGTTTCTATGAGATTGGGTTCTTGACGATAATAATTGATACGTAGGTATACTTCACATTTTTCTCAGGTTTGCATAAATGTTGTACCATAGTGATATAGAGGCTCGTTTAAAAATGTATTTCGTTGGAAAATTGACCTGTTGATCGCAGTCCTATTGAATGCAATGGCGATGTATCCCCTTCCATCCGAATATCCTCGAGCGTACCTCAGGGATCCATAATGGGGCCGACTCTCATCATCTTATACGCTACCAGTGTGGAAAGACAATAACCCGTTCCTTAATCGAATCTAGGAGGACATAAGTCGTTCAAAACTCCTGTGTGCGACTCATTTGTGGTATTGAGACACCAAAGGATTTCACATGGAATAAAACGTCTAAACTAGCTGAATATGTCGAACAAACGATACCTATGCTCTGTATGTCTCTTTCACAAAAGCACAAAAACAAAAAAACAAGTATAATAACTGTCACCTAACCCATGTAAAAATTTAAATGTCATTTGGATTGATCCTAGTTTCATGCGAGTATTATGACGATTAAGTTATAAGGATCACGTCTATTAATATGCACGAGATGATTCTAGATTTGAGGATTTATTAGAAGGTTACGAAAATCCATTACACGCCGAAGGCCATAAACGCATTTTACGCACGTGATACATACAAAATTTTATGCACTAGCGGTTTATACAGTGTCTACCAAAATCATGGAACAGCATGGGAAACTAACTTTTATGAAGAATGACATTTTCTGAGAAACTAGTAATAAAAAAGTTTTCCATGTGGTTCCAAGATTTTGGCGGACACTGTATATATATTTATATCGCAATTATCGTGTCAATAATCATCTCTGTATACTGAAATAGATTCATTTATTCAAATTGTGCACAGAATACCCAGTATATACCCACCTAATTATAACGTTGTTAAGCAAGTTGGTTGTTGTCTAGCAACAAATTCAATAAACGGTCATCGTCATGTTTATTTGAAAAAGTGCGTGAGTGAACTCAACACGAAAATTATAGAATCATCAGATGAAGAACATAATATATACACACCAATGGAAATTTTGAAATCGGTTGAGAGTGCCAAACTCGAACTGCTAACAACAAAGTCAAAGAAACTTTACGAAAAGACGTATAATGAGTTCCTAAAATGGCGCAATGAAAATAATGTGAAGGTGATTACAAAAGATATATTACTGGGATATTTTTTTGAGAAGTCCAAGAATCGAAAACCATCTTCTTTGTGGTCATACTATTCGATGTTAAAGTCTACTTTGAATTTGTATAATAATATAAACATAAGCAAATTTCCAAAATTGATAGCACTTTTGAAACGGAAGAATGATGGATGTAAGCCGAAGAAATCCAAAATATTGAATAGGGATGAAATCGAACTTTTTCTAAAAGAAGCTCCAGATAATGTATATCTGATGATGAAGGTATGTTATACCTACATCTATATTTATTAAGTAATTAAAAAACTTATTGATTCTTTTATAGGTTGCATTAATATTTGGGGTACATGGTGCTTGTTGTAGAGAAGAATTAACAAATCTCAAGCTTGATGACATTCAAGACCTAACTTATGCTTTATTGATTACAATTCGAGAGTCAAAAACTAAAATACAACGAACATTAACCATCTGCAGTACTGAAAACCAGTCAGTTAATTATTTGGATATTTATAGAAGATATGCTAGTCTACGTCCCGCAAATACTACACATGGGCGTTTTTTATATTCTATAAGAACAACAAATGTACAAAACAAGTTGTTGGGAAGAATATCCTCGGTCAAATTTTTGAAGCTACCAGGCCCAGAAGAATATACGGGTCATTGTTTCAGGCGTTCTTCAGCCAATTTATTGACTGATGCTGGGGAAAGTATCACCAATATCAAAAGACACGCTGGTTGGAAATCAACTAAAGTAGCAGAGAGCCATATTGTACAATCGATTTCAAATAAATTGAATATTGCCAAAAAAATTGCCGGCGATGGTGATGGACCGATACCAAATAATAATTATTTGGACCTACCATCCACATCTAAAATGAGTGGTGAGGATGTTTCAAAAGGGAATAATTATTTCCAAGAGAAAAGTGAATACCCCACCCTCAATATTCAAAATTGTAACAATTGCATAGTTAATATAAAATTCTAATTTTCAGGGTTATGGAGCAAAAATGTAAATTATGAATAAAAGTTGTTAAATGAGTATTTCTTTATTGAACTGAATTCATTGTTTCGTGGTAGGTCTTCCGTGAAATGATGTGCGTAGGTATATATGGAAAATTTTAGTATATTGTCTACTTTACCGCCCGCGGGCCATGATGCGCCCACGGGCGATAAAGTGCCACTTTACGCCCGGCGAACCGGGCGGTAAAATGAACTTTATCGCCCGCTAGTGCATAAAATGGATTTACATACATGCATGCAACCCTGCATTTTTATTCCTGCATAGTTTGAACCGAATGTTTTTTCACTTTTTAAATATACTCAAATCATTATTGATTTTCAACTGAATATTCTTTCGAGGCCAAACATTCTATCGATTGTGCCACGAAAACACGAATTTTATACACGAAACACAAATGTATTAACCAACATGTAGTGATAAATAAAAAATGAGGAAGTCCCAGCTTGATTGCAAAATGGCCTGGAAAAGACATGTATAAGAGCTACCTACACAAGTCACTGTTTCAGGAGAAGCTCTGTAACTTTTCTGGCCAATGCAGGGGGCAACATTACATCCATAAAACGTCACGGTGGCTGGAAATCTGCCTCCGTAGCAGAGCCATATGAATAGTCTTTTTTTCACGGTGATAAAAAGTAAACATTTACGCATCAATATAGAGATACAGAAATGTCAAGTTTTTTTGACAGTTGTACAAAAATATACATTTTAGGCGCCAGATACCCTAACGCCAGCCCTGCCTTCACAAATGGCCTGCCTTCTCAATTTTATCCTCAGCTATTCAGCTTTCTTTCAGAAAAATTTCCGTGTTCTTAGTCCTCAAATTTGTCTCTCCAAAACCCCTATATAACTCTTCACCTTGTATGTGAAGAAATAACAAAAACAAAGCTGTTGCGGCATAAGTGGGCACACGAGTGAAGTGCGGTAATTGATTGACGGCAATCAATTTTAAAAATAGAAATGGGTATTTTTTGTGATCCCAATCAAGAAGGCGGCGCTCAAGTCTACTACACAATTTTTTGTGGCAGAATAACGTTGAGTCCGAAGCGCTGACTTCGCTAATAACTTGTTCTTTCTTTCGGAGAAAAACTGACTTTTCTAATACAGTGTGATTCATCAGAAAATGCAGATACAGGGTAACTATTCTTGAAGGAGCATCGAGGCGTAAGTTTAGAGCGAGGAAGTATATTTTACTTCACCTCATATGGGGTGGAATCCATCGCTAGGCCTTCACAGTCACCCCCTATTCAAATAACAAGTGCAAAGGTGGATCAAAGACACTTTGCTGAAGAGGTTCTTCAATAAACTATATTTTACAGCTTAGTTTTTGGAAGAAATTAAGTGTGCTATGGTGTAAATGTCACGCTACAAAAGATTCAATGCACATTTCAGTCAAAATTTCCCAACAGAGTCCAGAAAAACCAAGATAAGTCCAACCAAATCCAGATTTGAGCAACACCAATTCGTCACAATCCTCTACATATACCCCTGTTAAAATTATTCCCTGAGAAACTCCTCAACTCTAACACCTAAATTTGCTCAGGTTTTATTGGATAACTGAATAATCTGTATCCTGTCAAGACGATATGATTCAATTACTTCACGCAATTCAATCCAACTCAGATTTTATCACGAGGAAATACATTTATCTGCATTAAAAAAATCCTCAAAATGTATCCAACTTCACTGCAAGCCAAAAATAAATAAGAATCAAGACCGCTCTGAACGAATTAGTTTTCGCCAGCTAAAACAAACACGGAATATTGCATCCAAGTCGGATTCCATGTAAATGAGGAATTTCCATTATTCTACATAGAAATGAAACGATCCGAATTAGAGACTGAGCATTAGAGGGCGAGGAAACATGCTATGGAATAGAGCGAAACATTGACGGCATGAAATCTACATAATAAAGCTGGGGTTTGTTGGGGTGATTACCTGCAACAGTATTCTTTACTATATAGTGACTTTTCAATTCATAGAGCAGTTGTTTCTAAAGATTTATAGGAACAGTATGCTCTTTGAAACATGTTTTCATCAATCTTCTAGTTTGACCAACATAAAATGTTTAAATAAGTGAAATCTTCGGTGCAAAAACAAGTCAGAAACGTGGAGAGGTACTTTATCAATTTCTAACCAATTCCAACCTCCAATTTTATCCTCAGGATCATCCAAAACCATCAGAGATTTCATATACAACCTCACTATTGAAAGTTCTAAAAATGTCTTCAAAATACAGAGAAAATCCAGGTTTATGATGCATAGGGTTATCTTATTTCTGTATTTCACAATAAGTTTGTCAACTTACGTATGAAGGTAGTCTGAATGTTGTCAGTTGTAATATCACAAAAGAGTGAGAAAAAAGTGAAAAAAAAATTGACAGATTTTTCGAAAACTTGTTGCCAGGCAATAGACACAAGAGCCCGAACTGCTCAAGTGGCTATTGCCAAATGGCAACAAGTTTGAGAAAAAATCTGGAGAATTATTTTCTACTTTATCGAACTCTCGTGTGGTATTCGATAGATTATTTTTGATGCCCCAATCATAGACCTATTCTCTATACATATAACATTTTTATTTCAACAATTTACTTGAATCACTATGAACAGAATGAAGTTTGGAATTTGAAGTTCTCATCATGAAATATACAATTATTATTGATGTTTTGTCCTTGGCTGCAGGATTCCGTAACATTGTTTTGTTCTGTTGGATTGAAAGCTATTGCTTTCTCTCTGTTATCAATTGAAACTGTTTCCAAATTGACACGTTACTCAAAATAGTATTCTTACATGCATTTTCGTTGATTTTCTAATCCGTTTTCGAATCATTTTTCACTTTTCATGCAAACTGATGACAGACGTCAGATCAAAAGTATCAGTTATCACATAATAAAAACAAAATTCCACATAAAATTTTCCTCGGCAATTTTCAAGGTAGAAAATTCCCACTATAATAATGCTGTGATTTGCCTGAACGTACATGAATGCTTTGATTTGATGGTTTCGATTGGTTGCAAGAATTGTCAAAAAATAATCATAACTTCAACATACAACTCAAAAAATTCTGAATAATAAGTTTTCCAGCTTTTCCCTGTATAGTCACCTAATCATAAAATAATTATTTTATGGTTATTTATAGTGTTATAAAAATAAACGCATGTTAGATTTATCAAACCGGACTGTTATCTCTGAATGTGAGTGATTCCATTCTAATGTCACAAAACCACGAATATAGCACTGTTTTCCCACACAACAGATAAGAGCAGAATCTGAAGATACTGAAACATTAGAGACTTTTGATTCCACTAGGTAGATGGCCATATATTGATCGTGCCAAAATGTACACAAGTTATGATACTACTCTTATTGTAGTGATATGATCCTATTGGATATCGACATGGTTATGGTTTCCATATAAAATTAAATAAGAGAATGAGCTGAATAATATCACTAGGCATTAAGCACTCTTGAAAAATGCTTCGAATTCTCGAGCACTAATCATTTGTTTATGAAATTCTTGCGATTACTGAATAGTTTCAAAAGCATTAAACACTTAGCACTCCTCAAACTGTACTAAAATTTTTCAATTCTGCATGAGAAATGCATGCCTGTCGACGTTCATACCTGTGCCTGTCGGCGTGCGTGAAAAACATACGGAATTGGAGAATGTTCTAGTTCAAATAATAAAAGATACAGTGAAAAATACGTTGGGATCATTCAAATGGCATTTGAGGTTTGTAATTGAATCGAAATTCTTGATTTTTCATATGAAATACAAATGTTGAGCCATATTTGGCCTGATACCTAAATAGTAGATATATAACAGCCAATCAATGTACTGATTTCAAAATACTTGAACATCGACGATATAGAGGGATAAATCAATCCCAGGTCACTCGGTATAAGCGAAATCGGAGATCTACCATTGACTCTCCCAGGTCCAAGATTATTTGTACACAACCTATCTCAAATCCAAACAAAGATACTCAATACTCAAATACGGGTCAAAGGAGATGACCCAAACGCTGACTATTTTGAAATACATTGTTTATGCACGGATTCACCGAGTGTTCTCCTGACGGGTACCGATGACCAATCTACCTCAGAAAAATCATGTGATAGATCAAATTCTCTTACGCAAGGTATTTGATGATCATGTTCTCTCGTTCCATCAATCTTTCTGATAAAAATGATAATTGCAATCAGAGAATACAAATTCAGAATACAAGACACTGACAAAATTATACTACGATTTCGCTGGTTTAACAAAAAAAAACAATTATGAACAAAACAATTTTTAAATCATCAGTCATTTACAATGCAGAGTTAAAAATGCAGGGTGGACACGCATGCATCAAATCAAAAGCATTTAATAACCATCGTTATCGATTTTAGTACTTGTAAAGTTCATTTCAAGAAAAAAATATAACTTGAAGAAAAAAAATTACGCCCAACGTGGGGCTCGAACCCACGACCCTGAGATTAAGAGTCTCATGCTCTACCGACTGAGCTAGCCGGGCCATACAAAACTGTATCCAAATAGCATATATTACTAAAGCACCAGTTGATATTTGAACTGAACGAACTGAATTTGTTTATTTCCAAATGCAAATATAATTTTTTTGAGTGTGTAATATAATTAATAAATGTCTACTCAGTTTTATTTCAATTTGCTGTTACTATAAATCACAAAAATGTTACCATAGTTTTGGGGTTCAAGTGAGTTTCCTAGAGTATTTCTTGACCTGACTACCATACTTTGAATATTTTTTTTCATTTAGATAAGAGTTTATTGGCATCAAACCACTTTACAGATTTTTCTTGCCTCTGAAGAAAGTGCAAGTACCTACCTCATCAAAAGGTTTTGCATTTGATTTGATTGTGGTATCGTCAGCATACAAAATATACTTATAATTTTACTTTTTCACCATGTGGTAGATCATTGATGAAAAGCCAAAGAGGTCAAAAACTGGATCCCTGCGGCACACCAGCTGTGCTTTTTTCTCTTGTTGAAAAATTTTCTCCCATTCTAGCAGTTTGAAAACGATTCTCTAAATGAGAGTTAACAATTATATTTTTTTCATTTCTTTGGGTTAATTTTCACGGCCAAATGTTTTACCTAGACTATAAAATGTTTTTGTATACTCTAGCTTTTCAATGATTTTCGTTACTGAGGTCTAATATTGCCATTTCGGTGTTTTTCCTTCACGAAATCCATACTGGAAATTTGTAAATGGGTTATTGTTTTCAAAGTGGTGAACAATTCGTTGAGCCAATACATTTTCCAAAATTTTTTTGATATTATTGAAAGAAAATATATTGGCCTGTAGTTTATTGGATCATTTGGATTTCCAGTTTCAAAGATAGTATTACTAGTGCCTCTTTCTTTCTTTCTTCCTTTCTTTCTTGACTCTAAATTTACACCATGAAAAATATTTAAAAATTTCTCATGTGGAACTAAGAGTACTTGACGAAACAAAATTTGATTATAATAATAATCCAGCCTTTCGCAAATTTTCCTATACAATAGGATTGTCGGCAAACGTCGAACAGAAATCTTCTTGACTGTTTAGGGCATGAAATCCTTTTGCAGAAACTCTTCCATTATGGATTCCGAAGAACAGCCTTACCTAAGTGATAGAAGTCAAAAAATATCATTGCGTAACAAAACCTCTGAAAGTAGAAAAAGTATACGTCCCTCAGGGGTCAGTGTTAGGCCCAATTTGATTTTTGCTATGTATAAACGACATGGCTTAACTCGATTTGTTTGGAGCATTCACTTAATTTGCTGATGAAACCACAATTTGTGAAAAATTTCAAACTGATGTGAATCAAATGAGTTAGGTATCGTTGAATGTTCCTAAAAACAAATGTGATATCTATCATTCAAGTGGGATTTGGAGCGGTAACATGAGCTGGTCAGATCATTGAGAAAAAAATGTCTTTTGCTTGCTTCGTTGTTCAGAAAAGAGCTTAAAAAATAAAATTTGAATTGAAGATGCGAGACTCGTGCAGGCCACTTTTCTGCAAGAACAAATTACTCACGATGTTTGAAATTTTCATTTTAGAGACTGTCAACTTGCTTCACAAACATAAAGCAACGTTTTTGAACCAAACTGAAAGGCATACTCGTAGTGATAAAAAACTTCTTTGACCAGACACTCTGTAATCTACAGAAGTAGACAAATATATAATGATTTGCCAAAACAAATAACAACAACCACTGACAAAAAGTAAATCGGAAAATCAGTGTAAAACCTTTTGAAGGAGAAGTGTTTTTACAGTACGGAAGAGTATTTTGCATACCATTTCTAGTCTTTTTATACTCTTAGAACATCTTATATAAGGTAATTTCAAAAAGTGTTTGTCCTCTTTTACTTCGTGTTTTTGTTTTATCGCGTACTTTCATTGTTATCAGGAGTAATACTAGGAGTGATAAGTTTGTCGATTTATTTCTGAACGAAACTGAATTGCTTCGTGAAGACACCACGAGTCCGCAGGACGAGTGGTGTTTTCTCAAAACAATTCAGTTGAGCTCAGAAATAAAATACAGACTTATTAGGTAAATTCAATCACGAGTTGAATTTTAACAGACTATTTCAGGATTAAATTTTCTTTATTAATATAAATACGAACAATGTATAACAGTCATAAACAAATTATTGAAATCGTCAATATTATAATGTTTCGTTTCATAATTTCATTTGAATTTGCACCGAAGCCACTCATTTTGACACAATCAGGTACAATTATTATTGATAGAACTGCCAAACTTTGTGTTGCCATGGTTACGTCATTGAAAATATCGATGCTGATCCTCCAATCAGAATTGAAAGACAGCTGGTGTTATCGCGATAACAGGAGTTGTCTTTGGTTTGCGATTGGTCAGATTATGTGAGAATTTCAAGATGAGTGAAATAGTCAATATAATATGTATTTTTATGGTATTTTTTTATTATGTATATATCTTTCTACACATGACACACTTCGTCAACAGGATAAAGCACGTTTATATATTCATCTGTCAATCGTTTAATACGGAGGTAAAATACAGTCTTCAACACATTGTTTTGTAACAGTTAAGACCCACCCAAAAACTAATCAAAGTCAAGAATTTAGAACCGTGCTGGTTAAGTAGAACAAAATACTTGCCTAACTATTCATCTGACTTAGTTCAATATTGGTCACGGTGTTAGACAGGAAAGCAATTATTCTCTAACATATATTTGCTCAATAGAGATGCTTGGTAGAGATAATTATCTCAACATACTCGACCTAATCATTGTCCTGTCACTCTCCTTCAAATTCGTCGGACTCTGCTACAACTATAATAGAATTGCGAACACATCGCAGAGAAATGACACACTCTATCCGAAAACAAACCCACCGGATTGTCAATGCCATTTCCAATTACAGCCAATCATCCGTGCCCTTCCCTCATCTCTTTATCCACACAAAGCCCGAAAGGGCTGCTATAAATAGGTACGAATTAGGGAAACTTCTTGTCGCACCTCGATCTTGAAACACCGGGATCTTGCCTCGGGTTATGTAGTCTGTATTCTGGCATATATTAATAATATCCAGGCGATGAATATGTAATAACGAGCCTCTCATAGCGCATGGAGCAAACACGGCTGTGACGGAAAGTGTGGTGAATATGACGGAAAGTGTGGTGAATATGTGCTGCGAACAGATAATGAGTCAGCGAGCGGGGGTGGGGGAGACCTATCGAGAGAACGTGTTCACATGGGACGAGTGGAATATCAATCAGTGTTATTCACACATGTTGATGATTTTTATCCAGAGGATAGCGATAATCCCACCTGATACAGTTTTGAGGGGGAGTGCTCAGAGTGGTCCAAGTTGAACCCCTCTGAAAAGAAACTTCTTATTTTGAAATATATAGACAAAGCCTGATGTCGGTGCCTGAGAGTCAGAATGAATTTTTGAAAATGATTCAGTGGTGTTGATTATTTTTTGACAATTCTTGCAAGCAATCGGAACCATCAATTCAAAGCATTCATGTACGTTCTGGCCAATCACAGCATTATTATAGTGGGAATTTTCTACCTTGAAAATTGCCGCGGGAATTTTTTGTGGTATTTTTTTTATTATGTGACAACTGATACTTTTGATGTGACGCCTGTCAACAGTTTGTATGAAAAGTGAAAAATTATTAGAAAACGGTTTAGTACATCACCATTAAATGAAATTTAAAAAAAATCAACGAAAATGCATGTAAGAATACTATTTTGAGTAACGTGTCAATTTGGAAACAGTTTCAATTGGTAACAGAGAGAAAGCAATAGCTTTCAATCCAACAGAACAAAACAATGTTACGGAATCCTCCAGCCAAGGACAAAACATCCATAATAATTGTATATTTCATGATGAGAACTTCAAATTCCAAACTTCATTCTGTTTATAGTGATTCAAGTAAATTGTTGAAATAAAAATGTGATGTGTATAGAGAATAGGTCTATGATTGGGACATCAGAAATTATTCTATCGAATACCACACGAGAGATCGATAAAGTAGAAAATAATTCTCTAGATTTTTTCTCAAACTTGTTGCCATTTGGCAATTTGCCTGGCAACAAGTTTTCGAAAAATCTGTCATATTATTTTCACTTTATTCTCACTCTCTTGTGATATTACAACTGATAACATTTTTGGTAGTAACTGACAGAGTAATATTTCAATAGAGATTGTAATTGTTAAGTCATCTTTGAAACGAGGAGTTTTAGAGTTTTTACGCACAAAGTTTGAACATGTAGGCTTTGGTTTACTCTTCGTTGAAACTAAGCAAGTTTCATGTTTTACAATCTACACAACATAAAAAAAAATGTGGCTAGAAAAATGTAGGTCAATCATCCGTTTGGTTAGAATTTCATTTCCATCAATAATGATCGCTCTTTTGTTGTTTCGGTTATGTAATTGGAGAATTTTTACCAATCTTTACCAAAATTAATTTTGAATTTGCAGAGGTTTCGTAAAATCTGTATTCGATTTCAAATTCAGTAAGCATATACAAAAAAGATTCAATTTTACGAATATGGAAATAAAGCAATTGAAATAATTTTTTTGGCGGGAAATAATAGCTCTCAATTTCAGCTGAACTTTTCAAATCGAAAATGGTTTGAGACAGACAGTCTGTGGATTTCAAGTCGATCGGCAGGAAAAAAAAATTACCCGAAAAAAGTCAAAAAATCATGAAAAGTACAAAATCATCGGAACTACTTAAAATTGCCATCTCATACTCAAAATTTCATACTGATTCTGAATATGTATGATTTGGATATGCTTAGATACGGGATGTGTCATAAAATAGCGAAAAAACGTCAAAAATTCCCTCGCAACATCGATTTTTCAAAAATATTTATTTTTCATTTATTGAAAATTTGCAAAATGCTATCTTACGTATCTTGTCGAGTTGATTCCGAATATATCATCAAAAATTAAATTAGATGAAAGATTGAGCAAGACCTACAAATGAATTGGTCTAAATCGCAAAAATTATAGTCATTTCGTTAATCCTCGGTGGAATTCAAGTTTCAATATAATATTCGAAATCAGCTCGTCGAGAAAAAATTTGTATGGAAATATCAGCTCTCAACTCCAGAGGAACTTTTCAAATCAAGAACAGTTTGAGATAGAGTAATTTTGCGAACGCCAATGCCATTGACGTGTATTTTCTATTTCCTTATTTGTGTGCAAAATTTCTCGTTTGGAATCTTCCAATTGAAGATTTCCTGAATTTATGACGAATTCAATGAAGTTATCGAAAAAACTTGTTGCGTTTTGGCAGAAATATTACACAAGTTTAATCGAAATATTCTGAGAAACTGCCGTTGGATTTTGGATCTTTGTCTTCTGTCATCAACGAAAAAGCCACTCGTAAATATTGAGGACAACGAAATTGAAGTTTTGACCTATTTACAGCATATCTAGAAATTATTTTGGAAGACGCGGAAAATTTCATTGACAAGCCATAGTGCTATTTGAGAAAAAACAATAGAAGAAATGTTACAATTTTTACAGACAAAATTTGGAGACTGAAATTAGGTATTTGAACGTTAAAAAAAATGTTAAAATGAAAAAAATATATTAAAATGGTATCAAAAAGTGGAAAATTATAAGTGTCATATGGAGACAAAAAACTGAAAATATACCAAGTGTAGAAGATCGAAGGCTTATGTCACTTCCAGTAAATCGGGAATTCGCATGAAGATCAGTTATTTGTCAATAAATGCAGTGTTATACATTAAACAGATCTTCCAAATTTATTCCCATTATCACCAGAAACAAAAAGGTAATAGGGTTTGACCACCTTCCGTGTACACCCGGTACATTCCTAACGTACGCTCGTCGCGAAAGACCCTGTATGAACCTCGCCGTCGATATGCAAACGGCGTACAAGCCGGCACGGCCGAGCGATCTCCTTCGCTGCGCTTTTGTTTCGACCTCGCCTTCTAGATCGCCAGAGCGTCGCGACGGTGCCCCTTTAATATCGCCGCCGCGCCCTCACCGAGCCTACTATCTTCAACCCGACGAAAACACTCAATATGTCTGCATACCTGATGTTATGGGCCCATTCCGCAGCCTGGGCCGGCCCGTGTGTTCCTTTTATTATTTTATTCCGAGTGTGCCGTGCCAATATGGGACCTGGAACAGAACAAAAAATGTAATTGAAATTTAAATTGGTTTTCATAAATATGAGAAATCGCTCTGAAGATGTATTCGGGGCGCTTATTGGGTTTTGGTTGCGGGGAGTGTGATGTGGGGTTGGGGGCCGATTGCGGGGCGAGTGTGATCTTTACCTGGTGCCGGGGGATAAGAATCTAAGTTGGGGAAGTGCATACTGCAATGATATATCTTACGTAATAGGAGACATCAGTGGATAAAGGAGTTTTGTCACATTTTCAAGTTTTGAGTAAATCAATAAAACGTGACTTGAATTGGAACTATTTTATTTTGTTTTTGATTCAGTAAAACCTCCGAAAACAGGAGAGTTTAGGAAATATTTTCATGTCTTCTTCAATATTGAAAATAAATCAACAAGCTTTTTTAAAGTTTAATTATTGTGTATAGTGCTTTCATTTTAATTTGACCACTTTTGAAAGGCTGTGGAAAAATTCATTTCATGAGGTAAAAAATCGAAAAAAATATTGTAGTGTTTTCTGTTAAGTTCTATGGTGTCCAGTCCAAAATTTTATGAATTGTCAAATGTCAAATTTATCGACACCACCTCCTTTTATTATTTCTCTGATAAAAAAAATGTGTCACACATGCTCTTTCTTTCCATTACTTTAGCGCAAATTGGTGTAAATATAAGTGAAATGACGTTCTAATTCAAAGCACGAGAAATTTTTCTTGTGAATTACCTGGTAAAACTTCGTTTACTGGAAGAATTGCTGCCTTAAATATTAAAATTCTGATCAAATATAGTATTCGTAAATTTGGCGAAAGCGCCAGTGTAAAAATTTCTATTTTTTGGCGAAAGAACAGGTTTCAAATGAAAATTTCAGACCCCGTACTTTCGAACAATTGAAAGCCTGTAACTAAAAAGCTGACACATTCTTCCACCGATAATATAGATTGTACGTGTGACGTGACGTCATAAAAAAAATTCTTTCTGATTATTAGAAATGAGAGTTATTGCTGGTTCTCGATATAGGCTCACCAAATCTCAGATTAATTCAATGAATATTGTGTTTCGAATTGAAATTGAAAATCTGGGGAAAAAATAATAAATGCGGGTATCTTGATGGCTTGGTTTTCATTTATTAATTATTTAAAAAATCGCAAACTTTCCCCAAATGTATCACGACAAGCTTATTCCGAATTTAAACCAAAAACTGATTTCGATTACGAATTTACAAAATTTCAGAATATTTTTAGTCGAAAAAAATGCACCATCCTCAAATTTTCAAATTGAAATGACGTTCTAATTCAAAACACGAGACACTTTTCTTGTCAATTACCTTGTAAAAGTGGCATCTTGAATAAATAAAGTTTATATCGATGACGAACTACAGGATGAATAGTATTCTAGAGGCACATTGATAGTATTTTGATGATTTAACTAACATCCCAACTAATATTACTATTTTACTGTCAATAACTGTGTTTTGATGTGAAATTTCAGGTAAAACATGAACTTCACCTAACCAAACTCAATAATAATAAACTAAATATTCCTGTTATTGTTTGCACATACTTCGTTTTCTGGAAGAATTGCTGCCGTAAATATTAAAATTCTGATCAAAATATAGTATTCGTAAATATGGCGAAAGCGCCAGTGTAAAATTTTTCTATTTTTTGGCGGAGGAACGAGTTTCAAATGAAAATTTCAGACCCAGTATTTTCGACCAATTGAAAGCTTGTAACTGAAAACCTAACTCCACCGAAAATATTGATTGTACGTGTGACTTCATCAAAACATTCTTTCTAAATATTAAAAATGAAAATTATTGCTGGTTAAAGGGATCATTGTCAACAAATATTCAGAGCTTTCTATCATGCCTGTTTCTTCCCTATTCATTCATAATAATCTAGAGATTTACAGAAATGAAAGTAATTTTTGTGTTAACCCCAATTTTCACGATTATTAAACTAGTCGAGGCCTTCTCGATATAGGCTCACCAAATCTCAGATGAATTCACTGAATATTGGAATCTACAATCTCTCTCATCTCAAGAGTTCAAAATGCTCAATTGAAAGTGTTTCGAATTGAAATTGAAAATCTGGGAACAAAATAAAAAATGCGGGTATTTTGATGGCTTGGATTTTATTCATTAATTTTTCAAAGAATCGCAAACTTTCCTCAAATGTATCACGACAAAATTATTCCGAATTTCAACCAAAAAACTGATTTCGATTACAAATTCACAAAATTAACAAATTCAAAACAAGAGACACTTTTCTTGTAAATTACCTTGTAAAACTGGCATCTTCAATAAATGAAGTTTATATCGATAACAAGCTACAGGATGAGTATTCTATAGGCACTTTGATAGTATTTTGATGATTTAACTAACATGCCAACTAATATTAAAATTTTACTATCAGTAACTGTTTTGATGTGAAATTACAGGCAAAACATGAACTTCACCTAACCAAACTCAATAATAATAAACTAACTATTCCTGTTATTGTTTGCAATGGAAAAATTGCTGTCGTAAATATTAAAATTCTGTTCAAAACAACTCGAAAATTTGGCGAAAGCGCCGGTGTAATTTTTTTATTTTTTGGCGGAGGAACGGGTTTCAAATAAAAATTTCAGACCCAATTGAAAGCCTGTAACTGAAAACCTAACACCTCCATCCACCGAAAATGTAAATTGTACATGTGACATCATCAAAAAATTCTTTCTAAATATTAGAAATGAGAGTTATATCTGGTTACAGGGATCATTGTCAACAAATCTTCAGAGCTCTCTATCATGCCTGTTTCTTCCCTATTCATTTATAATAATCCCTAGGAGATTTACAGAAGTGGAAGTAATTTTTGTGTCAACCCCAATTTTCACGATTATTAAACTCGTGGAGGCCTTCTCGATATAGGCTCACCAAATCTCAGATGAATTCACTGAATATTGGAATCTACAATCTCTCTTATCTCAAGAGTTCAAAAAGCTCAATTGAAAGTGTTTCGAATTGAAATTGAAAATCTGGGAACAAAATAAAAAATGCGGGTATTTTGATGGCTTGGATTTTATTCATTAATTTTTCAAAGAATCGCAAACTTTCCTCAAATGTATCACGACAAAATTATTCCGAATTTCAACCAAAACACTGATTTCGATTACAAATTCACAAAATTTCTGATTTTTAATCGAAAAAAAATGCACCTATCCTCAAATTTCAAACAAATTCAAAACAAGAGACACTTGTCTTGTAAATTACCTTGTAAAACTGGCATCTTCAATAAATGAAGTTTATATCGATAACAAGCTACAGGATGAGTATTCTATAGGCACTTTGATAGTATTTTGATGATTTAACTAACATGCCAACTAATATTACTATTTTACTATCAGTAACTATGTTTTGATGTGAAATTACAGGCAAAACATGAACTTCACCTAACCAAACTCAATAATAATAAACTAACTATTCCTGTTATTGTTTGCAATGGAAAAATTGCTGTCGTAAATATTAAAATTCTGTTCAAAACAACTCGAAAATTTGGCGAAAGCGCCGGTGTAAAAATTTTATTTTTTGGCGGAGGAACGGGTTTCAAATGAAAATTTCAGACCCAGTACTTTCGACCAATTGAAAGCCTGTAACTGAAAACCTAACACCTCCATCCACCGAAAATGTAGATTGTACATGTGTCATCATCAAAATATTCTTTCTAAATATTAGAAATGAGAGTTATATCTGGTTACAGGGATCATTGTCCACAAATCTTCAGAGCTCTCTATCATGCCTGTTTCTTCCCTATTCATTTATAATAATCCCTAGGAGATTTACAGAAGTGGAAGTAATTTTTGTGTCAACCCCAATTTTCACGATTATTAAATTCGTGGAGGCCTTCTCGATATAGGCTCACCAAATCTCAGATGAATTCACTGAATATTGGAATCTACAATTTCTTTCCTCAAGAGTTTAAAATACTTAATTGAAAGTGATTCGAATTGAAATTGAAAATCTGGGAACAAAATAATAAATGCGGATATCTTGATGGCTTGGTTTTTATTTATTAATTTTTTAATTTCGATTACGAATTTACAAAATTTCAGATTTTCAATCGACAAAAATGCAACTATCCTCCTTAAACTTTCTGAGTGAAATGACATTGTAATTCAAAACAAGAGAAATTTTTCTTGTAAATTACCTTGTAAAACTGGCATCTTAATAAATAAGTTTATATCGATAACAAGCTACAGGATGAGTATTCTATAGGCACTTTGATAGTATTTTGATGATTTAACTAACATGCCAACTAATATTACTATTTTACTATCAGTAACTATGTTTTGATGTGAAATTACAGGTAAAACATGCACTTCACCTAACCAAACTCAATAATAATAAACTAACTATTCCTGTTATTGTTTGCACTGGAAAAATTGCTGTCGTATATTAAAATTCTGATCAAAACAACTCAAAAATTTGGCGAAAGCGCCGGTGTCAAAATTTCTATTTTTTGGCGGAGGAACGGGTTTCAAATTAAAATTTCAGACCCAGTACTTTCGACCAATTGAAAGCCTGTAACTGAAAACCTAACACCTCCATCCACCGAAAATGTAGATTGTACATGTGTCATCATCAAAATATTCTTTCTAAATATTAGAAATGAGAGTTATGCCTGGTTACAGGGAGCATTGTCAACAAATCTTCAGAGCTCTCTATCATGCCTATTTCTCCCCTATTCATTTATGATAATCCCTAGGAGATCTACAGAAATGAAAATAATTTTTGTGTCAACCCCAATTTTCACGATTCTTAAACTCGTCGAGGCCTTCTCGATATAGGCTCACCAAATCTCAGACGAATTCACTGAATATTGGAATCTACAATCTCTCTTACCTCAAGAGTTCAAAATGCTCAATTGAAAGTGTTTCGAATTGAAATTGAAAATCTGGGAACAAAATAAAAAATGCGGGTATTTTGATGGCTTGGTTTTTATTCATTAATTTCATTCATTCATTAATGTATCACGACAAAATTATTCCGAATTTCAACCAAAAACTGATTTCGATTACAAATTCACAAAATTTCTGATTTTTAATCGAAAAAAAGGCACCTATCCTCAAATTTCAAACAAATTCAAAACAAGAGACACTTTTCTTGTAAATTACCTTGTAAAACTGGCATCTTGAATAAATGAAGTTTATATCGATGATGAACCACAGGATGAATAGTAATCTAGAGGCACATTGATAGTATTTTGATGATTTAACTAACATCCCAACTAATATTACTATTTTACTGTCAATAATTGTGTTTTGATGTGAAATTTCAGGTAAAACATGAACTTCACCTAACCAAACTCAGTAATATGAACCATCCCTGTTATTGTTTGCACATACTTCGTTTTCTGGAAGAATTGCTGCCGTAAATATAAAATTCTGATAAAAATTTAAAATTCGTAAATTTGGCGAAAGTGCCAATGTAAAAATTTCTATTTTTTGGCGAAGGAACCGGTTTCAAACGGAAATTTCACATCCGGTACTTTCGACCAATAAAAAGCGTGTAACTAATGAAAACAACACTTTCATTCACTGAAAAGGAGGATTATGCGTATGACATCATCATCAATCCTTCAAAATATAAGAAATTAGAGTTATTGCTGGTGCTTACAGGGATCATTATCAAAAAATCTTCAAAGCTCTTTATTAAGCCTGTTCCTTCCCAATTCATTCACAATACTCATCTAGAGATTCACAGTAATGAAAATATTTTTGTGTCAACTCCAAATTTCATGATTATCAAACTCGTGGTGCGAACGAATCTATAGCCTTCCCGATATAGGCTCAGCAAATTTCAGAATAATTCACTGAATGTATTGGACTCTACAATTTCGTGCCACACGAGTACTAAATACTAAATTACTGTTGTTTCAAATCAAAACTGAAACTGTTCCACTTCTCAATAATCTGTCTCTATTCCACTTCGATAATTTATATTTTCTTGGTTGCGATATTTTAGGTGGATGTTTTAACGAAGTTTAATTATTATTTTGTAACTAATTGCCTCTTCAAAAATTCATTTAACTTGGTCAAGTAAATTCCATTCTACAGAAAGAGCTTAGAGTGGAAATTTTGTTTCTGTTAGATATCGGAAACAATAATTGAAAATCGTTCTTATTATTAATTTATTTATAATCCCGATTACATGAGATTCGATTTTTTGGCGAAAGCGCAAGAGAGAATTTTCTATTTTTTGAAAATTTACTTTCAACCAATTAAAAGCCTGCATCGTTTCAATAGCGAAATTAACAAACATAACACCTTCATCTACTGAAGATACTGGAAACAATAGCCTGTATAACTATAGGGGTTTCTTAATTTTAAGAATGTTGCAATTTTAAATGGGATGTTTGCCATTGTATTCTTTCAGTTTACATTGACACATGATTTTTCTTCATGGTAAAAAAAAATCTGGAGTGCAATGTTTTCGGTATAAAACCAAAGCAGACATTCGTGACAAACCTAAATTTCGAATTTTCATTTTTCATTTTTCGAAAAATCCAAAAGTAACCCCAAAATGTATTTTGTCGAGCTGATTTCGAATATATCATGAAAAATGAAATTTGATGAGGGGTTGGGCGAGAACAAAAAACGCAAAAATTATGGTTATTTCGTGAATCCTCAGTGGAATTGAAGTTTTGATACAAAATTCAAAATCGGCTCGTCGAAATTTGTAAGAGGTCTTTAGGCGATTTTTTCGAAAAGTGTAAAATAAATTTTTTTCAAAAAAGATATATTTTGAAATTGCAGAGGTTCCGTAAAAAGCCCATCAAATCTCTATTCAACTCGAAATCGATTTAAAATTCGGTGAGCATATACGAAAAGGATTGAGTTTTACGAATATTAAAAGAGAAATATTGAAGATGTATTTTTGGCGGAAAATAACAGCTGTCAACTCCAGATGAATTTTTCAAGTCGACCAATGGCAAGAAATTTTTACTCGAAAAAAGTCCAAAATTATGAATAGTACAAAATCATCAGAATTACTTGAAATTACCACCATACACTTAAAATTTCATGCTGATTTCGACATGTATTACCAAAGATGTCATAGCAACAAGGCGTAATGTTGTCCGACCTACCCTGTCACTGATGAGAGGCAATAAGTAAACCTCGAAACATGCATGTCTGCACGTGGTCATTCCCAGCCAAATGAAGGATGATTTTCTGTTTAATTACGAGACAAGCACTTACAATTGGGTCTTCTTTGAAGAACGTTGCACAAATATCTGTCAGTTGTAGTTCAATGTCCGTCGTGGTATTAGCCAGGGAAATAGTTGTTTTCTGACAGATGTTTGCCTTTATTTTCCACTTTGTGGAAACGTTTAGAGAGAAGGGTACCCCTGTATTCTTTCAACATTGTTGATACCTCTCTGGCACATTGTTTTCGAACTAGTTCGAATGTTTAAGGCGTATATAGTTCCACAACTTTCCGCAGTTGTTCTAATAAGTATATGCACGCATTATAGTGTTCAGGTCATTTTAAAAATAACGACTTTAAAGGGAGTAGAAAAAACTATATACATACCTCAGTGGAAAAATGCTTTTCTTCTCGCAGATATTACTACTATCCGTGGAATAAAAAACATTATTTTCCTCCTGTTCAAACTTTACAGTTCACTTCGTTTCATTTTTATTTGAACGCATTGTGTGGTATTATTCTGTGTTAAGTATCCATTGCAACATCCTTATGAAAAAAAATCCGATTGTGGTTGCTATAAACAATTTTTCGTATTTGTAACAAGATTGACAATTTTACTTTTTCAAAATAAAAAAGTCTATCGATTGTATTAGTATTCTCACTACTCCAGCACAATATCAATTTTCAAACACCTCCCTCAGTATGTAAACAGCAATTTCACTGGATGATGGTCACAATCTTTCCTTAAAATACCTAGTTTCTAACTTGAAATTTTCATTACACAATTCAATAAACATAGAAAAATAACACTTCTTTGTCTCTTCGATACCCCCCTCATCCGCACGTCATTGACTCAAGACCGCACAATAAAATCAATTTTATAGTTGCGTTAATACCCGCAGGCAATCCCAGACTCTGAGAGACCTTCGAGAGATATATGGAGAGACGGCGAGATCTAACTGAAACACTAAAGGCCATTATTGGATTTGTTCTCGGTGTATCGCAGATTACTCGGGCTTGGCTTACTGGGGATGATTGCGAAGTTTATTTTTTCGTTGTCGGATGGGACGAAACCCGAAGTGAGCGACACTAAAATGTTTTGAATGGGTTGATAATCTCCGGAGAGCAAACAGCACTTTACCGTTTCTTGTGGCAGTTTTTTCGAGAATGGCAAAAATAATCGTTGACGTTGACAGGGTGCAGTTGAAGTTGAAAACTTCCCAGCCTTAATACATTTTTTTAAATAATATGGAAAATCGAAAAAAAAGCTTTATTTTATTGTCAAGTGGGACACTTCCACTTCAGATTTCGTAGTTCAACCCGCTGAGAGGGGTAGATGTTACCGTTAGAACCTCAAATCAGAAGGAAGTTCAAGTGACACATCATTTTGATCCAGTGGTCACTTATCATTTTCAATGAACAGTTTCAAAATTGGAAAAAAATGGCTACTGAAATAACTAGAAATTCCAATATTATACCCTCATGAAAACAATACTGAACTCGTTTATTCCCTTCCCGACTGATGAATCCGAAAGAAAAGAAGCAATCAGACACTCTTAAGGCTGAAACACAATGGAAGTTTTATGTTTTAAGTTTTGATTTTCATAATTTTGGATAATTTTTTAACGCGAAACCATCATTGCCATTATTATTCTGATCACGCCTCATAAACAATCTGGTTGGTAGAATTCAAGCTTCATTTTTCAATACTGCTTTGCATCTTGTTTTACTTCAAAAACTGATATCCAAAATCCCAAAACTCAATTCAAAATGTCACAAGCTTCAATTCAGAATTCGGTATAAAGTACATAAGGAAACAGAAGTTCCTTGGTTAATAGTATAAAAAACATAAAACTCGATATTAACAGTAAATTTGTATCATTCGATATCAAAAACCTTTTTCCGACTGCATTAACAATCTATATACTCAAAAGGCCTACTACAACGGCAAAATAATCTCACAATTATCACAAAAGATATCCTGAATTTAACGAAATTATGCATAGATCAAAATTACATGGAATTCTTTTTTTTTTTTTTTTTTTTGCTTTGACATTTCGTCATTCAGCCAGCCACAAGTGGAGTATGAAGTAGTGTATTATTTCAAGTTAATACCTAAAGGATTAAAAAAGAATTGTTAAATTGAAATTGAAGACCGTACAACAGGAATGGCAGGTACACACGCTTCACATCCAGGGGTCTGTCGGGACGACTTTTTCTACGACACACAACAATTATTAGACCACGGATTGATGGGTATATAACACAAGGATGGGTCTACACACAAAAGCAATTCTAAAAACTACTACAACTTGATATTAGTCTTGATTAGGAATTCTATCAAACATTCATACAATTTCATGCTGTTCAAGGCTAAGATCGACATGACATTGAAGGGAATCGGCATATTTAAAGCAGAAAGTTTGTCATGTAGTTCATTTGACTTATCAGAATACTTGTAGCATGCGATCTAGGTCTCCTTCTTCATCACAATGATCACAGATTTAAGAAGGAAGATACCTGGAATTCAATAATAAATTATATCCAACACATGACAGTTATAACTATCATTATTAATGTCATTTTAGACAAGAAACTATCAAATAACATACTAGTGTGTTATAATCCATAACTCACTAGTGTAATCAATGTCAGTTGAAGAGTTGAACCGTCAACTGACGTTTCTATATTTACGTGATTGTCGCAACTATTGAAATGTATACACAAGCTAGAAGTGGAACACCGTTTTGAAAATACCACGGGCTGGAAGAAGTGTTTTCAAAAAGTCCTGTTCTCATTGGATCGAAATGAGAAAATTATGGCATTTGATTGGTTCATATAATATGAGGAAAATTGTCAACATAACACACTAGTATTACCATAAATAACTATTATATATTGTCTATTTAAACATTTATATGTTTCATGTTCAAACTGGCGAAACCTATGTCCTTGCAAAATGATCTTTCCAAGGAATAAACATTCATTATTATTTTTTTATATCGATTTGAATTGGATTGACCATGCGAAAGTAAAAATAGCTATAAGAAAAACGTGTCCCAACTCTTGTTTCGCTGTCTCCATTTCATAGCTTCAAGGAGATTCGAACAGGAAACTCAACCTGATCCAAATTTGATTACGTACCATTCTAATCCACCGAACGCAAAGTAAGGTTGGCACATCACCTGCTATCCGCGATAACTGGGTTACTTCTAGCCCAGCCAGTTGCATTAGAGGATATTTCGTCCACTTCCTGATTATACTCTCCTTCATTCGCTCTATCTCTCTGCTAATCACCTTGATTCTGATTGATGCCTAATTGAATAAAGCTTTCGCTTCGGCTGACACTAAGATGCGTTCCGCTTCGTTCTATTGTTTTTCGGTCCCCGGGGAAGGCGACTTAGCCGTATTTGATATCCTTCAATTACCCTGCTACACGTGCGTGCGTGAAAAAGGCTGATTGGGTTGTTTTTAGTTGATTCCGGGAAATGGGAATTTTATCAAATGGGACAAGTTCGAGGGGGAGACAAGTATAAGCCAGCACGTATCTATAAAGTTGCTTCTATACACGGTATAATGGTATAAGTTGATTTCTTTAAGGAGCCTCTCCCAAATATATTATTATTCTCTTCAAATCTGAAGTTACTCAGGGTTCCGAACGCATTTCAAAAAATCTCATAAACAACTGAGTATTAATGAAAAGAATAGGGAAGATTTTGATAAGGAGTATGTTGGTCAAACCTGAAGGCCACTGGAAACACCGTTAAAAGAGCATATCGAGTGTAATTTCGAGACTGGAAAAATCGAGAGTTGTCCAACATGTAATTGAGAACGGATACCGATTCAATGATACAAGTTTGAAATAATAACAATAACTAAAAATTAAATTGAAGGTGGAAAGTTTTCAACTTAGTATGTGAAATTGACGTTGTTGTGGTGGTTTTTAAATTGTATTTTACAACAAAGGTTCCAAATATTCAAATGTATCGTGAGGATTTCCCTTTTTATAACAATTTTTCCATTCTATTTGATAGCGATCAAAACTTTGAGGCAACGATACGAAATGACAGTAATTTTACTACGTTGGAAATTTTCAATATGTTTTTTGGGATTTGCATGTTCCTAATAATATTTTATACAAATTTGATTTCTGACTTGTCTGATATCACTATCGTGATCTCAAAAATGAATAAACTATTTATCTATCTATAGCTAATGAGAAAGTCCTGTTATATCAAATGTACCTCAAGTCCTGACCCCAATAGCAACCCTCCTAACTGAAAACTACCCCCTAAAATTCTGAAATATGTTCTTCAGCGTCGAAATGCCAATACAACTCGCATAAACACAGAACTATATTCGCTCCAAAATCTCCAGAGTCATAAATATCCATCGAGAGCTCTCTGAAATTCGACCTGTATGTTTTCTGTTGGTATCTCCCTCCGCCATAATGATTGATTGGAGGGATCATGCTTTTCAGACGCTGAAAATTCCTTCCACTTTATTTTTCCCATCCCATTATCGTTTCTACTGCGGGCAGGGATCCAGATAGCCCTTCATTTACTCTTCGTATTTGTTCTAATTCACTTAACCGATTTTCTTCCTTGCCGGAATGTGTAGATTAATGGGAGCAGGCAGAGTTGCGGAAAATGTTCAACAAGGACGTGGCCTTGGTGGGGTGGTGGAAAAAGTTACATATTAACTGTTAATTACGAGTTTTAGATACTCCCATCCGTATTAAAGAACACAAAAATACTTATTTCCATTGATATTGTGCAGTGTTGGTAAATATCAAACGTGTGCCTTACTTTTTTTGAGAAAAATTATATACCGGGAGTTTTATAATTGAATGCCAATCGTAAAGGGCGATAGTTTTGATCAGCAACTGTTTTATTCCAAGGACACAAGAAATATTAAACGAGTATATCAGTTTTTTCCCAATATCTCTAAAACCGCTTAGTATTTTTAATTTTGGTACATGCAAAGTAAGCACGAATAATAATTTTTCCAAGGATGCAGGGTTCTTTAATTTTCATCAGTGGCCTTCGTGTTAGCATACACAGTATGTTTTTTTCAAACTATTGCTACGTTACTATTTTTTGGCAACTACTTTAATTTTTTTTAATGATCGACTTGAAGTTCACAATTATACTGATTTCACTAGCCTGATTCGATTGGTGTCTGAAGAATTGCTCTATTTTCAACCGTTCTCGAGTTGAAAAGTTTATAAATTTTCTTAAAATTCAATTCTTGTGGAATATATACACCAAAAATTAATCCGACTACGAGTCATATTGACATTTCATAGGTTTCCTCATACCGTCAATATCGAATATGGCATTATCTGACATTGATCGTATGCAAATGTTGATTTTGTAGAGAGAAGCAATTCTTGACCAAAATTTGTCAAGACGGCATTGAAGTTCATTTTTGTGGTATGATTTGGAAGTATCTCGTCAGGATAGAATATCAAATTTTGCGACCCTTATAAAATACCCGCTGTGCCGCCACTGGCTTCCTTGACAAGACACACCATCACTAAGGACGTTTTGTAGTACGGAACAGAGCTCCACTCAGAATTATGCATCAAAAAGAGAATACCGTATCATTCTACGCGTATTATCTAGCCATTGTTTCGTATATCAAAGCCGAGGCATAGCAGGCTTTGGAACGAAGCAACTCTTTTGTGTGGCGCACTTACGTCGGCTTGTTGAATGGTGCCGCACGATTTTTAATACCGCTGGAGTTTTAATACTGCTGGAACATCTTCATTTCGCTAATGCCGGCCCCCGGGATGTAGCTTTCTTGTCGATAAATTCTCTCTGATATTTTAAATTCGACTTTGTGCATTTGTGCAAAGACAAAAAAGAAACGGAACGATAATTGCCGGGCTTTGTTTACGTCAGTTCGTATTCAGTTCCACTACACAAAGAAACATTCACACGTGATAATTCATTTCATGTTTTGTACTTTTCGAGTACCCTCCAGATGTACAGCAACAGGCTTTTTGCGTGTTGCTCATGAAAAAGTCTGATCCTGGATATTCTTTTCCGCAAAATTCATTTCACTTCCATACACTTCCACATTCCAGGATTTTCTTCAAATCAATGAGAGTTTTGATTTAATGAGATATATTTCTTCTTCAGAATTGTATGTTCATGAATTTCATGTATTTTTTCAACTAAACTCGAAGAAGACGTTTGAATCTTGTTATTTTAACTTCTATATATCATTTTATGAAAACTCGAAATGCCTGAGATGGAAAAATGACGAAAACCCTCTCAACTCTAGATAAACTTTTCAACTCTGCCTAATGAAATAATTAACAATTCACGAATTGAAATAAAATATTCAAAATGCAGAAAAAATATAATTATTTGTGAACAAAATTATCGACACGTCTCTGTATGTCTAGCGATTCGTTCATGAAATTCACTTAGAGTAAATCGCAATACACTGGCGGGAAAATTTCTGCAATGGAGTCGTACCGAATTTCCAAGCCCTTCAACTTCATTGAAAGGTCGATCCTCGTAAACATTTTGGTTTAAATATCTCCACAAAAATGCTATTAAAAAAAAACACTCATTTTACGCACTTGATACAGAAATAACTATTTCAAAAAGTTACGTGTTTGTTGTGAACCATTTTTTGGCGGTGACCAAATGCGCCTTCGCCATTTTATAGAAACGATCGCTTTCAAAACTACACCACATTATGAGAGAATGTAGAGGACTCCATTTTCACTTGGAAAACCGGACGACATTCAATTTGCCCCGCTAATCGCTTTTTATCATTCTCCCGGAGTATGACAAACTCCGACATAACTCACGTCCGGAGCCTAGTGCTCACCTCGAACTTTCCAGAAAATTAGATTCTCCGAGAGCGTGACGATAAGAGAGGCAGGGGCATCCACGGAATTCTTGTTGTGTACGTAAAGTTTCCCGAGCAAACTTCCGGAATATTTAACATACTCTGTTTCTGTCAGTCGATTGTGTTAATATAAACATTGTTCGCGAGAATTTAGTCGCTAACGACATCTTGATTGACGAAAGTTGGCGGAAGTTTCGTTCGGGAGTTGGCGAGGAGTTCCGAGATGAATGCGCTTCAATGCAAGTGAGAGTTTTGTGGGGTTTTGAAGAGGTCGAGAGGAAATTTGAGTATTGCAGTTTATATAGACAGATATATAGATGTTGATCATAGTTTCAAATATTACACCCCATACTCTATACCATACAATAACTATTGGTAGCTTCAGCACTATAGATCATGAAGTCAGTTTACGCAACCTGTTTGTAGCAAGTAGATGAGATGATTGTTCCATCGTAGATATTGATCTATAATAACTCTATAACAGGCATTAAATGAATCTTCATTTACATTGATGGTACATGACAGTTGAATTTATGGGTACAAAGGTATGGTTGATTTTTGACCGTGGATTGAGACTGGATGAACTTTATTGAACCCACTGGAAACAATTTCTTGTCCTTTCTGATTTTTTTAAGTGACTCAATAAAGATGTCACTGTCAAATGGAACAGTGGTTTTGATGAAGTTATGAAGCTATTCAAGATTGAGAGTCTGAAATTCTTCTACTGATTCAACAGGTTACTTTTCAATGTAATTGTATTCCTTACATTCAAAAATTATCTACGACTGATGGTATGAATTTCAATGATTTCATAATAGTCAGCATACATAACTCTTTCTACTTTGGGACATTTTTTTGAAGTTTATTCTGAACTGACATCTGTCATCAACTATGTAAGCGATTGTGCATTTCCCAAATCTATTCAAAATTTAAAAAAATCTCAAGATTTCAACTCGTTTCTGTTGAAATGAAGAATATAGTCTCCTCCATAAGGGTAAAATCACAATAAGTTAATTCTTTATTCTGAGTTGACTGGCGTTCGCAGAATTGCTCTTTAACTTTTTTCGATTTTTGGAAGAATTTTGTTAAACATCGATTGACTCGTAAATCACAGCTTATACTAATTTGATTATTCTGAATTGATTGGTGTTTGCGATAATCTTCTAAAAATTTGTCATTTCGTCATCGAAATCAATTTCTCCAGCACGATTCAGAATCAGTCCGTTTGAATACATTCGAGGGAACATATGCGATATTTTGAAACATTTTAAAAATTAAAATTTTCGAAAATTTCCTTCGAGGAAATTTTGTATTTTTTATTCCTTTTTAATGCTAAACCGAGATATGTACATGCATGAAGTTCCAGGGCATCAAAAATTTCAACCACAGTCTCCTTATCATTCACTATTCATTATTTCGGAAAAATTCAGCAGTACGTTCTCTCATTATATGGTTAGTTTCTTGTTAAACTCTTCTCGTACGCATTGATTTGAATTGTTTATGTCAACTATTTGATAACTATAAGTACAAATAGAAAATATATGACTCACGTTTGCTCTCTGTTGTGCAAGGATTGATGGCATCTATTCCCGACAAGAGGTGTTCCACACAATGCTACCGAGCTGAAAAAAAAATGTATGAGTTACTCAGTTTTCAATATACAATAATATCAATATCAATATAATATAATATAGGTGGTCGGTGGATCAGCGGTCTAATGCACAGGCCGTTCGAAACTCCAGCATAGCGATAGTCGGTTCGAATCCGATGTAGGTACGAGAATTTTTCTCAACTACTTTATATCGGATTCGATAGGCGGCCGCATGCCTTGTTGAAAAGCAAGTGTATTGTGAGTTGTCTAGATGCCAATCTCGTCTAGTGCTAGCTTGGAGTGCACACCGACCACCCGAGGTGGTGCTGTAGGTTTTCCGGGTTTTCCTACAGCTGAAAAGTGAATACATCACCTAAAACATCAGTAAGTCGCCCCGGAGCGCCACGGCAAATAATAATAATAGCCGTCCTCTACCCGCACAGGCTATGCCTTTGGGTACACTCAACGAGTGTTTATGAGGGAGTATTATTATTATTATTATTATTATTATTATGCATAACTTCATTAAAGAAAAAGATGGAAAATGGATTCTGATGCAACGTGGAAGAACAAACATACTTTCATGCGAATATTGATTGAAAAATAAATAAAATGTTCTCCAATCATTATAACGTACCAATGCTTCATTTCTTTGATTCTTTAATTTTGTATCTTTTCATTCATATTTACCTATATATTATTAAGAAAAGTGTCTCCTTGTGGTCGAAAAATGCGAAAAATGTACAAGGTGCATTAGGATCTGGTATCCCAACCAATATCAACGCTCAAAAAAAATATTTCCGACGGATCTGAAATTTTTTTACAATTTTCCCGTGTTTAACGTCATCGATTCAATACAATAAGATTTTGAAAAATTGCAAAAATATAATTTTGAAGATGCATACGTTCGTTGAAACGCCTACAGAAACTATGTTCAACCAGTGATCGCTTCAAAATTTGATGAAACTATATAAAAAACATTGCATTTCACGGATATGATATGGAAAAAAATTTTAAAAATTTTTGGCGGGCGCAGGTCACCTCCGAACAGTCAATCCCGTATCCTTACCCATATAACCGCCATAGAAAAATACTTCCGAAAGTTCTAGAATTTTTTCATTATTTTTTCCGTATTCTACGCCATCGAATTAGTCATGACTATATTCTGTAAAGACATTTTTGGAGCATATGAGTGAATTTAAAAAAATATCGCTAACGTTCAAATCATTACCAATGAAATCCCAGTTTTTTTCGCAGAAATTGGATGATTCACTAGTGACAAAAATTCTCTAATACTACTGGACTATTATTTCAGCTGAATTGCCGATATTGGGAGTTCAACTAGGAGTGTGAAGTACGAATTTTGAATCACACGGACTTCAACGCCATCTATGGTTACAGGGGCCACTTATCAACAACAGATTTGTTCGGACAGCACAAAAACTCAATTATTCTAAGAAAAAAACAGTTCATCGATAATTCCTGTACTATTTATGACATCGAAAATAGAAACATCAAACCATCTCCAAAATTACCCTCATTACGGAGCAGTTCGGATCGCACCATAGCCTCACATCCCCACAGAGAACCTGCCGTTTTCTAGAGACTTCTAAGTGTCTTCATTGATCCTGGCCCACGTACTAACCCAGTCAGGACGAGGGTGACGCAAAAGCGTCGTCTCCAAGGCAACGACATCGCCACAGGCGTCATCTGTGTATACGACACACGTAATGCTCGTCCTTGGACGGAACAGAATAGCCGTTGTCCTTGCTGAAAAATTGCGGTCATTATCTCGGGCACGTCTCCCGAAATTGCCTTTAAATTAAGTTTCGCACCTTGAAAGTGAATAAAGGAGGCAGCACAGGAGTAACAAAAGTAGGCAACTGTAGCGCGGCAGTGAAATATGCGGCGGTTTGTTTTGTTGTTCTTGGTTTGTTCCGGAGTGAGTTATTCAGAGCAAATTTCTGAAGACATCTACGAGGGTTCTGTTTGTCTTTGATGAACTCGAGTGGGGGAAAGGCGTAAATCTCAATTGAGCGTAAATGCAACTTTGTATAGTTTCTGTCATCTTCGAAAAAGTTACAACGACAAAGGAATTAAATTCGCACGGATCTACGGTGATAGTTAGTACCACTTGTTTCATTCGAATGTTCATCAAGAGCTCTTAAGAACTTGAACAAAGTTTTGTAATTCATTCATATTTCTCGCTTAGCTCGAGTGAGTCAGTTCATGAAAGTAGCAGACATAAAGTTGAGAGGCTATATCAGTGTTCGTAGAAGAGAAATGTGGTATATTATCGAAATAGAGGGTACAAGAGGCTGGGATGAACTGAAGGTTTGAGTACAGAACTGCTCAATCAGCATACACTATAGTATTGTGGACAAAAAACTTGAGAAAACTTATTGAAAATGGCTATTTTTTAATAACTTAATGAAAAACTTCATTTTCAACCTCTAGTAAACACTCCCCACATCCGTGGGGTGGATAAAAAATTACATAAATACTTCGTTCAACGGTTTGTATTTGTGTGTCTTGAAAGTTAGTACCCACAAACATTGCTTCCAAAACACAATATAGATGATCTTTCCGCGCAAAAATTTCGTACGCTGGAGAGGTTTTATGGTGTTTAAAAACGTCTCTGATAATTTGGAGTAGCACCCAGCATCTATGTCAAAATTAGTGAGTAGGTAATTCTGAAGTATTTTCTAGAACTCTCAAACACCTTTCAACCTTCCACATTATGGTTAGAATGTTCAATACTCCATACTACAAATTCAATGCAGGACTATATTGATTCAAAGTTGATTTACTACCAGAGAAATCGAGAAGCAAGTACGAGAAGCAATATAAACGTTTCAGTGAATAGCGCCATTTAAAAGGAACCAAAAAGTCATCAGAAAACATTCTACTTGCTAATTTCACAGAGAAAACCAAGGCAATGGAATCCTTTACACTTTGGTCAATATACTCAATGCTGAGATCTACGATGTCAATAAAACATGATATTAACATCAGCGAATACAAAAAACTGTTGGCCAAAAACCCCTAAAATCAAAAACCTTAATTTAATGAAATCAAAACCTTTTCAACAAATGCTCCTGAAGAGATATATTTACTGCAAAAAGTAATGTAACAAAGTTGGCCATGAACATCGAACTCAAAGTATCACAACTGACGAACGGCGTTAATATTTACCCATAAAGAAATGCTCACAACTGTCATTTTTCAAATGACAACATTCTCTTTTCACACTGTCGTATTTAAAAAATGAAAATATTTGATTTTTTGCTTAGCTTTCGTAGGTTCAAGCCGCCCCTGTTTAAAAATTTTCAAGACCGCATCTTCGATTCCATTCAGAATTCTCCGAAACTTTCAACACAATTATTTGGATAATTCATAACTTTTCAATAATACAATATGAAATGAGTATGTTGCCATTTGAAAAATGGCAGTTGTGAGCATTTCTTTATGGCTACTACTCCGTTCTGAGGATATTTTTCATAATCGATGGAAAATATGGTTGCTGCAATGACATCAGAAGCTCAGTTTTCAGCTCTATCTCAACTCGAACCTTCCTCTCGTAAATGTTGACGCCGTTCGTCAGTTTTGATGATTTGAGTTTGATGTTCATGGCCAATTTTGTTCGATTGAACAATCAACTGCATCTCCGCCATTTTTCCACCGATTTTCAATTATGAAGAACAGTGTTCTTCCGGATCATGAGAAAAATTGTACAGGGTGTCATTTGAAAAAAAAAGTTTGGGGTCACTTCAGGTTAAATCGGAAGTGGTGAATTTTCGGTAATATATCTTCAAAACTATAGAAAAATTGGGGGGCGTACCTCACCTCGTGGTCACCCGGTATGTCGACCATATATAATAATATTCCTAGAAGAAGAATAAACAAAATCGCTTCAAAATATTACATAAAATTGGACGACAAAAATCGAATTGACGTAAATTCGCATCAATCCGTTTGTAGGGCTGTATTTTCCGTTTCCACCATCCCGTATGCAAACTCAATTTGCGTTTCGTAGATTGCAACCCTATCGCGTTCATAGATGGGCCATATCTCACTTTTACGGTTCATACAGGAAATGTTAGGAAGATTAATGTCATTTCGGCAAACCCTTAAAATTTAACGTCAGGTCCGTTTGGCGCGACCACATATTTTATCATTGGCTTTTTAATATTTTAAATGTCACTTAATGATGCCAACGGCAGACTGGAGTGCTTCATAATCGAGATAAAAAGGTCGCCGCGATTTTTGGTCGGTTATGCCAAGAGGCCATTAGAGATAATGAAGGAATTTTTGATGTGCTGAATGTATTAATGTGGGAATGGTTCTGGCTTTCAGGAAGGATGTTTCCGTAACGGAGTGAAAGGTGCGTCGTTTGAAGTTTTTATTTCCATCTCGCATGTAATAGCGGCAGCAGTATGAGGTAATTCTGTTGCGAGATGAACGTTGGGCAATCTGGACTGAAAAAGCGGAATTCATTTTGTACTACTCGGTAGTAAAAGACTTTTATACAGCAAAATAGCGCTTAAATTGATTTCTGAAACTTCTGTATTGAACATTTCCATAAATCTCCTTCAACAACCCAGATATTAGGCTGTCACTTTGAATGGGGACACTCGGTATTTCGATAGAGCAGAAACTTTTGCTTCTCCACAGTCTCGAAAGGACAACTATAATAAGAAAACTAATATTTGGCGAATGTGCCGAGGTGAATTTTTCAATATTTTGGCGAAGGAACTAGATTTCAAGTAGTTTACAGTTTACAGTTTCATATCGTGGTTCATTATAAATTGATCACAAATAACCAAAATTTTCAACTAACAACTCTAATTTTTTTATTTATTTTGCAAAGGTTACCGTTTGATTTATGCGCTTCAATAGTTACTTAGACTTGATCAGTAACTTATTGAAACTGTCAATGACGTTAGAAAAATGAAATGAACCATCTGAAAAAAAAAGGTAAAGGGCTGCGACTTCCCTAGCTCGGACAAGTCTTTCGAAGACTTTTGAGGGTTGTACTCTTGAGGGTGTGCAGATAGTTGACGAAAATAACAACAACAACAATTATGAGGGCGGATCAACGAAATAACGGAAGTTATCAAGGATATGAGATTCATTTCAATTTTTGAAGGGAAATTACCCTTATCCAGATGAACTTTCCAACTGGAGAATGGTTGAGGATAGATCAATTTTACGAAGATCAATCGATTTAGATTGAAGAAATTAGTATTCTCGCAAAGTTCAGTATGACAGGGGATCAAACGACAAAAATTTCCTCACACGATTGAATTTTCACTCCTCTCACGCCCCAACAATGACTTCTGATGACGAGAAGTTGTTATTTGGGCCAGAATGAATGTATTCTGACCCACCACCAATCGGGCCAACTTGAATCCTATTTTTGGGACCACTTCAAAATATTTGAAATCCGACCGCACTCCTCTGACGCCCCAACAATGACTTCTGATGACGAGAAGTTATTATTTGGGCCAGAATGAATGTATTCTGACCCACCACCAATCGGGCCAACTTGAATCCTATTTTTGGAACCACTTCAAAATATTTAAAATCCGACCGCACTCCTCTCACGCCCCAACAATAACTTCTGATGACGAGAAGTTGTTATTTGGGCCAGAATGAATGTATTCTGACCCACCACCAATCGGGCCAACTTGAATCCTATTTTTGGGACCACTTCAAAATATTTGAAATCCGACCGCACTCCTCTGACGCCCCAACAATGACTTCTGATGACGAGAAGTTATTATTTGGGCCAGAATGAATGTATTCTGACCCATCACCAATCGGGCCAACTTGAATCCTATTTTTGGAACCACTTCAAAATATTTAAAATCCGACCGCACTCCTCTCACGCCCCAACAATGACTTCTGATGACAAGAAGTTGTTATTTGGGCCAGAATGAATGTATTCTGACCCACCACCAATCGGGCCAACTTGAATCCTATTTTTGGAACCACTTCAAAATATTTAAAATCCGACCGCACTCCTCTCACGCCCCAACAATGACTTCTGATGACGAGAAGTTGTTATTTGGGCCAGAATGAATGTATTCTGACCCACCACCAATCGGGCCAACTTGAATCCTATTTTTGGGACCACTTCAAAATATTTGAAATCCGACCGCACTCCTCTGACGCCCCAACAATGACTTCTGATGACGAGAAGTTATTATTTGGGCCAGCATGAATGTATTCTGACCCACCACCAATCGGGCCAACTTGAATCCTATTTTTGGAACCACTTCAAAATATTTAAAATCCGACCGCACTCCTCTCACGCCCCAACAATGACTTCTGATGACGAGAAGTTGTTATTTGGGCCAGAATGAATGTATTCTGACCCACCACCAATCGGGCCAACTTGAATCCTATTTTTGGAAACACTTCAAAATATTTAAAATCCGACCGCACTCCTCTCACGCCCCAACAATGACTTCTGATGACGAGAAGTTGATATTTGGGCCAGAATGAATGTATTCTGACCCACCACCAATCGGGCCAACTTGAATCCTATTTTTAGGACCACTTCAAAATATTTGAAATCCGACCGCACTCCTCTGACGCCCCAACAATGACTTCTGATGACGAGAAGTTGTTATTTGGGCCAGAATGAATGTATTCTGACCCACCACCAATCGGGCCAACTTGAATCCTATTTTTGGGACCACTTCAAAATATTTGAAATCCGACCGCACTCCTCTGACGCCCCAACAATGACTTCTGATGACGAGAAGTTATTATTTGGGCCAGAATGAATGTATTCTGACCCACCACCAATCGGGCCAACTTGAATCCTATTTTTGGAACCACTTCAAAATATTTAAAATCCGACCGCACTCCTCTGACGCCCCAACAATGACTTCTGATGACGAGAAGTTATTATTTGGGCCAGCATGAATGTATTCTGACCCACCACCAATCGGGCCAACTTGAATCCTATTTTTGGAACCACTTCAAAATATTTAAAATCCGACCGCACTCCTCTCACGCCCCAACAATGACTTCTGATGACGAGAAGTTGTTATTTGGGCCAGAATGAATGTATTCTGACCCACCACCAATCGGGCCAACTTGAATCCTATTTTTGGAAACACTTCAAAATATTTAAAATCCGACCGCACTCCTCTCACGCCCCAACAATGACTTCTGATGACGAGAAGTTGATATTTGGGCCAGAATGAATGTATTCTGACCCACCACCAATCGGGCCAACTTGAATCCTATTTTTGGGACCACTTCAAAATATTTGAAATCCGACCGCACTCCTCTGACGCCCCAACAATGACTTCTGATGACGAGAAGTTATTATTTGGGCCAGAATGAATGTATTCTGACCCACCACCAATCGGGCCAACTTGAATCCTATTTTTGGAACCACTTCAAAATATTTAAAATCCGACCGCACTCCTCTCACGCCCCAACAATAACTTCTGATGACGAGAAGTTGTTATTTGGGCCAGAATGAATGTATTCTGACCCACCACCAATCGGGCCAACTTGAATCCTATTTTTGGGACCACTTCAAAATATTTGAAATCCGACCGCACTCCTCTGACGCCCCAACAATGACTTCTGATGACGAGAAGTTATTATTTGGGCCAGAATGAATGTATTCTGACCCACCACCAATCGGGCCAACTTGAATCCTATTTTTGGAACCACTTCAAAATATTTAAAATCCGACCGCACTCCTCTCACGCCCCAACAATGACTTTTGATGACGAGAAGTTGTTATTTGGGCTAGAATGAATGTATTCTGACCCACCACCAATCGGGCCAACTTGAATCCTATTTTTGGAACCACTTCAAAATATTTAAAATCCGACCGCACTCCTCTCACGCCCCAACAATGACTTCTGATGACGAGAAGTTGTTATTTGGGCCAGAATGAATGTATTCTGACCCACCACCAATCGGGCCAACTTGAATCCTATTTTTGGAACCACTTCAAAATATTTAAAATCCGACCGCACTCCTCTCACGCCCCAACAATGACTTCTGATGACGAGAAGTTGATATTTGGGCCAGAATGAATGTATTCTGACCCACCACCAATCGGGCCAACTTGAATCCTATTTTTAGGACCACTTCAAAATATTTGAAATCCGACCGCACTCCTCTGACGCCCCAACAATGACTTCTGATGACGAGAAGTTATTATTTGGGCCAGAATGAATGTATTCTGACCCACCACCAATCGGGCCAACTTGAATCCTATTTTTGGAACCACTTCAAAATATTTGAAATCCGACCGCACTCCTCTGACGCCCCAACAATGACTTCTGATGACGAGAAGTTATTATTTGGGCCAGAATGAATGTATTCTGACCCACCACCAATCGGGCCAACTTGAATCCTATTTTTGGAACCACTTCAAAATATTTAAAATCCGACCGCACTCCTCTCACGCCCCAACAATGACTTTTGATGACGAGAAGTTGTTATTTGGGCTAGAATGAATGTATTCTGACCCACCACCAATCGGGCCAACTTGAATCCTATTTTTGGAACCACTTCAAAATATTTAAAATCCGACCGCACTCCTCTCACGCCCCAACAATGACTTCTGATGACGAGAAGTTGTTATTTGGGCCAGAATGAATGTATTCTGACCCATCACCAATCGGGCCAACTTGAATCCTATTTTTGGAACCACTTCAAAATATTTAAAATCCGACCGCACTCCTCTCACGCCCCAACAATGACTTCTGATGACGAGAAGTTGATATTTGGGCCAGAATGAATGTATTCTGACCCACCACCAATCGGGCCAACTTGAATCCTATTTTTAGGACCACTTCAAAATATTTGAAATCCGACCGCACTCCTCTGACGCCCCAACAATGACTTCTGATGACGAGAAGTTATTATTTGGGCCAGAATGAATGTATTCTGACCCACCACCAATCGGGCCAACTTGAATCCTATTTTTGGAACCACTTCAAAATATTTAAAATCCGACCGCACTCCTCTCACGCCCCAACAATGACTTCTGATGACGAGAAGTTGTTATTTGGGCCAGAATGAATGTATTCTGACCCACCACCAATCGGGCCAACTTGAATCCTATTTTTGGAACCACTTCAAAATATTTAAAATCCGACCGCACTCCTCTCACGCCCCAACAATGACTTCTGATGACGAGAAGTTGTTATTTGGGCCAGAATGAATGTATTCTGACCCACCACCAATCGGGCCAACTTGAATCCTATTTTTGGAACCACTTCAAAATATTTAAAATCCGACCGCACTCCTCTCACGCCCCAACAATGACTTCTGATGACGAGAAGTTGATATTTGGGCCAGAATGAATGTATTCTGACCCACCACCAATCGGGCCAACTTGAATCCTATTTTTAGGACCACTTCAAAATATTTGAAATCCGACCGCACTCCTCTGACGCCCCAACAATGACTTCTGGTGACGAGAAGTTATTATTTGGGCCAGAATGAATGTATTCTGACCCACCACCAATCGGGCCAACTTAAATCCTATTTTTGGAACCACTTCAAAATATTTAAAATCCGACCGCACTCCTCTCACGCCCCAACAATGACTTTTGATGATGAGAAGTTGTTATTTGGGCTAGAATGAATGTATTCTGACCCACCACCAATCGGGCCAATTTGAATCCTATTTTTGGGACCACTTCAAAATATTTAAAATCCGACCGCACTCCTCTCACGCCCCAACAATGACTTTTGATGACGAGAAGTTGTTATTTGGGCTAGAATGAATGTATTCTGACCCACCACCAATCGGGCCAATTTGAATCCTATTTTTGGGACCACTTCAAAATATTTAAATTCCGACCGCACTCCTCTCACGCCCCAACAGTGACTTTTGATGACGAGAAGTTGTTATTTGGGCTAGAATGAATGTATTCTGACCCACCACCAATCGGGCCAACTTGAATCCTATTTTTGGAACCACTTCAAAATATTTAAAATCCGACCGCACTCCTCTGACGCCCCAACAATGACGTCTGATGACGAGAAGTTGTTATTTGGACAAGAATGAATGTATTCTAACCCACCACCAATCGGGCCAACTTGAATCCTTTTTTTGGGACCACTCCAAAATATTTAAAATCCGACCGCTGTCGACCAAAATTATCTCTTAAATAATTCATTGATTTCCGAACTTCATGAAAAATATTCTATATGATATAATTGATTTTGGGAAATATTCGAAATTCGAATCATTCGAAACAAAACAAAACCAAGAAAGCTTTGAAAACGAATGAAATTACAAATATGTTAGAATTTCATTCTTATTAGTTCATTTGTTTTCATAGCTTCCTTGGTTTGGTATTGTTTCGAATGACTTAAATTCCAAATATTTCCCAAAATCAGATAAATCTTGTCAGAAGTATATTTCAGGAAAGTATTGGTATTCTTCATGAATTTGATACATTTTTATACGTAGTATCCAAAAATAATAGAATAGTGTATGGTATCCATTCGAAAAAATTGTGTTTCACCAGTTTTCTCAATGTTATTTGTTACATAGAAATTTTGACTACCTTGTAAATAATCTTCGATGCTTCAGGTGTGATTTTGGAAAATATTACATTTTCCACTGTTCCATATGATTTTTCAGAAAGTACTGTAACTGACATTTTCACAAAAAAAATAATATAACTTAAAAATAATAAAAACAAAGTAGGCCGTTCGAAATCAAGTTTCATTGTGAATGGTTCTCTTTATATTCCTAACAAATGCTCGTAGTGAAAAGCCCTATATTGCGATGAAAAAATACTATTCGAAAATTTGGCGAAAGCGCACGTGTGAAAATTCTATATTTTGGCGAAGGAAGTGGTTTTAAATTACCAGACTTCTGAAGTTGCTTTCTTCTAAAGCCGCTGTTTCGTATTCAATGGCCCACTCTGTATATAAGGCGTCCAATATCATGAGAGTCACACACGAGTGGAATAGCAACTAATACGATATATTCATTTCAGTGACCTACCTATCCATGTTTATTTGTCAATCAGATTTTAAAGCAAATTGTTGATAATAGGTAAAATTTCTTCCTCTTTAGTTTTATTCTGTTAGAAATCACTGTGAATTTTTCCTTCTTGTGAATACTTTTTCGTACGAATGAACATATCATTATTATTATAAGCAAAGAGAAGCATAATGAGTCATAGAATCCAATATATAGATATTATGGTGTAAATGAAATTCCGAAACTACCGAAATCACCAAAACTACGTCAATTTCACTAGACGTTTCGTCAACAATGTTGGCATCCTCAGGAGTTTTGAGTAGTTTTTATTTCTGGACGGCAACTGTTCCTTTTATTCACCGTCCTATAACGATATGCATCGATTCACTAGTGGATATTAGCAAAATTCCACCTCCTTTTCCCCTATTACCAAAGTAATATCCACTTTCCCGACATCTCCCGTCTGAAACCTTCGGGAGTTTTAAAATAAGAAAAATATCCTCGAGTACAAACATTTCCGTTCGTTATGGGCCCTCAACAAAGGTTTCGCGCCCTAAGTAGTATTACTCGGAAGTTGTTAAAAGCATTTTCTAGTTGGGAAAGAAGCGGTAAAGTTTCAGAAATGCCTCCACGAACTCTGGCTTGTATGCCACATTCCACCACGGCCGGGGATCCTCCGGAGCGACATGCATATTTAAGGACAGTGTAAACAGTAGTGGCGTGAGATAAGGAGTCGCGAGATATGAGCCACGAAACATCAAGGGCTTTCGCCGCACCAGGGCATTAGGATAATGTTCCCAATATCAAACCTAAAATGGTTATGGCGTGAAACATGTATAAGCTGGGAGGATGTTTTCGGAAATTGTAAATTTTATGAGAATGGGGGTTGATGAAATGAAGCGTGTAAGGAATGAAAAAAGCTAGTTTTCAACGCACTCTAACACATTGTTTGGCCTATACTTCTTATAGAATGCCCATAATATTTCTACTGCCCTCATTCAAGTTGTAAGTAATTCAAATATACTACGGAAATTCGAAGACGATGTCAGATCAGCAGTCTTCAAGTTTCAGCGTACAGCTAGGGCGAAGGAGACGCTGTTTTAAAACGGGAAACGGCAAGATAAGCCCCCAAAACCAATTTACAAAATAGAAATGTAAATTAATTAGCTTGTAATCAGTTAACTACGTAGCAGCAGATTATGGTCGTCTGCCGATTAAATTCTGTAATGGCCCTGTTGAATGGGAATCTCGGTTGCTGGTAGTTAGCGAGATCCCTCGGAATAGATTGTTGTTGGTTCGCAGATGTTCTGAGAGGAATAAGAAATCGATCTGGTGCAAATCCACACGCGCTGATCTTGTCGCTCTGTGCGGTTGTTGATTCGCTGATTATGTGGACTGCATACGATTCTGCGTCTGCTGACAAGCTATTCTTCATAAAACTCTTTCTGCGATCAGTTCATCAAGTATCAGGATGGTTTATGAAAAATGGGGCTATCTGTGTTCACCGTTGATTTTTTTTAATGAGTGCTCGCTCACACCTATTTGGAACCAGTATATCCATTCGATAGTGACTGAATTTGCAATTTTTCAACAGATGGATTGATAGAAATTTGCCAGTACATAGGCCAGCAAGCTCGCCAGATTTGACACCTGGCAAATTTTTTGCTCAATTTTTCACAGTGAATTTTGTTACCTCAATTCTTCTTGGCAAATAAGTACAAACCTCAAATTGTACCGGCTATAGTTAATGTTTTCAAGTTTTCATTGAGAATCAGAGCTTTTTCTTGCTTGATGTGAACTCTAGAAATATGAAGAGTATCCTATCATTTTTATCTTCTATTACTCCTACTATACTATACTAAAGTAACTCCACATATTCCCACTATTTTTGTTCTATAAAAATTTGTTAAATTCAACGATCTGAAAATAGTTTTCAAATTTGAAAAATGTTCAATAAAAGCACTCATAGGCGAGGTATATCCACTGTCAAAACACCACTTATTTCGTGAGTTGACTTCGAGAACTCCATCCACGATACTTTTGCCATATTCTAAGACATTTCTTTATTCATATTTCGACCCGCAAAATCTCCAATACTTGTAGATACAATCGATAGCTTGTGTAGCTGTTCGCATTCATGCGTATTTTCTAAAACTCTCGAAGACCTATAAAATACCCTACCAGTTCTTGAAAATATGCCAGAAATACAGTTTCAGTGGCATCTTTTGGCATAACATTTTCCCGTGTCTGCTACTCCAGATATATTTTGTATTCTTTCTGGTATACAGTTCCACTTTTCGATGGAATTAATAATTCTCTTGGCTTTTCAGCTTTTTTCAAAATATCCTTCATTATATTTGGGGTAGAAAACACGTTCTTAACTCAAACACAGCTTGATAACAAAGTTCTGCTTATATAAACAAGTAACATAGCAACAACAAAACTCGCCATCGGTAATTAAGGCCCTTATAATTTCTCTAATGAAGGAGCTGTTAATGAAAGAATATTTCAACGTCATCAAACTTGTTTGTCCATAAATTATGTACATTTCTATCGCCATTTGTTGAAAATGAAAGTTTACAAAAGCGATAATAATATATGTTTGTAGTGCAAATACGTCTGTTAACCAAGACCTAAATTACTGAAAAATTTTTTGTCTGCGATTCATTCATCAATCAATTCCAGGGAAACCGTATACGGTTCTTTAAATTGATGTCACTAGCATTTCAAAATATCCGCGTATTATTTTCCATTTGCATTGTATCGTGATTTGACAGCACAGTCCAAAAATTGGAGGTAATGCCACGTTATTTTTTCCAGTTCAGTAATTGAATTTCAGTATTCATATATTTCATTAGCCTGGGAGTCAACATATTTACGAATTGTATGAATTTTATTGTGCATCATGGTTTGGCTGGAAATTGGAATCGAATGAAAAACATGAAATGTGCACATATGCAAATATTCAGCATTGAAATTGTTTTGCCTGGCATTTTGTTCGTTACTCAATTTTGTCGATTTGTCGAGAGTGAAATGTTTCATTGATTGAGCCGCTTTAATTGAGAATATCAATACATAATGCAGAGTTAATCGAAAATAACGAAATGATAAAAATCGCCAACAATTCAATTCGTTTTTTCTGCAGATATTTAGCCGAAACGTATTTGAAATAGTCCATGCTTTATCATATCAGGAATTTATTTCCATGCTAAGAAAACGGCTTCAGATGTCAACTATTCATACTAATTTCAAAAATTGCAATGTCTACTCAAATAATACTACATGAATTATGACAGTGGTGTGTACTGTGGTATTGTAAGTAATCTTCAAGTGTTTGAATATTTCTATTGCAAATGGAATGCTCACAAATGTTAAAATTTCTATTTTTTTTGTTTTCCACACGCCTAAGCATTTTTGACAAAGAAAACAATATTAATCATGTTACAAGCTCTAATTCTCTGAATATGCATTTTGATGTGCCTCAAGGATCTGCTTTAGGACCTGTATTATTTATACTATACGTAAATAGAATTGATGATGCAACAAGAGGAGGATCTTTTGTGGTATCTGCAGATGACACCACTGTTACAGTTTCTAATGAAAATGAAAATAGTCTGGTACAGAAATGCACTGAGGTTATCAGTGGTAGTAATTCATGGTTTTATCAACATTATTTTCACTTCAATTTAGATAAAACAAAACTCCTACGATTTCATAATCAACAAAAAAATTTGCACTCAGCCTGGTACATTTATTCATTCAGAGGGTGAATTCCTTCGTTATGATGAACAAACGAAGTTTTTAAGACTTCATATAGATGAATGTCTGAGTTTCAAAAAACATTGAGAACAAATGGTTGCTTAGTTGAGTTCAGCCGGTTATTCATTCAAAAATTCAAGAACTGTATCAGAAGTTCAGCAAACACTTTTTCTTGTACAACTCCGTTCAGACTAATTCCGTTTCACCGAAAGCAGATGCTGCTAGAATAATCTGGATTTTCATTTGCTAATGCCCAGTGAATAATGGATCTGCGGACGTAGTGGTCACGTGTCCGCTTAATTGATTGCGTCACGAACTATTTGCCGATGGAAAAAGTTATCGCTCGGCACAAGAGATGGCGCTAGCGACCGTCTTGAGCGAATCGTTAGCGAGGTTGGGGTTGTGGATACAGATCGTTTGATGCATTGTCGTGGGTGGAGAAATTGAGTTTGTCGATTGTTTTTGATAGACTGTAGGGCATACAGGAATTTAACCGGGTACGGTCTGTTCGGTTGTTGTGTCTTATGTCGTGGTTGAGAGATTGTTGGAAAACAGTGGAGTAAGAGAAAATTCACCACATTTCATACAAAGTGATCATAAATCTTATGATTGAGGAAACACGACGAGCGTTCTTTAAGAATATAATGAGAACTATACGAAACTAGACGGCAACTTCCTTATTTCAAATAGAACACCCCATATTTTATAACGTTTTTATTATTATAACGGATTTGTTAGTTTTTGGGATATTATGATTATTTACTACAGTTTTCTTTTCCCGCGAGTCTGTGCTGCTTAGAATTGTTTTGTCTTGTTCTTGATTTCCCGTGCGGATGGCGCTGCGATCAACTTAGTTGTGGGTCGTAGTGTCGTCCGTGGAGAAATATCAGTTAAACGGTTGATTATTATTCATTTGGCAGAGACAGGACAATTATAATGTTGTACGACCTACCCTGTCACTGATGAGAGGCATTAAAAATCGAAACACGCATGTCTGCAGGTGGTCATTCCCAGCCAAATGAAGGATAATGTTCTGTTTAACTACAAGACAAGCCCTAGCAATTGGGTCTTCTTGGAAGAACTTTGTACAAATATATGTCAGATGTATTTCAATGTCCGTCGTGGTAATATCCAGAGAAGTAGTTGTTTTTTGACAGATGTTTGCCTTTATTCTTCCACTTGATGGAAACGCTAAGAGAGAAAGGTACTCCGTATTCATTTCACATAAAATAAAACTGATGAAATGCGATAATTCAAAATAAAAACCTTCTATGATTTTCAGATACCTACTAGGGAGCTACCAAGGGTTAAATGGTGACATTTGAATATGGCATTTTCTTCTCGTTTGCGTTCAGGTATAATGATTTTGCGAAAATTTTTTCCTGATTATTCAAAAGAAGAATTCAAAATTTATTGAAAAAAACCGCAAATGGTTGAAGTAAATACAACATTTTGTGGGTAATTTTTTAGAATTAACATAGATCAGGATTTAAGAATCAAATTCAAATATTTCAACACTTAAAACGTTGTTATTGTTTTAAAATATTTCAAAGAAACCTTTTGATTATTCTTTTAAAATTCTATTCGAACAATAAAAAATTTTATCTGTTGAACAATTGTTTTATAAAGCATCGACAGCATACACGAGAAAAAATGTACAAATTGATATCAATTGAAAAGTTATCGACAACTGTGATGCAACAACATGCCATTCATATAGGTAAAAAGATTCATAATGCAATACCAGTTTCTTTAAAAAATATCACTTTTTCTGGTTTTAAAAATAAAATCAAATGTTGATTGAGAATTCTGAAAATTTGGAAAATTATTTGTATGGGAAATATTAATATTATTATTATTTTAATATGTACCTACTTATTTTTTTTGTAATTATTTTTACATATTCAAAATGTGACCAATTATTCATTTTTACTATTTTTCTTTCTTTGTATGTATATACCTATTATGATTATTCAGTATATTTAAAGTAAATAGAGTATTTTCGTTTCAATTCCGAGAGCTCACGATCCGTGGACAGCGCTGTATCGTTGGTACCAACTCATCAGCACGGCTTTATATTATAATATATAATATAATATGTATATAATCAATTCCCTTAATTAATTTCACATGATAAGTTTAACTCAGTTGATCTTGTTTCCATGAGAAATTTATTCCTTTTTATTTGTATATTTGAAACATTGTCATTTTCGAATAAATATATGAATAAATTTGAAAAAATCAGGTTTCTCGATGTAATGAATACCCTATAGATTATTTTTGAAAATTTGATGGACCTGTTGATGGCCTTGATGCTTCAGGTGTGATTCTATGGAATTTCACCTTTCTAACTGTTACTGTCTATGAGTTATGATTTTTTCGGTATAGTGCTGTAACTATCAAATGTTTCAGAAATAAATCGAAAATCAATAAATTTGGAAATAGGGGGCCTAAAATTTACTGGTAAATTAGAAAATGTAAAGAAATACAGGGTATTCTATTTGCCATAAGAAAGTTGTCCTTTACTTTTTTATAACGGAAAGGAACCGGAATTTGAAAATAATCTAGTTGAAAAGTACATATTGTGAAACCCAACACCACAAAATTTGTAGTTTTTTTTTTTTCGAAAGCTTTTCCATATTTTCCTAACGAACCCTAGTCGTGAAAAGCCATGTATTGTTTCAGCTTTTCTTCAGTTTTTTTTTGCAGGAGTTAAAATATTCTATCGTCATCCTGATTCAACTTTTCCATATTCAAATAACACAATAATAATCAGTTCCACAGTCTAGAACAACTTAACAAATCAATAATGAAGTTGCAACCAGCTCTCAATCTTCTCATAAGACCTCTTCAACAAATACTAAACCAGTTACGAAGTACGAAGTTCACGAGGTGCAGTTTCTTCCACACTCTCAAAACGGAAAATAAAAAATTGCCTTTTATCACTAACCCAATCCCATTGAACCTCCCATCAGAGCTCCATTGTCCCACCGCATCAAGGGTGCGAGGCAAATTGATATGCTTCGAAGTTTCCACGAAAATTTTCTTTGCTACATTATCATATCTGAGTCGCGTTCATGACGAAAAGGCGTATGACAAATAGCCGAGATACGAGTTGACAGGAACAATTTGCGGAATAACCCTATATGGGGTGAATACATGAATGATGGAGTCGGTAATGCAGGGATCTGCGACCGCGGATTACGTCTAAGCCCCGTACGATGGAAATCCTCGACCGTCATCTCGGGAAATGTCCCTCCGTGCCAGAAATTACATTCGGGTAGACGTTTCAATATTTTCCGAAATGACGAGTGTTTGGATGGAATCGGTTCGTGTTTATTGTTGAAGATTCAGAGTGAACTTCGTATAGACAGGTCAAATCTTTCTCCGAAAGAGTACAACATCATGGGGATCAGTTGTTTCCATAGGTTTAGTTGGGTTTTATAGTGGTCTGATGAAACTCAAAGCTGTGAAAATACATTAATGTATCACCTCCGTCTATCATTGCAACTATGGAGGCTCTGCATCCAGAAAGGAGTATTTGGGGACATTAAATCTAAAGTTAACATGGATCTTCTCAAGTACTGAGCACATCGATTCAAAAGATTCAAGACATTGCATTTTGAAAGAGAATCATGGAACCAACAATAAACATTTGTCACACGTTCTGAAATTTTTAAAGCTTCCCTAAAACGCATGATATACTGATTATTTGAATATCGTGGAAAATGTCGAATTGATGACATTCAAGAGTCATAAACTCCTTAAAAAGGTCAAATACTTAAAGTTCAAATAGGGAGGCAAATTATGTCCTGCGAAATGAACTGAGACAAGTTTTGCGTGTCTCAGGTTTTAGCGATTTTAGTATAAGAGGACATTTGTTGAGGTTTTTGAAGACGTATTTGGTCGAAATATCATCAAATTTACAAGAGTACCACGTCAATTTCAAAATATACACGAATATATATAAATTTCAGTCTCTATTGGATAATTGACGGAAACTCCATTCAAGGGCTTCAATTCTCAGTATTAGAATTTTTTTAAACATTTTTACAAAAAAACATTTATTTTTTTGGAAAAAAGGAGACTCAGGTCAATAATTTGTCAGACATTGCTTGAACAAGACCTGAAGCTTCCTCAACCTTGAATATTTAAAAAAATATATATACGAGGTGTGGAAATTGGCGCCAAATTCTACTGTCTCGAAAACTTTTGTACTCATTTTTATCAAACGGCAACCCCATTTCTCCTCAGTGCCAGTGGATTCGTCGCTGGAAATAGAGAGTATTGAAAAATGATCGTCCTTATTTGATCGTCACCTGCTCTTAAATTCTGAATTTCAATATCTCTCATAACCACACTAAAATTGTTGTTTTTCCAAGTTTCTTGTGAGCATAAACTCCCTATTTTTCAGCGTAGAATCCACTGAATTTGGGAAAAAATGGGTTGTCATTTGAAAAAAAAAAAATTTTCAAGCTAGCCGAATTCTCACAGTCATTTACCTCAGATTTCAAAGGACACATCCACGTTTACCATTCATTTGCACAAGAATGTTAAGCATGATAATAATTTTCATGCGTTCAAAGTTTTAGGTTGGAGAAAGTTTCTGTTTTATGATGCAATATATACTTGACAAAATATGACAGTGATTTTAATATGCTGACTGATCTTGATACGTTTTATGTGAATTAAATATTCCTGGTAATGTTTTGAAAGAATTGTCTTGTAAGTTTATTTTCGACAGAGCTATTTCCTACGGAAACTATTGACCAAAAAAACAAACTAAACAAAATATTTGAAAGATTTGAATCACCAAATTCTTGAACAGTCTCAACAGAAAGAGCATTGTTCAATTTTTTTTTTTTTTGGTTCAGAATGGGCATTGGGATAATCTTCAAAATCGATTGCATATGAGCTCATATACTTCTCTCTCTCTCTCTTTGACCGTAGAAATGGATATTTTGGCTGATGAAACGACCTTTTATTGGAGAATTCTCATTACGAACCCCCAGCTGAAAAATATTGAACGCACGCCCCTGTTGAAAGGATATCGAAATCACGGAGGCTTGCTGGAAGGTTTGGGAGTTTTTCGTTCACTCTAGCGTCCCAAATTCCCTTCCTTTCATCTGCTTAACTTCCCGCCACTTATAATTCTTTGGCCAAAGCCGTAAGGCTTCCAAACCCGATCTTTTTTTGACATGAATTTTTCATTTCGTAGACATGACGAGAATAGAAATAAAAACTTTGAGAAATCGCAGGATGCGGACTGATTCGATTTTCTGCGAGGTTCAGTAGTGAATTTTCGTTAACAGCAGGGTTAGAAATGAAATTCAGACTTCGTGAATTATTATATCGAGTTCAGTGCTTTACAGGAGTTGTCACCAGTTGTATATGAACAAAATTAATACCTGATGCCAGATTTGTTCAGTTCTCAAAATTTCAAAAAGGTTTCCCAGATGTAATGACCGTAGTAACTAGAATATATACGAGAAACTTTGCTGATGGGGGCTGAGTATGTATATTTATGCCAGAATGTTTTCGAAATGAAAAACTACAGACATGCGGAGTTTACATAGTCTTTAAATGACTTAAACTACGGCCAATCCTTTGTCACCTACAAGCTCTTTTATTCTAACTTTTCTCTTCACACGAGAGATTGTTGAAAAATATATTAATTCGAAATTTTGGCGAAAGCGCACTCATAAAATTTCTTTCTTTTGGCTTCTTTTGGTTGCTTTCTGTTTCAAACGTATCATAGGAGACTAGTTGTGGCATTCTAGAAGAAATTTTATAATTGTTATTATGCTTTTTCTCAATTATATGATTTTTCAAAAATGCTTATGAGCAATAATTCTTTAAATCTGCCAAACATACTTCATGTTACAATTGCCACAGATTATATCTTGGATTTCACTTTTGTCCACCTTGTTTGTCATTGCTTTCGGATTCTTCAACATACTTTCCAAGTGGTAATTGACTTGGAAACTAGCTTCAAGTCTGCTCTTTCCATTCCTCTCACACGATTTATTTCCCCAACCCCCATTGTCATAAAATTTACAATTTCCGAAAATATCCTCCCTGCTTATGCATATTTCAGGCCATAACCAGTTTGGGTTTGATATTGGGAACATTATCCAACAAAAATATTCACACAACTTCTTCAAACCTCAGTTGATTGTCATAGCTGCCGTTAGAAAAGCTGATGAGATGGTTCCAGACACACTCTTAAGATATAGTTTCGGTCTATAATGTTCTTATATTGGTTGATAACCTTTTTTGATTTTTTAAACTCTGTCAATTAATGCAATATTCGAAAAACAAAAATGTTTACAGCGTATTTAAACATTTGGTGAATGCGCCAGGTGAAAAAATGCATTCATCTTCTTTGTTCATTATTTACTTTATTTCGGGTGGCTACGGAAGTATTGCCTACGGAATATCTCAGTTATTGTATGAAGTAGGTATGTGAAATTTGGAGCGTCGATATAATGACATAAGAGCTAGAATTTGAGCATATTGACATGTCGAAGTTAACTTCCGGTCTGACCGGAAGTAACATCAACTTTCTTATTTCAAATGGAAACCCTATTTTTTTATTTTATTTTATTTTTTATTATTGAAATTCACCGAGTAGGCCGTGGAATCAAAATGAAAGCCAAAAATTGAAAAGTTGGCTATGGAAACCATACGTCACTTGATAACAGTTGCTACTACTGTGATATTTTATTTTCATTCGTCGGCGTTATAAAAAGCCGCCAAAAAAAATATCTGAAAAATTGGGAAAAAAACAATACTCTGTTGGTCCATAACTTAAATAGGAACATACAACTTTTTCTTGCCTGTACTATTCAGCATAACCATTCCTTTCTAATGATATAATAGAAAGTAATTTTTTGAAATGAAATACCAAAAAATCCAATTATTATTCTTCAAATAACAAAACAGATTATCGCCATACGCAAAAATAACATTAAAAATAATGTGGAATGATAAATTATATCCTGTAGGTTCTAGGTTAAATAGGAACATAAACGTACTTGGTCTGTGCCATCGTCCATAGATATTCTAATATCTACCTATGGACGATGTTTGTGCTATTCAGAATAATCATTCCATTGCAATAACCATTCGAACCAAAATATTAACAAGCAGGCTGATTAAGATGTATTTTGGAATGAAACAAAAAAGAAACGAGAGCTCTCACGAACGCTGCTATCCATATTATTTTGACGTTCGAAGTAGTGTTTTTGATTCTGCCATTTTAAAAGGGTTTGGAAATCGAAATCAGTTAGTGGAATATTCAAAAAATGCCCCGTTATTCACGAGCCGAACAAATTGACATGCTTCTCATTTATGGTGAATGTTTAAAAAATTCTTATGCTGCTGAACGATTGTATTTAGAGCGATATCCAGGGAGGCAGCAACCGTCAAGAAGGTATTTCCAGTGGTTTGAAGAAAAATTAAGAACTGAGCCTGATGTTCACGAAGACCAAGAAGCATTTGTTATTAATGAGGAAACTGAAATTAATGTATTAGCTTTAGTACAATATGATCAAGGCAGATTCGCGCCGAATTAGCTGTAAGGACTCTGCTAGGAAAATTTTGAAAAAACATCGATTTAAGTATCAGTTGCATCAACATTTTTATGAAAATGACGGTGAAAGGCGCCTGGAATATTGTAATTGGTTTCTTCGACAAAATGCTGAGAATCACCTATTTAACTATTATATCTTGTTTACGGACGAGTCAAGATTTACCAACAATGGATTATTTAACAGGAATAATACAAGGTAGGTACCGTACTTTATTTGGATTATTGTCGATAGTCGAAGTGTAAAGTGCTAAAAGTGTGAACGGTCTTTTGTTTCGGGTACTGGGCGATAGAAAACGAGCACCGGTTTCGACAAGGTGGCTTCCAGGAGAGATTTGGTGTGAATGTTTGGGCAGGAATAGTTGGAACTCATATTGTTGGCCCCATTCTTTTTCAAGGCCAACTAACCGGAGAGAGATACTTTAATTTTTTAACGAATGAAATTTCGGAATTCATTAACAACCTACCAGCGGAAATAACTGAGAGAATGTACTTCCAGCAAGATGGCGCCCCTCCGCATTCAAGAATAGCGAGAAATTATCTTCAAAATCGCTTTCAAGAGAGACTTATAAAAACCCATGGTCCAGTCAGGTGGCCACCAAGGTGACCTGATCTTACTCCGTGCGACTTTTTTCTATGAGGGCATCTTAAAAATAGGGTGTATTCCACACAGCCTACAACTCTACATGAGCTAGAAGTAAAAATTCGTAGAGCTTTCCAAGATATCACGCCCCAAATGTTGAGAAACGTTTTACATGAAAATATCACCAGAGTCAATAAATTTATTGACACTGAGGGAATGCATTTCGAACATTTGCTTTGAATTTATTTTATCTTTAATCCTATCAATTTGAATTTTTTTTTTTTCGATAAATCTGTTTTTTTGTTATTTAAATAATAATAATTGGATTTTTTGGTATTTCATTTCAAAAAATTACTTTCTATTATATCATTAGATAGGAATGGTTATGCTGAACAGTACAGGCAAGAAAAAGTTGCATGTTCCTATTTAAGTTATGGACCTACAGAGTATTGTTTTTTCCCAATTTTTCCAATATTTTTTTTGGCGGCTTTTTATAACGCCGACGAATGAAAATAAAATATCACAGTAGTAGCAACTGTTATCAAGTGACGTATGGTTTCCATAGCCAACTTTTCAATTTTTGGCTTTCATTTTGCTTCCACGGCCTACTCGGTGAATTTCAATAATATTTTTTTTCTGATCTAGTTTCTGGTTAGATACCAACTTGTGATATGTCATTAGAAAGGGAATTGAATGCTGAATAAAGCGAAAAGAAAAAAAATAGGGTTTCCATTTAAAATAAGAAAGTTGATGTTACTTCCGGTCAGACCGGAAGTTAACTTCGACATGTCAATATGCTCAAATTCTAGCTCTTATGTCATTATATCGACGCTCCAAATTTCACAAACCTACTTCATACAATAACTGAGATATTCCGTAGGCAATACTTCCGTAGCCACCCGGTATGTGTTGGTAATGTTGTGGTATCTAAGATGTGACTTCTATTAAGTGACCGAAATCCACCATACTCTTCAAAAGGCAGAGGAGACCCTAAGATCTGAATTTTATCAACAGGAGTTACTATTTTTTCAGCGTGCCTTCTACCAAACAATTTGGCTTTTGCTCGATTTATTGTGAGACAATATCTGAGGGATGGAACAGAGAGGGAATTCAGATCATCGTTTACCCGCGTATATGCTTCATCAATATTATTTGTAGTGAAGGAATGGTACATCTGTGTCTAATCTGCATTAAAACAAACTGATGAGTATTTTAAAGACTTATAAAACTTGAAATGTGTATATTATGAATAATAGTGGGCCTAGGATGGAACCTTGAGGTACACCATTAGGAACCATAACGTAATCAGATGACTTTTCCTTAAGAATTACGGAATGTTGTCAATAAGAGAAAAGCCAAAATAACGTAAACTGATTGTTTTAAATAGTTTTTTATGTTATCGTCTCGATATTTTCGATTTTTTTTTTCTTTGAGACTATATTTTTAGCCTATTGATAGTTGGCCATTCTGTTCTATTATCGACATTTTCATGTGTTACAAATAGTTTTCAGGCAAATTTGTTTCGTTACAAATTTCTGATTTTCCAAAACTAGCCATCGGTGTTTCGGTTTCTTCAAATTTTCTTTCCTGACGAACCAAAACTAGTCTTCCACGATCAACCCCTCCGAGAACCGCAAATCACCCCCGAATATCGATAACTCCATAAATCGAGCTGGCTATGATGTCGTCCTGCAGGAATCGTCTGCGAAATATACATCGTGAACGGCTCATTAGGGATTCAAGGCAGAGTCCCTTCCCGCACAAAACTCACCCCTATCGACGTTCGCTTGACGTCAAATTAATTAAAAGTGGTCTCTACCCCGTCCCCGTCATTTCTGAATATTTATAACGGGGAAACAAGCAGACAACTTATTAGACAATGTACTTAATTAAAAGAGAAAGTCTCTCGAAACTTTGAATATCTTAGTAGTAATGAGATTATTGGGATTCAGGTGGGATTAGCTTCCTAGTTGCAGACCGGTTGCTGACAGAAAGAAGTGATGTCGACAGCGATAGGGGTGTTCTGAAGGACATTATCGTTGTCAGCGATCAAAGAGATTCAGTTAGGGCGATGATTGGATTTGAATTCTGATGTGGAGACTGAATATTGATTTAGAAGCGACAGCGTCAACCTACTATGGTAAACTCTGTTTAAAATAGAAGACTTTAGCTGAAGTTTCTGATTTTTGCCCCTTCAAATAAGCGAAGATTATCTCTCAATGGTGGGGGTCTCTGTGGTAGTACATAAATTCCAGTACAGCCTCAAATATGCGAAATATTTGAAAGAAGAAAATAAAACACTTCGATGAAGATGATATCAGAATGGAAGAAATTCCAGTAAACTGACCAGGTGGATAAAATTGCATACTTCTTCTTCAAATTTAGGAAATACGATGGCAGAACTAACTCTCTTGTCTCATGTGGGTACAGCGGCTCAAGAACCAACCCTTGCGGAACACCGTAGTTGACAATTCTGAACATGGAAACTTGTTGCTCAGGCTGACTCACTGGGATATATTTTGACGGTATCAAACGTAGTACTACTTCTAGGATTACCAGTTTGGGTTTTCGGTGAAGTGCAGATAATGGAGAATTCCTATACAAATCATGCTATACCCGACCATGAAAATGCGACCATCTCCTCTCTCTTCTGATTCGCACCGAATACAATTTCCTCTCATACAATGCCTCATCAATAACAATAAATACCCATTAGGAGTAGCAGAGATAAGAGACTGGTGTTTCAAAAATGAAATTTCGACGGCAAAATGGCAGAGCACACATAATAAGCCATGAAAGTCGTTTGGGTAGTCATTATAGTCATTATCACCTGCACGCAAGATCAGATACAAAGTCCGGAAGTTCCGGAGATGCGGCATTGCCAGCAAAATAGTAGTACACGCGCCAACACACAGGGGCGTTACGAAAGGGGTGTTATTCTTCTTCAAACTGAACAACGAGCTTATGACTTCAAAATCAGAGAAATTTCTAGAATACCAAAGCTCATATTGACAACTTTAAGGGGCACGTAAAAAAATCGAAGGTGGGGAACCAAGAATTTTTAATTTACACCAGGGCCAAACCGGTTTTAAATAACGGAATTAATAAAAAATTCTTAGCAGTATGTGGGTGATAGGAAAGTTTGGGGTGGAATCATAAGTGTATTGAGAAAAATTAAGACGTCTCAGTAAAAGTTCCGGAAAGGCGATGGGGGTAGCTAAATATACGTTTTGAGGGTTAGAAATTGGTTGTTTACGATTTGTGGCTGGAATATGCATCATTCCGAGAAAAGATCGATACAAAAGTTGTAAATATCTAAAACTTTTCAGCAATATATCGAAATTCACGTCTTCAAGACTAATTTTTTCGAAGCAAAATATTTATATTTATAAAATTTGAAAAATAGTTTAATTCTCAAGAGAATTTCAATTTTTGAACTTTTTCAGTACTCATTTTCTTTGTGGAAACCTCGACTTTTAAGATGGTATCAAGAAAATATATGGTTCGTATGGAAAAATAACGTTACAAATGCATAAAACAAAAATAAAACTTTTTCATAAGCAATTTTCTTATAATTGTTGCAAATAAACGTTGAAGTTGTTGAAAGAGATTGATTTTTATGTGATACAATATCATTCACATTCATTTATTGATTTCTGGTTTTAAAATTACCGAAGACATTGTTTAAACAATGATCGAACGTAAAAACTTAAAACAACGCAATATATTAACATTTCATTTATAATAGATAGATAGATGTCCCTAGTTCAACGAAAAATTCGAATAAAGGTAGAAAAAATATGGAGGTGAATGACTCCTTCCCCACTTCAAATGAACTTTTCAACTCGGGATATGTTAAAGATAGACCAATTCTGCGAACGCCAATCGATTCAGAATGATCAAATTAGTATAATCTGTGAATTTTGAGTCAAACGATGTTGAGAAAAAATATTCGAAAAATCATGAAAAATACAGAATCGGCAGATTCACTCACATTCCGCACTATATACGCAAAATTTCATGTAGATTCTGAAAATATATGATTTTCAATGCTCAGATTCAAGGTTTGACATATAAAAAGAAGACACTGTCAAAAATGTCACAGATGAACTCTTCAACTCGAGAACGGTTGAAGAAAGACCAATTCTGCGAACACCAATCGATTCAGAATGATCAAATTAGTATAATCTGTGAATTTCGAGTCAAACGATGTTGAGAAAAAATATTCGAAAAATAAAAAAAAAATCCAAAGGGGTAGACCCCTAAAAATCATGAAAAATACAGAATCGGCAGATTCATTCACATTCCGCACTATATACGCAAAATTTCATGTAGATTCTGAAAATATATGATTTTTAATGCTCAGATTCAAGGTTTGACATATAAAAAGAAGACACTGTCAAAAATGTTACAGATGAACTCTTCAACTCGAGAACGGTTGAAGATAGACCAATTCTGCGAACGCCAATCGATTCAGAATGATCAAATTAGTATAATCTGTGAATTTCGAGTCAAACGATGTTGAGAAAAAATATTCGAAAAATCAAAAAAAATCCAAAGGGGTAGACCCCTAAAAATCATGAAAAAAACAGAATCGGCAGATTCACTCACATTCCGCACTATATACGCAAAATTTCATGTATATTCTGAAAATATATGATTTTCAATGCTCAGATTCAAGGTTTGACATATAAAAAGAAGACACTATCAAAAATGTCACAGATGAACTCTTCAACTCGAGAACGGTTGAAGATAGACCAATTCTGCGAACGCCAATCGATTCAGAATGATCAAAGTAGTATAATCTGTGAATTTCGAGTCAAACGATGTTGAGAAAAAATATTCGAAAAATCATGAAAAATACAGAATCGGCAGATTCACTCACATTCCGCACTATATACGCAAAATTTCATGTAGATTCTGAAAATATATGATTTTCAATGCTCAGATTCAAGGTTTGACACATAAAAAGAAGACACTGTCAAAAATGTCACAGATGAACTCTTCAACTCGAGAACGGTTGAAGAAAGACCAATTCTGCGAACGCCAATCGATTCAGAATGATCAAATTAGTATGATCTGTGAATTTCGAGTCAAACGATGTTGAGAAAAAATATTCGAAAAATCAAAAAAAAATCCAAAGGGGTAGACCCCTAAAAATCATGAAAAAAACAGAATCGGCAGATTCACTCACATTCCGCACTATATACGCAAAATTTCATGTATATTCTGAAAATATATGATTTTCAATGCTCAGATTCAAGGTTTGACATATAAAAAGAAGACACTATCAAAAATGTCACAGATGAACTCTTCAACTCGAGAACGGTTGAAGATAGACCAATTCTGCGAACGCCAATCGATTCAGAATGATCAAAGTAGTATAATCTGTGAATTTCGAGTCAAACGATGTTGAGAAAAAATATTCGAAAAATCAAAAAAAAATCCAAAGGGGTAGACCCCTAAAAATCATGAAAAATACAGAATCGGCAGATTCACTCACATTCCGCACTATATACGCAAAATTTCATGTAAATTCTGAAAATATATGATTTTCAATGCTCTCAGATTCAAGGTTTGACATATAAAAAGAAGACACTATCAAAAATGTCACAGATGAACTCTTCAACTCGAGAACGGTTGAAGATAGACCAATTCTGCGAACGCCAATCGATTCAGAATGATCAAAGTAGTATAATCTGTGAATTTCGAGTCAAACGATGTTGAGAAAAAATATTCGAAAAATCATGAAAAATACAGAATCGGCAGATTCACTCACATTCCGCACTATATACGCAAAATTTCATGTAGATTCTGAAAATATATGATTTTCAATGCTCAGATTCAAGGTTTGACATATAAAAAGAAGACACTGTCAAAAATGTCACAGATGAACTCTTCAACTCGAGAACGGTTGAAGAAAGACCAATTCTGCGAACGCCAATCGATTCAGAATGATCAAATTAGTATAATCTGTGAATTTCGAGTGAAACGATGTTGAGAAAAAATATTCGAAAAATAAAAAAAAAATCCAAAGGGGTAGACCCCTAAAAATCATGAAAAATACAGAATCGGCAGATTCATTCACATTCCGCACTATATACGCAAAATTTCATGTAGATTCTGAAAATATATGATTTTTAATACTCAGATTCAAGGTTTGACATATAAAAAGAAGACACTATCAAAAATGTCACAGATGAACTCTTCAACTCGAGAACGGTTGAAGATAGACCAATTCAGCGAACGCCAATCGATTCAGAATGATCAAATTAGTATAATCTGTGAATTTTGAGTCAAACGATGTTGAGAAAAAATATTCGAAATATCAAAAAAAATCCAAAGGGGTAGACCCCTAAAAATCATGAAAAATACAGAATCGGCAGATTCACTCACATTCCGCACTATATACGCAAAATTGCATGTAGATTCTGAAAATATATGATTTTTAATGCTCAGATTCAAGGTTTGACATATAAAAAGAAGACACTGTCAAAAATGTCACAGATGAACTCTTCAACTCGAGAACGGTTGAAGATAGACCAATTCTGCGAACGCCAATCGATTCAGAAAGATCAAATTAGTATAATCTGTGAATTTTGAGTCAAACGATGTTGAGAAAAAATATTCGAAAAATCAAAAAAATTTCAAAAGGGTTGACCCCTAAAAATCAAGAAAAATACAGAATCGGCAGATTCACTTGCAATTCACAGTATATACGCAAAAATTGCATGCCGATTCCAAAAGTATACGATTTTGCGTAAAAAATTCCAAGAATAATAGTAGAAGGAAGAAATATGAATTCTGCGAACGCCAATCGATTCATAATTATGATATTAGTATAATCTGTGAATTCCGAGTCACTGGTCGTTAAAGAGAATTACTTTGAAAAATTCCAATAAGTCCAAAGGGGTAGACCCCTAAAAATCATGAAAAATACAGAATCGGAAGAAAATACGGAGGGAAATTACTCCTTCCTCCCTACAAATGAACTCGATGTAGTCAACATCAACATAATATTTTCATTTTGTTACAAATTCCAATAAAACGTGTGAAATGAAAAAATTGTTTTGTTTAATATTGTCCGTTTCTTATTACATCAAATATTAAAAGAGAAAAATATATCTTTATTTATTTTGCATGTTTTTTTTATCAGGAATAAAATTGGTAAGAAATTTTGAAAAAACTCATTTTCCATTTGTTGACAAAAATCTGCCGTTTACCGTATTTTATTCACAGTAATTAAACTATTACAATAAAACTATATTTGAACATGCATCGTATAGGTATAGAAAATCAACTGCGGAACAAACAGAATCATCGTTGTTAAGTTGAAGAATAACATAGGTGTTCCCACAACCTTGGTTCAAAAACCCGGCTTGTTTGGCCCACATAACACTGACAGCAATTTTCGAAAGAAGATCTTTGTCAGGTATCTAGATTAAGTGAGTTGTGTTTTGTTTGATTACATTCTCACTACTGAAAATAAGTTTTGATTCTTGATGATTCAAAACCAATCCCAGTTCATTGATTATTGAAATTTCCAGCATTATTTATCGGAATAATTCAAATGAATTCGAAACGTCGACAATTTAACGATCATCCGCATCACTAACCTCATCATTATAACTTATATTCGGGTGAATATACGACATTAGAATGCTCATTCAGATCGAAAGTGCGCTTTATGAACAATCCGACCAGATGGGAGTTATGATTTCCATTTGTTCAACATCGCCCTATCTTTAATCCCCGCAACGCGAGAATTACCCGTCCCTGCCGTTAGATGGAGCTCCGTATGCCGGCGACGATCGCGGTAAGCCGCTTAATAACAAGCGACATGCAGTTAAAGGTCATTTGTTTAATGTTACGGTGCTCTAATATTAATAGAATGTGACATTTAATTTACGATAGCACAAAATCACAAAGAGCGTCGTTTCGGTGATGAAATGGCGTCCAACTCGATTTGTGAAAGCGAGTGCGTTACATTTTTCCGGCTGGTTTGCCGATGGAAATGTGTTGGTCCTGTAAATTGTCGAATTTATCAAATATACCATGTTTTAACATCGTTCAGTCGATTATGGCACCTTTCGATGTGGCAACCCTGTGCAACCCTGTTTTGAGTTTTCCTCTCGCACTGCATCTACTTTCTCATTGAGCTCATCGTCGATTTTCTTGACGTTTAGTTCTTCTTTCAGTTCCTCCATTGGTACTTTGGTTTTCTGTGATACTTCTTGAAAGAACTTGTCTTGATGTTCTAGAATCTTTGGTGCAAGAAAGGCATTTCCAAACCAATTGGAGGATAAATGTTTGGTGCGGTTTGTTTAGTGGCCGCTTGATTAGTCCGTTTTTTCATGACAGGACTTTGACAGGCGAAAGATATTTACATTTTCTCCAGAATATCCTTCTGCATTTGCTTGAGGACATTCCACTACATGAGAGAGTAACGTCACATCTGGATATGTAGTTCCAAGACAGATGGATTGGGAGAAATGTTACAATACTTTGGCCAGCTCGTTCACCTGATATAACTCCTTTAGATTTTTTCTTCGGGGTGGATTTACAAACCAAAACCAGAGCAGCTTGCCAATTTGTTACACCAGAAAGTGTTCAAGCAGCATGCACAAGTTACGTAGAAGATTTGAATGTTGCATTAATGGAGGTGGACATCAATTTGAGCATCGAGTGTAGTTCAAGTGGTATTGTATTCCAACGTTTTGTGTTTTTAAGCTCTTATTGTTTTTCAAATAAAAATTTGTTAGTACCTACCACAAATATCATAGGTATCGCCGAATTTGTATAAAAAAGTCCTCTTCAGCAGTGGAAAAATATACAGGGTGTCCCATTAAATATTCTAAACATGATACCACGTGACCCGAAATGTGACGTTGTGAAAACGTAGCTGTTTGTTAAAAAGGGGAATACTACCCACGGATTCTACCTGCCAAATTTCACTAACGTAGTCCAAATAGTTTTCGAGATATATACTGGCCAAAACCTCGTAGGCAACCCTGTATATTACTAAATGTCGGCAACAAAATAATAACTGTCCTTTTGGAGTGCTATATCGACTACAGCTGAAAATTAAAGAGTCAGATTTTCTGGCAGCTAGTAACTAACTAGTTTTTATCAAAAGAAGAAGAAGAAGACTGCAGTAACCTGTTTAATCTCGGCAAAATTTTGTCCCAGACTGTCGCAATATAGCAAGCATATGCGGAAATGTCTTCCTGACTCCTTATTGACAATATACCGTTAATATAAATATTGAAATGAATTGGGCCAAGGCTGGTTCCTTGTGTAATACTACCCACGGAAATATCTTACAGACCCCTCATTGACAAAATAACATTAATATAACTACTGAAAAGAACTGGGCCAAGGTGGGTTCCTTGTGGCACTCCTTACTATATTTCCTTCAATTTCTGCTCTCAAAGAACGGGTTCTATAGTAGAGGAGCCCACGATGCTAAATGTGGATTTACTCGAGCGTCACAGAGACATATCGGGTTGCAAAGAAAAAAATTTATGTAATGTTATACCTTTTCATCGGTATGGAAAGCGGCTATAGATTATCAAATTTGTAAAAAAAACTGTTGCATGGACATACTCGAGCGCGTCAAGTATTGATAGCATCAAAGTCCTACGTATTTTTAATAATGTACGTATGTTAATCTAATCGTGTGCATGATGGGGGTGGTCGTAGGTAAGGGTTGAAAATTAAAAAAAATAAAATTGTAATCGAGCGCGTCACATATTTTTAGGGGGTGTTGAGTGAACCTAAAAAAAGCTCTCATGCAATAATCTGACGATGTCGATGTGACGCAAACTCGCGGCCATTATTATTTTCTTAATATATATAAATTACGTGTCACGTTGTTTGTCCGCTATAGACTCCCAAACTACTTAATCGATTTCAATCAAATTTGCACACCGTGTGCAGTTCGATCTACGTATGTACGTATGTTAATCTAATCGTGTGCATGATGGGGGTGGTCGTAGGTAAGGGTTGAAAATTAAAAAAAATAAAATTGTAATCGAGCGCGTCACATATTTTTAGGGGGTGTTGAGTGAACCTAAAAAAAGCTCTCATGCAATAATCTGACGATGTCGATGTGACGCAAACTCGCGGCCATTATTATTTTCTTAATATATATAAATTACGTGTCACGTTGTTTGTCCGCTATAGACTCCCAAACTACTTAATCGATTTCAATCAAATTTGCACACCGTGTGCAGTTCGATCTAACTTAACAGATAGCATAGCTCACATCTCAATTTATAGACGCAATATTATTTTATTGCAAATTATTTGTTGATGGCGAGAGAGTCAGACAGAACACATTACACGTTCTCAGTCTCCTCTTTGTGCGATGCTTCGTAGTTTATTATTATTATTATTCGACAGTCACAATTATCTGTCAGTCCCAAACGATTCTAACAGATGGCGGTATCTGGTGACTGGATTGAGTAAGTATTCTAACAGATGGCGCAGTGTTAAAAGTACTAACGTTTCACATAAGTTACAATTTAATGGCATAACCACCACGTGTTGCTGAGGCTGAAGTATAACTTAAATTTATTTCGTAGTGAACGCAATACAGTGAAGTTCAATTGTTCTTACGTTCCTAATTTTTGGTATTACCATAGCCGGCCACGTGTTATTTAGACTGAATTATAAATTGAATTCATATTATAGTAAAAGTAATACAGTTGAATTCTTCTTGCTTTTTAATTATTAGTGCTTCATTATTTAACAATCTTTAATTAAAGTATATACATGTAAGTATTACCACGTAGTTATATTATTATATATTTTAATTATTATATATTTGCTATACATCAAATCAATATCAACGGTAGTAGAAAATCAATGATGGCGGTCGCCATGTATTTTAACAAATGGCATCTGTGTAAAAAAGCATGGTAGTCCCCATGACTGGTGTTCTCCTACCGTTTCCCTTGAATAATTTACTACTATGTAATATAATAAAAACCTTAGCCACAGCAATGCGTGGCCGGGTCTGCTAGTAATATATAAAAAACGCCATTTTGAAATACTCAAGCATGTCAGATTAAGATATATATAGTTCATCTTTATATCCTAGATGTGCAGTCTCCTAAGCTGACGATTATCCAGAGGGATTCGCCTTATCTGACAAAAAAAAATAGAAAAACAGTTGACCCTAAAGGCCATTCCTGCAACTTCCCGCTAACTCCATACCTAAGCGCTCAACATTTCACTTATTTCGTTTTTGAGCTCTTCGAGCTCAAAAATATGATTTTTGTTTCATTATGAGCTCGCCGAGCTCAAAAGTCTGATAGAAGTTTATACAATTTTTTGGATTTTCAAACCGCAATATCTTTTGAATAAATGAACCGACTTTCACGCGGTTGGCAGCATTCGACGCAGTTTGTCAAGCTCCATGAAGAATCTTTAAGTTTGAATTGATCGAACTAGAAATTTCAGAGTGATTCCGAAAAAACACTTTTACCGGTTTTCTTTCGACAACTGTAACTCATGAACGAATCAACCGATTCTGACCGGACTGACGGCGATCGACGTGGTTCTTTGATATTAGAAGCTGATTAGTTTTTGAAATAGATCGATGAAGCCGTTCAAAAGTTATTCCAAAAAAAACAAACATTTGAAAAAAAAATCGTTTTTTTGAGATTTCTTAAAATCTACCGGTATGAATTGGTTCAAATTATATTCAAAATCTAAGTTTGGCCAAGCCAAATAGATAGAGGAAGAGTGAGAGAGAAATAGTTACGTGAAGAGGGGAATATATAGGCATTACGCAGCTGCACGCATTAGACTTTATCGACCAAAATTTTGTTATTTCGGCTTGTGGAAATCGTCAGATTATATATTTTTCATTATCCTTGAATTATTTCCTTCAAAATAAAAAAAAATTAGCCACGCTCGAGAATATCGAGATGACGATTTCTTTTACAACTTTGTAGACCTTCCCTTTCTTTACGTCACTCTCAAATTGTCAGATTAGTGAAATATACACTTTTTAGCATGTAATTCTGACGCGCTCGAGAATTTCTGATGATCATTTTTTTTTTACACATCTGATTCTTCATCCTGGACGCGCGGCCTCATTTATGAGGTTCATATTTGGTGGAAGTACTTAGCCGGGTACAAGGTATCCCCCTAAATATTGATCCGCCGCGCTTCAGTAAATCCCGAAATCCCCGCTTGGGCTCCCCTGCTACTATTGGTTACGTGGCTTTCGAATGGTTTCAAGGAGGTACGATATCTTCCCAAATTCACAACAGAGTAGCCTTTGACTTTCCGTATCGAATGTTTGTGATGAATTTCCATCCAGATGGGAGATATATGTAGTGAAGGGAATCTTGGGTAGAGACTCCTCCTTTGAAATCGAATCCAGTGCTCTTGAGAATCCTTCTGTTTCTAATGGTTTTGTGATGGTTTCCAACTGATAATGACGATTGATTCGCATGTTCCTGAAAATTCTATTTGTTCAATAAGTGCATTTGTTACCCAGGGTTCTTACAGATGAGACATTAATATTTGTGAAAACTGCATTTTGAACAATCTAAGTTCCCATGAATGTTGTTGTAATTTGGCGGACTCCAATACTTTTCTTCTATCAATAATCGATACAACACGAAGTTATGTCTAGTTTGAATGTTCCCTATCGAATGTTATAACTCCACCTACGATACTGTACAACCTTTGCAGTCTGACGGAAATTGAATCAAACCTTTCTACGACATCCACATTAATGATCTCTGTGGGACATGGAAATCCTTTATGAAAATACCGCACCAGAATTGTATAAACATGTTGGGATTTGAAGTCGTGCAAAAGGGGTTCACAATATGCTTTAATGAATTCATTTCACCCCTAAGTGGATGTGTGGGAACGGGGTCATCCTCGGTGCTTTCATTAGGATGTCGTAGGTAGGATTCGGCAGGGAGAGTTTGGAATTAAACTCTTACATTCAAAAATTGAATGAACAGAGTTGGATCATCTCTGAATTCGATACTCAGTTGAAAGTTTCTGTCTTTTTCATAGTAAATTGATCACTGCTAGTTCAAAATTTTTTGTTAGGGTTGTTTTTATTACAGACAATATTGAACAGTGAATAACATACTGCGAAACTATATCGTCTTTTGTTCATGTGAAAACGTATGAAAAAAAAGTGTATTATTGTAGTAATTAATGAAAAAAAATGTGAATCATTGATTGGACAGAGTGGTCCAAATTGGACACTTTTGAAGGGAAAGTCTTTTTTTTAAACTAGATAGATGAAAACTGATGGCTGTGTCTGAATGTTGTTTCTTCTTGAATTTCTAGATGGTGGTCGGATGAGAATCCATGTTGCAAATGTTTCGTGCGATATTTTCAACAACAAAATCATTGGACCATTTTTGTCTCTATAATTTGACAGCTGAAAGGTACTTGGATTTTTTTACAAAAAAGCTGACTATATTACTTTAGAAGAACGGTTAATGATGCGTTCTCAACGATATGGGGCTTCTGTTCACAGTACTTTGGCAATGAGGAATTGGCTGAAAACAGCTTTTCAACTATTCAGAAATTCCTTGGCCGCCACGTTCACTTGACCTGACCCCATTGTACAAAATTATTTTCATTACTCCAATAATAACTTCTCATACTATGGCGGTCAATGTATATTTATTTTCAAACTCGATCTGTTAATCCTATTGGAGATAATACAGGGTGTTCCAAATTAAGCCGGCACCACTGCCAACTCCGTTATTATTAATGCTACGAATTCGGTTAAATGGGCAAACTAGTTGCATTTTTAATGGCCTTCTCGATGCCGAGAACAAAACAAAAATTGACAGTCGCGTTTTCAGAATATTTTTTAAATTATATTTCTTTCAATTGAACACCCTATATTTTTTCATGCATTTCAATTCGTAATAACATTCTCAACAACAAATCCTATTTGACTTTTTTTCGTAAAGGTGGAAAATAAGGCAGTTTTATGAATAGGAAACATTTATAAAAAACGGATTTGATAAAGCGCTATAAAATATCGAGTAAATGTTCAAAAACAGCGCCTTCTTGTTGAACACATATTTGGGCCCTTCTATTGACACTACGTGTGGCATTCAACACAGTTCGGCCATCAATTAATTATAGTTTCAATATAATTTTTCAGTTCATCTACATTATTATGATTCATTTTGTGCATCTCATTTTTCAGAAATCCCCAAAAATAAAAATCTAGAGGTGTCATGTCTGGTGAACGAGGAGGCCACTTAACAGGAGCATTTTTAGCAATCCATCTGTTTCCAAAACAGCCTCGCAGCATTCTTTTACGCCACTGACATTATGTACTGGTGCTCCATCCTGCTGAAAATAGATTATCGGACGAGCCTCCAGATCAAGATCATCGAAAAACTCTTTCAACAGTCTTGTTAATAAATTAATGTAACGGGGTCCGTTCAAAGAGCCATGGTAAAAAAATGGACAGATAATTCTGCCTCTAAATAGACCACACCATACTATTTGCGGATTGTGGGGATGGACTAGAAATGGATTATGTCTACTCCAATAATGAAAACTCTTTCTATTATACATCCCATGATTTGAAAAATTTGCCTCATCGCTCCATATAATATTTCCATAGAAGTTTGGATCTTATCTGCATTTTTTCATAAACCCCAATCGTCTCTCAGGATCACCAGGTTCTAGTGTTTGCACTGGTCTTAACTTATAAGGGGAAATCTTATGTTTCTTCAGAATTCGTTGAATACCAGACAGTGAAACAGCTATTTCTCTAGATGAATCTTTGATGGAATTATTTGGATATACCTCAAAGTAGGATAAAACGTCAATTTCCGTATATTCACATTCAACAAAACGTTTTTTAGTTCTCCTCCTTTTTCATTGTTCCTGAATCGACAATGAAGCACAGCAAAAAAATCAGGGAACGAATTGCTGTAGTGTTGGAGTACTCTTACGCTATTTTTCTGGCAAACCAAGTAGGATTCTAACTATCACATTTTTCTCGATAGGAAAACGGCATTTCAAAAAATATTCGAACAGTAGTTGACAGTTACAATAATTTATGACACTGTTATGATATACTTGAGAATATTTGACAAATAGTATTTCAACAAAGTTACAAGGCATCTTGATGCTCATAATAATTATGTTTTGGGGATGATTCGGGATGGAATTCAATTATCGATCTCTCGGTGGACTAACGTTGAATTAATATTTCGACTAACGCACATCGTAATCGAAATTTGTTACCGCACTATATCAGCGACAGGAAAGTTCATCGAGACTAACTTTCCAGCGTGCCCACTTCCATGTAACATAACCAAACTTTCCCAATAAATCCGTATTCTCGCAAAGCGGACTTGGGCATTAATTTCTGCGAAAGTTACGAACAACCATTGAACAATAAGTCTTTTTAATTATGTTTGAACCCCTTCAAAACATTACATTTTGCCAACTAATTATATAAAAACAAAAGGGTCGCTCTGAGATTAATTAAAATTCGAAATTATAACTTAAAGGCTTCGTCAACAGCGACTTTTGTTCAGTTTTATTGGTTGTGATAATGAATTTACTGGAAAATATTTGCAGGATTCATTTAGTTGAAAAAATGTTATCGTTCAATGAAACACATTTCAATGAAATGAGAAATTCCAAATAATGCTCAGCTTGTGATTGTTTATCGATAAATTGTTGGACATATGGTTGTTTCTTCACATACAATTGCAGGAAAAGCTCAGATAATAGTAATAGCAATAATACATTTTCCTTTTTCTTAGATGACAATGAAAAAAAAAGGGGCACTCAAAATATTGTTGCGTTTTTCAGGTTCAATAAGTGGTACACTTACTTATAAACTCGCTTTTATTGTCACAGAATAAATAATACAACTGACAACACTGTTTGACACTTTGCAGTTCAAATTAATACTTCAAACTTCACTTGGTAACGTTACAACAGTCAAATGTTAAAAAGTAAACAAAACTCAAAAACTTCCCAAACTTGGCAAATCTGATCGTATTTATAGGATAACATTATTCTAGAAGCTATAGAACTTTCAACAGAACGTTCCATACAAAGTTCTCGAATAAACTTTAATGATTCTAGTACATTCTAATGGGTTTCTAGAAGGCAAACAGAAGGATTCATGATTTTTCTATCTACTACCAGGTTCGTAACAATATTCACCGATGGTGTGAAAATACTCGTGAAATCAATGCTTTTTGACGTTTCATTTGATGGCAGGAAGTTTCCTGTATATGTGAAGGTGAACAATTTGATAGATCTGAATTGAAAAAATATTTTTTTGGCACTTGTTTTTAGTTTAAATTTTCATAATTTTGGATATTTTTTCACAGCGATACTGTCATTGCTATTATTATTCTGATCACGCCTCATAAACGATCTTGTTGATAAATTTCAAGCTTCATTTTTCAATTCTGTGAATGCCATTAATAGTTTTTTGTTTCTTGAAAAAACTTGACTGTCAATCTGTACCATGATATGCTCGAAAAAATTATCAATCCTCTTATAACTCACTAACTAGAAACTGAAAATGATGCAGTAGGTGATGTACTTTTACAGAAGGATCTGTAACATTTTCAGGAGGACGGTGCTGCATCTCATTGTTTTCCGCCCGACAACGGTTAAACGAGAAAGGGGAGATGGATTGGAAGAAGGGAAGCAGTTAAATGGCCTCCAAAATCACCAGATTTACCTCTCATAGATTTTTATTCTCTTCGGACATCTTGAATCCGTTGTTTGTGGAAGTAATTGGAGAGTAGCAATATTGAGGTTGACTCATTCTGAGTTAATTTCATCCTAGTTTATATAAAAGCTCCCGGAATTCTCCTTACAATCGATCAGCTATTATTTCAATACTTAGGTAGTCAGAAGCCTTAGATATATCGAATAAAAAGCATCTTCTATATCACTTTTGTCGATACCATTATAAATAATGTTTTAATAGCGTGTTGATATATTTTTATAGTAGTTTTTCGTATCACAAGGCAGAAAAATGTATTTTCGCAAGTTCCAGTAATGTTGGAAGGTATACATTTACACGCCGACAGAGATATATAAGTGGTAAATTGTTCAAATATTGTCCAATGTGTCAAATATGACCAAACTGAAGCTATCAAAATAGTGTGAGCTCTTACAACTCATCACAGAGTTTCTATTTACCTGCCTAGGCAGGCAAAGAAGTGTTTCACGACGATTTATACCAAAGAAAATCAGTCATTATACATGGAAGCCTGGAAATATTATCAATATTCACTTCCATGTGGCAGTAAGTTATTCAGTTCTGGTATTTTACATATTAAAATCGTGAATTTACTTTCAGAAACGAAAAAACTCATCAACGACGCATTTACCCTATTTCTCCGATGTGAGTTAAACTCTCAATAACCATTTCATGAAATTCTCCATTCCACCCCACAGAAGCAACGGTTAGAACATAAGAGTCCTTCTTGTCTTTCCATCTGGGGTCTTAAATATCCCAAAGAGACCAAAAAGTCAATGCTCTGTGATATTGGACTGAAGCAAATATGTCGTGTCGATAAAAAGTTCTACTAATGAGAAAAAAAACTCATATAACAGCTTAGATTTCTTGAAGTCGTTCGAACTCATTCGCATTTTCTGCAAATATATTTTTCAACGTGGTTATTCATGCATTGATTTCCTATTGGAAAAACTCTCCAAAAGATATGGAACGAGAGTTTAGAAAATATAATTAAAAAACCCCTCAGTTTGAAGGAAATCAACCGAACATTGAGTATAATAGAGCTGGTGTACCACAAGGCTCGGTCCTGGGTCTCATCCTCTATTTGCTTTATTTGAATGATATGGCAACCGTTGACATCAAAGAAGAGTTTACACTTTTCGCAAATGATACCAACATCCTATGGCGTGTAACTGATGCTGACTGTCTCAGGGAAATCATAATTCTTGATTTTTGTACAGTTGAGCAGTGGTGTGATTCAAATTTATTATGTTTCAACATATAAAACACACATAGTTTGCTTCAAGTTCGGTTTTGATGACCTCGTCATAGAAAATCATACAATTGATGCAAAATAATGATAGACGATACCATACAAGAGGAATTCAAAATCTGCCATTGCCAATTCCAAAACTTGCAATTACAGAGCTTTCTTTGATATATGAAAGCAAAAAAATATAAAATCATCTTCCGATGCACTACTTGTATTTATAATATAGGAAAAATCAATTCAAACTACTTTCAAAAATATCATAACATAACTAACCTAACTCGAAATTGATGTTTCCAGTAAAAACTTCGGGAATTTTTTCCTGGAAACATCAATTTTGGATGCCGTATGCTCAGAGTAAATTTATATCACCGGAAAATTTTTGCATTGTTTGTAACAACGACCAACAACAACATAAACTGTTATGTTTACCCACTAACTATACTCATATCCACGCAATAATGATTTTGGTCCAAATATTTCGCGGAAATTCGATAAAACGGAAACATTACAAGTATAATAATCGTGAATTTTCAATAACCGATCAACATTAATAATGAAGGATGGTATGATTTCACGTAAACATAGCACAAAATCCAATTTGTTCTAATTATAATATCCTGGAATGATTTGATTTGTCGATATTACATAATAGTTTATACCATGCAGAATTCCCTCGGAATTCATCAACACTTCATCAGTAGGCATGTTTTTTTTAAATTGGATATTGAAATAGCTCAACAATAGATTAATAGATTTCAATATTATTATCTATGGTTCTATATTTATTATAGATACAATTCAAAAATTAAAGTATTCAACGAAATACTGAAAAGTTTATTGAAATCTGGTAAATATTGTATTGAAATAGAAAATATTCCGTTTTTTGAGGTAAAAACTAGATAATTCAGTATTTGTTACTTTCAAGAAGTTGAAAAATTGAACTAATATTCGTATTCAAAAACTCATTTATTATTTAAAAGAGGTGAACTGGATTTTTTTCCTTCTTGAAAGCGATTTCTAAAATATGCTGCCAAAGGACATGAAGACATTTTAGTCTCTTGAAAAGAAGTTTTTGTCAGAGCAATTATGTGAACACAGCTCAAATACAATTCATACAAAATGATTAAGCTTGTACATTGCATAATTTTTGAAAAATTGCAAATTGTGTTAGTTTAACAGGATGAATTCAACTGTTGAACTGATGCATATTGTCAATGCATAACTTGTATATTTTGAACTACTTGTAACATGGCTACTGTTAAACAGTCTCCAGATTTTTGTAAGATTTCAAAAAACTATAGTGATTAGGGAAGAAAAATATATTTCTCATTAGGAACAAATACAATTTTCAAAAATATAAACAGGGAAAGTTGAATAACAATAACTCTTCAGAAATTAACAAACCGAAAAATTTACATACGATAACAATAACAATATTATTTTTCATATTTCTATACTATTCAAATGCATTTTGAAATTGTGTTCAATGAATATTCCAGAGCATATTCTGGATAATACGAGTTCGAATTCAAAAAGTAACTTGAAATTCAACAAATAAATTCCTCAAATACATTCAAAATTACAAAAGATCCTCTTGGAATCAAAACCGAACAGTTTTTTGAAAATTTCTGAGTTACAGTTGCTATAGATCTTTTTGTATATTCAAGATCTAATGTTAGTGTTCAAGAACTTTTTTATATCAAACCAAAAGGTGTTTTACACCGTTGAAATTGAGAGAAATGCATCTACAAATGAATCTTTCAAAACTACTATGCGATTTTTTGGTGTATTTTTAGCATTGATGACAATCTCATTTCCATCAGACAGAGTTATGTTTCTCTAGAAGAACATTATTCCACAGTATCATCATTGTATGTAATCATTATCATTATATATTTTGACGGAAATATTGTCATTGTTCGTTTTAATTATTTTACATTTCGATGTTATAACCCTGATGCAGCTCTGATAGGTGCAAACTCAGTGCATTTCGAAAAGTACGAACAATCTTCAAGATATCGATATCATCATTGACATATTTGAGTCAAGAAGTTTCAAATGGGAATCCACATCAACATTGAGTGAATCAGGTGTTAATATTGTGTGAATGATTATGAAAAATGTTTCCCGATGAAATTCAAAAATTTTCCCGCGTAGAGTACAACATTTAACCTGAATAGAAACTCACCATATGCGTGAAAGCCGTCGAGAACTCTCCATCATCTTCCACGAACACCCAGAATCACGTAACAGTCCCCCAAACCGCCGCAAACCCGCGCAAAACCCCCATAAACCGCGGAAAACCCATCATCATCACCCCCATCAAGTAGCCTCACAGCATCATGATGGAAACAAGTGAAAAGCGACGCGCTACCCGAACGCCGCGCCAACTACGATGAACGATGCGCTCGAGCCACCCTCGCTTTTTATACAGGGAAGTGGGGATGAAAACTGATGGAAACTGCGCGTTTCTAGGCAACCTAGCATCATAATCATATCGTACCTTTCCGACGTCCCCTCCCGCCGCCCCAGAGCGACGGGGGCGGCGGGGAGATGTTGCGGAGGGGAATTGCTCTTTTACTAGTGCCTTTCTCGTAATCGGAATGACCTGGTATTGATAACTAGTGAAAAAGTTCGATGAGGAATGCAAGGGGTGGGAAGGGGGTGGCTGGACGGCTGTTCCGGGATGGACTGTGTGAGTGTGGTTCGGGTTGATACAGTGTCAGCGGGAAGTTGAGAACTATCGATAGCACTAAACGTACTAATGGGTTTTTTTAACCGTAAATATACTGGGTTATTCAAATTGGACGGTCTGTATGGGGGTATCAGCAAGATTCATTGAATTGAAGTCGATTTGTGGAAATATGAGGAAGTATGAGTACAATTTATACAATATTATAAGTTAGTAGGAAAAACTCACTCAAAATACCACGGAATCAAAAAAAATTGTGATAAATAAAAAATGATTGAATGACAATTTTCCAATACTAAGTAAATGTATCCCTTATTCTCAGTTCGACTTAATGATAGTATTCCCCAATGGCATAGCCTGTGCCGGTGGAGGACGGTTATTATTATTATTATTATTCACTGTAGGTGACTAACAGATATATTCGCTGATAATCGGCCCTGATTTTCATATGAATACATTATTTTTCATTTCAACTTTTTCTGATAGTTTCTTTTTCCTGAGTTCACTGTTGTAAAAATTGTTTCTCGTGCAAAATAAATATAAAAATATTTTTCTCTTTTAGTTCTTTACGTAATGAGAAACGGGCAATATTTAACAAAACAATTTCTTCTTTTCTCATTTTTTATTGAAATTTGTAACATACATGCATTGATGAAACACGGAATTTGGAAGGGGAAAGGAGTCATTTCCCTCCATATTTTTTTCTACTTATACCTATTCGTGAAATTTTTGACATTGTATACCTTTTATATGCCAAACCTTGGACCAGAGCATGAAAAATCATATCTTTTTGGAATCTGCATGAAATTTTGCGTATATAGTCTGGATTGCTAGAGAATCTGTGGATTTTGTATTTTCCTGGATTTTTAGGGGTCTATCCCTTTGGGATATTTCTGATTTTTCAAAAAACCTTGAACCAGAGCATAAAAAATCATATCTTTTTTGAATATGCATGAAGTTTTGCGTATATAGTGTGGATTGCTAGTTAATTTGCGGATTTTGTATTTTTCTGGATTTTTAGGGGTCTACCCCTTTGGGATATTTCTGATTTTTCAAAAAACCTTGAACCAGAGCATGAAAAATCATATCTTTTTTGAATCTGCATGAAGTTTTGCGTATATAGTGTGGATTGCTAGTTAATTTGCGGATTTTGTATTTTTCTGGATTTTTAGGGGTCTACCCCTTTTGGATATTTCTGGTTTTTCAAAAAACCTTGAACCAGAGCATGAAAAATCATATCTTTTTTGAATCTGCATGAAGTTTTCCGTATATAGTGTGGATTGCTACTTAATTTGCGGATTTTGAATTTTTCTGGATTTTTAGGGGTCTACCCCTTTGGGATATTTCTGGTTTTTCAAAAAACCTTGAACTAGAGCATGAAAAATCATATCTTTTTTGAATCTGCATGAAGTTTTGCGTATATAGTGTGGATTGCTAGTTAATTTGCGGATTTTGTATTTTTCTGGATTTTTAGGGATCTACCCCTTTGTCCTTTGTTCAATTTCCACAGATTATACTAATTTGATCATTCTGAATCGATTGGCGTTCGCAGAATTGCTTTATCTTCAACTGGGGGGAAGAAACGATATGGATAATACTTTTTTAACTTCTGGTGACAAAATTTCGTACTCGAAAAGAGCTTTCATTTATAAAATGCTCCGCGATCACTGATACTGATGACAGGCACAGGTGAAAACGTCGACAGGCATACATTTCTCAAACACGTTTGAAATCGCAGGGTGGTCAAGCATGTATCTAAATCGGTCTCCAGAATATTAACCGAAGTTTCATGTACCCCACGTTCGTGAGTCCAGCTGATCTTCAATGTTTTCCGTGTGGTCCTCATTCTTTGTGTTTTTTTCTTTTTGTTGTAGGTACGTGGAACATAAAGACCCATAAAACTTTTTTCTAAAAAGTTGATTTTTCTACTCAACTTTTCGTGCACCCATTGTGTTGAATCTAAATTGAGTCGTTTCTATGAAAATTGATTCTGAACTATATCCTACCGACTGCGCCAAATTTTTGTATGTTCTCACAATTGACCAGTAGGCTTTCAGAAGTGATTCTTCTCCTTATGCTAAGGCAGTATAACCAATAAAAAAATTGTGCTGAGTGAAAATATAATCCTTACACTACCAAATTGTCTCCATATTATCATGATTAGGGCACAGCAACCTATACTTTTTTTAAGCCAATTCCATAACAGCATCAAATAAAACAATGGTCATAATGTTTGCAGAACATCCACCGGCATAATGAGTGGTATCTGTTGAACGCAGCGATAACTAACGATAACGATTGGCCGCGAACTTCCGGTCGTGAACTGGTTGCGGCCTATCGGCAACAAAACGCGAACGCGCCCCCGATAACGGACCGAAACAACACTAGAAAATCCATTAAGCGCCCGCTCCATCACCACCTGAATTATGTCGATGTTCATCGTTTGCCGAATACCTTTTATCATCTGCGTTTGTAGGCCGTTTTTATGAAAAGGGGGTGAGTCGTGAGTGGTTGGGGTCGCCGGGGCCGAAGATCGGTCCAGTTGAGGGAATTCCGCTCGGAGGGCGTAGGGAACGTCTTTTGTTTCTCAAGTATTTCACTTCTCAAGCCTCACTCAACATGGGACTAGCTACCGGCTCAGCTTCAACATAAAAATAGGCTACAAACGTGGTTCAGACGAATTTTACCCAGAAAAGACAGAAAACATGAAGCGTAGAAAAATTCAATGGAAATTAATCAACATTCATGGAACTGAATAGGCGCCAAGTAATAATACTATTGAAGAGAAAGAAACTACCCAAAACACCATAAAAACAGTACAGTACTGTAGGACACAGAAAAGTCATGGATTTATGAAATTGGCTACAAAGACTGCGATGAGAAGTATATGGGTCAAACTAGAAGGGTCATGAAAATGCGGTTCAAAGAGCATATTGCAATAAAGTGGAGTGCATACGATTTGAGCTTTGGGTCTATTCTGTTTTTTGGATCCGTCATGAAGACAATTTTTTTATTTTTAATGAAAGGCGGCTATTTTTCTTGTGGAACATTTTTTTTCTGATTCCGGTATTTCCTTGTTACCATGTTAATGTACAATTGAATTCCTTTTTCATTCGATGAATCTGCTACATCTTTCTTGTATTCAACTCTACAAATACAGTGCATTTTATTTAAAACGAGCTACCCTGAATAACTGTTATTTTAAGGAAAAATAAAAAAACATGTCAACAATTATACAGGAGGCCACTTTGTGAGTACAATCTAAGCCAGGCATATTTGTTTTGTAAAATTTGTTTTTCTATCGTGGGTATATCGAATAACAACAATTTGCTATCAACTTTGAATGACTCATTTCTACTCGTAAATTGGTTGGAATTGAAATGCACTTCAGAGAAGACTTTGAAAAGACATGAATAAACATGAACATAACATAAAAATATTTGAAACTCCCAATGAAGACAAAATGATGAAATTATAGTGAAATGTACTTTGTGAAAATATTAACCATATCTGTTACAATATGAAAATGATAGCAGTGACTTATTGTGATGAATATAAAAGTTTGTATGATGCATTATCACTTTACGCCTTTACGAAAAAAACTCTCAGGATGTCCATAAGAAAATGTTTTACCAGAAACCCACAGTTCGCTCTGTAAGTATTAATTTGTCGAACGTTTCCTGTTCCCGACCTCCCCACGCTTTTTTTTTCTCTCATTCTCAGAGTGCTATCTCCTCACCGTGTCCGGAAGCAGAATTTGTTCGACGCCGGAGTATCACTCGCTCTACTGGAAGTTGCGCCAACTAACTTTCTAGAAAAAGTGTTCTGCGATAGTTTCGATCTAGGAAGTCAGGTGAACGTCGGATGCTGGAAGACTGTTGCTTCCAGATCGAGGAACGGACGCGTATCGATTTTAGGTGCTCTTGAGAGTTGTACGGGGTGACGTGAGTTAACTAGGCTTTCACGTTGGGGTTTTTGAAGAGTGTCTGTCATATGGTTTCTTATTCATTCTGTTCAATCTGTTTGTGCAGATTATCAATTTTGATTACAGCCGAAATGGTGACTTTATCACAAGGTTTATAATACTTTGGCATAATTTTCATGAATTAATCAGAATCTGATCCTTATTTCATTTAAACAGTTCGGAAAATATGTGAAAACAACATTTATTCCAATTTCAACAATTAATTCATTTCTCTTTGACTAGTACCTATTGGAATGAATTACTTTGAAAGGATCTATACTCATAATCAAGATTGGCAAATAGCTTTTTTAAACATTTTCTATGCATTCCCTACCTTCCTTTATTTCTGTCACTAACTTCGACAAAAACTTGACATCATCTCACTGATCAAACTGTCATTGGCTCTTTAATGAGCACCCTTGACACAAACGGGGACAAGTTGTATACTAATTGAAAAATAAAAAGTTTTAGTCACAGATTCAGTCACATATTCATAATCAGAGCAGAGAGCGGAGAGCGGAGAGCGGAGAGCGGAGAGCGGAGAGCGGAGAGCGGAGAGCGGAGAGCGGAGAGCGGAGAGCGGAGAGCGGAGAGCGGAGAGCGGAGAGCGGAGAGCGGAAAGCGGAGAGCGGAGAGCGGAGAGCGGAGAGCGGAGAGCGGAGAGCGGATCGGAGCGGAGCGGAGCAGAGCAGAGCAGAGCAGAGCAGAGCAGAGCAGAGCAGAGCAGAGCAGAGCAGAGCAGAGCATATAAATGTTTTTAATAACCATTCACACAATACATGGTGGCGGTGACGTAATTCAATTTGTTTGAGCGTTTTTTACAACCTTTTTCAATACAGAAGATATCGAAAGATTCATACATTTTATATGAATACACTTTGAACTGGATTGGAATAGAAATACTTCTGGAAACGTGGAAAGTTCCGTCGCACTCCACTGACAAGCACACTCACAAATATGCATGGGCACCCATTTGAATAAAATAATGCCCACAAACATCCAGAGTGGTGTTGCCGGCGAAGTAGATTATGCTTGAACAAACAATTCATTTGCAACTAAAGTAAATTTCGCTGTCCTGAATGAGTATAAGCGATATTCGCGTCATTTTGAAAAATGACCGCTGGCCATTATTTGTTGGCTCTAGCACGGTATCATATACTGACGACACGTGAAATATTTGTCGCAGTATTTTTGAAGGGCGTAATGGCGCTTGTTTCGCGATTAGTTACTGTTTGGTATGAGAGCGTTCAGAGCTTGATGAATTCGAGTTGATCGATAGCAAAATTCAGAAAATATGTGTTTTTTCTGTAACTACTAAACTGCGTTTATTCACTTCTATCTATCCCCATTGAGTGACTGTATTTGTACATGATTTTTTTTATGTTTTCTCTCGATAATTTATACTGGTAATATTTTTATGTCAGACAGAAGTTGATTAGAAAATTTTGGCCCGATTTGGCTAATACATTTCTGATTCCAAAACAGGGGATAGTTAAGACCGGCTTCACTTTTCTACGAGTATTTTGAACATGAAATACATGCATTAAAGCGATTGGAGTATGGATATTTTTAATGAATTGAAAACTTCTGTTCATCATTTATTATTACAAAAAGAAGGTAGTTCAGGAAACAGTAAAGATTGTTATAATTCCAATCATATGCACGAATATTTGCCGTTCGTATTCCTCATAATCGATTATTCTCTTTCAGCATTCACTTGCTCCTAAGCAATGCCTAGCTGAAATGAAAATCTCATCGTCATTTCCTCCCCTTTCGCGTTTAGTCATCCCGACGCGATGCCGTGTTCTCTCATTTTCAATCATAATCTATCTGAAATGGTGAAAGGTGAAGGGTCAACCAACTTTCGACATGACAAAAGCACTTTGTGGGAATATTCGGGAACAGTGAGCCGAGAATAGTTGTGCAAGAGGCGGTGTTCCATACAGGGAAATCGTTTCGTTCGGGATATTATTGTTTTGTCGCTTTGGAATGCATCGACGATCATTTGAAAGGAAAATATAGTTGATGAAATGTATAGATCTGCATTTCTTTCAGCAGTTATTATGAGAGTCATTAACAAATGTTCAGATGGATGATGATGGATAGTATTGTTTTGATTTTTTATTGGTAGTAAAAGAAATTGTTTATAAATAGAACTATATTGCGCGTTCATAAAATATAGAAAATCCTCAATAGCTACAAATAGTATTGATAGTTGAAAAAAAAATTGACAAGGTTGAATTTGGATATCAATTCCACAAAATCAAAATATAAAAATCAGTTATATATCCCAAACCTTGACAAAATATTTGAGAAACTACTATAAAAAAAGCATGCTAAACTTCATGGACATATATATATATATATATATATATATATATATATATATATATATATGTTCAGATAGGTTTCCGCGGTCAGATATTTGAAAACTAAAAGTTCGGGTTGAACCGCGTCTAGAATTTGTTGAAATTCGACGTTTCGGCTCCGATTTTGGAGCCATTTTCAAGAACTGAAAAAGAAAGAAAATTAATAAATGGTTGAAACGTAATTCTACGCTGAGATCTCAATCTGCCTACTCCTCAGGTATAATTACGTTAGGTTTTTGTGACTTGACGTCGGGGTCTCAATCTGCCTACTCCCCATGTCTCGTCACTGGTTCTCTCTAAGGTCTCAATCTGCCTACTCCTTCGAGAGAACTGAGGAATTGTGGGTTGAGGAACTGTATTTATAGTGGACGTGGCTGTAATGGCCGTGTGCAATGTATTGGCGCGAGGTGAACTATGGGCGGGAACAGAGTTGGCGCTAGATGAGCTGTGTGCGGGAACTTGGTTGGCGCTAAGTGAGCTGTGTGCGGGAACTGGGTTGGTAGGAAATGAGTTGATGCGTGCAATGAGAGGCTTCCAGGTATTGGGAAGTCTACGTCCGTCGTCGCGAGTGTTGAGGCAATTGGGGCGCTTCTCTATCTCAATTGCCGATCGTATTTTGGAAAAAATAGTCTTTAGAGGTAAATCTTACATGCTTTTTGAAGAATTATTTGAATGGCAGAATACAAAGTGTCAAAAAAATAACAGTTATAAAGTGAATATAGAACAATTGAATACGGCGTTCCTCAGGGAATAGTACTGGGACCGTTCCTGTTCGATATGCAACTAAATGGAATGTTTAATCTGGAGAGCGTTGGTGAAACAGTCAGTTTTGCTGACGACACTGCAGTATTATACAAAGCAAACAACTGAGAACTGGTAAAGGAAGCAACCGAAAGAGAAAATATATATAGGAGTAGTTTGATAGCAAAACAATGACGATCAATGTCCAAATAACTCATTATACAGCTTTTACTTCTAATACAAGGTACTGTCATGATTCTTAAAGCCAAGAAATTAAAATCAAATAGCATTCCTGAAATTAGGTGAATGAAATTTCTGAAAGTCAAAGAATTGAGAATTTTTTAAGTACCTCGTATAATAAACTGTCAAATAGAATTCAGGAAATTTCAATAAGTGAATATGGGAAACTGGCAATAGAGATTGAAAGAAAAAGATAATTTAAAATAGACTTATTTGGAAAAATAACAGAAATAAATGACAGCAATGGTGAAGTTTTGATATTCAATAATCCTAAAAGGAAATGATAAATACAAAATAGAATAACAAAATGAGATTCCTGAAAAGTCCAGCTTCCTAAGCATATGAAAATAATTTCTCCAGCTATAATATTTAAGTTGTGATAAATCATCAAACATTAGTAACAATGAAATTTCACTTCTTGTTGCTAAGAAACGGTGAGATTCAATTTTTGTTTGTCAACAAGAGCCAGAAAAAATTGTCAAAAAATATTCTAGTTCAATAAATAATAACCTAGTGACAGTGTCGTGATGAACACTAAGTATCTGATAAAAGTTTCCAAGACAATTACCTCCGTATCCAACAAGAAAGACATTCGGCAGTGAATGAAATATTTCCAGTAACCAAGCCCCAGAGCAGAAGCATTTTCCTAGATCATCTTGAACAAAGAGTAGATAACTAACACCAACGTATTTCCTGTTCGATATAGGTATGCATATATTTTCTTTGAGTTCATACACGATAATAAACTCACATTTACCGAAAAACCAAGGTTTGCTCATTGACATTTGAAATTGAAATTTGAATCAATGAAATATCAATGAAATATCAATTTCAACATTGATTTGTTCATTTATTTATATTTATTAAAGTATCACATGACAGCAAGACATCCTGATACCCAAAGAATCCCCCTGAGAGCCAAAAACAGCTCCACAGGTAGAGTATAAACTTTGCAGAAGAGTCTCAATTGAAATAATAATAAATTCATATATATATACTTACCTCACTATGATTCTCCTTCTACTTCCTTGGGAATTGATGTACGTGCTCGATCAGTTTCAAGCGTAGAGTACCTAGGAATTTACCTGGATCAGCACCTGAAGAGGAATGAACATAATCATGTTATGGAGAAAATAAGATTTGTATTATATGAATTCAAATATCTGTCAAAAACATTCTCATTAAAATATTTACAATTCTTATAACACGCTTTGACGTAAGATGCGTAGCTTAACTCACAGACGTCATCAAGAATGGGCTCTGTATTACCGGTAATAGACAACTTATTATAATTCTTCACTTAATTATTATCCATGTGTCATCTATCATATATCACCTCCCGTCACAGATCACTCCTCATCAGACTTCACTAATCAGATGGTTGAAACAACAGAATATTAGGGAAAGATGGAAATTAGGTTTGTAGTTCCGCAGGGATCTGTGTTGGGACCTAATTTAATGATGCTATGTATCAACGACCTATGATATGAAGAGTAATGTTTCTAGATAGTTCACTGCCTCTACGAAAATACTACAGTACTGTGGAACAATATTAACCATTTCCATAACCAAATTGCATATCTCTATATCCGTTTGTTTGGAAATGGTGAAATATTGGTATGAAGAGGGAAATCCTTCGTTTGGTATGCTCTCTGCGAGTCCTCTAGACATTCAATATATTGAGATTACTCAACTAACCTAACAAAAACGGGCAGGTATACAGAGTGTTCCAAATTAGGTCAACACCATTGCCAACTCCGTTATTATTGATGCTACGAATTCGGTTAAATGGGCAAACTAGTAGCATTATTAATGGTCTTCTCGATGCCGAAAACAAACTAAAAATTGACAGTCGCGTTTTCAGAATACTTTATAAAATGATATTTCTTTCAATGAAACACCCTATATTTTTTCATGCATTTCGATTCGTAATAACATTCTCAACAACAAATCTCATTTAACTTTTTTTCGTAAAGGTGAAAATAAGACAGTTTTATCAATAGAACACATTTATAACAAACGGATTTGATAAAGCGCTATAAAATATCGAGTAAATGTTCAAAAACACCGCCTTCTTGTTGAACACATATTTGGGCCGTTCTATTGACACTACGTGTGGCATTCAACACAGTTCGGCCATCAATTCTATTAATTATAGTTTCGATATAATTTTTCAATTCATCTACATTATTATGTTTCATTTTGTACACCTCATTTTTCAAAAATCCCCAAAAATAAAAATCTAGAGGTGCCATGTCTGGTGAACGAGGGGGCCACTTAACAGGACCATTTGTAGCAATACATCTGTTTCCAAAACAGCCTTGCAGCATTCGCTCCATGTAATATTTCTATAGAAGTTTGGATCTTGTCTGCATTTATTCATAAACCACCGACAGAACCCCAATCGTCTCTCAGGATCACCAGGTTCTAGTGTTTGTACTGGTCTTAACTTATAAGGAGAAATCTTATGTTTCTTCAGAATACCAGACAGTGGAACAGCTATTTCTCTAGATAAATCTCTGATGAACTTACTTGGATATACACCAAAGTAGGATAAAACGTCAATTTCTGTATCTTCAGATATAACAAAACGTTTTTAGTCCTCCTCTTCTCAAAAACTTTTCGACGATGAATTATAGGTAATCCACGATCTGGGAACGAATTGCTGTAGTGTTGGAGTGCTCTTGCGCTATTTTTCTGGCAAACCAAGTAGGATTCTAACATATCACATTTTTCTTGATGGGAAAACGGCATTTCGAAAAATATTCGAACAGTAGTTGACAGTTACAATAATTTATGACATTGTCATGATATACTTGAGAATATTTGATAAATAGTATTTCTACAAAGTTTCAAGGCAACTTGATTGCTCATAATAATTGTGTTTTGTCGAATCAACCACATTTTTTATAACCTTACTCATATGACCCCCCAGTATTTTCTGTTCTGTACAAAAACGGCTTCAAAGTTATCATTACAGCAGACATATTTTGATTCACAAAATAAATGGGGCTAGCGGAATGGCTTTAAGATTGAAATTTTCGTTTTGTACATTATTACCAAATAGCTCAGTGGTGTCAATTGAGTGGTGCGACATGATGATCACGGGTTTCACGAGTTCATACAGGGTGTCCCGAGACTATGAAATATAAATATGACTTTCCTATTTTTTTTTCTCAAATGTCGTTCATTGCAGAGATACAGGGTGTTGAATATGAAAAATTACAAGTAATTTTTATTCATAACTTCCACAGTTGAGAAAATTAAAAAAAAAAATTTTAAGTAATGTTTGTGATCAATAGGTGCTTCATTTTGAAAAAGAAACCACATTTTCAGTTGTTACCAGTGGCGTACAAGAAGGGCATCATGGTCCCTTTCCTCCCCTATTTTTTACGCCACTAATGAAATCAGAAAATTTAATAATTTTTTGCATTCCTCTTTCAATTTTGAGTAACATAACTATAGTAATGAAAAAAATGTTCGGCTGAAGTGAATTTTACAATCCTAATTACTGGGTAAACTTAAAACTGAATATTTTACCAAAAAAATCATTGACATTTCAACATGAGGTACAGGGTGTTTAAATTGAAAAATAAAAAGGCATTTTTCTCGCCACTTTCATAGTAATATAAATAATTAAATTTGAAAGTGTCTTTTTTTTTTGGTTGAATATCAAGATGTTATTTGGACCAGTAATTGGGATTGTAAAATTGATTTCTGCCAAACAAAATTTTCATTACTAGTATGTTTGTTCATAAAATCGCAATTATTTAAAAAACGGTTAGTTTTTCAGGATTCAAACAAGAATACATTTTTTACTAAAAATTAAAATAGGAATGCGAAAAATGCATAATTTTTCTGATTTTACCAGTGGCGTAAAAAATATGGAAAAAAAGGGACAATGATGCCCTTCTTGTACGCCACTGGTAACAACCGAAAACACGTTTTCTTTTTCAAAAAGAAGCAACTATTGAATAAACACATTCTTTGAAATTTTATTGAAAAATTTTGGAAACAGTGGAAGTTATGAATAAAAATTACTTTTAATTTTTCATATTCAACACCCTGTATCTCTACAACGAACTACATTTGAGGAAAGAAATATCGGGAATGTCCTATTTATTTTTCAAGAGGAATCTTCTGTTTCAATTTGTCACCATAGTTTCAGGACACCCTGTATACCAGCGTAATTTTTTCTTTTTACTGTCTTATTTTGCTATTGGTAAGAAAATATTGTCATTCGTATAAGTACCAAAATAGGATGTTTGGACAATCATGAGGTTTTATTCGCCAAAACAAAAAATGTTTTCGTACTACTGAAAGAAAGAAATATTTCCACATAAGTCGCTCATTTTCCACTTTAGGAAGAGAGATGATATGAGCTTTGCTGTTGGGAATGTTATTACAAATCGAAATGCATGAAAATATAGTGAGTTCCATTGAAAGAACTATCAATTTATGAAATATTCTGAAAACGCGACTGTAATATTTTTTTTGTTTTCGGCCTCGAGAAGGCCGTTGAAAATGCTACTAGTTTGCCGAATTCGTATCATCAATAATAACGGAGTTGGAAATGGTGCCGACTTAATTTGGATCACCCTGTATACCTTCGATAGCCTAGATATGAACAAACTCAATACAATCATGAGCGAAGATGAAGGAACGTTCTACAGTTAGTTGCAATGGTCACTCAGCTATCTGTTACTGTAAATTTGTCTGGTATCGAAATACCCTTCGAGCGATATGTGCTTTGAAACGTGTTTTCAGGATCCTTCTAGTTTGACCAACGTATTTCTTTTGGCAATCTCGAAAACTAATTGTATTAATCAGATGATAACTAATCCTTTCCAGAGCCTTTCCATAACCGTTACTGAACGTCGACGCATAAATCCGTCCGAAACTTGGAACATAAGTCCGGCACCTACTTCCATGCGGACAATTGAAAATCTCCATAGCGCCGGATGATTTTATTATCCCCGGAGTGAGAATCCCAGCGGCTCGGCTTATGTGATGGTAATAGTGCAGCAGGCATCTCCATACGGAGGACTGGAGGAATTCTGATGACGTAACTTGGGTCAGCATCGCGGATTATCGTGCATTCCATTCGCATTCCTGGTTCGCAGGGTGTTTGTGGCCCGCTCCGCTACATGTATATTATGCGGACAAGAATTCGTTCTAGATCTGTTCGACCTACAGGGTGGTGGTGAGGGCTTTAGTACGGTTCGTTGGGATTTCGAAAGTCTATTCTCGATCTTTCATTGTCAATTTCCTACTATTTGACTCCCAGTGAATAATCCAGTGAGTAGAGAAAGGTTACATCAGATTAGATTGGATCAGTTTGGGACTTTCGTGCTACAAGCCTCCACACCGCAATTTTTTCTGATCTGATGTGTGTGCCCTCGAAATCGTTCAGAGGTCTCTATGTAGCCCTGTCTTCCTTACGTGACCCCATGGGCTCGTTTTCAGAACTCCCATACATCTGGGAGCTCTTGATTTTTCTTCTTCCAGCGTCAGAAACCTTAGCCTTGACAAGCCCTCGCAGTGTCATAGTATGTCCTCTTCATCATGACCGAACCTGCATAGCATCCATCTTGCCAGACCAATTGAATTGATATATTTGTTGGCCCTGTGAGAAGTCCTACTAATATTCTAGTAGTGCTTCTCTTCTGCCTAATAGATACTCTGTGAATGTTGGCTACGATTGTTTGATAAACTCTTTGGCCTGTCTCATTCCTGGTGATTTTTTCCACCATTCTTGGGATTTCTGTTGGATCCCTGATTCGGAGTTTGTTTTTAGTACAGCTTTTGCCCAACCGCAGAATGGTTCTGGGCCATTCAGGGTCTTACTTGCCCCTAACTCACTTAGGGCTTCAATGTTTGGCGGTGACTTGCATTGAGTTGACTGCTTTTATCGCAGTCAATTCAAGAAAATGACAATTGTTTTTCCTGAAAACTCATGCCTTATCAGCTCTTGAGCGCAATGGTATATTGCGACGATTTCCGCTTGAAATGTCGTCGCGTAAATACCTAAGCTCAATGAGATTTTCATCTTCGCTTTGATTCCAGTTCTAGTTTACACCACCAGTTAATTATATCTAGGGCTGTCTGTGTAATTTTCAAGACTGTCCTTGCGAATTTGTCTCTGGCAGTAATCGCAAAGTCGTTGGCATATACTAGGCAATGAAAGCCTTTGGATGCTCGCCTTTTAAATCAATTCGCCCATTAGGATAGCTCAAAGTAGTGGCGAAAGCACTCCTCCCTGAGGACATCCCTTGTTTGCTCTAGCCGCTAGTGCTTCTCCGCCAAGTGTTGATATGACAACCCCGTTTTTCAAGTTGACGTTTATCTGCTCGCACAATAGGGAAGGCACCCCTTTTTTGCTAGAGGTTGCCTTACGAACGGTCCGGTAGTTCTAGATTTTTTATATTTCGAAAAAGCCAAAAAAAAATCGGCACCTTATTCAGAATTTTTATATTTCTTTGAAAGTGAAACTGGTGAATTATTGCCATTCAGTTCAAACACCAGTAGTATCTCACAACAGTTTGTCTGTGACTATTCAGGCTTGAATTTGTTTGTTCCCGAAATAGTTTATCCATACGCGGTAGATTTGGCACCTCTTGACTTCCTCCTAGCAGTTAGTTAGTATTCAAATGAAACGTTTCCTGGGGATGGATCGGCAGAAGAGAAGCAGTGGAGCGGCCCACCTGTAGTTTGATACAGATTTTGACGCGAGGGATCTTTTGCTCTCAAACACGTTTTGAAACTCAACAGAAATTTTGTGAGTATAACAAAAGCTATTTTGGAATGGGCGGAAAACATTTCATTTTTAGTACCTGGAAATAATAAATTACGCAATTGAATGAAAGGGGCTTCAAATCTGTGAGTAGGAAGGCTTCCACTATCCGGCCGACGGGGATAGAAAAATCTCTTGGACTGGGAGAGTTTTTGAGAATGAATTAGTGCTGTACATCGAAGATGAATTATATCGATTTTTAGGCGACCGTGCGGGCCTCGGGTACTCAACTTCGACTTGTGATAAATAATAAATAATACGTGAAATCGATATAAAAAATGTGTTTCCCCAGACGATTAACTAGAACTAGCTGCTATAAATAATTCAAGACTGAGTAAGAACTATATTATGAAAAATTGTTGTAACCAACCACTGAGACACTGATTTCGAAGGCTGAAATTTATAAATAATAATAAAAATAATAACGGAAGGTAACAAAGCCAGACTTTACCAGAACACCTCTCAAAATTGAGTATAAGTAGAATTGGCTCCACTAGGCTCGTTCAGCTAGTAGGAGAACATAGAAGACACCTCCCACACAGTTTATTTGATTTTTTTTAACTCTCAGAGATTTGTTTTTTGTTTTGTTCTCTTTTCAAATTATTTCACTTATTCAATTGATTATTATACCTATATTGTCTTTTCAATCAATGTTTTTAATCTGACATTCCACCGAACCACATTAATTGATATCAAGATTACTTCAAGACTTCTCCTTCGCGTGAGAAGCACGAACTTTTTATCAGAGAAGTAGCTCCAGATAAAAAAACAGTAAGCCTAAGCACTCGGATAACTGGTATCCCCTAGCCAACACACATTTTGGGTGGTGACAGCATTTTACCTTTCGTATCTTATTTTTTTCCGCTCCTCAAGCAACCCACATTGAACTAGTTTCGGGAACTTCATCAGTGAGTGAATCTGCAGGTTAAGAACCTAGAGAGAGAACAGGTAAAACCAAGTTATTCAATTTTCAAGCCTAAAGGACATTCACTAGATTATGAGGCGTTTTAGAGTAAAAGTAGAAAAGCATCTGATAAATAAACCAAGTCCAGTTTATTGAAGTTGAATGTGTAGGATCCCTTTGAAGCCTACGGTGGTGAGATGGGTCGAGAAGTTCTTCAATTTTGCTGTTGTATTTTCTGATTCTGATTTCCCTTCCCGTAGATTTAGAGGTACTGTATCTTTGGGGTCGTGCCTTGCGTTGAATGTTCGCTGTCACAATCCTGATTTCTTCCTTGTATGGAAGGTTTCTTATTGCTGCTCCTGTATCGGCGATGACAATAGTGAATGACAATAGTGACACAAGAAACTATACCTACATTAACACATCAATAATAACCCAATATCCAGCCCCTTCCAGTCCTTGTCCAATATAAATGCAATGTTTCACCCCAGAAGTATCCACGATCACTCACAATGGGGATTTATATGAAATGCAAGGGTAAATCTACTCATACGTGCTGATGTGAATCGATATACTGATAGTGAACTACGTTTAATACCTCATTTAAAACCCCTTCTCCGCGAATACGCTCAGTGTTATCAAGGATTGCGGATGGAAACAATGAAAATGCTGACTGACACTCTATTTAAGCCATTAGATGGAATTACACTCGGTGAAAAGCGAAGAAGAGAAATTTCGACAGTATTGTGGATGAGAGGTGTATGCGACATGTATTTGAAATAATTATGATTATAAAGTAATATGAGTCATAAGTTGTCGATAGCGAGTTGGTTAGATACCGGCGTTCGAAACTTTCGCTTGCTTTTGGCCAGGTTGGAATCCTGGAAAACAAGAAAAATTTTCTCAATTTCATAGGAGTCGATAGGCAATGTAAGTTGTCTAGATGCCAATCCCGACGTCTGGTGTTCGCGCCTACCACCCGGGGTGGTGCTATAAGTTTGTCGGGTTTTCCTACAGCTAAAAATCGAATACGTTCCGGAGCACCACGGCAAATAATGATAATAGCCGTCTTCTACCCGCCGTCTTCTGCCTTTGGGTATACTTTATGAGTGTTCATGGGGGAGTATTATTATTATTATTATTAATGATCAGTTAGTATTGAAGTCGCCAAATTTGATAAGATTTTTTAAGAGGTCGAAACCAGTGATGTCTATCATCGATAAGTTCGCACTTTCGTGTTGCCACGGTTTGGAATTAAAAATATTAAAAATTTTGTAACGTGTAGGTACTTCATACAATTATTGATTGTTCTCTGTTTTTAACAGTTTTCAAATTACAATTAAGAGGGGTCGTTTTGCTCCAAATATTTATTTTATTTTTCTGCTCATATACTTGATATTTGAACTTTGTTAATTCCAATTCAATAAAAGTTTGCAGAGACTTATAACGAAACCCCTGCATTTCAAGTTGAAATTTTCAAAAGTTTTATAGTGTGTGGGAACTTTCCCGTTTATACTGAATCTTGTATCTGGGTATATACAAATCATATATCTTGCAGAATCAGCATGAAATTTTGCGTATGCAGTGCAAATTCCAAGTGACCCAAGATTTCAACAAGATCTTCGTTTCTATAATATTTTCATTGATTTTCGTGTAATTCAGCATTTCTTGAATATGCTTACCAAATTTTAAGTTGGTTCCTTCTCAACTGAAGAGTTCATAGGCTTTCAACGGAGCCTCTTCAATTTTAGGGGGTTTACCCCTTAGAAAATTTTTTGGGTATTAGTTTTTTTGCACTAATCGACTTGAAAATTATAGAGTATTATATTTCTTTCTCGAGTTAAAAACTTCTTCTGAAGTTGAGAGGGGTCATTTTCCTTCAAAACTTTGTTTGTATCATTTTCACATCAATGATTGTGAAATCCACCTTTTTTTGAATATGTACGCCAAATTTGAAATTGATTCCGTCTCAACTGAAGATTTCATATGCTTTAAAAGGAACCTTAGCAATTTTTGGGGGTATACCCCTCAAGACTTTTTCTGGATATTTGTATTTTGCATTGAATATCTTGGAAATCATGGAATATACTAATTTCATCATTCTGAATCGATTGGCGTTCGCAGAATTGCTCTATCTTTAACTATTATCGAGTTAAATACTTGGACAGAAGTTGAAGGGAATAATTTTTCATCAAGTCTTTGTTTTCATAATTTTTTAATTAATCTTCGAAAAATTCTTTATTTTTTCAATATGCCTACCAAATTTGAAGTTGATTCCATCTCAGTTAAAGATTTCATAGGCTTTTAACGGAATCTCTACAATTTTTAGAGGTTGAGAGGTTGAGATTTTTCTGTATATTTTTATTTTGCACTGATCATCTTGAAAATCATGGAATACAGTGATTTTATCATTCTGTATCGATTGGCGTTTGGAGAATTACTCTATCTTCAATTGTTCTCGAGTTGAAGAGTCAATCCAAAGTTGAAGGGGATCATTTTTCTCCAAAACTTTGTTTTGATAATTTTTTCATTTATTTTCGTGAAACTCAATAGTTTTCCTTATAGACTTTTAATTTGTTTTTTATGCCAGACCTTCTGAGCACAAACAAAATCATATATTTGCGGAATCTACATAAAAATTTGCATATGTAGTGCAAATTTCGAGTGAATCTGAAGATCTCAGTATTTCCGAGTTAACTTAAGATTGCATAGAAGTTTTACCAAACCTCTGCAATTTCTAGTTGAAAATTTTCGAGAATTCTCAGTTTTCATTCATTCATTTGTCGAAGCGCCCTGGTAAATAATAATAATCGCCTTCCTTAACCTGCACAAGTAATGCCCTTGGGTACACGGGTATTATTATTAATCTATATTGCATAATTCTCCAGTAAGTCCGAAACTTCCGAATCGCCAAGATTTTTTTTTTCAGTTGTCGGAATAATTACGCGAAGTCTGCCCAGTCGAACGAAAATCATTCGGGCGGGCAGTTTCGTCGCCAGATGGCGTATAAATCGTAAATAGGCCACTCGGTGCCATCGCCAGGACAACTAACATCGTCCACTTGACCGAAACGGTCATAACACTTTCCGATTGCCTCGTTCACTGCATGCCGTATGGGATCTGTGTGTCTTTATGATGCTGCGATTCCAGAGTAAGTTGTACAAAAGTGTAATTCAATGTCTGTTCAATCAAAACGTTCAATATTCGTTCCTGTTCATAAGTTTTCATAATAGTAGGCCGTCGAGGCAGGTTGAATATGGGGGTATGTTGATACATGTCTCATAGTTCCATCACTATGCAACAGATGGCTCCATAAGCTCATCAGTGTGTTTCTTCGATCCAAAAACTAGGCTGTATGTGGCCATAGTGAGCGATAATTGAATATATTCTGAAATTGTCTAGGCCATATTTCGTAGGCAAGGTTCGATTTTACTTATACAGGGTCTTCAACGACAAGCTTTCGTTAGGAATATATGGAGAACCATTCAAGATACAAACCTGAAATCTTGTGGCAGTGGGCTTAATAATATGTCCTCCTAAACTGAAATATTTCCAACTTCCGGTCTCTTTCCGTTATACCGGAAGTTGAGGGCAACTTCTTCATTCCAAATTTTTTTATTTCCTAGCAGATTTTACGTCCACTTTGTGTAACGATGACAAATTCGTCCAGATATGATCTGCTAGTCCTGACATTGATGTTTCTCCTCATTGAGCGTTCTTCCGAACAAAAACCTCTGATTCTCTCAAATGATTCGTATAAAAATTCCCTGAAATGCCACCTCAACGTAAGGACTGATCCAAAATTGAAGGCTCTCTCGTAGTTTGCATCATATTGAGATACATCTCTCGATATAGCACTCGATAAAGCGCTCACGAATTCTGGGTTCCTACGAATTTATTAAATTCAATCAATGCACAAAACCCGATTTCTCTTCCATTAATTGTATCAATACGTGCAGAGAGCTTAACAATTTTAATTTCTCCATTCAGACTTCTGTCGATAAATAAAGGCCCTATAGATATTTCCTTGGTAGAAGAAAGGATTAGGTGTAGGCAAAACAGGACATCTGTTTGAGAATTTATTTGCCTGAGTACTTTGACATTGATATCCCTTTCCCCATATCCACAAAATTGGGGAATCACTGAGAAAAAATTTAGGAATATAACGACTCGCCCCTATAATATTTTTTGTTATCGAAGAAAGTTGAATGATATTTTGAGGATATGTATAAGACACGAAACTGCATTTCCTAATCAGTTTTTTAAAATTGTAGGGGTTATACGATGTACTCAGTCAAACTCAGCTTCTGGATTGTAGACTGTATGATCGTAAAGGATCCAATAAATTTTTTTCATTTATCACTATCCATTATATATACAGAGTCTTCATTCTACCGGGTGGCTACGGAAGTATTGCCTACGGAATATCTCAGTTATTGTATGAAGTAGGATTGTGAAATTTGGAGCGTCGATATAATGACATAAGAGCTAGAATTTGAGCATATTGACATGTCGAAATTAACTTCCGGTCTGACCGGAAGTAACATCAACTTTCTTATTTTTAAATGGAAACCCTATTTTTTTTTCTTTTCGCTTTATTCAGCATTCAATTCCCTTTCTAATGACATATCACAAGTTGGTATCTAACCAGAACCTAGATCAGAAAAAAATTATTATTGAAATTCACCGAGTAGGCCGTGGAAGCAAAATGAAAGCCAAAAATTGAAAAGTTGGCTATGGAAACCATACGTCACTTGATAACAGTTGCTACTACTGTGATATTTTATTTTCATTCGTCGGCGTTATAAAAAGCCGCCAAAAAAATATTGAAAAAATTGGGAAAAAAACAATACTCTGTAGGTCCATAACTTAAATAGGAACATACAACTTTTTCTTGCCTGTACTATTCAGCATAACCATTCCTTTCTAATGATATAATGGAAAGTAATTTTTTGAAATGAAATACCGAAAAATCCAATTATTATTCTTCAAATAACAAAACAGATTATCGCCATACGCAAAAATAACATTAAAAATAATGTGGAATGATAAATTTTATCCTGTAGGTTCTAGGTTAAATAAGAACATAAACGTACTTGGTCTGTACCATCGTCCATAGATATTCTAATATCTACCTATGGACGATGTTTGTGCTATTCAGAATAATCATTCCATTGCAATAATCATTCGAACCAAAATATTAACAAGTAGGCTGATTAAGATGTATTTTGGAATGAAACAAAAAAGAAATGAGAGCTTTCACGAACGCTGCTATCCATATTATTTTGACGTTTGAAGTAGTGTTTTTGATTCTGCCATTTTGAAAGGGTTTGGAAATCGAAATCAGTTAGTGGAATATTCAAAAAATGCTCCGTTATTCACGAACCGAACAAATTGACATGCTTCTCATTTATGGTGAATGTTTAAAAAATTCTTATGCCGCTGAACGATTGTATTTAGAGCGATATCCAGGGAGGCAGCAACCGTCAAGAAGGTATTTCCAGTGGCTTGAAGAAAAATTAAGAACTGAGCCTGATGTTCACGAAGACCAAGAAGCATTTGTTATTAATGAGGAAACTGAAATTAATGTATTAGCTTTAGTACAATATGATAGCACAATTTCCTCAAGGCTGATTGGCGCCGAATTAGCTATGAGTAAGGACTCTGCTAGGAAAATTTTGAAAAACCATCGATTTAAATCCTTCAAGTATCAGTTGCATAAACATTTGTATGAAAATGACGGTGAAAGGTGCCTGGAATATTGTAATTGGTTTCTTCGACAAAATGCTGAGAATCACCTATTTAACTATTATATCTTGTTTACGGACGAGTCAAGATTTACCAACAATGGATTATTTAACAGGAATAATACAAGGTAGGTACTGACTTTATTTGGATTATTGTCGATAGTCGAAGTGTAAAGTGCTAAAAGTGTGAACGGTCTTTTGTTTCAATGGTTAACAACCTACCAGCGGAAATAACTGAGAGAATGTACTTCCAGCAAGATGGCGCCCCTCCGCATAATTCAAGAATAGCGAGAAATTATCTTCAAAATCGCTTTCAAGAGAGACTTATAACAACCCATGGTCCAGTCAGGTGGCCACCAAGGTCACCTGATCTTACTCCGTGCGACTTTTTTCTATGGGGGCATGTTAAAAATAGGGTGTATTCCACACAGCCTACAACTCTACATGAGCTAGAAGTAAAAATTCGTAGAGCTTTCCAAGATATCACGCCCCAAATGTTGAGAAACGTTTTACATGAAAATATCACCAGAGTCAATAAATGTATTGACGCTGAGGGAATGCATTTCGAACATTTGTTTTGAATTTATTTTATCTTTAATCCTATCAATTTGAATTTTTTTTTTTTCGATAAATCTGTTTTTTTGTTATTTGAATAATAATAATTGGATTTTTTGGTATTTCATTTCAAAAAATTACTTTCTATTATATCACTAGAAAGGAATGGTTATGCTGAATAGTACAGGCAAGAAAAAGTTGTATGTTCCTATTTAAGTTATGGACCTACAGAGTATTGTTTTTTTCCCAATTTTTCCAATATTTTTTTTGGCGGCTTTTTCTAACTCCGACGAATGAAAATAAAATATCACAGTAGTAGCAACTGTTATCAAGTGACGTATGGTTTCCATAGCCAACTTTTCAATTTTTGGCTTTCATTTTGCTTCCACGGCCTACTCGGTGAATTTCAATAATAATATTTTTCTGATCTAGTTTCTGGTTAGATACCAACTTGTGATATGTCATTAGAAAGGGAATTGAATGCTGAATAAAGCGAAAAGAAAAAAAAAATAGGGTTTCCATTTAAAATAAGAAAGTTGATGTTACTTCCGGTCAGACCAGAAGTTAACTTCGACATGCCAATATGCTCAAATTCTAGCTCTTATGTCATTATATCGACGCTCCAAATTTCACAAACCTACTTCATACAATAACTGAGATATTCCGTAGGCAATACTTCCGTAGCCACCCGGTATAACATACACTACCTATTCAGATTAAAGAACCATTGCATAATTCAGAATGATTTCTTTCAAAATCAGTCAAGTGCCAGCTTGCTTTTTACTGATTTTCAGCAACTGAGAAATACTTGTGGCAAGGTATTTTCAAACTAATCAGCGCTTTTTTGGAGTATATTTTGTAGCCCTCGTGTTCAAGTTACTCATATCAATGGATAGATAAAACATTTCACCGTATTCATGACATGTCGTGGTTTGCCCTCCGAAAAATTGAAACCAGACCAATTATCACTCTCAGCGTGATTTCATCCAGCGTGGCAGAGCCGATAAAAAAATCAAGGAACATCGAAAAACCCCCATCAATCCAATCATCAGCCACTTCGACTCAACTGATTCATACCATGCCTCGACATATAAAGAATTCAGTTCGGCTTTTGAAAGGAGCAGCACAGCAGTAGCTCTCCACCAGTTTTCACGCATCATTAGAAGGAGAATTTTCAGATTGGAGCGAAAAATTGAGAAACACTTTATCTCGCTCACGCTACACTGGCTCTTGATATGGACCGCGTTGTCCATATAACATATATCAGAAGCAATGGCGAGTGTTTTTGACGGGGCCCGCCGACCAGTCAATATACCCACTTCGGTCACAACTACATCTGGCTGAGGTCGAATCGACCGCTTATCTGCGATGCACAATAATAATTCAAATATTTAACATTGCGGAAATATCATCGGCCGGGCCGGGCACTCTTCGAACTATGCGAGCCTCGGGATTGTTTTGATTGCTGATGGGTCGGGGGGTGCTATGCCTCCCGAGTTTGGTAATTGGAAAGATAACGATTCGATTCTCGAGACCTTTGTGGGAGGAGGTTGTGTTTCGCCTCATTATGCCATTTCGGATTGTCCATCATGCAGGAATAGATTCGTTTCAATGAACGATCAAACTCACAGTTTGGAATTCAAGCAGGAAAATCAACACTAGATGCCATTCTGCACTCAACCAAAAAGATATATGGAGCAGTTGACAATTGAAATCGATGTATTGGGGTATTCCTGGACTTTCCAATTGCTTGTAATACCGTCGACCACCAGGTACTACTAGAAACTCTCGAAATCATTGGTGTAAGGAGAACCGCACATCACTCTCTGAATCATACTCAACAAACAAAATACAACAAGTCAAAATACAAGATTCGCATAGTAGCAAAAAAGTTGTTGAATGTGGTGTACCACAAGGAACGGTGTTGGGGCTGGTACTCTCCACGATATACCCGACTATACCTGACTATAAGTTTGAGATACGGTTATTCTATATGAAGAGGAATTTTGGTCGAAATTGAAAAGGAAAGTAGAATCTGATCTTCCTCTTATCGCACATTGAAAGACCTCATTAATCCTGTGTGGTCGGTGGATCAGCGGTCTAATGCACAGGCCGTTCGAATCCGATGTAGGTACGAGAACTTTTCTCAACTACTTTATATCGGATCGATAGGCGGCCGCATGCCTTGTTGAAAAGCAAGTGTATTGTGAGTTGTCTAGATGCCAATCTCGTCTAGTACTAGCTTGGAGTGCACACCGACCACCCAAGGTGGTGCAGTAGGTTTTCCGGGTTTTCCTACAGCTGAAAAGTGAATACATCACCTAAAACATCAGTAAGTCGCCCCGGAGCGCCACGGCAAATAATAATAATAGCTGTCCTCTACCCGCACAGGCTATGCCTTTGGGTACACTCAACGAGTGTTTATGAGGGAGTATTATTATTATTATTATTATTATTATCCTTGGCTCGCACAAGTTTCGACTTCTGAGGGTTGTCAATCGTGGGTGGACGACAGCTGATTAAAGGAAAAAAACAATTTTAATTTTCAAAAACATTAAGTGTAGATCATTCAAAAAAATTTTGAATGTAGCTTTCAACTTCAGATGAACTTTTCAAATCGAGAATGATTGGAGATAGAGCAATTCTACGAAAGCCAATCGATTCAGAACGGTGGAATTAGTATAGTCTGTGAGTTTTAAATGGATTTATCAACGGGCAACATACCCTCAAAAAAGATAATTTTCGAAATTTTTTATATTAAATTTTAAGAAAAATCCCATAGTAACTTCAATCGTATCGTGTCGAGCTAATTCTGAATATATCATCAAAAATTGAATTAATTGAAGGATTGAGCGAGAACTAAAAATGAATTGGTCGAAGTCGCAAAAATTATACGTCCTCTTACGTATCTGGCAAGCTGATTTCGGATATTATATCAAATCTTGAATTCCAGTGGGGATTAATGAAATGACTATAACTTTTGTGATTTCGTCCAAATAATTTTTAGTTGTCGCTCTTTTATATTCGGAATATGTAAGATTAGAGTTTTGATTTTTCAATGAATTCAAATATAAAAATTTTCGAAAAATCGATGCTACAAAGGAATTTTGAGTACATGGTGGTAATTTCAATTGATTCTGACGATTTTATGCTTTTCATGATTTTTAGGGGTACCTATATCCCTTGGACTTTTTTCAAGTAGTAACTTTTTTGTTGGTCGTCGTTCGAATTGAAATTCATAAACTATACTAACTTCATCATTCTTAATCGAATGGCGTTCGCAGAATTACTCTATCTCAAACCGTTCTCGATGTGAAAAATTCATTTGGAGTTGGGAGCTGTTATTTCAAGCCAAACATTTTTTTCAATTTTTTTTTGTCATTTTTGTAAAATTCAATTTTTTTGTATATGTCCATAAATTTTCAAATAAATTCAGAGACAAATAGAAAATTGGTGGGCTTTTTAAGAAACCTCTGCAACTTCGAATTGAACCATTTTTCAAAAATGTTTACTTAACATTTTTAGATTAACCGCTCACCGTTCTCAACGAAATTACTATAATTTTTTCGATTTTCACCAAATCATTTTAAGTTCTCGCTCAATCCTTCAACTGATTTAATTTTTGACGATATATTCGAAATCAGCTCGACAAAATATGTAAGAAGGCATTTTTGATTTTTCGAAAAATGAAAAATAAACACTTTCGAAAAATCGATGGTACGAGGGAATTTTTGATGTTTATCGCTATTTTAGGGTACACCTTGTATCTAAGCATATCCAAATTATACATTTTTGGAATCAGCATAAATTTTGAGTATATGGTGGTAACTTCAAGTGATTCTGATGATTTTGTGTTTTTCATGATATTTAGGGGTATACCCCTTGGACTTTTTTCGAGTAATAATTTTTTCCCGTCGATCGGATTGAAATCTACAAACTATACTAATTTCATGATTCTTAATCGATTGGCGTACGCAGAATTACTCTATCTCAAACCGTTCTCGATTTAAAAAGTTCATTTGAAGTTGGGAGCTGTTATTTTCCGCCAAAAATTTTTTTAAATTTTTTTTCTTCTCATATTTGTGAGATTCAATCTTTTTTGTATATGCTCACCGATTTTCAAATCAATTCAGATACAAATATAAATTTGGTAGGCTTTTCAAGAAACCTCTGCAATTTCGAAATAAACCTTTTTTCGAAAATTTTTATTTTACAATTTTTGAAAAATTGCTCAATGACCTCTTACGTATCTTGAGAAGCTAATTTCAAATTTTGTATCGTATCTTGAATTCCACCGAGGATTAACGAATTGACTATAAATTTTGCGATTTCTACCAAATCATTTTTAGTTCTTGTTCAATCCTTCATCTCATTTCATTTTCGACGATATATTCGAAATTAGCTCGACGAGAAATGTAAAACTAGTAAGTATTTTCCTTGACTATAAAATACATGCATATTTATTCGACTATAAGCCTGATTCTGCGACACCCACCTATGAATCGTTCACTAATAATATTGAGGTAACTTTGAAGTACCCCAGGACTACTTGCTTTTTGTCAAATTCAAGTATAATCGGCAAATAGTGACATCAAACTCATACCCAAATATTATGAGAGGTCATTTATATGAATTGAAAATATTATTGGCCCTAAAACTGAGCCCTGTGGAACTCCATTGTTAACCTCAAACATCAGAGTCAGTATTGTTCCATTTCACATATATTCTCCTATATTTCCAATATAAGAGTACCCAAGCTAGAAGTTTTTTACGAAAACCTATAGTATACAATTTATTAGCGAGTATTTTGAAGTCTACGGAATCGAAGGCGCTTTAGATATGTCGAAAAAAAGTGCGACAACGAATTTTCCTCTGGCGATACCACTATAAGTAGTTTCTAAGGAAAAATGTGTGCAAGAGAAAAATCCAGAAAATGTACGATTTTTGATTTGTACTGATGCCAACCCCCTCGTTACATTTTTCGGGCATGCCGCTCATTCGGAGCCCCTCGACGCACAGTCACGTGACGCCGGCTAATCTAATTTACTTTTATGACGTAGTAATATCCCGGGGCAGGGCAAACACGGGCCCAATAATGGCCCAACACGCTGTCGGCACGACATTGTCGCATAAACGCAGAGAGGAACCTCATCTCCGGAACGTGTGATAGCGCCTAGTGTCAAAGGCCGAATGAACGATTATGGCACCTGAAGATGATTGTATGCAGGTGGGCATATTCAGTGGGCTCCGCTTTTCTACTAGAGGGGAGATGGCAGATTAGTTTTACGAGAGGAGAGTTCGTGGTGGCGAGGCTTCAGTTTGTTTGGTGTAGATTTCGTCTTTTCCTGAAAGCTTGGAAGCGAGTTTCAGTTGAATCGCGACAAGGCAAAAATAATATCATAGCTTTCCCAGAAAGTTTCAAATGCATCTGATGGAAGTGCCATACACTTTGAAAAAATTGTGGAAAACGACATCTGCATTGTAATTCTATTTCAAATAATGGTGAATGCGCCGTGCGCTCTCACCATTTTTAAAACCATATATATTGCTGGGCTTTGGCAATCCTAATCGAAGGAATGACGAATTGCAGAATATATGAGGTACCTCAGTGGAAAGTAATTTCGAAAAATGTATTCCGACCCACCACCAATCGGGCAAATTCGAATCCTATTTTTGGGGTCACTTCAAAATATTTCAAATTCGACCGCACTCCCCTAACGCCCCAACAATGACTCTTGATGATGAAAAAATGTTATTTGGACAAGAATGAATGTATTCTGACCCACCATAAACCGCGCCAACTCCAATTCTATTTTTGAGGTCACTTCAAAATATTTAAAATCCGACCGCACTCCTCTGACGCCCCAACAATGACTTTTGATTATGTAAAGTCGTTAATTGGATAAGATATGATGTATTCTGACCCACTACCAATCGGGCCAACTCGAATGCTATTTTTGGGGTCACTTCAAAATATTTAAAATTCGACCGCACTCCTCTGACGCCCCAACAATGATTTTTGATGATGAAAAGATGTTATTTGGGAGAGAATGAATGTATTCTGATCCACCAACAATCGGACCAACTCGAATCGTATTTTTGGGGTCACTTCAAAATATTTAATATTCGACCGCACTCTCTTTACGCCCCAACAATGACTCTTGATGATGAAAAGATGTTATTTGGACAAGAATGAATCTATTCTGATCCACCACCAATCGCCAACTTGAATTCTATTTTTGGGGTCACTTCAAAATATTTAATACCCGACCCCACTTCTCTGACGCCCCAACAATGACTTCTGATGATGAAAAGTTGTTATTTGGACAAGAATGAATGTATTCTGACCCACCACTGATCGATCCAACTTGAATTCTATTTTTGAGATCACTTCAAAATATTTCATATTCGACCGCACTCCCCTAACGCCCCAACAATGACACTTGATGATGAAAAGATGATATTTGGACAAAAATTAATGTATTCTGATCCACCACCAATCGGGCCAACTCGAATCCTATTTTTGGGGTCACTTCAAAATATTTAAAATTCGACCGCACTCCCCTAACGCCCCAACAATGACACTTGATGATGAAAAGATGTTATTTGGACAAAAATGAATGTATTCTGATCCACCACCAATCGGGCCAACTCGAATCCTATTTTTGGGGTCACTTCAAAATATTTAAAATTCGACCGCACTCCTCTGCGACAAGGCAAAAATAATATCATAGCTTTCCCAGAAAGTTTCAAATGCATCTGATGGAAGTGCCATACACTTTGAAAAAATTGTGGAAAACGACATCTGCATTGTAATTCTATTTCAAATAATGGTGAATGCGCCGTGCGCTCTCACCATCTTTGAAACCATATATATTGCTTGGCTTTGGCAATCCTAATCGAAGGAATGACGAATTGCAGAATATATGAGGTACCTCAGTGGAAAGTTATTTCGAAAAATGTATTCTGACCCACCACCAATCGGGCAAATTCGAATCCTATATTTGGGGTCACTTCAAAATATTTAATATTCGACCGCACTCCCCTAACGCCCCAACAATGACTCTTGATGATGAAAAAATGTTATTTGGACAAGAATGAATGTATTCTGACCCACCATAAACCGCGCCAACTCCAATCCTATTTTTGAGGTCACTTCAAAATATTTAAAATCCGACCGCACTCCTCTGATGCCCCAACAATGACTTTTGATTATGTAAAGTCGTTAATTGGATAAGATATAATGTATTCTGACCCACTACCAATCGGGCCAACTCGAATGCTATTTTTGGGGTCACTTCAAAATATTTAAAATTCGACCGCACTCCTCTGACGCCCCAACAATGACTTTTGATGATGAAAAGATGTTATTTGGGAGAGAATGAATGTATTCTGATCCACCAACAATCGGACCAACTCGAATCGTATTTTTGGGGTCACTTCAAAATATTTAATATTCGACCGCACTCTCTTTACGCCCCAACAATGACTCTTGATGATGAAAAAATGTTATTTGGACAAGAATGAATCTATTCTGATCCACCACCAATCGCCAACTTGAATTCTATTTTTGGGGTCACTTCAAAATATTTAATACCCGACCCCACTTCTCTGACGCCCCAACAATGACTTCTGATGATGAAAAGTTGTTATTTGGACAAGAATGAATGTATTCTGACCCACCACTGATCGATCCAACTTGAATCCTATTTTTGAGATCACTTCAAAATATTTCATATTCGACCGCACTCCCCTAACGCCCCAACAATGACACTTGATGATGAAAAGATGATATTTGGACAAAAATTAATGTATTCTGATCCACCACCAATCGGGCCAACTCGAATCCTATTTTTGGGGTCACTTCAAAATATTTAAAATTCGACCGCACTCCTCTGCGACAAGGCAAAAATAATATCATAGCTCTCCCAGAAAGTTTCAAATGCATCTGATGGAAGTGCCATACACTTTGAAAAAATTGTGGAAAACGACATCTGCATTGTAATTCTATTTCAAATAATGGTGAATTCGCCGTGCGCTCTCACCATTTTTGAAACCATATATATTGCTTGGCTTTGGCAATCCTAATCGAAGGAATGACGAATTGCAGAATATATGAGGTACCTCAGTGGAAAGTTATTTCGAAAAATGTATTCTGACCCACCACCAATCGGGCAAATTCGAATCCTATATTTGGGGTCACTTCAAAATATTTAATATTCGACCGCACTCCCCTAACGCCCCAACAATGACTCTTGATGAAGAAAAGTTGTAATTTGGACAAGAATGAATGTATTCTGACCCACCAACAGTCAGACCAATTCGAATCCTATTTTTGGGGTCACTTCAAAATATTTAAAATTCGACCGCACTCCCCTAACTCCCCAACAATGACTCTTGATGATGAACAGTTGTAATTTAGACAAAAATCAATGTATTCTGACCTAAAACCGATCGGGCCAACTGGGCAACCCAATATGAATTGTTTCATAATGTTCATTTTTGAATTCATTTTCATAATATCAATGGATATAATGATACTGTTACATGAAAGGATGATTGAGTCAAATATTCGAACTCGAATCTTGTCGATAATAATAATAATATTGAACAAACGATGATTTCATGAGGTCATTTCTATTAATTTTTTCCGATCAGACTGACGTCTAGAATAAAATCATTCCTCACTCATCAACTTCGAATGCTAGAAAGGCATAAGCAACGTACCGCAATCATCATTCCTATCCCATCAAAAACTCAGGAACACATCAGACACGTCCATAAACATCTCAGCCTCTTCACCTGAACAGGCTCTCCTGCGTTGCATACATAAATTGCTCGTTCCCAACCCCACGTGATCGCCCCGTTGTCCAGACGAGCACCTCACGTCGGAGAGGCCTTACCCCCGCGTGCGATTCGGAAAAACAACGAAAAACCCGACAAACACGCGGAAATGTGCTTTCCTGGAGGAATCATTGGTCGCCGTATGCAGTCGTAGACACTCCTACGACGGAAGCCGAATTTCTTTGAGTTTGCAGATAGACTTTTGCAGGGCGGGCTCGGCCCGAATGCTTTCTCCGTCATAATGGACTTTTCGCTGTGGAATTCGAAAAACATGCATTGAGTTGACGAGGAGACAGTCGTGACGTACTCCGTAATAAGTATAGATTTACGTGAAAAAGTTTTTTATTGATGTAATGAAAATTTGGTTTTTGGTGATCGATTTTGCATGTTCAACGACCTGAAAATCGATTTTGAAACATGTCACGTGATCACTGATAAGGCCGCAAATTGAAAAAAAATACTACGAAGAGGTGAAAAGTCGGGTCAGATGGTGACATATCGAAAAAAGTTATTTGAATTTATCACGGATTCAGTAATAAAAAAATTCCCAGAAGCTGAATGTGAATCGCTGAACTCTAAACATCCTGAGTCGTATAAGTCATTCAAAGTTACAATTCTAGAAGAAAATTTAAAAAATCGATGATCCCGAAATTGTGGCCATATGGTTCCTGCATTTCCCGTTTTTAGACTTCAGCAAGAGAAGAAACCAAAGGATGAGAGATCAAGAAACTCACCAGACTCTATCTTTAGACCCAGCCTGCTCTTAGTGAATGTTGGTAACCTTAATATATCAAAAATTAACCTTTTATATGATGATATCAATGTATTCCCTTCGTTCGATATTTTATGCATAGTCGAAACGGGTTTGAAGGAAGAGGAGGTAAACTTTTGTGATATAGAAGGTTACAGATTGATAAACAATTATTGTAGGCCGACTAAAAAATGTGGAGGACTAGATATCTGGATGAAAGATGGGATGAATGCAAAAAAGCCATAGAACAAGATTTCGAATACTGTATTAAATCGATGAAAAACAATAATACCAAAACAATTTTTTTGAATGTATACAGGTCACCATCTGGAAATGTCTCAACATTTTCTGACAAACTGACGGAGGTTTTGAATTTGTTATTCAAACCAAAAATGAGAATTTTATTATGTGGAGATTTCAATTTAGATTCGTATAAGAATGATGACTATAAGAAATACTATAAGAATACATGGGGTTACGTATTTTTAATAAGTTACCTGAAACGATTAATAATATCGACAGCTTTTTCCAGTTCAGGAAAACTCTCAAGGAATTTTTAATAGATAAGTGCCTCTACCACCTGTCTGAGTACTTTGAATAATTTGTCTATTCGTCTTTTACATTACCCAGTGTCTATATACTTAGTTTGTGTTATTTTTTTTTCTTTTTTAAGCTATATACAGTGAGGACCAATAGTCCGTCGCCCCCCCTGTAACTTCTTTATTCTACATATTACAAAAAAATGTTAAATACATAAGTTGTAGGGTTTCATTCGATCTCTTTAATGGTTTGAGTTTCATTCATACAGAGTGTCTCAAAAAGGCACGGTGACTTAGAAGTTAATTTTTTTAAATGGGACACCCTGTATTTCATTGCAATATTACATTCTACGTTGAATTCTGAACAAGTTTGATAAATGGTTTTCTATCAAAAAAGTTGATAGTTTTGGACTTATGAACACTTGTAAATAATTATTTCGACTACTTTTGCATCAGTTCACGAATAAATTAATGAGGTAGGCTATGCACGCTAGGCGCGTTTATTTTATCCATAACAACGAAAAAAAACTCGTATCTGTTTTTGCCAAATGTCATTGACATTTTGTAGGTTTTCAAAACTTTGTTTCTAACGGTTTTCAATTTCTCTTGTTGATTAATATGGCTCGTTTAGTAGCAGACAAAGTTGAAGCCGTTATCATATTTGGTGAAGCTAACCGAAATTACCACGCTGCTATTCGCATTTTCAATGAACGGTTTCCAGAACGTCCGATGTGTCGAAAATATCTGCAGAAATTGGTGGCAAAATTTAACCAAACTGGCACCGTGAAAGATGCTCCGAGATCTGGGAGGCCAAAAATAATTACGGAAGATGTTGAAATTCAAGTACTAGCCGAAATGGTAAATAACCCACAACAATCAACTAAGCAAGTAGCTGAGACATGTGATGTTTCTAAAACATCAGCAAAGAGGGTTTTAAAACAAAATAAATTCCATCCTTACAAAATAAAAATTTTGCACCAATTGGTTGAAGATGATCCAGACCGGCGACTTGAATTTTGCGAGACCATGGCAGAAAGAATTGTTGCAAATCGACTTTATTTGCAACACATCTGCTTTAGTGATGAAAGCACTTTTTACCTAAATGGAAATGTGAATACCCAGAATTGTAGATATTGGAGTGATGAGAATCCCCATTAATTCCGCGAGGGGCATACTCAATTTCCCCAGAAAATTAATGTTTGGGCTGGTATTTTAGGTAACCACATTGTAGGTCCCATATTCTTGGAAGAAAATTTAAATGTTCCCAGATACCTCCAAATGCTGCAAGACACAATAAGTCCCAGTATCGATGAGATCGTTGCGCAAAACCCACATGAATTTTACTTGGATGTAACATTTCAGCAAGATGGAGCGCCACCACACTATTTTCGGGAGGTGAGAAATTACTTAGATGAAAGGTATCCAGGTAGGTGGATTGGACGTCGAGGTACAACAGAGTGGCCAGCTCGCTCACCGGACCTCTCACCGCTTGATTTCTTTCTCTGGGGCTATGTGAAATCCGTAGTTTTTAAGACAGTTTGTGGGTCGTTAGATGAATTGCGCCGTCAAATTATTGAAGTGTGTTCAGAAATATCACCTCAAACCTTGATTAATGTTAGGGAAGAGTTTACAACCCGACTATTTATGTGTCAAGAAATGCATGGTGGACATGTCGAACATCTTTTGAAATAGATAAAAACTCACCGTTTTTAGTTATAAATTAAAATATCTCTCCAGTTTTTAATGATTCTTGATCTGTATTTATGGACTACCTTATTTGTTAATAAAATGTTTCAACTTCATTTGTACTAGTTTTTCGTGAGATTCAACAACTCTAACAATTGTAAAATGGTACGACGAGGTAAGTTACACATGGTGCCATCAGCAGTTTGCAACATTGGATAGCTTTCAAAAAGTTAGGATAGGAAAGTGGAATACATTGTGATCCATTAGTTACGATTTTCTCATTGAACTGGCGCAAAAGTAGTCGAAATAATTATTTACAAGTGTTCATAAGTCCAAAACTATTAACTTTTTTGATAGAAAACCATTTATCAAACTTGTTCAGAATTCAACGTAGAATGTAATAATGCAATGAAATACAGGGTGTCCCATTTAAAAAAATTAACTTCTAAGTCACCGTGCTTTTTTGAGACACTCTGTATAAATGAAACTCAAACCATTAAAGAGATCGAATGAAACCCTACAACTTATGTATTTAACATTTTTTTGTAATATGGAAAATGAAGAAGTTACGGGGGGGGCAACGGACTTTTGGTCCTCACTGTATATGTGTGTGTGTGTGTTTATATGTATTCGTATTTGTTTATATATGTGTATGCCCATCTATTGGTGTATAGTTGTATATATATATATTTGACTACTGCTATATTACAAAACTGTAATCTTTGGCAAAATACATGATATCTATCTATCTATCAATCTATGTTTTCTCTGTTGATCAATCTGGAGTACGGAAATGAAGTTTTGAAGAAGTTCTTAAGAAGTGTTTGGAATATTCAGCTAGTTGAAGCAGTTCAAAGAGATCTAAGTGTTTCATTAGTCAGTGCAATAGTTGTATTTTCATAGTTGTAGATAATGAAAACAAAGTTTTAATTGATCAGTCAAAATCGTTGTTTTTTGAATAACTTCCGATTTCAACAGACACATCTTTTTTTCTTATGAATAGCTTGACTATACTGGAACATCTCTAGTTCGATGACAATGACAGAACTCTTCCACTTTCTCCACATCACATTCGAACCTTGATTGTTACATTTATATCAGAACTGCACAACTTTTAATAACCATTAATAATCTAAAATAAACATTTTGGACATTTTCACAAATTTTGAGCATGATGACTAATTATTTACTTAGTGTAAAGTAGTGATGTGTATTTTTATGATTATCAGATATACATTTATAACCCACTTCAAAATGAAACAATAACAACAAATTAGTAACAACTCCTTTATAATAACAATTTTTTTCTCAATGTGCCTTCCTTTCCTTTATTTACATGAAATGGATATATGATTTTTTATGTTCAACGTTCAACTAAAAAATTGGAGAAATTTCTGCTGCGTACTGACAGATAGTTTCTTCCAAACGCTCAATATTTCGAAAAGATCCATTCATATTCACAGTATTTTTTCAAAGAGGCTCACAGAAAAAAATCACTTGGGATCGAGTCGGATGAACGCGGCGGCCAAGGCATTTCTAATCCACTTTCCAGGTCAAAGTGCTGTCAATAGGAGCCATATTTTGTTGACTATTTCACTCATCTTAAAATTCTTACATAATCTGACCAATCGCAAACCAAAGACAACTCGTGCTATCGCGATAACACCAGCTGTCTTTCAATTCTGATTGGAGGCACAGCTTCGGTATTTTCAACGACGTAACCATGGCAACACAAAGTTTGGCAGTTCTATCAATATTAATTGTACCTGATTGTGTCAAAATGAGTCGCTTCGGTGCAAATTCAAATGAAATTATGAAACGAAACATTATAATATTGACGATTTTAATAATTTGTTCATGAATGTTATACATTGTTATTCGTATTTATATTAATGAAGAAACTTTAATCCTGAAATAGTCTAATGAAATTCAACTCGTGATTGAATTTATCTCATAAGTCTGTCTTTAACTTCTGAACTCAACTGAATTGTTTTGAGAAAACACTCGTCCTGCGGACTCGTGGTGTTTTCACGAAGAAATTCAGTTTCGTTCAGAAATAAATCGACAGACTTAGGTATCGCGAAAATTCAATAACTCGTGGTATAACTCCTGTGAATACATCATTCGCCTTTTTTAACGTACATTTTTGTACTTCGTTGTAAAAATGTTTTCTCGAAAGTTCCAAGTTTGTTTTAGCAGTCAAATCGTAACAAAAAAAAGGGTCTAATGATTTTGTTGTTCGAACATCAATTAATATTCATCCAGAGTTAACAATGTAGCATGTATGTAGAGGTATATTAATGTTGGACCTTTTTCTATAATAGAAAACTGCTTTTTTCTTCAAAGTCGCTTGGATCATTAGTAAAAAAAATGTCGCCAGAATTCTAGTAGGCGTTTAATAGTTTCAAACATATCAAATGAATTTCAAATTGTCGTTTGGACGCTTTATCTCAGGTTTTGCAATTTGGCGTTTGGTTCCTTTCCATAAATCATTATCAAAATTATGTTTCTTCCTGAAATACGCCCTTTCTGAAGATGACCTACTCTATTTGGATCAGCTGTTCAATGCATCTCACTATTTGTAAAAAAATACTGGATCCTGAATAATTCCATATGATTGTACTATTTAGTCACATCGATAAGGCCAATTTCTGGTCGAATCAAATGCCGTAAAATTGTGAAAACGAGTATTTAACGTAACCTTCATTGGAAAATGCATTTGTTCTTTGGTAATAAGCAATTAGATTAAACAAATCGAATTTCGCATACCTCTCGATCCACCAGTCCGGTCCTGTCCTCCAAGAAACGGCCCGTGCATAAGTCAGCACCGCCCGCGGCATTGGCTGTGACACGGCCAATACTCGATACCACCGCGTTCCGCCCCCCGACACCTGTCGCTTTCTTTTTGTTTTTCCGCCGGGCCACCAAGACGCGGCGCTCCGCCATCTTCTCAAAGGATTGAATTAAACATATCCGCGAGAATTTTGCGGTTGGTCAAGAAGGCCGCGTCTGGGAGATGCGCCTTCAATTATTGACGGTCGGACCGGCGGGCCGTAAAACTGCGCGGAATTTGTGTTTTCAGGAGTGGGATTTATTTATGATTTGTGTATGCGCGCATGAAAGTTTCAGGTATCTGGGACATGTTATCAAATGACGGGTGAACAATTTTGTCTGGTTTCTAACACATACTACTCAGAGTAGGGTAGTTGCGTGCCTAAATTCTTGGAAAAATCTGAAGAAAAAAATTCTGCCAACAAGATTGATGCGCAAACGTTTACTTTTTTCACTGCCAAAACAATTCACAAAATAAACATGAAATATCACTTTTTCTACAACCACACTCCAATAGTTTTACGTTCGCAAACATGATTATTTCTCACAATAATTGAAATTTGACATTAGTGTGCCGCAAAGTGACATTTCTGTGCCACAAAGTGACATTTCTGTGCCAAAATTTTTCAGTACCTAATTTCTAAGCAATACAGTTTTCGTGACAGCAAGGTGAAAGTATATTTTGAAAATTCTGCATTTCGAAGGGATATTCGATCAGTCAACTTCAAGAATGAATAGACAAAGTCTATTGGTTTATATAATATGAGGGAAATTGTCGTACAAATTCATAATATTTTGAACAAAAATTATAGACATCACTACTACTGTCTCAAATACCCACATACACACTATCCATTGTTAGGCAACGGAGCAACATCTATCGAATCATTTGAATGTCAACAAACGTCAAGCATAAAATATTCTTGTCCTGTCATTTTTTAATGAGAATGAACTAAAATGGATAGCGACAGTTCTGAAATTGAAAATACTCCGCCAGAACTAAGAGAACAAGTTAATTCATTGTCATTGAATTTACTACCTTCAACTTCAAGAGGAAAATATAAAAATGCATACAAACAGTTTATGGATTGGAAGGAAAAATACAAATCTAAAAGTGTTTCTGAAAATATAATGTTGGCATATTTTGAAGAACTATCCAAATCAAGAAAAGCCTCTACTCTCTGGTCAATATATTCAATGCTAAAATCGACTATTAATATTAATCACAGAATTGACATATCAACGTATGCAAAATTACGAGCTTTTTTAAAGAGAAAGTCTGACGGATATTTCGCGAAGAAAGCACAGACTCTGACATCCGAGGAAATAAATATATTTATAAAAGAAGCCCCGGACAATATATACCTGTTAACAAAGGTAATGTTAAGAGAAAAATTTACATATTTGACAATAAAACGTTTATATTTATTATCGTAGGTTGCAATGGTTATCGCAATTAGTGGTGCATGTCGAAGAGGAGAATTATGGAAGCTAAAAATGAGTGACATAGAAGACCTACATTCAACTCTAATAATAAAATTACAGGACACAAAAACAAAAGTTCCGAGAAGTTTCATAATTACCGGACCCTTTTATAACCTTTGCAAAAAACATATTTCTTTGCGTCCTTCTAATCTTTCTGAAAATCGTTTCTTTTTAAATTACCAAAAAGGAAGCTGTACACGTCAAGTGGTAGGAATAAACAAATTTGGTAAAATGCCCCAAGAAATAGCAACATTTTTAAGGTTACCGAACCCAAACTTGTATACAGGGCACACATTCCGGCAGACATCGGCAACCATGTTAGCAGACGCAGGAGCTGATCTGTTAACACTGAAACGCCATGGTGGCTGGCGGTCAAATAGCGTAGCCGAAGGTTATGTTGATGACTCTTTGCACTCCAAAATGAACATTTCAAATAAAATAATGCATTCAGTTAACCCACAAATGTCAAATATAGTGTCAACAAATATGAACCAGATATCACACCCTTCATTATCATCAACATATTCGCCTTCAACTTCTGTTAAAATTGTAGAAAATTTCGCGAGTACTGCACATTATATGTCTACATCTAATTTGAATATTACAGAAAATGTTTTCAAAACTAACTCTCCCAGAATTTTAATTCAAAATTGTTCCAATTTTACTGTAAATTATAAATACAAATAAATATTTTTTTTAATCATACCAAGAATTAATTTTTGAGTGATTTTTTTGGAATTTGTTTCTCAGTTATTACCATTAACAACTAATAGTTAATAATTTAACTTAAGTTAAGTTAACTTAAATACATGTAATTAATTATCATAATAAATATTTGTTTGGAAATAAACTTAATCATACTATAAAATGGAATTAATAGTCAGCAACGTTCGGTTCAGAAAAAACAAGAATGAGAGCGGCTTAAAATCCTCTCCCTCTTCCCCTGCTTCTCTTGGGCATCATAAAGCTAAGAATGAGTCACTGACATTTCATTCCATCTTATAGTATAGTATTATTTTAAGCAAAAAGGGTGTTGTAGAAAAAGTAAAGTGTGTAACACGAGCAGAAATGCAGCACTCGCTTGCGCTCGTGCCGCAACTTTTTCAAACTCGTGAGAAATTAGCACTTTTCTGCACTTGTTGCACAATATACTATTTTGGAGGATTTATTTTCAAAACAGTCAATTATTAATTCATGATTCATCATGAAACAATTCCATCTATGGGAATGATAATTGCTAGTGAAGTTTGAACAATTACTTCCAACTTAAATTTCCGAAGATGTTCCATGTTGCTGCTGACCAGAAACGATAGATATTTCTTGAAGAGTCGATTCCTCAATTTTATCAGATATTTTCATTTGTTTGGAAGAAGATGGACAATTCAATATTCTGTTAGAAATCTCAATTTTGTTATTCAAAGTACCATCTTTATATGGTTCTGCTACGGAGGCAGATTTGCAGTCACTGCACAGTGGGCTCACAAAGCGATTTTTTGGCCAAAAATGATTCAATGTGAAATGCTTCTTTTGCAAGTATTTTCAGTCTCAACCCGAAGTTTATAATCTTGTAGGTCTGGAATTGGAAGAAACAAAAAAATATTGGTTAACTAGCGTCAACAAAGATTTGTTTTAATGTTGTGATTTCAAGATTTGTGATGTACATTTTATTCAATACTTTGATGAAGTTTGACAGCGTTTTCCACTTGGTTTATTCTCAACTATGAATTGAGTTCATCATGAAAATAAGACAGGAAGGTAAGTACATTCCAGAAATGTTCATCTAAGTAATTGAGTAAATGACTTACGGATAGTAGGAAATTTATTCTCGAAGTGTAGAGACTTAAAAACATTCATTAACTTTGATTTTGTCAAGTGAAACTTTATTTTCTCCATGAACCTCCACTTCGAGTCAGGTACATATATTTCAATACTATATACTTCCAGGATTATAACTGTAAAAAACTGTCTGCATTCATTTGCATTTGTATCATATTTTGCCATTTATTCTTAAACATGCCGTTATAGAACTGGATACATTTCACAGCAATGCTATCTATCAACTGCTATGTATACACAAGACTTGGTTCGTTCTGTATACCGTTTTTTTTCATTCATATATTCAAGGTTTTCTTGACAGAATTAGGATCGATTTCAAACCCATCTGAGAATTTGACATTTGACAGCTCTTTCGCTTCGTTTTCGCCCAATTTTGTTATTTCTCATCACCGAAAGAATATCAAAACAAAAACGAAAAGTTAATTGTGGGACATTTTCTGTAGGTTATGTTCAATTTCCAACGACGACAGAGATTTTCTAACCCCCAAAATGGTCACTCGAGCCCTTTGGGCTCTCGTGTCTATTGCCTGGCAACAAGTTTTCGAAAAATCTGTCAAATTATTTTCACTTTATTCTCACTCTCTTGGAGGGATTCTTTTGACCTACAGTAGGTAACTGATGGATTTGGATAAAGTCGCCTCCACCAAATATTGAAACGACCCCACACCATCCTTTTGGGAGAATAGCTTTCGGTTAAATTCACTGAATTTTTGGTATGTTGTAGATTTTGATCCCCTCAGCAAAAGTGTCCATGGACAAAAAAAATCGGCTGACCAGTTTTCGAGATACAAGGTGTCAAAGAAAAAAGTGAAGATTTCTTCTCACAATTTTTACCAATTACAAAAATTGATAAAACGCCTATTCAGTCTGTGTCTACCATGCTTCAATGATGGCACAATGTCATCCTTATCTCATATCCTTTTATGACTATTCGTGTTGTTTTTTACAACAGGATGAACAAAGAAAAATCCCATTCGAATAACTTCAAACCAAATAGTGTGTGTCTCTGATGAATATTAAAGATTCATTTTATCCTGGATGAACTCTCTAAGTCTTGGAAATTACCTGATAATATAAATAAATAAATTTTTTAAAAAAAGATTTTCTCAGGGCTAGGAATAGGAGAAGAAATCGAAGTACATTCAATCAAAATCACGATCCAAAGTGCTGTGATGATTTATCGGTGTGTTCATTTTTCAGAATGGGGCCATATATGGAGCCTTGGAGCACTCCGTACTCTTTTTATTCATTTTAACGATGTATCACTGTGATGCGATCACTAAACTGCCATTTTGGCAGTTGTAATTTTATGAAAATATTCTGAAATCTACTGAAAAACCATCATCAACCAAGTTCAAATCACGATCGAAGCAATACGGGTGGAGGAAACCGCCCCAGTTCCCCGATGAAAACCAAACCATAAACCGTCGAAACAGAAAGTCCTTGTTCCAGAAATGCTGAAATACCGAGTCCATTAGACGGTAACAGTAAAATATAGTGGAATAGATTTATTGAAAAATCCCGCAGGGCACTAATAATGTTGACATATGACGGTCGGTAAGCCACTGTCGCAATCCTATAAAAATGTATTGACGTCGCAGGCCCAAAGTGTGTGCAGCGGGCCCTGAAATCGGACCAGCTGGTGCTCCGGGCCGATTTGATAAAATCCGATGATTTATGTAAGGTGCACTGGTCACCGGAAAACGCCACTTTTCTAATTCCGCTCGCGAAGGAGGTTTGCAGAGACACGCGTCTGGAATTTTTGTGCTAAAAAGATTCAAGATTCAGTCAGTCATTCAATTTATAGAGGAATCTTTGCAGTGAGTTATGATTCAAAAGAATAATCGAACCCGAAAAAGAAATTGAGTCCTTTCTTTCAATTACTACGGTTGATATCCAGAGGTCTTAAAGTACGCAAAAATTACAGAATCTCAAAAGTTATATTTATATTTAATGGAATTCTTCAAAAAGATCTCTCTTTAAACAATGTGAAGGTAAGGAAAATTTTAATTTCCGGTGAAATTCTACGATAATCGATTTTTACAATTTTTTTCAATTAATTATTAAAACATAATGAGCAAAATGACGAAAAAAGTTTTCAGATTCAAAACTGTGAAATTGAATAATATGCAATTATTGACATTCACATTCCATATCGGCAGATACTCTGCTAAAACACTGGGTTAGTAGAGATTTTCTCAATTTATTTTCAGAAACAATTAAGTCCTTTTATGTTTCATTGAGCACCTGGATTTCTGCATACGGCTATTATTATATTCTTTTCACGGCAATCAACTAACTCTCATCAATGCATGTGTTGTTGTGAAACAACCTAAATACCCTACCCCTTTTACCACTCCTACTCCTAACCCTTTCACCCCTACTTTCCCTACTCATCTAACCGCTCTGACCCCTCTTTTTCCTCTTACACCTCTATTCTATCTTACCTCTCTTACCACTCCTGCCCCTCTTGGCCCTTTCCGCCCCTTTTACCCCTCCTATTCCTCCTTCTCCTCTTACCTCTCCTTCCCCTCCTACCACTATTATACCTTCTCCACCTCCTACCCCTTCTACATTTCTTACCTCTCCTACCATTCTTATTTTTCCTTCCTTTTTTCTCGTTCTTGTTCCAGGCTAGGATAGGTTAGCTCAGGTTGGGTTAGGTGGGGTTAGGTTAGATCAGGTTAGGTCACCTCAGGTTAACTGAAGTTGGGTTAGGTTAGTTTACCCCTCATACCCGCTCCTACCCCTCCTGCCCATATCACATACACCTCTCACTCCTCTTACCCCTCTCACCACCCTTTCAACCCTTTTACTCCTCTCATCCCTCTAACGCTTCTAACCCCTCCTATCCCCTCTTAACCGTCCTATCCCTCTTTCCCTCTTACCTCTCTATCCCTGTCTCGCCTTTTACCCATCTTACATCTCCCCCACCCCTCTGGATAAATATCACAGATGATGTTATGAACCTGAGCAAAAGAATATGTTACGGGCGAAATTGCTGTGTTCAATGCATAGTTTTGTTATTTCTCAGAAACACTTTTTGAATATGAAGAATTCATTTTTTATGTGCATTATTTTTTTTGCGGTCTTTCCAATAGTCTCACCCTATAGTTCAAGCTCGCTCTGCAGCGTAGCAAATTGAGCCATTTTTTTGCTTCTTCTTTAACGGTTCGACATAGGAAAAATTGAATTTTTTTTAAATTTGAAGGTCCCAAAATGCTTCCTTTTGGTACTTAAGATCACGCCACTACAGTTTATTGTTCGTCTCTAATTTCACTGCACCCCAACTTGTAAAAATGGGGATAGCTATGAGTAAACTGCAAAAATGACCCCAAAAAGTTATAATACCTTGGTGGAATACAAACAAAACTCGAACATGCATTGTCTATAGAAAAATTGATTTTACAGTATAATTATGTTGGCATTACTATACTATTGAAGTCATCCATTTCCTTCCACCGTCACTCAGGACCTTCCTTGAGAAAACCACGATGAATCCGTTCCAAAAGTTATTGTTTTGTGCCGTTTTCTATAGCATTATACCGGCTTGGTGTGATGCGGAATAATACAGAACGCCGTGATATGTGGTTGACTTCGACTACTCAGGGCATATGATTCCTCGGACCCAGTAATCACTCACCCCATGAGCGTGGGCTTTGTTTATTGGGATTATTAACTCCCCGGGGTTCCGAAGACAGGGCCTGACTGGGAAAATGTCCAATGGGATAACAAAAACCAAACCCAACCTCAAAAAATGCAGGATTTAATCTCTGCTTACCAAAAATCGTTGCAGAGCTTATTCTTTCCTCCAACTATCACGACGATGGCGCTAACGATACTGCTGTAACTGATATAATCCCCGGCTAACATATCGAATACTCGACCTCATGAATATTTTTTTCATTTGCATTCCGACATCGGTCTCTAAGGCAATAACGCAACCCACACCCATGTTAGCAGTCGATCTAACATAACCCGATAATCGAATCATAATCAAATGATTCCGGCCACGAATTCAAATCAGCGGATCAGATCGTCCATCGGATATTATTTTAATCAAAATGGTATCGTTCAATTTGCGAAACGTGTTAAATTGGCAGCGGCGAAGTGGGACGGAATGGCGGAGAGCTGCGTTGATATAGCGCTTCATGGGCATTCAACCCATCAAATATTCACCTCTTCATTATAATAACCACCTACGAGTTAACTGGATCTAAATAAGTCATGCCGGTTTGCACCTCGATGTTGCCGCAGTTATAAATCACAAATGCGATGGAATCAAACTGTAGATAGGCGAAATGCAATCAATATCAGGAGAATCCGCTCGAATGTGTTGAAACCATAAACAATATAGCGAATTTTCGAAAAAAAAACCTTTTAACAGAAGTTCAAAGAGTTGAAAGATCCACAGGCATCCAAGAAAACACAACGACTTCAGTGCTACAAGTATATTTTGTGTGGCTTCAAGGTTTCTGGGTAAAGAAAAATAGGTTATATACCAATGAAGATAAAACAACACGCATTCATTTCAAATTTGCACAATCAAATTTACAATTTGTAATAGTAATGGTAGGTGTGGATGGTGACTGATGCGCTGCGACCTTATTAGATCTATTGTGCCTCATCTTCTTCTGATATTTCAAGGTGTTCTCGTTTACAGCAGCCCCTCAAGCCCCAATTCCTTGAGGAATTTTAGGATGAGGGGGTCTATTCGTGGTATTTCTCCCACGGTCAGCTGGTGTGATCCCAGTATATTCAATATTTTGTGATGCACAGCATAACACTCCATCAATATACGGTGTGGTGTTTCTGGATATTCCCCACGGAATCTGCAGGTGCTGTCCTCCTCTAAGCCTAGCTTCCTTAGGTGTTCTTTGAGTCTGCAGTGACCGGTCAGAAATCCCGTGATTGTCTTTAGACTAGTTTTGCTGAGGTTAATCAGTGTCTTCGATCTTGCTCGGTTAAAGTTGCCGAGGAGATCTTTGGCCTGCCTTAGCCCTGGAAGTATTTGCCAGTATGTTGCTCTCATTGCTTCTTCAGTTTTATTGAGTGCTTTTTTGAAGTAAAATTTTCCAAGTCCGCAGAATGGTTCTAGCCCGATCAGTGGCGTTCATGGCCCTATTCGTGCCAGGGTATCTGCTTGTTCATTGCCCTCCACTCCGACGTGCCCCGGCACCCAGAGGAGGATCACTTTGTTGTTCCTGCCTAGATCATTAAGTTTGTCAAGGCATTCCCAGACCATCTTTGAGTTGATGTTAACGCTTTGATGGCTGCTTGACTATCGAAGAGGATTGCGATTTCCTTGTTTCGGTATTTCCTGTCGAGGTTGAATTGAATGCAGATTTCTATGGCGTGAATTTCCGCTTGAAATATATTGGGGAACTGGCCCATGGTTTCAGAATATTTGGTGCGAGGCCCAAACACTCCTGCTTCAGTTCCGTACCCATCCATGTACCATGTCATGGTATTTTTTCCCAGTGCTCGAATGGATTATATGCTCCGTTCAAAAAAATTCTCGAAACTAAATTTCCTGGTAATTTCGTCAGTTGGGAGATCGGCAAGGTGTGCACTTTCGGTGGAAGTTGAGCCCCTTACGTTGTGTGCTGTCCCTTTGAGTCCGATTTTAGCCAACCTGAGGTTTGCTCCCCAAGCAGTTCTCCACACCATGATATGGAGAGGAGTGAGGTCCAGAATGACCTCTATTGCTGCTGTTGGAGTGGACCTCATTGCTCCTGTTATACAAAGACATGCTAGTCTTTGCACTTTCTCCACGATTTTCTTTGTTATGGCGAGTTCGGTTCTGCCGTGCCACACTACTGCTCCGTACGTGATCATAGGTCTCACTATCATGGTGTAGCAGTATTGATGGGTCACAGCCCCACTTTTTTCCTGCAATGTTCCTGCACACCATCAGTGATGATTTTGCTATTTTTGTCAACGATCAAATTAACAAACACCAAAAAGCATTTAGACTGACTATTTGATCAATATTAGCTTTTCCACAAACACTAAAATGTTAAGTTTAACATTACATTCTAGTCTCAATTGGTTCAAACATGTTGAAGCTGCATGTGGTAGACTGGCTAGAACATGTTATGCACTGAAAACCACATCTAATTATGCAGTTTAACAATATTGAGGAAGTTATATTTTGGGTCATTCCAATTTATTTCGAGAAGTGAAATTGTGCATTGTTTGCAAGCATCTGAGGTCCAAAGTATTTTTGTTCTTCAAAAGCGTGCCTTGCGTAATCTGGGCAACTTAGAATATAATGAATCTTGCAGGGAAGCTTTTAAATCATAGACCATCTTGACTATACTATCTCTGTACATTTCTTCATAGTCCAGATTCTGGAAACCCAAACTCAACATAACTATAACATGAAGAAAGAAACGTGTGGAAGTTACTGGAATTTATACTCTCAGGGAATTATCGATTCTGTAATCTGTTCGATAGATAATTTCCAATGGCAAGTTTGTGATTTCATTGCTTTTGAGATATTTCAATAAAGTTTCATGCTCAAGGATGTCACAAGAACTATAAGCAGTCTCTTCATTATTAATTTATCAATTTTTTGGAAGAATCTATCAATTCTCTGATTAAATTGTTAACTTCTTCTTTAGTTTTGATACACAATCTATGGAATTGTTTATATCAACTACTTATTAAGTATAATTACAACTAAGACTACTCACGTTCGCTCCTTGTGATGCACAAGATTGATGGCATCTATCCCAACAAGAGGCTTTCCACACAATGTTGCTGATCTGAAAAAATGTATCAGTTAGTAAGTTTTTCGTAACAATTGATGAAGAGTTAGGTATGTTTTCCCCTAACAGATTCATTTCACCAGGTCATAGCCTAGAAAAAGCCTCATTGGAAAATCTGCGCCAAAGAATCATTTTGTGGTAGGAAACGTCGTAAGGGCAGGAAAGGTAAGAGTGGTAGAAGGTGTAAGATGTGGTTAGTGAGAGGGGGTTGGTGAGAGGGGAAGAAGGGTAAGAGAGGCGGGAGGAGTGAGAGAGGTAAGAGGTGTAAAAGTGGTTGATGAGAGGGTATGAGTGGTAAAGAGGGGTGAAGGGGTGGGAGGAGTAAAGGGATGAGAGCAATATGTGGGGAAAAAGAAGTAGGAGAGGTAGAAAGAACTACCTAACCTAACCTGACCGAACATGATCTTATTTTATGGAAGCAGACGGCCATTAGTTTGAACACATATGGAACTAAATATTAAGAAAGCAATTTAAACTTTAGTATGTTATTTCTTCCAAAGTACTGGGCGCAATTGTAGAATTCAAATGCTATTATACTCAAAGATAATTGTAACAGCTTTCGAAAGAAGTCTTGCTCGACCCCTCAATGCCATTCGAATATTTTCTTACCCTAGCATTGGGTTGGAAGTGGCGAAGTCAAAAATATGAGGATAACTGTTAGAATTCTAATAAAGTAAGGAGAAATTTCTCATATATGTAACGGTCGATATTGTAAAATTATGAAACTGTTATAAGTAGACTTTTGAGAGCTTTCAAAAAAACTTACTCATCTCCTAACGCCTACCCTCGCTTGGGGGGGGGAAGTGGAGGATCAAAAGTAACGGAAAATAGTGCCCCCCTTCAATAAAAGTATACGGGTCTGCTCGTTTTTCTGAAATGTTGACGCGGTTCCTGAAAATGGGTGTTTTATTTTCAGATGGCAATTGTACCCAAACAATGGTATGATCATATACAGTGTGTTCCAGCTAAGCTCGTCACCACCTGATATATCTGTGATTGAATTTCACAAGTATATATTAAAAATTTTGAAGTAGGGAGTGCTGGGGATGAATGTGGAGGTTGAAAGTACAATGTTGACGTATTTCATGGGAGAGTTTCCCCTGGCAATCAAAATCAACGGGCCTAGGCGATTTTCAAGTTTTTCTACGACTTCGGATATAAGGGGGTGACAAGTTTTAGCTGAGACGCAATGTATATCAGAAGAGAGGCTAATTGTAACGATTTTTTTTCTCTACTAAATCTCAGTCATCAACCAATCATACGTTTGTTTCCTATTTGACAGGACCAATCAACACGCTCTATCAAGGAACCTATGAATCTGACAGTGCTCTAAATGAATTCATCTTAAACGTCAAATAGAATCAATCGTGTTGAAGCTGTATAAGTGTTTGGAAATGAAACGGTTTGGAGAAACTAAAAACGAAGAGATATATAGGGTAATCGAGGCCACAATCCCTAACAATACAGTGTCATTCATACGACTGATATAAAGAATTGGATTCAAGGAATAATCTTCATAAATATAACACGACCTTGATTGATTGTTGACTATTTTATTGCTGCTAAAATTCTCTCGTATTTATTAATTTTACTCGACATTATTTTGGCATTAATAAACAGAGATGAAAGTTCTCGATATTGGGTTTTCATCAGATTATTCATGCCAAAATAATGTCTCGTTAAATTATTATGAAAAACAGTCGAAATTTAGATGCAATAAAATAGTCGCCTATTTATCAAGATCTTGTTATATTACATTTGAATATGCTCTACAGAGTGAACAATGTTTTTTAATATTCAACATAATGCTACAATGTATCCTTCACTTCTGGTTGAAATTTGTCTGTAGTCCTTGAACTATACTGGCTTGACAATATAATGATTTAGGTATCCCAGCTTTTCATTCTTTCAAATTTGAAACGATGCTTTCCCAGAATATCAAAATACACACGATCCTTCTACAACCCTCTCCCCTCCCGACTTGCATTCGACGGTGAAAATCCTCTGATAAACTCGTCTTTTCATCGCAAGCGGAAATGAAGCTGCATTTCCATCTCTAAAACTGAATACCGATAATTGAGCCGTAGCCAATCTACAGCAACAGAGTCCAAAGGCATATCGATCAGGTATCGGACTCTACGGTAACAATACAGTCATGTCTAGTTTCGCGGTGTATGAACACAAATTAAAATCATCGGCCTTTAGCCTTGCGGGGGCGTAATGGAGGGTGGAAGAGAATTGGGGCAGTGTATCCATGTCGAGGAAATTCTGGATGAGGATGGATATAGGTTGGTGAAAATGCAAAAACTGAAGTTATGTTTGCAACAAGGCAGACATCACTACAAACAGTAGGCATTGATACACAACATAATCATTCTGAGAAGAAGAAAATAAAGAAATCATTCTCTATTTCTTGTTTTATGTTTTCTGGCTTTTGCTTTCTCTTGGTGCATTCACCCGGCAAAAATATTCGATAGATTGTTTGAATGAGTGACTGGATGATAAAAAATTTCAACAGAGAACGACACATGAAAAAATGTAATATCAAACTTAGAAAAATCTTGCCTCAAAGCAAACAAAAACCTACCACAAAAAATCAAACGAGCCAGATATACAATTTAGTGAACGAATTATTGATTTCACCAAAGCTGAATCTAACAAGAAAAACATGTTCATAAAAATCCAAAGGCTTAAAATTGTCAATGATAATTATCAATAGTAACAGTTTTGATTATACAGCAATTGTGTGAGAACAAACTAATGAAAGAGAAGAAGGTGTCTTCAAAATCAAAGACGTTATTCAAAACATCAATTTATGATATTAAACAGTACAACAGAATATTGAAGACAACAATTTCCTTCTTACAAAAACAGATACATAAGGAGAAGTATAATATACCTGGTATATTATACACAGGAGATATATGCCAGCCTCTAGTTTTTTCTTTGAAGAAAAAAACCGTAATTTCAGAGTAGGTCCATAATCAATAGTGATATCATTGATCACCCTATATGATAGCAGTTCTTTCGAACTTAGGTGACTTGTTTTTTCAACCACCTATTTTATCTGAAGAAACTCCAATTTAATTTTTTTAAATATCACTCTACATATTTTTTAGCCTATATTATTTTCTTTAAACTTTTCCATTCAACCACGTATCACACAGTATAATGGTTTCATAATTTTGAATCGATTGGCGTACACAGAATTGCTCTATATTCAACCGATCTCGGGTTGAAAAGTTGATCTGAAGTTACTGAGCTGTACCTAATATCTAAAACTTTGTTTTTGTCCATTTCCAATGCATTTTCATAAAATTCAATCTTTTTAATATATATCCACCAAATTTGAAGTTGATTCCGGTTAAATTCACAATTTTCATAAACCTTTTACGGAATCTCTGCAATTTTGAGCTGAACATTTCTTATAAAATTCGATGTGTGAGGGAATTTTTGACACTTCATTGTTTCTTGCTGAACCTTTCAACTGAATAAGCATGACATTTTGCGTATGTACGGCGAATTTCAAGTAAATCTTATGATTTTGTATTTTTCTTGAATTTTAGGGGTTTATCCCTTAGGACTTTTTTCCAGTTATTTTTTTGTTTGCCGATCATCTTGAAAGTCACAGAATATACTAATTTCATCCTGAATCGATTGGCGTTCACAGAATTGCTCTATTTTTAATCGTTCTCGAGTTGAAAAGTTGAACTGGAGTTGAAGGAGGTAGTTCTTCTCTAAAACTTTGTTTCTATAATTTTGCTATTGATTTTCGTAAAATTCAATCTTTTTTAAATATGCAAACAGAATTTGAAGTTGATTCCGGATCGATTCAAAATTTCAAAGGCCTTCAACAGAATCGCTGCAATTTTTAGTTAAAAATTGTTGTCATTTCGAAGGAACAATATTTTGAAAATAATTTTTCTAAAAATAGAAAAAATTCCTAGCAAATTTGATAAAATAATAATCTATTATTTTTACTGAAAATAAAAAATATTCTGGGACATTTTCTATGATCCTTGAGATAAGAAGAAATGCAATTTTATTCAGCCTAGAAACCACAAATACAGGTTAATACAATTAAATTACCTTCCATTCTCAAGGAAATCAATGTAAATTTTATGCGTCATGGCAAAAATGAAAGACCAATAGTTCCTTCACAATTATGGTGAAATAAAAAAAAAACTTCCTTCATCCGTTTTTTCAACATCATGATTTGTTTTCGGATGTTTTTTATAAATAAATACCAAATTAGTGATACATGCTTGAATAGAGAATTTCAAGGCAAATAAGAAAGGTTAGAGGAATATACGAGGTGGCATTTGAAAGAGAGAAGTTGGGATTACTTCCAGTCAAACAGACGGTTGAAAAAAAAAGGACGTTAAATTCATGTGAATTTCAAATGTACATTTTTCCAAATAAACAAACTAGAAACCGCTGCATGTAACCCTTGTCATCTGGTAATTCGAGAAACTCTAATCAGTCAGTGAAAATCATTTTAAAAAAATTCTTGCAGGCACGAAATTTACTTTTAAAGAATTTAATAAGCGGGGAATCACCAACATGAGCCATTTCCGTCCCGAACTGTTTAACCAACATACCCAAATATTAAACACAGGCAACTCGGCATGCAATTAGCGATCGGCCGTTCGCAATATCAAGGTGAAGGAAATCACCCTGCTAACTGATATTCAACACCACGGCGCCAATCAACTCCATCGTAAACTCACCCCCACCGCCTGCCCTTGATCCATAAAAATGTTTACGGGTAGAAAATTAGCGCCGGCTTGTAATAAATTAATACAACAGATTTAATTAATAGGTTTAATACGCGTGAACCGGGCTTTATCGTCTTTGGAATTCTAATAAGTGATGAAAGAAATTGGCAGCTCAACAGTGGCGCAGTTTATATCTCTCGCGATAACACAGAGCAAAATGAGGAGAAATCTCCATAATTTTCCACCGACGGTAAAGCATATATTGATGATGGAAATATTTGCGAAATTACATTCGATACGTTCTAATTATCACAAAAGGTTCGTTCAGAAAATTTGGAAATATTGTACAAAATTGATTTTACGTAAATATTTTGATGTGTTGCCCAGTGACAAAGTTTCAATTATTTCTCGTTGGCTTATAATCAGCCAGTAGCTATATTTTATTTGGAGAACGATATTTCCTATTTCGGAACGTGGATTATGATGGGGGATGTTTCCGATGAACACACTTTGAAATGTGATATTTTTCTTAAATAAAAAAGGTAGAGTGGCACTCGTTGACAAATAGACATTTTAGATTATTAGCAATCGATTGAAACGAGTTTTGCAACAAATTTTTTGTAAAAGTAAAGGTCCATTCCTGATTTTGGCAACATTTCATGAGTTGAATTTGCGACTAATGATTCCAAGCCTTCGTTAGTCGTATAAATTTTTAATTTTAACATGTTAACAAATGATCCGACTTTCCATGAATTATTTCGCGACCCTGCACCCCTTTTCGGCCCCCAAATATCATAATCTTCAAGATTCAAAGCGGAATCCCATGAAGTATCCCGAGAAGGATGTACGCACCCCATTTCGCCATTCTACCCCTGCTAACGGCCCCATCGTAAATTAGGCATAACTCCATTTGCCAACGAGACTTCCAGCATTCGAGTCCAATAAATTCGGCACACACGGCACTCTGCTCAACACTCATTACAGAGCAAATAGTTGTTCCGGAAAACTCCGTACTATCGACATAACTAACTGAAGTCACTCAACGTTAACTTCATTTGCTGGTGCTGTATATTTAGCGCCAGTTTGTCGCCAGGGGCGTGCTAGCTGGGATTTCGTCGGGGAAAATGAGATTTTCATCAACTCCTGAGTATTGGATATTATTCATTTCTATTTAAATTTATAGTTAATATAGTTACAAGGCCGATGTGTAGCAAATAACGGATGTGGTTGAATATTGTGCTCCGAGGCGCAGCCGAGGCTATAACAACCGAATCCGATATTTGCGTATCGGCCGTGTGTCGTTAAATACTTTTCGTAATCCCGCTGAAGAATTACATTTTGATTCCGAGGAAAGAACAAACCACGTAGTTCGTAATTCTACAGAAAAATCTCATCGTCGTGTTGTTATGGAACAGCAACAATATCACATCAATATTACAAACAACGTCAGTTTTTTGAGTTCGCTTCAACAACGACCATGGACGAGATTGATGACTCAAGAGCGATATCAAAAAATATAAGAAAATTTTGAAAAGTGGCGTAAAAGCAAGAATGTGGAGGTGGTTAATGAAGATGTATTATTAGCCTACACGAAAGGAAAATCAGAGGTTTATTCTCCTAACACTGTCGATTTTGTATTTTCCATGATATTTTGTGGATTTTTGATCTTTTTTCGGGTAATCGATTTTTCATGCCGATCGACTCGAAATTCACAGATTATACTAATTTGACCATTCGGGATCGACTGGCGTTCGCAGAATTAATGTATCTTCAACCGTTTGCGAGATGAGAAGTTCATCTGCAGTTGAGAGAATAATTTTTGACGTTATATTCCCTTTTTATGCTATACCCTGTATCTGAGGAAAGACAAATCATACATTTTCGGAATCAGCATGAAATTCTGCGTATATGGTGCGAATTTCAAGTGATTCTGATAACTTTGTATTTTTCATGACTTTTAGGGGTCTACCCCTTTGGAATTTTGGCCTTTTTTCGAGTAATTATTTGGTCATGCCGATCGACTCGAAATTCACAGATTATACTAATTTGACCATTCTGGATCGACTGGCGTTCGCAGAATTACTCTATCTTCAACCGTTTGCGAGATGAAAAGTTCATCTGCAGTTGAGAGAATAATTTTTGACGTTATATTCCCTTTTTATGCTATACCCTGTATCTGAGGAAAGACAAATCATACATTTTCGGAATCAGCATGATATTCTGCGTATATAGTGCGAATTTCAATTGATTCTGATAATTTTGTATTTTTCATGACTTTTAGGGGTCTACGCCTTTGGAATTTTGGCATTTTTTCGAGTAATTAATTTGTCATGCCGATCGAATTGAAATTCACATAGTGTACTAATTTGACCATTCTGGATCGACTGGCGTTCGCAGAATTATTCTATCTTCAACCGTTTGCGAGATGAAAAGTTCATCTGCAGTTGAGAATAATTTTTGACGTTATATTCCCTTTTTATGCTATACCCTGTATCTGAGGAAAGACAAATCATATATTTTCGGAATCAGTATGAAATTCTGCGTATATGGTGCGAATTTCAAGTGATTCTGATAACTTTGTATTTTTCATGACTTTTAGGGGTCTACCCCTTTGGAATTTTGGCCTTTTTTCGAGTAATTATTTGGTCATGCCGATCGACTCGAAATTCACAGAGTATACTAATTTGACCATTCTGGGTCGATTGGCGTTCGCAGAATTACTCTATCTTCAACCGTTTGCGAGATGAAAAGTTCATCTGCAGTTGAGAGAATAATTTTTGACGTTATATTCCCTTTTTATGCTATACCCTGTATCTGAGGAAAGACAAATCATACATTTTCGGAATCAGCATGAAATTCTGCGTATATAGTGCGAATTTCAATTGATTCTGATAATTTTGTATTTTTCATGACTTTTAGGGGTCTACCCCTTTGGAATTTTGGCATTTTTTCGAGTAATTAATTTGTCATGCCGATCGAATTGAAATTCACATAGTGTACTAATTTGACCATTCTGGATCGACTGGCGTTCGCAGAATTATTCTATCTTCAACCGTTTGCGAGATGAAAAGTTCATCTGCAGTTGAGAATAATTTTTGACGTTATATTCCCTTTTTATGCTATACCCTGTATCTGAGGAAAGACAAATCATATATTTTCGGAATCAGTATGAAATTCTGCGTATATGGTGCGAATTTCAAGTGATTCTGATAACTTTGTATTTTTCATGACTTTTAGGGGTCTACCCCTTTGGAATTTTGGCCTTTTTTCGAGTAATTATTTGGTCATGCCGATCGACTCGAAATTCACAGAGTATACTAATTTGACCATTCTGGGTCGATTGGCGTTCGCAGAATTACTCTATCTTCAACCGTTTGCGAGATGAAAAGTTCATCTGCAGTTGAGAGAATAATTTTTGACGTTATATTCCCTTTTTATGCTATACCCTGTATCTGAGGAAAGACAAATCATACATTTTCGGAATCAGCATGAAATTCTGCGTATATAGTGCGAATTTCAATTGATTCTGATAATTTTGTATTTTTCATGACTTTTAGGGGTCTACCCCTTTGGAATTTTGGCCTTTTTTCGAGTAATTATTTGGTCATGCCGATCGACTCGAAATTCACAGATTATACTAATTTGACCATTCTGGATCGACTGGCGTTCGCAGAATTAGTCTATCTTCAACCGTTTGCGAGATGAAAAGTTCATCTGCAGTTGAGAGAATAATTTTTGACGTTATATTCCCTTTTTAATCTATACCCTGTATCTGAGGAAAGACAAATCATACATTTTCGGAATCAGCATGAAATTCTGCGTATATAGTGCGAATTTCAATTGATTCTGATAATTTTGTATTTTTCATGACTTTTAGGGGTCTACCCCTTTGGAATTTTGGCCTTTTTTCGAGTAATTAATTTGTCATGCCGATCGAATTGAAATTCACATAGTGTACTAATTTGACCATTCTGGATCGACTGGCGTTCGCAGAATTATTCTATCTTCAACCGTTTGCGAGATGAAAAGTTCATCTGCAGTTGAGAATAATTTTTGACGTTATATTCCCTTTTTGTGCTATACCCTGTATCTGAGGAAAGACAAATCATATATTTTCGGAATCAGTATGAAATTCTGCGTATATGGTGCGAATTTCAAGTGATTCTGATAACTTTGTATTTTTCATGACTTTTAGGGGTCTACCCCTTTGGAATTTTGGCCTTTTTTCGAGTAATCAATTTGTCATTCCGATCGACTGGAAATTCACAGAGTATACTAATTTGACCATTCTGGGTCGATTGGCGTTCGCAGAATTACTCTATCTTCAACCGTTTGCGAGATGAAAAGTTCATCTGCAGTTGAGAGAATAATTTTTGACGTTATATTCCCTTTTTATGCTATACCCTGTATCTGAGGAAAGACAAATCATACATTTTCGGAATCAGCATGAAATTCTGCGTATATAGTGCGAATTTCAATTGATTCTGATAATTTTGTATTTTTCATGACTTTTAGGGGTCTACCCCTTTGGAATTTTGGCCTTTTTTCGAGTAATTATTTGGTCATGCCGATCGACTCGAAATTCACAGATTATACTAATTTGACCATTCTGGATCGACTGGCGTTCGCAGAATTAGTCTATCTTCAACCGTTTGCGAGATGAAAAGTTCATCTGCAGTTGAGAGAATAATTTTTGACGTTATATTCCCTTTTTAATCTATACCCTGTATCTGAGGAAAGACAAATCATACATTTTCGGAATCAGCATGAAATTCTGCGTATATAGTGCGAATTTCAATTGATTCTGATAATTTTGTATTTTTCATGACTTTTAGGGGTCTACCCCTTTGGAATTTTGGCCTTTTTTCGAGTAATTATTTGGTCATGCCGATCGACTCGAAATTCACAGATTTTACTAATTTGACCATTCTGGATCGACTGGCGTTCGCAGAATTACTCTATCTTCAACCGTTTGCGAGATGAAAAGTTCATCTGCAGTTGAGAGAATAATTTTTGACGTTATATTCCCTTTTTATGCTATACCCTGTATCTGAGGAAAGACAAATCATACATTTTCGGAATCAGCATGAAATTCTGCGTATATAGTGCGAATTTCAATTGATTCTGATAATTTTGTATTTTTCATGACTTTTAGGGGTCTACCCCTTTGGAATTTTGGCCTTTTTTCGAGTAATTATTTGGTCATGCCGATCGAATTGAAATTCACATAGTGTACTAATTTGACCATTCTGGATCGACTGGCGTTCGCAGAATTATTCTATCTTCAACCGTTTGCGAGATGAAAAGTTCATCTGCAGTTGAGAGAATAATTTTTGACGTTATATTCCCTTTTTATGCTATACCCTGTATCTGAGGAAAGACAAATCATACATTTTCGGAATCAGCATGAAATTCTGCGTATATAGTGCAAATTTCAATTGATTCTGATAATTTTGTATTTTTCATGACTTTTAGGGGTCTACCCCTTTGGAATTTTGGCCTTTTTTCGAGTAATTATTTGGTCATGCCGATCGACTCGAAATTCACAGATTTTACTAATTTGACCATTCTGGATCGACTGGCGTTCGCAGAATTACTCTATCTTCAACCGTTTGCGAGATGAAAAGTTCATCTGCAGTTGAGAGAATAATTTTTGACGTTATATTCCCTTTTTATGCTATACCCTGTATCTGAGGAAAGACAAATCATACATTTTCGGAATCAGCATGAAATTCTGCGTATATAGTGCGAATTTCAATTGATTCTGATAATTTTGTATTTTTCATGACTTTTAGGGGTCTACCCCTTTGGAATTTTGGCCTTTTTTCGAGTAATTATTTGGTCATGCCGATCGACTCGAAATTCACAGATTATACTAATTTGACCATTCTGGATCGACTGGCGTTCGCAGAATTATTCTATCTTCAACCGTTTGCGAGATGAAAAGTTCATCTGCAGTTGAGAGAATAATTTTTGACGTTATATTCCCTTTTTATGCTATACCCTGTATCTGAGGAAAGACAAATCATACATTTTCGGAATCAGCATGAAATTCTGCGTATATAGTGCGAATTTCAATTGATTCTGATAATTTTGTATTTTTCATGACTTTTAGGGGTCTACCCCTTTGGAATTTTGGCCTTTTTTCGAGTAATTATTTGGTCATGCCGATCGACTCGAAATTCACAGATTATACTAATTTGACCATTCTGGATCGACTGGCGTTCGCAGAATTACTCTATCTTCAACCGTTTGCGAGATGAAAAGTTCATCTGCAGTTGAGAGAATAATTTTTGACGTTATATTCCCTTTTTATGCTATACCCTGTATCTGAGGAAAGACAAATCATACATTTTCGGAATCAGCATGAAATTCTGCGTATATAGTGCGAATTTTAATTGATTCTGATAATTTTGTATTTTTCATGACTTTTAGGGGTTGGAATTTTGGCCTTTTTTCGAGTAATTAATTTGTCATGCCGATCGAATTGAAATTCACATAGTGTACTAATTTGACCATTCTGGATCGACTGGCGTTCGCAGAATTATTCTATCTTCAACCGTTTGCGAGATGAAAAGTTCATCTGCAGTTGAGAGAATAATTTTTGACGTTATATTCCCTTTTTATGCTATACCCTGTATCTGAGGAAAGACAAATCATACATTTTCGGAATCAGCATGAAATTCTGCGTATATAGTGCGAATTTCAATTGATTCTGATAATTTTGTATTTTTCATGACTTTTAGGAATTTTGGCCTTTTTTCGAGTAATTATTTGGTCATGCCGATCGACTCGAAATTCACAGATTATACTAATTTGACCATTCTGGATCGACTGGCGTTCGCAGAATTACTCTATCTTCAACCGTTTGCGAGATGAAAAGTTCATCTGCAGTTGAGAGAATAATTTTTGACGTTATATTCCCTTTTTATGCTATACCCTGTATCTGAGGAAAGACAAATCATACATTTTCGGAATCAGCATGAAATTCTGCGTATATAGTGCGAATTTCAATTGATTCTGATAATTTTGTATTTTTCATGACTTTTAGGGGTCTACCCCTTTGGAATTTTGGCCTTTTTTCGAGTAATTAATTTGTCATGCCGATCGAATTGAAATTCACATAATGTACTAATTTGACCATTCTGGATCGACTGGCGTTCGCAGAATTATTCTATCTTCAACCGTTTGCGAGATGAAAAGTTCATCTGCAGTTGAGAGAATAATTTTTGACGTTATATTCCCTTTTTATGCTATACCCTGTATCTGAGGAAAGACAAATCATACATTTTCGGAATCAGCATGAAATTCTGCGTATATAGTGCGAATTTCAAGTGATTCTGATAATTTTGTATTTTTCATGACTTTTAGGGGTCTACCCCTTTGGAATTTTGGCCTTTTTCCGAGTAATTAATTTGTCATGCCGATCGAATTGAAATTCACATAGTGTACTAATTTGACCATTCTGGATCGACTGGCGTTCGCAGAATTATTCTATCTTCAACCGTTTGCGAGATGAAAAGTTCATCTGCAGTTGAGAATAATTTTTGACGTTATATTCAGCATGAAATTCTGCGTATATAGTGCGAATTTCAATTGATTCTGATAATTTTGTATTTTTCATGACTTTTAGGGGTCTACCCCTTTGGAATTTTGGCCTTTTTTCGAGTAATTAATTTGTCATGCCGATCGAATTGAAATTCACATAGTGTACTAATTTGACCATTCTGGATCGACTGGCGTTCGCAGAATTATTCTATCTTCAACCGTTTGCGAGATGAAAAGTTGAGAGAATAATTTTTGACGTTATATTCCCTTTTTATGATATACCTTGTATCTGAGCAAAAACAAATCATATGTTTTCGGAATCTGCATGAAATTTTGCGAATGTAGTGTAGTCAATCTGCCGATTTTGGATATTTCATGATTTTTTGGTGACTGAATTGACTCGAAATCCACTGACTGTACTAATTTTATCATTCTGAATCGATTGGTGTTCGCAGAATTGATCTATCTTGAACCGCTTCCGAGATAAGGAGGATGGGGAAGGAGTTATTTTCCTCAATATCATTTTTACTTCTGTCGCGATTACTGAGTACTTTCAAAAAATTATTCTAGTCCGGGGAGCACTGAACACTTCTCAAACTGTTAGATACCCAAAGGCCGATTCAGATGCATGCTTGCCCACCCTGCATTTTCAACCCTCGTAAGAAATGCACGCCTGCTGACGTTCATACCTGTGCCTGAAAAACGCATGGTTCGTAGACAAGGAATTAGGAAATGTTCTATTTTAAATAATGAAAGATACAGTGAAAAATACGTAGAAATTACTTAAAAAATCCAAATGGCATTTCTCCAGTATTGACAAAATCATTACAGTACCAGTCGTTTAATTTCAGGGAAAAAAACTATAAAAAATTGGAACAAAAGTGAGACAACTCGAAAACGTTTGAATATTTAATATTCAAACTTATTCTAATATTTCTTCACTATAAATAATTTGTAATCCCCAAAAAATGTTATAAATCTATGGCGAGAAGTGAAACAAATTAGAATTTCTCAGGACTGAAAATTTTTCAGGAGAAAGGTGTACTGATGGTAATAAGGGGATCCTGAACACGGGTGTGAAGGAATTTCGGGCCAATATTGCCCCTTATATAACTTTCCGGACAAACAGGTGGTCCCTCGCTGCTGGCGTGCAGTGTATATCAAATAGAATGACCCATTTTGTGCAGTGAGTTCTGTTCTACTGTATTTATCGATCCTGAAAATGTTATGGTTCCACGTCGAAAATTACGGAAGATACAGTAGTGTTACCAACACAAGTAAAACACACTGTATATGCCTTCCTCTTCCACTGTATCTCTTATTATTCAAACCAGAACAGTTCCAAATTCTGTGCGTGCTTACCCTGCATTTTTCACGCACGTCGACAGTCATGCATTTCTTATCAAAATAATGACAAGAAATAGCTAAATTTGAAAAAAAAACACTTGTTGAGCCCAAAACTTGTAAAAATCGGCAATATACCAATACACTAGGGTCTAATTAGAAAGTAGCACTGATATTTCCTGAAGTAATGCCCTGTGCGCACAAAAGCGGATAATAATCCCGATTTTTTATTGAATTTAAAATGAATGTGTTTGTATGTACACGGGTTTTACTTTCGGAAATAAACCGTATGAATAGAGACCAAAGAAAGCCAAATTCACCTGAATATGCGTAAATTATTTGTAAATCTTACCTAACCGGACTAACCTAACGTAGACAGAATATTTCGTTAATTTTTCCACGCGTACTATCTCAAAATTTGAAATTTTGTGATAATATATGAGTAAACATCTTTGTTGCAGTGCATTGATAGTTAAAATCAAATTCAAAACATACTCCATCAACAATTAACATCACAGTACCATCGATTTCAAAAGACATATTGTATGCATCCAGAATTTACACGATAGTTTCAAGACTTATTCAATAAAAAACCATTCCTACCACTGGCAAAAAATATTGACTATGGCACTGGCGTGTATTTCAAATTTCGCGCCTAAAATCCTGCCCGTCCACAATTTGGCCACGTTGGGCGAATTCGACTGTCATCTCTGGCTTTGGGTATTGTTGAAAAACGTAAATGAAAGTTTTTTCGCTAGATTTGTGTTGGACGTTTTGTGTGAAGTTAATATGCACTGGGAATGAGTTTATTAAGGATGATTGTTCGTTGAGAAAATTGAAAATGCGTGAAGTACCTTGTTTTCGTCGATTGTGCCGCTTCCGGTGATCTTGCTGCGTTTTTCAGGACTCTGCTGCATACTTTTTGTTACCAAGTACGTAAATAATTTTTCTCTAACCATACAGAAACTTTGTGTCGTTTATTCACTTTATATTCTGATGTCTGCAATGTTCAAATTTATCACGGTTTTTCAGTCTTTGGCGTTTTTTTTGATGTTGTTGATTTCACCCGTGGTTACCAGTTCACGTATAACTTTTTCATCATGGCATTCCCGATTCGATGTTTCACTATCACTGCTCACTATTATTTTATCATCACTGATACCCAAATATAACCGGTTTTCTGAACTTTTTCTTATTCTGATTGTCATTTACAACCTAAAACTATTTGCAGAAGCTGCTCTATTTTTCTATCATTATTTTTCGTGTGTCTTTGTGTTAATTATTCAAGAAGATGCAGATCTAGTAGTAGAACTCAAAACCAAATATTCATTGGTAACAAGATATAAATATAATAATTATTTTTTACTGCTGATATGTATCGACGATATTTTTATGTATGACTGAACGCCCAAATTGAAATATTCGTTCAGTTTCAACATACAGTGAGGGGCAAAATTATGGAATAAATAATTTTTTTCGATAACGCGACTTTGGAGACAAATTCCAAAACAGGTCGATTTTTATATTCAAATTATTATTTTTTGACATAAATATCATGCTAGTGACGTTATCCATCTAGGCTTGAATACGTAATCAATGATTTTTTAAATGACAATCAGATAGCTCATTTGGGAGGTTATTCAATTTTCTATTCAGTGATATGAACATCAACATAATTATACATACAGGGTGGCCAAAAATTAAAATTTCCAAATGAAATTAATTCACACAATAAGAAGTATAGATGTTATAATGTATTCAATTGAAAATACTTTTTACTACTGTCAGAAAACAGAAAAAAATGTTCGTTTGACAAATTAAATTTAAATTAAATGTTAAATTGCCACCCAACGGCATCTTGACAGTATTTGAACCGGCAACCACATCATTTTTGAACATTTTGTGGATCATTTCTGAAGTTTTGCGAATTTCTAATCCAATTCTCTTTATCAAATAATCTTGTTACTTTTGTAGTCTATCGGTGTAAACTTTTGATCTTGGGTAACTCCATAAGGAAAAAATCAAGTGGTATAAAATCTGGAGATCTTGGGGGCCATTCTATTGTTCCTCTTCTACCAATCCATCTTCTAGGAGAACATCTGTTAAAAAATCACGAACAGGAAGTGCAAAGTTCTTCACTTCTTCAAATGTTTTAATAGAAGACAAAATCTGAAACTAATTGATTCCTCATTTGATTCAATAAGTTTTAAGAAATCCATGAGTATAATCCAGATCGCTGATAGACCACAAAATTTACAAAATTAAAAAAATAGCGATTACATTAGAAATTCGTAAAACTCCAGAAATGATCAACAATATTTGAGTAGATTGTGGTGATCGGTTTAATTACTGCCAGGAGGCAGGTGGGTGGCAATTAAAAAATTTAATTTAAGGAAAAAGCAATTTTTATTTATCAAACTTTTTTTTTTTTGTTTTCTGGCAGTTGTAAAATGTATTAAATGAATTACATAATTCTTGTTGCGTTGATTAATTTGATTCAGGAGACGGAAGACCATTAAACTAATCAAGAAAAATGGTGAATTACGTAATCCGAATCTTCCGCTAAAGATCCTATACACTAGGCATCGTCATCGGCAAGTATTCAACAGAAAACAACTACTGCCCCCCACGATCGTTGAATTATATCTGTTTCCTACAAGAACAAACTTTGCAGTGCATTTTAAGTGTACCGGTTTCATGGTCCTTGCCAATCATCAGCAAAGGCTAGTTCGACCCAAGCCAAGTATTGAACAGAAATAAATCAATGGTGGTAAGGGGCAGTAGTTGTTTTATGTTGAATACTTGCGGACGATTCGGATTATGTAATCCACCATTTTTCATGATTAGCATCATAGTTTTGTGTAATTTTTTATTACATTTTCATAAATATTCTACATCTTCGAACAGACGAGGTAAAATAGAACTCTTGATTGGTGAAAGTTTAAAAAAACTAGGAGGGCAGAAAATGTTTGTTCTCAAAAGTGCCATTTTCCTCCATTCTTTTGGGGTCGAAAATGAAGTTTTTCAGTAGGGTGGTAGAGATAGTAATTGTTCCTCCCTGAGGAGGGAAAGTGTGACTTCTAACCTTAAAACTGGGGAGGAAAAAAGGTAAATTTTCAAAGGAGGTGATAGAAAAGTTCATTTTTATACAGATTATTTCATTCATGATGAAATACACCAATCAGTCATCACCATTTTTTGAATATATTTTGTTTATAAAAGTGATATTGGTTTTCATTGTGTCGTTTTTCAGGGATTCTTACAATTCTTCGCAACAGTTTCTAAAAAAAAATAATTCCCTTATCGTTTGAATGACCTAACACTAATTTTCATCAATGAAAACTCCATTTTCGATAGGATTTCTAGACAAATATTTTGACAAGACAACGAAGGTACGTCAGAATTTGAAATGTTAATATGCAAAATTCGCAGCAAAGGATTCTTCAATGCATTGTTGGGATGTATAACCAAAGTAATATATAAACAAACATCATCAACGAAGCGTTTGATTCTTAAAGTGTCGTATTTAAAACTTAAGCAAAAATCAATTCATGTTTCACATTAGTGACCTATACAATTAGCAATTTTCATTACAAATCCGTAATTTAAAATAAAAATAATAATTATCTGAATGTACTATAATAAAGAAATTGTTAGGAAATGTCGGTGTTCATTATCAATAAAATTATTTGTTGTTGGATTTAATCTATCTCATTCAAGAAAAAATATTATATAATATATCAAAATATTTTTTGCATGATTGTGCATTTTGATAAATAATTTCATACACAATAATTTAACTATTTTCCAAGCAAAATCATGCTCATTTCTGGTTGAATCCCAAATTGAACTTCATTAGAGAAAAATGTCCATCATTGTAACCAACAGTAGGCATCATAAAGCACCCAAACTCCGTCACGAATGACATCCAGGAAGCGGTATCTCGAGTAGGAAACTCGGTTAAAACTCTCGCAACCCCCGATCTCATGCAGATTATTCATCGGTCCGATAAAGGCCCTAGAACGACGCGTAACAGGTTACCCCGCTAGCGCCGTTGTGCACGTGTCACGGCCTGCTATCTGATCGCATCCACAATAAAGCCGTCAGCGGTGGCGGCGGTGAGGAAAACAGTCGCTTCTCTCCGCTTCCGGGGCCGCTATCTCTGCCGCCCATGCTGCACGCCTTCCTGTCTTTACACAAACTCCGAATGTTGCTCGGAGAGGCCTTCCACGGCTTGTTTTACGGCGGCGGCGAAGGTGACGGGGGCGACGGGGAGAAGAAAAGTTCCTCCACAATGACTTCAATTTGCTAAATGAATTTTCATTATTATTCTCTCTACTTTTTTGTTACGGTGGAGATCTTTTCATGCAAGAATTCATACACTCCGTATATGCAAATAAGCGAAAATAATATCAAGCGAGAAAAATGAAATAGTTATCCTCTCATAGACATAAAAGATCGCTCTATTGTTCAAATGCATGTTTCTAAATACCTATCTCACTAAAATATGAATATTCAATTATCTTGTCCATCACATCTCTCTCCAAATTCAGCCTTACATTCACTTTCAAAACATTCCCTATTGTAACGATTTCGAGACCGGCCCTGATCTAATTAATTAGGCACCCTCGTCCAAGTACAACATCACATCTGCTGGCCTATCGCCGAGAACAAGCTGGAATAAAATCGATCAGTTCGATACTGTTCGAAGAGCCATCTAGATGAAATGTTCTATACTCCAGAATAATCGAGAGGGCCTTGCTACTATACAGTGAGGACCAAAAGTCCGTCGCCCCCCCTGTAACTTCTTTATTCTACATATTACAAAAAAATGTTAAATACATAAGTTGTAGGGTTTCATTCAATCTCTTTAATGGTTTGAGTTTCATTCATACAGAGTGTCTCAAAAAAGCACGGTGACTTAGAAGTTAATTTTTTTAAATGGGACACCCTGTATTTCATTACATTATTACATTCTACGTTGAATTCTGAACAAGTTTGATGAAAGGTTTTCTTTCAAAAAAGTTAATAGTTTTACACTTATGAACACTTGTAAATAATTATTTTGACTACTTTTGCACCAGTTCACGAATAAATTAATGAGGTAGGCTATGCACGCTAGGCGCGTTTATTTTATCCATGACAATGAAAAAAAACTCTTATCTGTTTTTGCCAAATGTCATTGACATTTTGTAGGTTTTCAAAACTTTGTTTCAAACGGTTTTCAATTTCTCTTGTTGATTAATATGGCTCGTTCAGTAGCGGACAAAGTTGAAGCCGTTATCATATTTGGTGAAGCTAACCGAAATTACCACGCTGCTATTCGCATTTTCAATGAACGGTTTCCAGAACGTCCGATGTGTCGAAAATATCTGCAGAAATTGGTGGCAAAATTTAACCAAACTGGCACCGTGAAAGATGCTCCGAGATCTGGGAGGCCGAAAATAATTGCGGAAGATGTTGAAATTCAAGTACTAGCCGAAATGGTAAATAACCCACAACAATCAACTAAGCAAGTAGCTGAGACATGTGATGTTTCTAAAACATCAGTAAAGAGGGTTTTAAAACAAAATAAATTCCATCCTTACAAAATAAAAATTTTGCACCAATTGGTTGAAGATGATCCAGACCGGCGACTTGAATTTTGCGAGACCATGGCAAAAAGAATTGTTGCAAATCGACTTTATTTGCAACACATCTGCTTTAGTGATGAAAGCACTTTTTACCTAAATGGAAATGTGAATACCCAGAATTGTAGATATTGGAGTGCTGAGAATCCCCATGAATTCCGCGAGGGGCATACTCAATTTCCCCAGAAAATTAATGTTTGGGCTGGTATTTTAGGTAACCACATTGTAGGTCCCATATTCTTGGAGGAAAATTTAAATGGTCCCAGATACCTCCAAATGCTGCAAGACACAATAAGTCCCAGTATCGATGAGATCGTTGCGCAAAACCCACATGAATTTTACTTGGATGTAACATTTCAGCAAGATGGAGCGCCACCACACTATTTTCGGGAGGTGAGAAATTACTTAGATGAAAGGTATCCAGGTAGGTGGATTGGACGTCGAGGTACAACAGAGTGGCCAGCTCGCTCACCGGACCTCTCACCGCTTGATTTCTTTCTCTGGGGCTATGTGAAATCCGTAGTTTTTAAGACAGTTTGTGGGTCGTTAGATGAACTGCGCCGTCGAATTATTGAAGTGTGTTCAGAAATAACACCTCAAACCTTGATTAATGTTAGGGAAGAGTTTACAACCCGACTATTTATGTGTCAAGAAATGCATGGTGGACATGTCGAACATCTTTTGAAATAGATAAAAACTCACCGTTTTTAGTTATACATTAAAATATCTCTTCAGTTTTTAATGATTCTTGATCTGTATTTATGGACTACCTTATTTGTTAATAAAATGTTTCAACTTCATTTTTACTAGTTTTTCGTGAGATTCGACAACTCTAACAATTGTAAAATGGTACGACGAGGTAAGTTACACATGGTGCCATCAGCAGTTTGCAACATTGGATAGCTTTCAAAAAGTTAGGATAGGAAAGTGGAATACATTGTGATCCATTTGTTACGATTTTCTCATCGAACTGGCGCAAAAGTAGTCGAAATAATTATTTACAAGTGTTCATAAGTCCAAAACTATTAACTTTTTTGATAGAAAACCATTCATCAAACTTGTTCAGAATTCAACGTAGAATGTAATAATGCAATAAAATACAGGGTGTCCTATTTAAAAAAATTAACTTCTAAGTCACCGTGCTTTTTTGAGACACTCTGTATGAATGGAACTCAAACCATTAAAGAGATCGAATGAAACCCTACAACTTATGTATTCAACATTTTTTTGTAATATGGAAAATGAAGAAGTTACGGGGGGGGCGACGGACTTTTGGTCCTCACTGTATATAGCGGCTGTATAGCAGATGGCGAACGGTCAGAATTCAGAGTTAGTTACAGTTCCAGAGTTCGTTGATAGATAGCCACAGTAGAAATAAATTGAAATAGTTATTGAAGTCAATGTTTTAGTGAATAATTGTTGTAAATAGTGTTTAAAATAAATTAGGAAAATTAGTTAGTGCAGTTTTATTACACTATAATAGATCAATAGCCATACTTTCAAATTAACTCACTACTATTATTATTACAAGAAAACCTATGGTCAGGTTTATATTTAAACTGTTATTATTATTCTCTCATATTCGCCCTCATAACTCCCTCAAAATTATAGTACAGCTACCCTCAATTTAAAATGACAAAACACCCAATTTTAAGTTAGCAATTATTTCGAATAATTTTGTTTTGAATTGATTGACTCGAAATACACAAATCATATATTTTCAGAATCTATATTCAATTTTGCGTATGTAGTACAGATTTCAAGTGAATCTCTGGTTTCATCATATCTTTATTCGTATTGGAAAGATGCACACCGAATTATTTGAAGTCGATTCTGAATGAAGATTCAGAAGGCTGCAATTTCAAGTTGAATATTTTCGATATTTCGAAAAAACATTGTTCAAAACATCAAAACTATAATTCCAGAAAACAGGAAAAATTTGATAAGTTCCTAAACCATAATTAATGTAAAACGAAAATATTCTTGGACATTTGCTTTTGCCTCTAAATGGTTGGGTATCCTGATTGAACCAATCTTTTCATATAATTCAGACAGAGATCATAGAAAGGACAGTCTATTCCTCGAAAAATATTATCACTATTATCTTATTCAATTTTTTTATTAGTAAAACTATTTGTTTCCAAAATCTCCTTTCATGGTTATTCGTTACATTAATTTCAGTAGCGTCTGTATGGAATGAGATTACACGGGCTCAGAATTGTTTAACGTAGACATCGGTGTTCCTCAAGTCTCAATTTTAGGGCCCTCACTCACATTTCATTCAGTTCTTTCGAAAAAGACAATACTCAAAGGGGAAAATTTTTAAAACACTAAAGCCATCTCAAGTATGTGCTGTTCAGGCCGATGGCTTTCAGAAGAACCAATTTCGAGTTTTTATCGTCAACATCATCGCTAAAACATTGAAGGCCACAACAATATCTCATAAGCATTCATGCTATATTCATAGAAAATCGTTGCAATTCAACCGGTCGACACGACGCGTATAAATCCAACAGGACGGGAACAGACAGACCACGACATTATTTACAAGCCTACTTGTGATGCAGACATCATCCTATACGTTCTCCTTCCACATGGTGTAAATCCATCTCTGAATTTGCCAGAACTGAGAGAACGAGTCTCGAATAGTAGGAGGCTCTGCATGAAACAGAAGACTGTATTATTGATAAAAATGAGCGTCGCAAATTGTTTTATACGAGTGCTCTGTGACAATGGCGGGAAAACTCTGACCGTCTTATCGTGAATAATGTAGCCCTCTTTTTCTGCTCCGTGCGGCAGGAAGGAAATATTGTAGGAAGCGTTGGAAATTTGTGGGTGAAGCTTGCTGGATGTAGCGTGGGTTGGAGTTCTTCAGTTATTTTTAGCCTTGCGTGTTTTTTGGATACTTGTGTTGAATGGTAAATTTGAGGAACCGCAGCGAGGTTGTTCAAGAATGATTTTGCTTCCTTGTTGGTCGGTGTCGTAGTTGTATTATCGACAAATATATCAACTTTTTATTCTATTTGAATGAAATCAATTTTCAGAATTCTTTGGATTGACGTGGTCATGGTTTCTAAGTTAAATAAGCTGACCATACTTCAATATCAGATCATGAGAAGGTAGAAGCAACATTTAAAAATACATCAAGCTTGTTTCCGTGAATACAGGGAAAAGTAAATTCGCATCTACAAATTGATGAAATAGCTATTTACATTCCAAACGAAGAAAAATATGCGTTTATTCTCGCGGATACTTTGATGCCCATCGCGAAGAGGAGGGCATTGATATTCACGGAATGAAAAACATTTTCCTTCTGAATTGTGTATGTAGTATCGTAAAATATTCTGCAAGAACACTAATGGTAATGGTAAGTATGGATCGTGACTGATGCGCTGTGACCTAATTAGATCTATTGTGCCCCATCTTCTTCTGCTATTTCAAGGAGTTCTCGTTTACAGCAGCCCCTCAAGCCCCAATTCCTTGAGAAATTTTAGGATTTTGAGGGGGTCTATTCGTGGTATTTCTCCCACGGTCAGCTGGTGTGATCCCAGTATATTCAATATTTTGTGATGCACAGCATAACACTCCATCAATATATGGTGTGGTGTTTCTGGATGTTTCCCACAGATTCTGCAGGTGCTGTCCTCCTCTAAGCCTAGCTTCCTTAGGTGTTCTTTGAGTCTGCAGTGCCCCGTCAGAAATCTCGTGATTGTCTTCAGACTAGTTTTGCTGAGGTTAATCAGTGTGTTTGATCTTGTTCGGTTGAAGTTGCCAAAGAGATCTTTGGCCTGCCTTAGCCCTGGAAGTCTTTGTCAGTATGTTGCTCTCATTGCTTCTTCAGTTTTATTGAGTTCTTCTTGGAAGTAAGAATTTCCAAGTCCGCAGAATGCTTCTGGCCCGATCAGTGGCATTGATGCCCCTTTTCGTGCCAGAGTATCTACTTGTTCATTGCCCTCCACTCCGACGTGCCCCGGCACCCAGAGGAGGATCACTTTGTTGTTCCTGCCTAGATCATTAAGTTTGTCTAGGGATTTCCAGACCATCTTTGAGATGTTATATGAGCTCAACGCTTTGATGGCTGCTTGACTATCAGAGAGGATTGCGATTTCCTTGTTCCGGTATATCCTGTCGAGGTTGAATTTCCGCTTGAAAAATACTGGGGAACTGGCCGATGGGTTCGGAGTATTTGGTGCGAGGCCTAAAGACTCCTGCTCCTGTTCCGTCAGTACTCGAATGGATTCTATGCTCCATCCACTCTTGGTATTTAAATCCGTTCGAAAAAATTTCTCGAAACTAAATTTCCTGGTAATTTCGTCAATTGGGAGATCGGCAAGGTTGAGCCCCTTACGTTGTGTGCTATCCCTTTGAGTCCGACTTTAGCCAACCTGAGGTTTGCTCCCCAAGCAGTTTTCCTCACCATGATATGGAGAGGAGTGAGGTCCAGAATTACCTCTATTGCTTCTGTTGGAGTCGATCTCATTGCTCCTGTTACACAAAGACATGCTAGTCTCTGCACTTTCTCCAGGCTTTTCTTTGTTATGGCGAGTTCGGTTCTGCCGTGCCACACTACTGCTCCGTAGGTGATCATAAGTCTCACTATCATGGTGTACATCCATCGCAGTACTGATAGGTTACAGCCCCTCATTTTTCCTGCAATGTTCCTGCTCACCCTCAGTGATGATTTTGCCTTGTTAACGATCTTTTCTATGGATCTGTTCCAGAGCAGTTTTGAGTCTAGGGTAAGCCCTAGGTACTTAACCTCTTGCTTCCTTTCTAAGTCTGCTCCGTCACGGCGAACAGCCCTTAGGTGCTGAAACTTAGTTCTTCTAGTGAACCAGTGTGGGTTTTGATGCCGCAAGAACACTAAGTCTTGGTGTCACTTTTGGGTTCATAAGAGCCTTCAGTGACGTCTGAGTGTCTGTGCATATTTGGATCCGTGCTTTTGCCATTTTCTTCATCTTGTTTTCTCTCACGCATTGCAAGATAGCTTATTTGGGAGTTTCTTCCCTCACTGTATATTTCAGCACCAGTTCCTGTTTTGTATACCAAATTCTCTCTTCAGGTTTGCCATTGATGATGTCGTTTGTCCATTCTAAAATTTTTGATAGAGGCATCAGATAGAGAATATTTGCCTATGAAGGTAAGCTATTGTATTTCGTCATTCATTTGGTTTTTTAGAAGGACAATTTATGGAATTGGTTAGTCGAGAAATGGTTACATGAATGGTCGATTTTTTTTGAATTTGCGGAATCAGTTTATTACAAAATCCTCTCGTAACAGGTGCGAGCCTCACAAGATCACTTTGGTTATGAACAAAACTTGTATACACGATCAGAATATTTTCGAAACCGACTACGAATGATTCAAATATCAGGCAACTTTGTTCACATAAATGTCCTTATGTCTGTTGGTTCCGGATTGCCTGAAAACGGCATTGTTGCTGATGAAAACAAACGAACGCTGAACTGTCACCCCAATTATCCGTTTCATCCCCGCCACATATTTCGCCGGGCTCGTCCAGAGATGTGTCGATGCCAAATTGATATAGCGCGCCGTGGAAAATTCGGGATACCGCTCTGGCACAGCACGGCCGCCCCTCCTGCCCGAGAGTATCATAATTTACCGCCCTCCGGAGACCCCTTCGTACGGATTATGGCTCCATCATACATTATGTACCTGCAGTCTGCCATAACTCCTAACACCACTTATTGTAATCAAATACACTGCGTACACATCTTTTTTCGAGTAATGCCGTGCCGGTTATCGTTCCGTGGAGAAGGAGGAGGTTAATTTTTGACGATTACTTGGGTCTTTATAAGAGCAGTGGTTGACATTTTTTGCTAAAGTTGAGGGACGCTAAACGGGATCATTATACACCACCCTAGAGCTAAAACCCACGAATTGATCAAATTAATATTTATTTATTGTATGCGTATTTTATACAATACTGACAGTTCGAGTTCAGAGAAAAAATCTCTACTCAAGATGCAATACAAGCTCTCACAAATGAAGTTCCATGAAGCTATCTCAGTGAACGTGACAGTGTGTGAGAGTAGACAATGTATTGATCAACTTCCTTCCCCTTGAAACTGGAGTACCCCAAGGAACTGTTTTGGGGCCGTTCTTATTTAACATATATGTCAACGGTTTATTTACCCTAGAAAGTAAGGTAAAAAGCGTAGGTATATTTTACAAAGCAGACATCTGGCAAGAACTGAAGAATACTGTGGAATCTGATTTTGATTTAATATCAAACTGGCTGGGACATAAGCTAATAATAACAACAATAATAATAATATAGACTGAAGGCTTTCACGGCCGGAAATAGAATCCTGAGGTATGGTTTCCGGGCTTTGAGGCCGTGGTCGGTTCACCTCCGTGGAGGCGGTTCCACTGGACGTTTCGCTCACAACTGCGGTGAGCATCTTCAGCATAGCTTTAGTCTTCTCGAAGAGCGACGTAAAACTGATACAACGGTTTGAAATTCTTCGCAATTTATAGTCGCAGCCTGGCTATTTTGATTATTTTGTTTTTCTTGGGGTGAATGGGTTACCTGACCGGATGGTATGTTGCAATTGTCTACCTGTCTAATTATTGAGTTGTGATTGTCCCGTCCTACCTGCTCGATTATGTTATATGATTGTTTTGTCTTCGTGTTTTTCAGGGCTGGATACCAGGCTTTGTTCAGATTCCTCTTTTCTGTTGAAATTATTTCTGTGTTTATATATTTCTATGGCTTCTCTATTGAGGCGGGCATGATAATGTTTTGTTGTTGAGATCACTTCAGTATTTTTTAAACAGAGCGTGCAATGCCACGGCAGACCCAGTCACCCCAAGGAAAACAAAATAATCAAAATAGCCCGGCTGCGACTATAAATTGCGAAAAATTTCAAACCGTTGTATCAGTTTTACGTCGCTCTTCGAGAAGACTAAAGCTATGCTGAAGATGCTCACCGCAGTTGTGAGCGAAACATCCATTGGAACCGCCTCCACGGAGGTGAACCCACCATGGCCTCAAAGCCCGGAAACCATACCTCAGGAATAATAATAATTTATTAACCACTTTGGTGCAATATGGTAGATCAGATAGTCAGTAAAAATATAGATGAAATGTACAGATGGAAAACACCATTCAAAGTAATTGAACAAAAATTCAACGTCACAGCTCATAGGAGAATTATAATAATATTACAAAACGTTTTTTAGTTCTCCTCTTCTCAAAAACTTTTTCATTGTTCCTGAATCGACGATGAAGCACAGCAAACGCCAATTAGGTAATTCACGATCGGGGAACGAATTGCTGTATAGTATTGGAGTGCTCTTGCGCAATTTCTGGCAAACCAAGTAGGATTCTAACATATCACATTTTTCTTGATGGGAAAACGGCATTTCGAAACATATCCGAACAGTATTTGACAGTTACAATAATTTATGACAATGTCATGATATACTTTAGAATATTTGACAAATAGTATTTCAACAAAGTTTCAAGGCAACTTGATGATTATGTTTTATCGAATCAAACACATTTTTTTCAACCACATTCATATGATCCTCCAGTTTTGTCTGTTCTGTACAAAAACGGCTTCAAAGTTATCATTACAGCAGACATATTTTGATTCGCAAAATAAATGGGGCTAGCGGAATGGCTTTAAGATGGAAATTATCGTTTTGTACATTAATACCAAATAGCTCAGTGGTGTCAATTGAGTGGTGCGACATGATGATCACGGGTTTCACGAGTTTACATCCCGGTGCAATTTTTTCTTTTTACTGTCTTAGTTTGCTATTAGTAACAAAATATTGTCATTCGTATAAGTACCAAAATTGGGTGTTTGGACAATCATAAGGTTTTATTCTCCAAAACCAAGAATTTTTTTGTACTAGTGAAAGAAATAAGTATTTCCACCATAAGTCGCTCATTTTACATTGTTGGAAGAAAGGTGATATGAGCTTTGTTGTTGAAAATGTTATTTCGAATCGAAATGCATGAAAAAATGTAGGGTGTTCCATTGAAAGAAATATCATTTTATGAAATATTCTGAAAACTGTCAATTTTTTTTTGTTTTCGGCATCGAGAAGGCCATTAAAAATACTACTAGTTTGCCCATTTAACCGAATTCGTAGCATCAATAATATTAGTTCATGATCCGTTCCTGTTATAATTTAATATCAGTTTCAATTATAATCAATTACTTTTTTAGTTGTCATTATTCTTTCATGATTCTGAAATAAATGTTCAAGTGTTGTTGAATCCTATCTTTTATTTATGAAAGATCTTATACAAGCTCTTCTATCTTTGTCAAGTTGAGATTATGTATCCTAATCAACAAATTTGAACAGCCAGGGTGAATGTTAACTTCGCAAACCCAGTAGATTTACAACATTCTCGGGAGGCAGAACACGAAAATGATATCAAAGTTAGATACAAAAACATTATATTCTGTTGGGTATGATTATAATTCCTTGACAATAGAGATGGAACGTTCCCATATATTTAATAACTTTTTAAATGTGACAAAACGCTATTCAGTTGAATAATGTTATAGGTGTTCGTTTAATTTGAAGGCTATATAATATAATAATGAATCATCAATAATATCAATAAATCAATCTCTGTTTTGAGCGAAACTGGGAACATACTCACATCGATTATGCTGATCCTTTTCCTAATGTGCATAGATGCCAGATCCTAGTGGGCTTGGATAAAAATATCAAAGAAAGCTCTTGAAAGTTTTACTACTATTTCTCTAGTGAAAAGTATTTTCTCTCTACATTATTACCTAAATTCAGCAACTCTTCATGGAGAGAGAGAGAGGCTAGATGTTATGTGCAGAAAGACTGGAAGAAACCAACCTTACACGAAGATCAATAAAAAAATTCTCGAATAGTCAAGCAGCTTTGAAAGCACTCGAATTGATCAACGTCCAAGCTGGTGTCAAACTGCCAGAAAAGACTCTCCTCAATAGGAAGACTCAGAAAGGAATATTCAGACTCTAAAATACCTGCTGAAGATCGTTTAAAATGACAAAACTATCGAGTTAAATGAAGTTCCTCATTGCTATCCAGATAGTATAGTGTCAGAAGGTTCTTTGATATCCATAAATGGTGCAAGATAAGATTCCTGGTTCGATAGTGAGTGTTTAGCTGTTGAAATCAGCAGATGTAAAGCTAAGATTGATTTTTATTAAACAAACCTGTTTTGCCTTCTTGTGTTCAGTGCACTGGTCTTCTTGCTCAGGAAGTTTCCGTCATGATCCTTTCAATCGGTTCATCTTCTGTCTTCATCATAACTTAACATGAGAGTCAGGATGTCTCCTTTTGAGGGTCTCTTTCCCTTCCCAGTCCAGTTGGGTTCTGAAAAACAAGTTGGTTTTCAACAATTTTCACATGAATCTCGCTCTTCATTGTTCCGCAACAAGAGATCACCCTGTAAACCAAAGGCTCGCCGTCCCGGATGGAATAAAGCCATACCCCACTCAATATGCCTACATAGCCGATATTCTCACACGAAATTACACTTTGTATTGACCCACTTAGTGCTGGCATTGGGGTCGGAAAGTTTCCGAGTTGTGCCCAGATCCCTTCCGCTGACTTTCTTGTGAGAAATCCATAAAACTAATTAGCGAAGGCCCGTTCTGAATTGTGGTCTATTCGTTGTGTTTGGAACAACGATCCAGGAATGCGTTTAGGTATTGGTGAAATACAAGACGGATTAGGGGGCGTTGTTCCATCTGTCATATTATTAGTTTGTTGCATTCCTATAATGATACCAGTAATAACAGTATCAAGCCTTGAATAAAAAAAAATTACGCAATATTCTCATTCCTGAATAAACAGCAAAGTTCTGTGACTTGTAAGAGGCATTTGACCTACTACTACTTTAAGTTTCTTTTAGAAGATTATTACCACTGAATCTTGGTTGGCCATGTCAATTTTCGAGCTAATACTGTATATTACTTTTTACATCTTAATTCTAATGATTTTCAAGAATTTTATACTCATTATTTTTCAACTCCTTTAATCATTTCTGAATTTTATTGATACTTTTAATTCATCATTCAAATTTCTTTCTAGAAAAATATGCTGATAGTTTTCATATGCAGAGAATTTATTCGTAATCCAGTATTTTGGCTATTTTGGATGATGCTGTACTAGTAAATTCTTCAGATTAAAGGTGAGGTATTTGCATGGCATTATACCTTTACATAAAATCATTTTGACAATATATTGTTGAAAATAAAGTTGACGTTTTTTCGTCATATTTTTCAATTTTCTGTAGAGGCTCAAATATTGAGGATAGTGAGTAAGTAGTTTTATGTTTACATACGATTCAAATATCCTACTACACTGGATACTGATTTTTTCTCCGTACGATATCGTATCTTATATAGTCTCTTAGAACCATCGAGAACATCGTTCACCGACGAACAAACCCCCGTCGAGAAAACAACGAAAACAACAAAGTAATAACAGTGTAGGTATTTTCCCGCGGAAAATGGGAGCTATAAAATCGGTCGTATACGTCTGATCCGGATCTCGTAATATCACCTGGTGTGTGTCGGTCCTCGTAAATAGTGTCACCTTTTCTTTGCCTTTCCTCTCGCATGCAGCGACTTTCCACTCCTGTTTTATTGTTTTCCGAGGATTTCCTATCTGATTGAATTCGAGAGGATCAAGAGGCCCTCGTAAATATGTCATGTTTTGTGGTTTTCGGCGGGAGAGTGAAGGACATTTTCTTCACAATGGCCGAAGGATTAGATAAAAGGGGTCGTGGATTCGGCCACGGAAATATTGGTGTACGACGGGGGTGGTTTGGTGGAAATACTAGGAAAGTTATGGTGATTCACGAGTAAAATGTTGTTCAGGTTGATGCTGTCGGGTTTTGCGTCAATATAATAATACAACCGTTCTCAGTCTATAACTATAAATAATTATATATCGCAAACAACTTCCATTACGTCGGGCGTACCCCAAGGTACACACCCAGGGCCCCTTCTTTTTGATATTTACACAAACGATGTTCCTTATGTACGTTGATGATCTGAAGATTCTGTCATAGTGTAAAGAACCCACTGGCTCACGTAAATAGTACCTTAGCTATTCCTCTACAATATTTTTATCAAACAACTGGAAAATATTAAAAAAACAAAGGACCCCGCACTTTTCTTATGTAAAGTGGTGACCGGTTAAATTTTCAGAAAATTTCATATGTTGTACTCGATCTAGTAACCCAACTAAATTCTATGACTAGTTTTCTGGATACGAGGTGATGAAACTGAAAATTACCCAAATTTTTGTATTTTTTTTTTGTTAACTTATGAGCTACATTTCACACACGTTCACTATTTGTTTTAGTAATACAAAGATGAATACGTATGACTGAAAATATTCATATTCATTCACAAATGAATGACAGTAGTTTTCTATATAAAATCTATTTTTTTTTACTGATTTTCAAAGATCAGCCCTCCAGATAGATCTTGCGGAGAAAATGTCGCGTAGTACACCTTTTTCATACAGGGTGTTCCATAAAGAGATCCACAATATAAAATATTTTTTTTAACGTCTTAAGAGATATGATTTCTACATCCGAAATTGCGTTGACTTATATTGCGTATCTTAGTTCAGTGTAAGTTTTTGTTAGATTTAAATTGAAATGTTAAGCTAAAAATATTTACTGTTACAGGGTGATTCACGAATAAATCACAATACGTTTTTCAATAACTCAATAATTGAGCATTTTCCCCCACATCAAACTTATTGTTCACAATTTCGAGGCTAAAAGTGATACCTCATTTGAAAGGCATTTTCCTTTTTGATAACAAACAACAAAAATAAATTCTGTCGATTCGATTCCGAAATACCGATACGAAATTGAAGTTGGGAATTCACTTTTCATTCATTCAATTAATAAAAACAATATGTCGCAATAATTATCGTCAATCTGTCAACCACCCATTTTCATACAAGAGTACGAGTTCAAGTAATCTTCATGGTAACGATCATCATTTTCAATGATGTCTACTAATTGTAAATAAAAAACGTATAAAACCGTGAATAAAAAACTGCTAGATTTTTTTCCTGAGAACATAAATTTCTCATCAATGCTTGGAGGAATAATAAATGTGCTCTCCCTGGTACTTTCGAAGATATCGGGCTCTGATTCAGCTTCTCATAGGATCTTTGATGTCATGTCGTTTATACATTATAACTCTCGTCTGCAATTATACTGTAGATCCTGAATTTTCAATCCGTTTTAATCTTCCGCCATTTCTGTTTCAACGTAACATAATGAGCCATATGGAAATTGGAACAAAGAAATCTCCCGTCCCGCCCCACCCACCATCCCGGGATGCAAAACGTTCGTTTCGCGAAATATTCTCCACTCACTCATCCCATTTCAGCATCGTCTTTGATATGACCACTCAGATACAGAAAGTGCATTAACAAAAAGGCACTCGGCGAAAGAAACGTCCATTGTTTACCGAGAAATGAGCTACCCGGTTCCATGCCGAGTATAATTGGACTCTTTTTGTGCGTCGACTTTTATTAGATGGTTCCCGAACAGGAAAAACTCACCCAGAACAATTCCTGCTAATTCAGAACAGATTTACTGGCCCGAAATGGAGGGCGCATTCTCATTAATACCAGTTATTACTGCTTATATTTTATAGTACCTGCTAGCAAGGGCGGAACTCCGGGGCTCTATTAGTTGTCGTCGTGTCGGATTTTTGATGACCCAAGTCGAACATTTTTACGAAGAATGCTTAAAGATGTTTTTGGTGTAAAAATAGCATTCATCATAAAATTCAGATTGCATGGAACGGAGGTTTCCAACTTTGCAATTTCAAAAATGCGAAAAATCATTCATAGAATTGTATTGAATGGAATATACAGGGTGTCTGAGTCCTAAGGGTCTGTATCAGTACCAAAGGGACTGCAATCTCAACTCGTTGCATCAAAAAAATATATACTGGGGCAAAATCTATAAAATATTTAATAGTCTTCACGCAATCTTGCAGAATGATATTATTATACTGGGTCAATTTCAAATCGATCGAAATGAAAATGAAAATTGGTCGAAAAAAGTTGGGATCGGTTTGAGATAGAGCAATTCTGGTGTTCGCAGAATTGCTCTATCTCATTCAGAATGATGAAATTAGTATAATCTCTGAATTTTAAATGAAAATATCATCAGACAAAGTTTTGAATAACCACTTTAGGAAATTTTCGAAAATTTCCAGCAGGATATCGCAGAGGTTCCGTAAAAAGCCTATGAAATCTTTAATCGACTTGGTATCGCTTTCAAATTCTGTGAGCACATTCAAAAAAGATCGAGTTTTACAAAATTCGATAAGAAAAATAAAAGAAAATTTTTGGAGAGATATTACCACTCCCAGTTGTTTTTCTGTGTTCTGAAATCTTAAACCAGTCAAAATGTCAATTTGGTTCAATTAGTATCTGAAATACTTTTTAGTTCTTATAACAAAAGGAAGATACGCAGGTTAAAGATATTGTCGATATGTCCAAATCAATATAGCCTTCTCAATGAAAAATGATTGAAAAAAATGGTTTTTCCGTTAACCAGCTGTCATCGCCCTACGAACGACAGCCCTCAGAAGTCGAAACTTGTGAAAGCTAAGGATCAACGAGGTCTTACATTTCAACGTGCGATTCCTAGCACGAGACTAGTGATCATGCTGGGAATCGAACCCACGTCCCTCTGATAGACTAGCGCTCTACCATCATGACCACTTCCGTAACTCGATATCATTCTGTCGAACTGAAATTCATTTTTTATATACGTATTTGAGAAAATTTATTGTTTCTAACCTTTTTAACGAGTCGCCGATGGTGGAAAGCCGCGAATGCACACATCCACACATTCTTTGTTTCGGGATGAGTTATACATTACATAGTTTCATAAATTTTTTGCCTACATTTTTAATCCATTGTTTTCCATAAACGCTGAAAAGTCAGCGATGCGACTGGGCAAATATTAAAGTCCTCGCAATGTTTTCTACGGTTGTATAGCAATGCCTCCATCGTAATTATGGAAGAATTTCATTCCGACTACGTATCATAATGAGTTATATTGATTTTTTTCTCCCTCCGCTTCCCGCCACCGAGGGGCGGTTTTTTATAACTGTAGAATGTTTTGTTAGATTCCGATATTTGGGTGGAAATATGCATGAAAATAACTGTCGATTTCATATCGAGATGAAGCGATCAACGATACACGGGTATATTTTTTTTTTGTTTCAACCGAGAGTTTGACTGGTAGATATTTTCATCGATGATAATTAATTCGATAGTAATTACTGACAAATAATATTTGGAGGATTCTCTTTTGTGGAGCAAATACATCATTTGCTCCGGAATACAGATCCAATATCGAAGTCTAGAATCTATTTGAGAATGGTGGAACATCAGCAACTGATCATTACACAGAACTGTTCTCAAATTACGTAATTGGTAAGAAACATAATTCAATTATTACGACAGAGTTCTCCCCAGGAAATATGTTCATCTGTATATAAACCAAGAGCGGCCTCATCTACTGAAAATTTTAGACAGTTCTTACAACCATTCAAATTTTGTGTCATATGAAACAATTTTACCTATGATTAAGTTTGAAAACTTTACTACAAATAAACATAAACATATCTGATATAATAACTGAAATGACATCAGCGTGAATCTTAGAACCATTACAGATTTTCACAATATCGTTGATATAGAGTAAAAATAAGGCAGGTCCCAAGACTGAGCCCTGAGGGACCCCTTTTTCAGAATATTCACTACATCTTTACAAGTAGTGACAGGAATACTTTTCTGAGTTTTTTGATGTTTCCCAATATGCCCAACTGGGTTGACATGAAAAATGTATCCTGTCCAATTTGGTTATGTGTACGTTGAAAAGGTATAACATTTCCACTATAACTTTGTCAATATCAGAGCCAGTATCAGATTTGATTGGATACAAACACCTACCGCTTGAGTGTATGCATTTTCAGCTTCAAAACTATCGACTAGTAATCATTAGCTTCTCCTGAAACATATGTCTGAAATTTTCTTCCCGTTCGATTTTTTTTTTCCACCGACGATCTCTCCACTTCAAACTTCTTGGCATCAGGAAGTTTATTACCAACCCAGGTCCATAAAATAGTCGCTTCTTGTTTTATTATAGGCAGTATAAGAATTACGGCTTACCTGCAAAAGTAAAAAACGAATATTCCAACTCATATATATCTCCGGTTCAGTTTATCGATACGGGGTAGTCGATGTTTTTGATAAACAAAGGAATGTATTGCTGCAGGACTAGTTATCAATGGAAACGTTGTCATTTGTTCTAAAAACGTCGTCATATTCTTTCAAAAGTCCTGAGACTCTACAGAAGCTTCGAGTAACCCTCAATTTTTCTCGTTCCCAATCTCGAATGTTCTCTTTAGAATCTAGCATTTCTTGAAAGTTCTAGAACGTTTAGAGCTCCATTTCATATAATAATAATATTGTGCAAAATATGTGCATTTTAGAAAAGTTGCTGTAACTTTTTTCCCGTCAAAAATTTCTTGTATCTATGATAACATTTACAGAGCACTTCTTTACGTAGAATTCAATGGTGTGAGTAACTAATTCTTTCAAATGAGATATCCATAGTTATTGATGGAAAACTATGTTTTTTAAACGAGGCACCCTGTATACTCCTGCATATTTCAATAGAGCCGCGTCGTCCAGAGCCTACTAGTCCAAAGTGTGCGTTTCAAAGTATACATGAAAAGACCTAAAAGCTCTGTAGCAAAACATCAAGTGTGCTACATTTCTGCGGAGGTAATTTTAAGCTCTATTGAAATATGCAGGAATATACAGGGTGTCTCTTTCAAAAAACATATTTTCCACCAATAACTATGGATATCTCATTTGAAGAAATTTGTTACTCACACCATTGATTTCTTCGTGAAAAAAGTGCTCTGGTAATATGTTTTCATAGAAACTTTTCGAAAATGCGCATTTTCGAAAAACATGCTGTAACTCAGGAATGATGATAGTGTTACGAGATTGATAAAAGCCCCCTAGCTGCGCCGCTGACTCCATTCCGCGGGCGCCTCATCGATGAATCAATTCCAAGAAGTGTTTATTTGGATGGATCGTTTTCTGTACCGCCTGAATAGTCTAGATAACGGAGCTGCCGCTTCCTGGAAATGAGTAGAAGTTCTCCGTTTTGAGTATTCTCGAATCATCCCGTTTAATCCAGTCCACACGATGAGCGCCTATATAAACGGAGACGTTTGACTGGGAAGGAAGTTTTTATGAAGAGAAATTATTTAAGAAGATTAGAAAGTGATAATAAGCAGAAGTGTTTGGAATATTTAGCTAGTTGTATTGTTGTATAGATAAATCTAGGTGTTTTATTAGTCAGTGAAGTGTTGTATGTTTATTTATAGTGAAGTTAGAAAATAAACAGTTTAGTAGTGTGCTCGGCCTATTATTTAGCAAAACATAACAATAGATATCGATATGCGGTTTTCACCATTAAGCTTGTCATAAAATTTGACCCTCAGACACATCCATCAGTTTTCTATGTAGTTGGGAAACAGGACGTTCCCTTTAGAAGTGTCCAATTTGGCCCACTCTGTACAACCCCAAAATACCAACACAACGAGCAAGCAGTGGAATTCCTTACAAAGGCCGCCTCGTAAAGCAAGGTAAATCTCCTCTCCGGGCACGGACCTGATCAGGTAGCGTATCCGGACTTTATAAAGAGGATAAGGCGAAGTAGGGCTGCGAGTTAAAAATGAGAGCGATTAGAGGCTCCAGGGTGAAGTTACTCTCCCGCATCCACATATATTCGCTCTCTTTCTCCCCGCATCCGCCACTATTCTTCGACGTGTATAAGGTACTTTATTTTTCAATTTTCCAATATCGACACCAAATTTCCAGCAAGCCCGTCTCACCGACGATATTAGATTAGGCCTGGCGACGCTGGCTCACTGAATTGTTTTGTTGTCGAAAAGGCGAAGAGTCCAAGACTTATTTAATAATTCAGGGCATCGATGTAGGAATACCGTTCACCGACCACTTTGGCTAAAGTAGACGAAGGCAAATAGAATTTTGCTCACAAGTCGTTTGTTTTCCAGTAGCACGAAGATTAAAGCTTGTATCGCATCATTGAAAATTAAGCTTCCTTTGAGATAAATCCTTATTACAAATTAGTAACATTATAACACCATATCAAACCCATAACACATTAGTTACAAAATATAATACGTTAGTTACTGTATCCAACACATGACAGTTATGACTGTCATTAATAGTGTCATTTTAGACAAGTGAACTATCAAATAACACACTAGTGTGTTATAATCCATAACTCACTCACTAGTGAATTATGGATTATACTAGTAAGTGAGTTATGGATAATAACTCACGTTCATATTTAAAGTAGGTCGCATTCTATTTACAGTTCGATTATTTTATCTTAACCCATGCGTCATTAATTTATGATCGAAGAAATCACACACCCTCTATCGAACATCTCTTTCTAACAACCGCTATGAGCGAATCAAAATTCGTTAACATTTGTCTTCCAAGCTAAGAATTATGGTATTGTGATGATCGATTAAAACTTAAAACAGTGAAAAGAGATAGCCATAAAACCGACAGTGTTTTACATTTCAACTAAACTTGTCAACCATCAATTGCGTCGTTGTTTTCTGTCATTGGGGAATTGTTTGTCGCCAGTTTTACTTTGTTTTGCAGTCGAATATATTATAAAAACTGTTTTTTTTTTTTCAAAGCTAAACGTCTCTTGGAATCATTACTTCCAAAGTAAGTACAATACAATGTGTTTTATTCCCAAAAACTCTTTAAAATTTTTAACCTCACAATTGACATTTGTGACTATAATCCCGTACGGCCGGGATATTCACACAACAGTTATTCATAGTTTGAAAATCATAATGAGAGAAAAAAACATTACCTGAATCTATAAATACAGTTAAAAACATTCACAATATATTTGAACTCTCTTTTAGATTATGCCTGTAACTAATTCACAAGTCCAACAATTTGTATTGAAAGGGAAAGAGCGAATGGTGGACCTTTTTTACCACTTTCATCTGTTCAAGAGGTAACAATTCAAACCACTAAAGAAGTGTCATAACTTTTCTTTACTGTGTTTTAGAGAGTTGCAGATGCACTTAAAATATCTCGAAAAACGGTGTACCTACATCAAAATAAACGAAAATAAACCCATTCCATCAACACACCCTGAATCACTCATTAGAGAATTAGAAAACAGTAGGGAGGTCAAAAGTTTCTAGGAAACTCACTGGGCAAATGGGGAAATTCCATGAACATATCTCTGCCTCCATGTTTCATTATCTTATCAAACCTTTAAAAAAGCTCATTTTCATCGATACCTTTTTTCTTCCGTGAATTCATCCATTACATTTTATATCTGTTACAATTATTTACTAGTTGTTTGTTGTTTTTAATTGTAATAGGTACATGTAAAACTTGGTGCATTTTTTGATTTAATATTGGAATAATGAGGGTACTTTAGATATGTTATTTGATCAGATTTTCCGATGATATTAATATAAAAATCAACAGTAGGAGACCCAAAACAGATCCTTGAGGTACATCATAAATAAATCGAAACTCCTGATGACAATCATTGTAATGCACTAAATATAATAAAAAACACCTACACTCTGGATCATTCTAATTTTCAATCATTAGTGAAAATACGATTGGTATACAAGGTAGCAGTCACATAATAATATGGTGAATATTTTTTTCGGCAACCAATCAGGATCAGTACTGCACACTGATTGGCAGATTATTCCAATAGCAACAAAGATTGACCAATCATATTCGGAAAGTTCTCTCAATGGTCGTAGTAACTTGTCTATATGTGTCCGATTGGTTAAAATTTGTGTTTTGAACTATGGTTGCCATGGTGACCAATTCAATAAATGCGGATATTGATCGCCTACATTTGAGTTTTTCATTGTTGAAAAAAATAGTAAGCTCGCCAAATAGTTGAGAATGTTCCTTTCTCTCACTTGTAGGTACACACTTGACATTTTGATCTTTTGTTGGTCAGCATGAAAACCAAAACAGTTGACAAATATATTCTCGTTTATTGATGATGTATTTTTAGATATTTGAGTGGGACATTTCAGTATATTTCATTTTAAAGATCGGGTAAATCCATATTAAAATAACCAGAAAGTAGGATTTTTATTTCATTTATTATATGAAGAGCTTGTCATCAATCACTATGTATTTTTTCAAGAATATTTTGGAGTTATTGATGAAACTGCTGGATTTATTCTTATACAATCCTAAGCATATCAAATATTGGTTCATATACCAACCAATTATGATATGGGGCTGACACTGAATCGTTGATTATTCCCAATAGATCAAAAAATTCACCAATCATATTCAGGAGGTTGTGTTAATGATCTTCTTGGAAATTAACGTTTCCTCCCTTAATTTAGGGTTACAAGTGGTACTTTTTCTCCCTACTAATTAAAGAAAGTTGCTAATTTTACAACAATTAAACGACATGGTAGTTGGAGAAGCTCAGCTGTAACAGAAAGTTATATCGAGGATTCTAAATCTAATAAGTTTGATATAGCAAGAAAAATCCAAGGTTCTCCTGGTACTAATCCAGTAAGTTAGGTTAATTTTTGTCCCCTCTTCTCTCGTTCAGAAATCAGGTCCATGGCCAAAAACGTGGACAGCCAGAAGAAATAGACACACCAAAAGTGTGCCTTATTTTGAAATCAGTGAAATAAGATTGGCGTGTCTTATATTTAAATGATGTCTCGTTTTATCTTCTGAATCACATTTATTATCATTAATATCTGAAAAATAACAGATACTAGAAAAGTCGATATTTTTTAAAACTAAGAACGACACAAATGAAATTTTTACTTGGTTTGCAGAAATTGAAAAAGAACTGACAACGTCGCTTTTCTTGATTGTTGAAGTTCACAGTTACCAACCTGGCACGAATAAATTCCCTGAACATTATGCGTTGATTAGTTGTATTTCGTGTTTTTGAAAGAAGGTTGCATTTTTTGATAAACAATGCCGTTGTTAATGAAAAAAATAGTGTAGAATGGGTGTATTAGGGTGTATAGGTACATTGTGCTAGTGTGAAGAAGGTAGAATTTTCAGTGTTTTTTCGCGGTAGGAATGTGTGCTAGAAAATGCCAGTTATCACTCAGAAATGGGTCGATATCTCTGAAAATACTTGAGACCGCCAAAAATTTCATTTGGATTTTTTGTTCAGGAGACCAAACGGTAAGATCCAAAAAAAAACTTTTTCAATAGCTTGTGGCTATTGGTTAACGAAATTTAACCCTTTACTTTCTTTTATTTTAAAATTGTAGAATGGAGCATTGAATGTTGGAACAGGGGATATTCTCAAATAAAAATTGGAATTAGTTGTTTTTTCAAGTGAAAACAGCCTACAATATATTTTTTTTGGAATATCTAACAAAAAAAATATTGAATATTCTCACCATAGTGTGGAAGTCAACTACAAGGTCTTGAGAAAATACGCAAAAATTACCTCGTTCACTAATTTTTTTCACTCTCTTTTTCCTCGTTCAATTTAGTAGAATATCATACTCTTTTTCATACCGGAATCTTTCATACCTTATACATTTATTTAATTCAGTATCAAATGGACATCAAAATTACAGACAAAATGTTTGATGTTTTTTTTATATAATACCAGTTGTGTTTGAAAAAGCTATAGGAATAGCGAAACTCGTCTCATGTTACAATAGTAATATATTGTGGATATTTAAAAACTAGTGTTTTTATTTAAATATGTGTTTGATGTTTATTATCCCTGGAGAGATGGCCATACCACTTATTTTCAAGAATTGATTAAATGATGATTTAGTAGAGTTATCTTGAATGTTCTTGAGGAATAAATACTTTACAAAAAAACGTATGAAGGTTTTGTTTTCAACCACTGAAAAAACTATGGCCATCTATCCCGGATTTACCCTAAGTGATATCCACTCCACAAAAACTACCTTATCCCATTTAAGGGATTTTCTAAACTATTTTTCCTTGGATTTGAAAGCAATTTTTTACACGAACCATACATTTTACAATTTTGTTCAAGTTTTTTCATTTATACCCTTGGAAGTTCGCAACAAAACAAATTTAATTTTCACGAATTTTCGTGGTTGTTTCGATTTCCACCTCTTGAAAAAGTGCTCTAAAATCCTCCGTGTATAACCCATCAAATCACCCTGTAGAGACTGCATTATTCTACATATCAAAAAAGTAAACAAAGTCCTCAAAAGCCGGCAATATTTCTCTTGAAAGTTTCATTTCTGTTAGAGCCGCATACAAACACTAAAATAATGCAACTGAATAATCTCTGGGACCGCTTTACTCACTCGGATATTTTCCAGGCAACTCGGATTTATTCAGTTGGGTTCATTTTCTGGAAATAATACCGCAAGTTGGCCGCGAACACCTGTGCCAGAATATCTCCAAGTAACTGTTCGAAAAATTGAACTCGCGTTTTCGTCAAATGAAGCGAGTGTCGAATACCGATGAAAAATTACGGAAGAGTATTTGCGATAGCCCGGATAAAAGTACCTAAACGCTGCGCCATAAGTCCCCCGCCCCCTCCTACGAACGATTATATGAATAATAATAATAATAATAGTTTTCTTTCCTTGAACATGTTTACACCAATCTGAATAATGAAGAAGCTGTAGATGCAGAATTCTGCGACTTTTCTAAATCTTTCGATTGTGTAAATCATGAACTCCGTTTGAATAAGCTTAGCTATTACGGATCCAGAGGAGTATATAATAAATGGTTCAGGTCTTATATAAACGACACAAAACAATTGGTTAAAACTAGTGGAAAGTTATCTGACAGCGAAGACATTTCATGGGGCGTCCCACAAGGATCTGTCCTGGGCCCGACACTTTTCCTTATATTATCAAATGACCTGGTCCTTATTTCAATTCGAGGAAAATTCACAATATTCGCTGATAGAAACATCATGAAAGATAATATCATTGAAGACTTGGAAATGTTAAAAAACTGGTGTGATTCAAATTATTTCTGCTACAATATGAACAAAACAAACTCACTGTCTTTCAGCTCCGATGTCGATAATCTTAACTTTAACAGTCATACATTAGAAAACTAAAAATACTCCAAATTTCTAGGAATCCTCGTAGATAGTAAACTGGAGTTTGATTATCATGTTATAGTATTAACAAAAAAATTGGCATCAGGATGTTACGCATTCAGAATTGTTTCAAATGAACTGAGTTTATCTACGGCAAAGATGGTTCATCAATATCTGATCGAATCTCACTTGAAATGTCAATGTAAATGTGCTCTTTATTTATATATCCATTACCAACTATCGCCAAAAAAAATAAAAATGGTTTTTCAAAATTTCGGTTTTTCCGGATATCTCCTACAGTTTATAGAATTTGAATTATCCGCGGATCTACTCGCACTCGGTGATAGCAGAAATCTATTCAAATGTATTGAATTGATGGCCCAAATTCGCAGCAATATTCTTGGTGATAAGTGGTATAATTTTCAACAAAAAAATTGAGACGTTTTAAATTAGTTAAATTAACTCGTTCATCTTCTGGCGTGTAAATATGGCACCAAATCTATTACCACCCTTATTGGCTTCTTTCAAAATCGCCACCCCGTACATATGAATCGTGAAGTGTTTCCAAATTCGAGAATGAAAGTTGTCGAAGCTCATAAAACAGAAAACCCCCGTTCCGCCCCGCCGTCGACATTCGTGAAAGTGGAAATTAATTAGAACCGACACAAATTTCCGTAATTTAAGATTAGCAATAATGATTTCAGCATAAATTTATAAAATTTACTCTGGTTGCGTGGCAATTATTGAAGTGGGCTGCGACTGCTTTGGAGTAACTTAGGCAGAGTAATTAAATATCGTTTAATTTGGATCAATTTATATACCCCCGCTGAACGGAAACGTATTTATGCACCTGCCTTCCGGGCGCCAGGGGCGCCGCAAATTGTTATTCGATCAGGAAAGATACAAACATTACAGTCCTGCTTCAGAAATTGCTAGTGTAGTAAAAATACACTGAACTTATTTTGCTAATTTATTTAAAACGCGTCTGAATGAACTTTTTAACTCGGGAACGGTTCAAGATAGGCCAATTCTGCGAAGGCCAATCGATTCAGAAAGATCGAAATAGTATATATAGTCTGTGGATTTCGAGCTAATCGATGTGAAAAAGAATTATTCGAAAAAAGTCATAAAAAATACAAAATCGGCAGATTCACTTGCAATTCACAGTATATACGAAAAAATTGCATGCCGATTCCAAAAGTATACGATTTTGCGTCAAAAATTCCAAGAATAACAGTAGAAGGAAGAAATATGAAGGGAAATGACTCCTTTCAACTCCAGATGAACTTTTCAACTCGAGAACGGTTGAAGATAGAGCAATTCTGTCAACACCAATCGATTCAAAACCATGAAATTGGTATACTCTGTAGATTTCGAGTCACTGGTCTTGAAAGACAATTACTTGTAAGAAGTCCCTAAAGTCCAAAGGGGTAGACCCCTATATATCATGAAAAATACAAAATCAACAGATCTACTTCAAATTCGCAGTATATACGCAAAATTTCATGCTGATTCTGAAAATATACGATTTTGCGTCAAAAATTCCAAAAATAATAATAGAAAGAAGAAATATGAAGGGAAATGACTCCTTTCAACTCCAGATGAACTTTTCAACTCGAGAACGGTTGAAGATAGAGCAATTCTGTCAACACCAATCGATTCAAAACCATGAAATTGGTATACTCTGTAGATTTCGAGTCACTGGTCTTGAAAGACAATTACTTGTAAGAAGTCCCTAAAGTCCAAAGGGGTAGACCCCTATATATCATGAAAAATACAAAATCAACAGATCTACTTCAAATTCGCAGTATATACGCAAAATTTCATGCTGATTCTGAAAATATACGATTTTGCGTCAAAAATTCCAAAAATAATAATAGAAAGAAGAAATATGAAGGGAAATGACTCCTTTCAACTCCAGATGAACTTTTCAACTCGAGAACGGTTGAAGATAGAGCAATTCTGTCAACACCAATCGATTCAAAACCATGAAATTGGTATACTCTGTAGATTACGAGTCACTGGTCTTGAAAGACAATTACTTGTAAGAAGTCCCTAAAGTCCAAAGGGGTAGACCCCTATATATCATGAAAAATACAAAATCAACAGATCTACTTCAAATTCGCAGTATATACGCAAAATTTCATGCTGATTCTGAAAATATACGATTTTGCGTCAAAAATTCCAAAAATAATAATAGAAAGAAGAAATATGAAGGGAAATGACTCCTTTCAACTCCAGATGAACTTTTCAACTCGAGAACGGTTGAAGATAGAGCAATTCTGTCAACACCAATCGATTCAAAACCATGAAATTGGTATACTCTGTAGATTTCGAGTCACTGGTCTTGAGAGACAATTACTTGAAAAATGTCCCAAAAGTCCCCTAAAAATCATGAAAAATACAAAATCAACAGATCTACTTCAAATTTGCAGTATATACGCAAAATTTCATGCTGATTCTAAAAATATACGATTTTGCGTAAAAAATTCCAAGAATAATAGTAGAAAGAAGAAATATGAAGGGAAATGACTCCTTTCAACTTTAGATGAACTCTTCAATTCGAGAACGGTTGAAGATAGAGCAATTCTGCGAACGCCAATCGATTCAAAATCATGAAATTAGTATACTCTGTTGATTTCGAGTCACTGGTCGTGAAAGACAAATACTTGAAAAAATTCCCAAAAGTCCAAAGGGGTAGACCCCTAAATATCATGAAAAATTCAAAATGGCAGATTTATTTGCAATCCGCACTATATACGCAAAATTTAATGTAGATTCTGAAAATATATGATTTTCAATGCTCAGATTCAAGGTTTGACATATGAAAAGAAGACACTGTCAAAAATGTCACAGATGAACTCTTCAACTCGAGAACGGTTGAAGATAGAGCAATTCTGCGAACGCCAATCGATTCAAAATCATGAAATTAGTATACTCTGTAGATTTCGAGTCACTGGTCTTGAAAGACAATTACTTGAAAAAAGTCCCAAAAGTCCAAAGGGGTAGACTCCTAAATATCATGAAAAATACAAAATCAACAGATCTACTTCAAATTCGCAGTATATACGCAAAATTTCATGCTGATTCTAAAAATATACGATTTTGCGTCAAAAATTCCAAGAATAATAGAAGAAAGAAGAAATATGAAGGGAAATGACTCCTTTCAACTTTAGATGAACTTTTCAATTCGAGAAGGTTTGAAGATAACGCAAATCTGCGAACGCCAATCGATTCAAAATTATGATATTACTATAATCTGTGAATTCCGAGTCACTGATCTTGAAAGACAATTACTTGAAAAAAGTCCCAAAAGTCCAAAGGGGTAGACCCCTAAAAATCATGAAAAATACAAAATCAACAGATCTACATCAAATTCGCAGTATATACGCAAAATTTCATGCTGATTCTGAAAATATACGATTTTGCGTAAAAAATTCCAAGAATAATAGTAGAAAGAAGAAATATGATGGGAAATGACTCCTTTCAACTTTAGATGAACTCTTCAATTCGAGAACGGTTGAAGATAGAGCAATTCTGCCAACGCCAATCGATTCAATATCATGAAATTAGTATACTCTGTTGATTTCGAGTCACTGGTTGTGAAAGACAATTACTTGAAAATCATGGAAAATACAAAATTTTCAGATATACTTAAATTTACACTATATACGTAAAATTTCATGCTGTTTCCAAAAATATACGATTTTGCGTAAATAATTCCAAGAATAATAGTAGAATGAAGAAATATGAAGGGAAATGAATTGCGCCTCGAAAATTTCCATAATTCATCGGCCATCTAAAATAACTTTTGTCGTACATTTTAGGATATCTTGAGATTTCTTTAAACATGAAAAATATAAAACTTCGATGGTGTCAAATCACAGTGGTGCCGACTCAAATCGGAGTCCTCTACGCCACTGCTCAATAACAATCGAAACGAGTACTTCTTAGAGAATTATTTCCATGGGTCTCAATACGTGTCCCATTTCTCGTCGAAGCATACACAATAACAGTGTAGTTTATGAATCTGTCGTTCCTTGAAATAATTCGGGCGACATAATGTACTTAATTAAGCAGAGCACATTTGCCCTTCCATTTCCACTTGATATATGAAACTGGGTAGATTTTGTGTGCGCACTGAATATGGGTTGGGGGTGTGTGAGTTTCCGTGCGTGTTGCATGTTCGGGTGTTTGATTTGTGCTTCAACCCCAGTGGGGGTTAGGTTATGATGCCAAATGTGAAGCTGATGATGATCAGTTGCTTATATCCAGTTTATTGTTTTTATTCTTTATTTTTCTTTTGTTTTCACGCCGTGAGATACTATCAGTGGTTCTAATTTCTGCAGTTTCATCGAGATTCACCCCATCAAGTGCAGTTTTTACACCCATCACTTTGGAGACTTGTCAAACCTTTCTGAAGGTCTGAGAATACCTTCTGCATTTTTTCTGTTAGGTAAATCAGAAGAATTTCTATACCTACAATAAATACAAACACAGTTGTAAGAATCTACAGGAAGATATATTTTCAGGGGTCAAACCCTTTTTCGTCCCCTAAACCTGTTTGTGATACGCCGCTGGTCAATCCTGAAATACGAAACGAATTTTTGTTTTGAATATAGATATATTTTTTGTCTCTCGTTATTTTTATACTTCTGCACCCGTTATCGGGAAAAATTTAAAATATTTTTTTTGTAATTTTCTACATTTAATTAAAATTTGATGGTGATTAGATGGTGTGAGCCCTAAAACGCATCCTATGTTTCGAATTCAATATTAATATCTCGAAATTTGAAAGAGGATTGAAGACATATCTTATACAGGGTGTTCCAAATTAAGTCGGCACCATTGCCGTGATTATTGATGCTACGAATTCGGTTAAATGGGCAAACTAGTAGCATTTTTAATGGCCTTCTCGATGCCGAAAACAAAAAAAATTACAGTCGCGTTTTCAGAATATTTCTTAAAATGACATTTCTCTCAATGGAACACCCTAACAAAGCTCATATCACCTTTCTTCCTAACGTAGAAAATGAGGGACTTATGTGGAAATATTTCTTTCTTTCACTAGTACAAAAAATGTCTTTGTTTTGGCGAATAAAACCTCTTGATTGTCCAAACACCCAATTTTGGTACTTATACGAATGACAATATTTTGTTACTAATAGCAAAATAAGACAGTAAAAAGAAAAAATTTCACTGGGATGTGAACTCGTGATCATCATGTCGCACCACTCAATTGACACTATTTGGTATTAATGTGATAATTTCCATCTTATAGCCATTCCGCTAGCCGCATGTATTTTGTGAATCAAAATATGTCTGCTGTAATGATAACTTTGAAGCCGTTTTTGTACAGAACAGAAAATACTGGAGGGTCCTATGAATGTGGTTGGAAAAAATGTGTTTGATTCGATAAAACATAATTATTATGAGCAATCAAGTTGCCTTGAAACTTTGTTGAAATACTATTTATATCATGACATATCATAAATAATTGTAACTGTCACCTACTATTCGAATATTTTTCGAAATGCCGTTTTGCCATCAAGAAAAATAATCCTACTTGGTTTGCCAGAAAAATAGCGTAAGAGCCCTCAAACACTACAGCAATTCGTTCCCCGATCGTGAATTACCTAATCGGCGTTTTTTTGTTGTGCTTCATCGTCGATTCAGGAACAGTGAAAAAGTTTTTGAGAAGAGGAAAACTAAAAAACGTTTTGTAATATCTGATGATACAGAAATTGACGTTTTATCCTACTTTGAGGTATATCCAAATAATTCCATCAGAGATTTATCTAGAGAAATAGCTGTTCCACTGTCTGGTATTCAACGAATTCTGAAGAAACATAAGATTACTCCTTATAAGTTAAGACCAGTGCAAACACTAGAACCTGGTGATCCTGAGAGGTAATTGGGGTTTTGTCGGTGGTTTATGAATAAATGCAGACAAGATCCAAACTTCTATACAAATATTATATGAAGCGATGAGGCTAATTTTTCAAATCGTGGGATGTATAATAGAAAGAATTTTCATTATTGGAGTAGACATAATCCATTTCTAGTCCATCCCTACAATCGGCAAAGATGATTTGGTATTAATGTTTGGTGTGGTCTTTTTAGAGGCAGAATTATCGGTCAATTTTTCTACCATGGTTCTTTGAACGGACCCCGTTACATTAATTTATTAACAAGAGTGTTGGAAGAGTTTTCCGAAGATCTTGATCTGGAGGCTCGTCAGATGATCTATTCAGCAGGATGGAACACCAGCACATAATATCAGTGGCGTAAAAAAATGCTGCGAGGTTGTTTTGGAAACAGATGGATTGCTACACATGGTCCTGTTAAGTGGCCCCCTCGTTCACCAGACATGGCACCTCTACATTTTTATTTTTGGGGATTTCTGAAAAATGAGGTGTACAAAATGGAACATAATAATGTAGATGAACTGAAAAATTATGTTGAAACTATAATTAATTGAATTGATGGCCGAGCTGTGTTGAATGCCACACGTAGTGTCAATAGAAGTGTCCAAATATGTGTTCAACAAGAAGGCGGTATTTTTGAACATTTACTCTATTTTTTATAGCGCTTTATGAAATCCGTTTGTTATAAATGATTGATAAAACTGTCTTATTTTCACCTTTACGAAAAAAGAGTTAAATGAGATTTGTTGTTGAAAATGTTATTACGAATCGAAAAGCATGAAAAAATATGGAGTGTTTCATTGAAAGAAATATAATTTTATGAAATATTCTGAAAACGCGATGTCAATTTTTTTTTTTCGACATAGAGAAGGCCATTAAAAATGCTACTAGTTTCCTCAGTTAACCGAATTCGTAGCATCAATAATAACGGTGTTGGCAATGATGCCGACTTAATTTGGAACACCCTGTATATCTCGAAATTTCGACTATTTATGTCGGCTTTCAGTTCAAAATTTCGGCCTTTAACTGAAAATTTTTACTTTTTTATCGAAATTTCATCTCCTTTCTCGTAATTTGGAGTTTTATTCCGAAATTTAGGCTTTTGTCTCGAAGTTTTGACTTTAATATCGAGGAACAAAATTGTAAAATACGCCTCTGAAATGTTGCAAAAAATTTGAAATATCTTGTATGCAGGACTTTACAAAAGCAAAAAAAAACAAATCAGATTATTACAAAAATTTCTTGATGGAGAAAAATGGCCTCCCCAAAAACAAAACCCCTCTCGATTTCCTATCTATTTTTTATTTTTTTATCATACATTTGTTCAAACAGGAACCAAATTAATTTTATGATATACTGGGTTTTGGTTTATTGGCAATAGAGACTGTAAATTCTGATTTCTAATATGCTTTAAAATTTATTTTATGAATCAATTTTCTATATTTTTCATCAGTTCGACTCTTGTAAAGTTTTTATGATGTCTGTTTTTATTTTGACTTCATTTATATGGAAAGTTACTATACCTATACCTGCCAACAAAGACATCATAAATTTTCCCTAACTTTCATGTTTTGCTATTTTTTCACGTTGTTTCGTGGCTAACTTTTTTTGGACGCATTCGCAATACCATTGAATAGTTTCCCAAAAAAGCCCGCTATAATTTTTATAACTTCTTGGGCTGACTCATCGCCAACTAATTGAACGTCAGATTTTCTGTGAGATTCTTCCAGGCTCTCTCAGGAGCACAGCGTTCGTGATACAATTATAGGGCGTTAAAAGATTTAGAGGTAATACTTTCACCGAAGGAATAGAAATCCATCCTGGATATAGAAATAATAAATCAAACATATCTCTAACTTGTTTTCAATTCTTTCCGAATATTGCCTGGAGGTTTGAGATTTGGATTCCATTTTGGTACGAGAAAAAAATCATCTCGAAACAATTCAACGTCTTGAAATAATGATTAACTGACGTCGAAAAATATTATAGTTGGGCAGATTGATGGAAGTGAGCGTACAGGGTGGGCCAAATTGAACAGTTTTGAGGGGAAAGTCCTGTTCTTGAACTGGAAAGATGAAGACTCATGGCTTTGTATGAGGATCAATTTTTGTAACTCAGTGGGGAGAACCGCATTTCGAAATCTATCATCACAGCATGTTTTTCGAAAATCTTTCAATTAAGAATTGTTCAAGACATTTTTCAAAACGTGTTAAAGTTCAAATATTTCTTACATAATCTGGCAATTTATTAAATAATACAGAACTTAGTGAGTTTGAACAGTTTTCGGATATTTCAACCTAAGAAAAAGGTATTCTGCTGTTTTTTCATTCTTGTGTCATGTTCATATTGGTAGGAAACATAATTCAATTAATTGATTAAGATTCGACAGTAATAGAGCCGTTACAAATCTTCACAATATCGTTGATATAGAGTAAAAATAAGGTAGGTCCCAGGACTGAACCTTGAGGAACTCCTATTTCAGAATATCTAGTTTGAAAAAAGGACTTCCCCTTCAAAAGTGTACAATTTGAACCACCTTGTATAAAATTCAATAAAAAAAGCATGTATATGTATATCGATTTGTAAGGAAGGTGAATAAACGGTTTAATTATACCCGTGAAGTTCGAAACTTGTTTCAAATACGAACAAGATGATGATATAAAATAAATTAAATGAGTTAGTTAACTGTAGTGAAAGATATCATGAAATAAATTTCGATGACTCTTGAATCCATTTTTTTATTGGTTTTTTCAAAGAAAGTAGTGATGATCATTTTTATATGATTTGGAATCCGATCATAGTAAAAGGGCAATGAATATTCGAAATTTTCCTGAAACATTTTTGTTTTAACTTTATTTTTTACTGCAATATCATTTTTACTATTTTTATTATAACTATGGTGTTATCACTTTTGTTTATAGATATAAATTATTATGTTGTATCGAAATAATTGTCTGATGTCAATTTTCTTTGATTTTTTGTACAGATTTTCAGTTGGATATAAATAACTCTTCGATGATGCACACTTTGAATGATTTTGGAATTTGAGAAAAATTTATGATGAAATCCGTCAGATGCGTCGATGGTTCTGAAATAATTTTACATAAGAATATTAGAATTTCTGAAGTGATTGCGTCGATATCTGGAGAATTTTTCAATTTCAACGACTTTATTTATTTAAATCGGGTTCGTGTTTTCTAGAGAAAAAGACCCACGTACGACCACTAGTTGTCTGAAGAACTTTTCACTTCATAAGAAATAAAAGACTAGCCTATAAAACGTCTTTATTCGTATCAAGTATAAAATAAAAAATAAAAAACACACACAGTGCATCCTCACCACTACTCCCTAAAAACTATAGACTACGGGCGACTCGAAGCTATCCCTAGCCTCCCTCCCCTCGCTACCCCCGTTAAAATCGTCCAAACTCAACCTCCCGAACGTCTCCGCCACCCTACGTTTCGACCTTTTCTTCTCCACGGCGCTCATCAGTTTCCCGTACTTTTCCGAAATATCCCTTTTGAAATCGGACTCCCTCTTGGTCTTCTTGAGGGATGGTTCCGTAGCGGAAGCCGCCGAGATCTTGTTGTGCTCGACGAGCTCGTCCAGGTTGAATTGGGGTTTGAAATCGTGTCGTTTGCCAAGTCCGAGACTTTCCAGTTGTTTTTCCACGAGGTCCTCCTTTTCTTCTTTTTCGCTGAGTCTCGTGGTGGGATGGCTGCGTTCTGGTTCAGATCTAGTCGTTAGAAGGACTAAGTAAATTATTTTAGATAGCGAGACACTTATACAGTGAGTTCATCAGAAAACTTGCCAACCCCAATGTATTGATAACGAAAAATGATTAGTATTTGTGCAAAACATTCTTGAATTTCTTTATTGCAACCCTTGAGTTTTTGTTGAACATCCTGTGAAGTAGATATAGGAAGAAACGGGAGGTAGCAGTTGGAAATTGGGAGGTTGGAGGCGTCTGAAAACACCTTCTTCGGCAACAGAATTCGAAATGTATGGCAGATCTCGAGTCTAGTTTAATTTCTTGAAACCTGCCTCTTCTAATTCTCTTTCTCTTAATAAGCAAGATTCCCATTATTTATTACTTACATTAGAGTACTAATATTATTAATAATGTTTAAATTGCAAGAAAATCACAGATAAGAATACAAACGTATGTTATATATATTTTCAAAATTGAAATAAATATAGTTTTATGGAAAACTAAAATACACGCTTTTATACATTGAATTAAAAAGTAAAAAATAATTGTTTTTATTGGCAGAAAATAATAATAAAGGAAAAATATTAGTAACATTGTGAAAAAAATGTAGCACGCTTTGTTTCATATTTTCGTATATAAAAAAATGCAGGTTAGTCAAGGATAGGATCAGCTGCAAAAATCGTTGGAAATATATGAAAACAAGAGACCTGGAGAGAAATCATACGAACAGGACATCTTTTGAAAATTGGACGATACTAAGAGAATTGTAAACATTGTAGGAAAATAGTATAGGTGAAGGCATTGTGAATGTTGGAAGTATTCATATTCTATATCCACCTTGATATTGGTAACTTTGAAGGTCACCAAAAAGCACGTCTCAAATTACCTTTTCATTTCCAATGAATTGGGTCTGGTTAGTTTTCAGACAAACATACTGTATGATAGTAAATTTTTCAAAATGTACAGTGAATAGTAGATGAATGAGTGATTAGTGTTATGTTCATGGGTTCCCAAGAATTGAATAAATGTAAGTAAAATCAAGTCTTCTTTTGAATATCATGATTACTAATTTATTGATGAATTCAGGTCATTTTACGAATTAAAGTAATAATCACTCGAATGAAAATTTATTGTTCACCACCAAAGTGTTATTTCGGGGATAAGTAACCATTTCCGTAGCTGTCAACTCACCTTTCTGGTATAGTTTTCTTCGGCCTAGAAGCAAAAATGTCCGAACCGGATAACATGGTGTTCAGCATGGCAAGGTGGTTCTCTATGTACTCTCTAACTGGTTCAGCTCTAGGTTTACACCTATCAGGCAGGTGGTTGAATTTCATCAGCAAATCTTTCAGCACGCGAACCTAGAATCAAAATATATCAATACCCAAAGAGATTCATCTAACCCAAAACTTCCAAACACGTACCTTTTCCTCCAAATTGTCGCTTCTGGAGTTGGACTGGAAAATAAAATTGTCCTGGTTCTGCGCGTCGTCGAACTCTACCTCCTCCATCTGTTTGGTTTTGGTCAGAGCGTCCTCTATCGGTACTTTCGTTACCGACTTGAGGTAGCGAAGTAACTTTAACGGCAACGTCTGACAGGTGGTGGTCAGCTGAAGCCTGCTCATTATGTTGGCCATGGCGTTGACCAGTTTTCTGCTCTCTTCGTTGGTTACGTCTTGCAGGCCCTCGAAGGCGTTCTGGATGAAACGAAGAAGCAGTAGTGGATAAAAAAATATGTAGTCATGGAAATATTTCTACGGAGCTAGAGTTTTAAGAGAAATACCAGTTCAACTCGATACACCTCGACAAAAAATGGTATTTGAATATTATCAAACCTACTTATTCTTTCCACGCTTTCCCTTTAACTTTTTTTGTACACCTCGTGTATTTTTCAACTGCTAGATTCTTCCTGACAAACTGATTCCGAAATATAGTAATTAGTACTACTGAATCGTTTGGAAGAAATTAATTATTAGTCTCTGTTACTTTTCTTCTTTATTAATGATAAAATTTTCATGTTTTCAATATGCATTGTGTTATGTTTTTTTTTTAATAATATTAACGTTTATTCGTAATTCAATGCTACAAGTATGAAATGTGTACCCACTCCTTAAAAAAAATATGGTTATCAAATGTGCAATGTTTTTTTTATAAAATTATAAGAGGGTGTGTTCATATACTTATTTTGAAAGTTGTATTGCCTGAGTAGAATTTGGTTATCCATTCGTCGAAAAAAATTGTTAAGGTAATATTCGGAATTAGCTCGTCGAGATATTTTTGAAGGGGGTTTTTGAATAATTAAAAATAGAAAGTTTCGAAAATTCGACGTTGCAGGAATTTCAAACCGCTCTCGATTTGAAAAGTTCATCTGAAGTTAAGGGCTGTTATTTCCCACCAGATTTTTTTTTTTATTTTTTCTCCCTATTCGTGAAATTCGACCATTTTTCACATGCTTACCAAATTTGAAATTGATTACGAGTCAAATAGAGATTTGATAGACTTTTTACGGAACATCTGCAATTTTTTCGAAAATATTGATATTTTTTTTTCGAAAATTTGCTAACTCCACTCAAACGTATCTCGAAAAGCTGAACTGAAAAGAAACTGAATTCGATAAAGAGTTGACTAAATGTGGCCAGTTTTATATGAAGCAAATTCAGAAAGTAATGGTAGGGAAGTGACAGCTATCGTATTTGGTGATTTTTGCAAACTTTCCATTGTCTAGACCAAAACATACTCTAGTTTCAGTGATATCACCTCAAATCTTCTGCGATCGAATTCAAATTGAGAGAAATTTAGATCAACAAAAAAAAGTAGTATGCCTCAGGGTTCTACAATTGGACCAATGCTGTTGTCCTACTCCATATTTTTTCACCACTTTTCTTACCTTGGGTGGCGGTTTCTTCATGCCTTTGATGAACCTGCCTTCAAACTTCTTATGCTGTTGCATGTGACTGTAAATAGTATCAAGAATCTTCAGAGGTAAGTGACCATTGAGGATCTCGTCAAGCCTCTCGTACTCTTCAGAAGTGTAAGTTTCATTAGTACCTTGCTGAAAAATATAAAACAATAATTCATCACATAAGTTGAGGCGAACAATACATGCAAACAACAATATTCAGATTATGGACAAAAGTGTTGCGTAGAATCACACGTTAAAAAGTAAAGGCCCCGTCTTCTTTAATTCGCAATAGTCTTTTGGAGACTTCTGATGGTTGCTGGTAAGTGTGCACGTGAATCTGGGATCAATATAGTTTAATATTCTCATTCAGATAGCAAATCACAATATATTGGCCAGAGTGGTCGTAAGATCCAAACAAGGCTAATGGAACATATAATAGACGTAAGCTGAGTGCACTGATATACCCTACTCACCTCTCCATGATTGTCTGATTCGATGGACAACACAGTAGTCAGCGCCACCTTTGATCGATTGAAGTTCTCGTTTTCTTCGCAGACGTTGGTCACCTTCACCTTGGCCGTTTCCGACTCGCACTCGTCCTCGGTGGTGGCAGGGGTAGTTGGCCCGCCAGGTGAACACCTGGTAGTGAGCGGGAAAATTGTTACGTCGTCCCCGTTCTTCTTTCCTTTATCGTCGAGGTACAAGTTGATGGTGATCTTCTCGTCGATGATATCTTTGGTGCTCTTCTCAGTGGTTGTTCCTCCAGGATCTGCCATCGTGATTTTATCGGCTAGTTTTTCCAGTTCGCTTCGTTTGGGTTCCGATTTCTGGAAGTAATCGTTGGACGCCAGCGGGAAGTTGTTTTTTCTGTGCGTTTTTCTGTTGTTCGATCTTTTCCTGAGGTTCTCTTCGTTGATTTGGTCGTTTCTGACGAACTGCGGCCACTGCTGGAACTCGGAACTTTCTAGAAATTTCTGGCTGGGTAGGTTCCTCGGCGGTCTGAATTTCTGAAAGAGATTGGACTGACTTGGTGGATATTTGATGAAAACCTGTTGAATACGTGATGGAAATAATCAAGAATTGTTCGATGTCAATAATTTTCAATGCTTGATTTGACAATATAATTTTTTCTGATATTATAGTCATGCAACTTTAATTTTTTTCAACTACTATTACTTTTTAGTGAATTATTTGTCAATTTGTATGCAAATTTTGCTCTTTCAAATTGTATTAGTTTATTTAATGTAAAATTTTTTGAATTCTTGTATAATTCTGAAAAAGGTGTTTCCCGGGGGTTTTTCAAAAATTACTTTTATAGCTTTATTATTTATCAAACGATAAATTACACCTTCATGGTTTTTGCTACAAGATGACCATATTGTTGATAAATATCTAATATGTGAAACAATATGGGCAGTATACATTTTGAAATAATGTTTAAGCATTTAGAAAATCAATTCTTCTTATTGCTCCAATTAAAGGAATAATTGATTTTTTTATTTCATTTACATGACATTCAAAAGTTAAATCCTCATCAATAATCAGGCCCAAATATTTGTGTTCTTCAACTTCACTTAACATTTTATTCTTTATTTTAACTTTTAATTTTATTTGATTTATATTTTTCTGTTTGAAAATCATATAAACAGTTTTTTCCAAATTGATAGTTGAATTCATTACCATGTTTCAAACAATTGAATATCTTTTTCAATATAACCTTCTAAAATATTTGTATTTTTGCCCGAATAATGAAGTATTATTTATATAAATTAAATAGAAAATTAGAGCCAGTACTGAACCTCGGGGAACTCCAATGGTGCAGATAAGTGGAAAATATGAAGCAAATATCTATTAAAAAGCAACTACTTTCCACTACGAACATTGAATTATATCTGACATCTATTTGGGAAATGTTTTTCAATGAAAGCACTATTGCAAACGCTAATTGTAATTAAACAATTATATTCATATATTTGGCCTCTCGTCATCAGTGCTGAGACAGATCACACATCGTTAGTAAGTAGTTGTTTTCTGTCACAATGGCACATATTTGCCTCATACAGCAGGAATGTGTGGAGAAAAGGATATTTTGACCTAGTAGGAATACGATTTGTACTCCAGAAAGTTCGTCAATTGAGTGACAATTGCATAAACACACTTTCTTTTCAAATTGCAAATTCCACGATTTTTTGTGAGTTTCAAGTAACCCTCAAAGTTCGTTGAGTATTCAAATTCGTGAAATGAATTTTATTGTTCCTACATTTTTCTGGGTGTGGTCGCTTTCGACACTTGCAGCAGGCGCTTTTTTGTTCTTCTCCTCGTTCTTGTTGACAGAGGCTGCTTTGTCGCCTTTCTTGGGCGGTTTAATTTTTTTGTGCAGATGTCTACCAAAGCCTACCAATTTTTCGTCCTTCGTATGCAGGCCTAGTTTGTCAACGTCGCTTTTATCTTTCTTCCCTCCTTTTTCCTTCTCATCAGCTTTTACATTTGCGATCTCATAGTTATATTCGTCATCATCCTCAGACTCTGTGGTCGTAGATACTGGGTTAGCGAATTCGTTGTTGGTCTTTTTCACTAATTTGGAGCTGCCCTTCTTCTTTTTGGAAGTCATGGAATCTTCTTCGTCGCCATAGTCACCTTCCACCGAATTCTTGTGGAGGATTTCACTGCGTTTAGTGGTGCCTTTCGCGATTTCTTCCTTCGGACTTTCCAGATCGACATCGTAGACGTATTCAATCGATTTCAGTTGTCTCCTTGAATAAGTGGGATGGTCCTCGGATCCTTTGTTGTTTGGCACGTATTCCATTTCTTCTGCGTGGGGCCTAACTCCAGTTTTGTGCTTTTTCTTCGGTTGTTTCTTCTTGAGCTTGTGTTTATGTCGTTTTCTATCGTGCACTATCTGATGGGAAGATTCGCTTCTGCTTCTTTCTCCAGCCAGATTATAAGGACCAGGATTCCTGAAAAGTATTTCGATATTTTGAAAGCTGTTACTCCATCAAAACACTTTTTATATACTTGATGTGATATATTTTTTCCCTCTTATAAACTGTACGTTTCTTGGGAAATGAATAACAATATTTGTTTAACGAGTGAGGAAAGTGTCACTATTCCTCACGAATGGAGGAAAAGACACTTTACTCCAGATGAAAATAAAAAAAGTATCTTAAGTTAATAGCATTTTTTAAATCAGTTGCTGGAATAACAGCTGTGGTTTTTTTTTCAGAGAGATGTTTGAAGAATGTATTGTCGAAGCACCAGATGACAAGTTCTCAATGATGAAGTTGTATTTTAGTCATTGGTAAGTTTTTCGTAACTGACTAGTTATTTTTTTGGATGTTGCTTTAATAATTGTGGTGCAGTGCCGATGTGACGAATTATATAATATGACTGTCAAAGGTGTACAGGGTGTTTCAAATTCGATCCTCATCATTGGAATCTCGGAAACTATAATAGATACGAACATGGTCGAATGGACGCAATATGCCGTAGAGGAAGTTCTGGAATTCTGAGTATATCTGCAGATATCCGAAAAAAAAACAGAAATTTGGAACATGCTTTTTTATTTCGTTCTGGCTTCATTTTTCGAAGGGTTCGAATATAAAACAGCAATTCTGGAAACACCATTATGTAGGAAAAGCGGCGATTCATTCCTTCAAAAAATTAAGTGAGAAAAAAATTAAACCAATTTCAAACGAAAACGTTGCGTTTAAAAAAAACTATGATGCTTAAATTAAACCACCTTGTATGTATTTTCCCAAATAAATTTGTGAGATGAGCGTTGACCTCTATCAGAAGCATCCATGTTTTTTTTTTCGTCAACTTGAATCCCCATACCGCTTATGTCGAGGATTTTCTTTGACAAATGACGGAGGCACCATGTTTTCTCTTAAATCATATGATGGTACACCCGGTATAGCAGGCGACATATTTTTTTCTCTTAAATGTTTTGAGACACCCTGTTGTCTTTTCTCTTTATTGATGTGTTTTGAGACATCCTGTATACAACATGATTTTTTGACGAGCATACGACATGGTTTTTTCTCTCAAATGATATATTGGTACACCCTGTATACCATTTGACAGTCACTATGTTTTTTTCTCTCTTAAATGATATCTTTTGAGACACCCTGTTGTTTTTTCTCTTAAATGATAAGTTGGTACACCTGGTATAGCATGTTGACAACCATCCACCATGTTTTTTCAAACGTCATTATTATTTTCAGACTTTAAAACTCTGAATATTCCATCTACAATCATTATTTTTTTATATTATATTCGAGCGCTCGAAGCCGGCTTGCGGTAGATAACAGATAACACCTACTCGACTCCGCTGACCGATGACCTTGACCACTTCCGACTCAGAACCCTTTTAGCTCATCTACTAATGAGTTTTAAAATTGATATTTTCTGTTAATATACTTGTTGAAAAATAAGATATAATGAAAATATTGATAAATATATTTCGGTGGTGGAGTGAAAACCCATTTCTTCGAATTCCTAAAAATGTTTTGGTGTGTAGTAGCATCTCTTTCGGGTCGAATCCATTCATACATGAAAGAACGAGGTCCGAGAAGAGACCCTTGTGTCACTCACCTATCTGACTCGAAGCTATCACGACAGATGCCTTGGTTACAGTGGCGAACAGCGTTCGGAAAGTTGCTCCCTCGGTATTTTTGAATTCTACCTGGTCTCACTTCATCCTGAACTCTATACTGGATTGAAGGTGCCATTTTACGTTTCAGTGATACCTTTTCTGAGCTCTGTTTCTGTGCTTTAACAGGAGCTTTTGGGACAAATCTCGCTGCCTTCTGGAGACGTTTTTCTGGCAGTACCATTAATTGTTCTCCATAAATTCTACCCTCAGAATTTGAGACTTTCTCTCTTCCTTGACGTTCAAGAATCTCATGAGTGCTACCTCCTCCTATATCAGTTTCACAATCACCACTTTCGTCATCTTTAATACTTCCGGAAGGATCTATTCTATCCTCGGCCATGTACTCAGCTGGAATGTCTCTGTCGACGGGGTTTTCTTCATGTGAAGGCAATTCCACATGTACAGTATGTTCTACGTGTACAGGGTGTCCTTTATGTAACTGCTCTTCTCCATGAGAAAGGCTTTCTTCATGTTCAGGCAGTTTTTTATCAACATGACACTGAAGATGAAAAGGGTGCTCATCATGTAGAGGATGTACGGGTGCTTCTTCATGCACAGGGTGTTCTTGATATTCAAACGATTCTTCATTCATAGGATGGTCTTCGTGCATTGTATGTTTTTCATGAACAGAGTGCTCTTCGTGAACAGGGTGTTCTTCATGAAGAGAAGATCCTTCATTGGCATCGTGGTCTTCAAGAACACGGTGTTCTTCGTGTACATGATGTTCTTCGTGTACGGGGTGTTCTTCTTGTAAGTGGTGGTCTCCATGCACAGGGTGTTCTTCGTGTATACGTTGTTCTTCGTAAGCAGAATGTTCATCGTTGATGGGATGGTGTTCGTGATTGAGATGTTTCGCTTCTTCCTGGTCCAACACAGTCACAGTTTCTATTCTAGTCACAACAATATGTTCGTCGACGTGTTGATCCAACTTGTGGATTTTTGTCAGCGGCGTGTGGTGATTGCGATCTTTATTTTCCTCGGAATTCTCCTTGAATGTTGGTGCGAAACCTCCCTCACTAATTTCCACGTCTATTTCGTGACTGGGTTCGATCTTATCGACTTTGTCACCTGACATATCAGGAAGGTTGGATGAGTCGAGATTTTGTGCTTCTTCTCCGGATATCGATGGTGGCTCCTGTACAGAATGATCTAAGGCTGATCCAGGCAGAGTTTCTGGGTTGTTCTCTGATAGTTCGTCTGCTGGCGACTCTATTTTGCCAACTTCTCCTCCTGGAATATGAACAAAAATTATTAATGGTAGTCATGCTACTTCAGCTCTTCTACTCTAAATAATCCCTTCTACAAATCTCAAGTAACCTGTGGCATCGAAAGCATTTTCAGAAACAGTTGAATAAAACAATAATTGTTGAAATGATTATATCAAACAGACTCCATACCAATTTTACGTAAATATTATATTTCACTTCCGTAATGATTGTTCATATACAGTGTGTCCCGCTTTTCATGAATACACCCTAATATCTCAGTTATTAATAATGCGATTTTCTTGAAATTTTGGTGGTGATTATATGTTAGGTAAATGAAGTATTTTGGCATAGTGAACATTTTCATTATAGATAACTTTTTTTATCAGAATTAGAATCAGCATCCCCAGAAACCTCCCAATCCATATTTTCAACATCTCAAGAGCTGATTTGAATAAAAAATTATTCAACTCTTTTTTCAATAAGTCCTTGTGAGCAAAATTCAAACAGTCTTTCAAAATAACCATTTAACACGGTATGTGGAAATTTTGGTTTAAATGCCCTAATCCTGTTGCGTTTCAAACATCTCTATACTTTGTTTTTCGTTGAATTCATTGTCCTCGCAACTGCCCTTACAGTACCAATTGGGTTGTTTCGAAATTCGAAATATTCGTCGTCCGGATAGTGTCTTTGATTTGAATTGTACCTCCCTGGTCTTGTCTTGAAAACCGCTCTAGTCTTTGCGAACAATCTGTTGATTTTGGCGTGAGAAATTGGTTCTCGATCATGATGCCTTCCATTGAATATTTGAGCAACCTGACGCGTAGATCTTTCATTATTACCAAATAATCGGATAATCTCCACTTCTTCTCCAAGGATATAAGGGGCTCATTTTAGACAATTTTTTTCAGATTTGGAATCAGCGACCGCAAAAACCCCTCAATTCATATTTTCGAAATCTGGAGAGCTGATTTGATTAGAAAACAAAATTAAATTCACTTTTTTTCAATAGATTGTTTATTTCTAACTTTTTATTTCAAATGCCCTAATCCTATATTAAATTTCAAACACCTTCGTTTCCTTATATTCTGTATCGTTTGCAACTGCCCTTATACTACAATTTAGGTATTTCCGAAGATACGCACACTTTGTTACCATTGGGTTGCCGATTTGAGTTTTTATGCAAATTAATGAAAGAGTGCTTTGAAACAAAAGTTTTTGTTTGACATCGGTAATCAGTACGAAATGTCAATAAGTCAAGCAGTGTTATTTAACTGTTAATAAGATGGCACACAACCTTAGAGTAGTTCTTACAATTGGAGAAAAAGTAGAGATTATCCGCTTATTTGGTAATAATGAAAGATCTACGCGTCAAGTTGCTGGAATATTCAATGGAAGGCATCATGATCGAGAACCAATTTCTCACGATACCGTTGCCAAAATCAACAGATTGTTTGCAAGGACTGGAGCGGTTTTCAAAATAAGACCAGGGAGGTACAATTTAAATCAAAGACACTATCCAGACGACGAACGTATCTTAGCAGAATTTCGAAACAACCCAAATGGTACTGTAAGGGCATTTGCGAGGACAATGAATTTAACGAAAAACAAATTATGGAGATGTTTGAAACGCAACAGGATTAGGGCATTTAAACCAAAATTTCTACATACTCTGTTAAATGGTGATTTTGAACGACGGTTTGAATTTTGCTTATGGTTGCAGGGTAACTATCTTAACGACAGACTTTTTCTGAAGAACATGATGTTTACTGACGAGGCAACGTTTACAACAAACGGTGTGATGTCTAGTCAAAATTGTATGTTTTGGGCAGCTGAAAATCCGAATTGGGTAATTCATTGTAAAAATCAATATAGTGAAAAAGTTAACGTGTGGTGTGGCATATTCAACGAACGGATTGTTGGCCCTTATTTCCTGGATAACCTGACCGGACAAAATTTTCTAAATTTTTTACAAAATGGTCTCTATGATTTTCTCATGGAATTGCCATTAGCACAAAGACAAAACTTAATCTTTCAATTAGATGGGACCCCCGCACATAATTCTGGGATAGTTCGGAACTTTTTAAATGCAATTTTCCCTATGAAGTGGATAGGTAGAAATTCTCCTTTGGAACCATGGCCCCCTAAATCGCCAGATATTACCCCTTGTGACTTTTTTCTGTGGGGGCATTTGAAGAATAAAGTGTATGCTACTCGGCCGCGTAATAGAGAGGAACTTTAGAAAAGTGAATGTACGTTTGAGAAGAATTGTTGAAAAGTGTATTGTTTCAGAAGGTAGTTATGTTGAAAACACAAGAATCTAAAATAAAGTAATTCGTAATTTTGTTACCACTGTTACAAATAAAGAATTTATTTAAAAAAAGACTTAAACTTTTTTTTTTGTTCAAATCAGCTCTTGAGATGTTGAAAATATGAATTAAAGGGTTTTTGGGGATGCTGATTCCGAATCTGATAAGAAAAGTAGTCTTGAATAAGCATTAATATTCATTTCTCAAAAAATGCCTTTTTTCTCTCCTCAACTTCGCACGCGAATGGTGAATGATCACTATGCCAAATGCTTCATTTTTCTAACATAAAATCACCACCAAAATCTCAAGAAAATCGCTAATAACAGATATTCGGGTGCATTGACGAAAAAAGTTAATTTATTTTTTTTTCTCCTCAAATCAGCTCTTGAGATTTCGAAAATATGGATTGGGGGGTTTTTGGGGATGCTGATTCTAATTCTGATAAAAAAAGTTATCTAAAATGAGCCCTAATATCCTTTTCCCAAAAAACAGCTTTTTTTTTACCCCCCCACACCGCACGCCTATGGTCGATGAAAATGTTCACTATGCCAAAATACTTCATTTACCTAACATATAATCACCACCAAAATTTCAAGAAAATCGCATTATTAATAACTGAGATATTAGGGTGTATTCATGAAAAGCGGGACACACTGTATATTGTAATATAAATATTGATACAATAAAAAAAGTACCAAAACAGATTCTAACCTGAGTTTCCGTTGTCAGAAAAACTACCGGAAACCTCTTCCTTCGATGGACTCTCCATCTCTTTCTCGCCCAAATCAACCACTTCTTCCCCAGCGGGCATTTGGTGGTTCATTTCCACGGGCTTTTCACCGGTTTCCAGGGTATCAACTCCAGATTCGAAATCAATTATGGCTATAGTAGTAGTCACCGGTGCCTCGTTCTCGATAACATTCGAACTAACATCGAACCTTTCCCCCCTATCGACAGCAGCTCCCACATCTTCTATGTGGACGATACCAGAACACTTTCCTCCAGCACAGTTTTCTCTTTTGTCACCGCTCAGGTCGACCTCTCCTTCCAGGGTTTCTGATTCTCGTTTGCTCGGCACATTGGGAGCATTGTTGACGTTTGGTGAATTATTGCCACTGGTCTTCGGTTTGTTAGCCAGACTGTCGGTATCCACCACAAGACTCCTCACCAGCTCGAACCCATCCTTATCGGCGGGTTGCTGAGGTTGCTGCTGGGGGCTAGGTGGCATCCTTCGGTCCCAAAGGTCTTGGGCGAAGTCTATACCCTTCTGCAGCTGATTCTTCTCGGACATCGTCCAGAAGTGGCTCATGTCTTTGAAACCGTTGTTGTTGAAGCTCGTGGTGCTGTCGGTTTTCTCGGAGGAGCTGCTTTCACCTGGGGCTTGGTAGAGGAAGTTGGGGTCCGGTAAGGTCACCCGGTAGACCAGAGCAGTTTTGGCGAGGTTATCCCTGGCGATGCTGCTATCGGTGTTCAAGTTCTCGTTGGCGTAGAAGAGGTTCTTGAAGTTACTGGAGTATTCCTTGCTCTTGGCAGGAACGTTATCCAAGTCGATGGTGCTTCTGGGCGTGTAGATCTTGAGGGGGCTGTCGAACAGCTGCGCTTTGTTGCTGTTTTTGTCCACGCCAACACCTGCAACAGGCGGTAATACATTTTTCTCCGATTCGGGCTGCTGGAAGCTCAAAACTATGGATTTGGGGTCCTGGTCGCTATCCTTGAACTGCTTCACCAGTTTCCCATCGTTTAGCACATCGATCTGGATCTCTCTCTTGTCCAAACTGTTGCTGTATCTGTCAGGGTACTTGTCGCCGGATCGCTTGATTTCTCCGTTGGTGCTTTTTGGGTTCACCGCGATGTCGTGTCTCCGTTCGAAGAAGCCGTTGCTGTCGGAGTGTCTTCTCAGTCTCGGTGGGTTGTTTTTGAGGCTAGACGGGGACTTGGTTTTTCCGTGGAGTTTTCCTGGGGTGGCTTGCGGGTGGGGATTTTTCCGCTTGTAGACGTGGGGGTAGATGTCGTTTTTGGGACCGTAGTCTAGATAGTCGTCTTCCAAGTTCTGGAGAAGATCCTGAATAAGATGCAGTGTGAAAGTATCAGTTACTAATTGAATTTGAGAACCTTACCCTTTCATTGTTATCTTCTTCATCTTCATCTTCGTTCAGGCCAAATTTGGATGGATCTTCTGCTATAGCCCTGATGAGCCTGAAGTCCTTCTCGTATTTTTGAACATTTGCTAGCCATGCGTTGAGTTCTTTGGGGAATCCAGGGTTGGGTTTATAATACTGTAAAGAATTTATTACATACTAAAAGTGGAAGAAGCATTTATCACAGCATATTCAATTGATGTGAGCGACAAAAAAATCTGGAAATTTCACTTGCAGAAACATTTTGAATGAACATCTTAACCATATATAATCGTAACACTTAGTTGCTGGTTCATACTTTCTCCAGAATTTCCTAAGGCCTTTCAATAAAATATCCCTTACTGAGTTTCATCAGCATAAAGAAGAAAGATATTGAACTCATCATTTATTAACGTCGTATAATGGGTCTAGAGTCTTAAAGAGTTATTATATTGTTGTTGGGAAAACACAAGTGGATTCAAAAAGGATATCTTAATGTCCCTAAAAGCGCCAGATATTTATTGGGCTTTCAAGAAAATCCTCCCTGTTATTTTATACTTATTCAAGCTGTCTCCTAGTTTGAGTTATTCGATACACATTCAGTTCATTTATGAAAAGTCAACATACAAAGTTGGTATGTTTGTAGGTTGTACAGGAAAGAGTTTATTTTGAAATTTTCTTGACATTTCCAACAACCATTAAAATGTAATTACTACGACAACACGATTGAGTTTGACAACTTCATATCATATTAATTTCAAAATGTCACGTTTTGGCAATGCGAATGTTTAAAAGTATAAATGCGCTTATAAAAAATGGGTTATTACTACTGATAAATATTTTGGTGTTGGTTATATCAATAAAAATAATTTTTCACAGAAATACTACAAAATAAGTCATCTACATAAAATTTGAACATCTCAGGCTGTAAACTCTCTAAAATGACTTATGAATACTCTTTTCCGTTCGTTCTGAAAGTAAAATTTTCAATCTGAACTACGTAATATTTATTGAATTCAAACTGGCCTCAAGGTATCAGCATCACTTTGTTTCACGCAGTTTGCACGAGTTTGATATATCTTCACTATTATTATACCTATCTGTTTGATCGAAACCCCGCGGCAGTTTTACCGTAAACGATACCGTCGGTAATTAACAATACGAGTAAACTGATTGGTAATATCTTGGAGCATATTTACTGTCAAGCGGGAGAAGAGAACAAATGTTTCGTAATTCGTAAATAAGTTATTGAAATTTCTGACACTGAAACGTATAAAATCGACGAATTAAAAGTACCCTTTCTCTCCACATGTTCCACAAAGTGAAAAAATGAGCCAAATATCTGTCAGAAAACAACGACTTCCTTGGCTAATACCACGACGGACATCACAGTGGAATTTTGAATAAGCCAATCGTAGATCCCTTCATAATTTATATGGCGAACGGTATTTCAAGTCTTCACGGGCGACGATATCTACATTCACCGACAACCCTCGATTATAAGCGCGGAATCGTTTACTTTTTCAACGTTCTATTCCAGGGATGAAGTTGTTGAACAATGAGTTTGGTGGACAGTGGATAGGTAGACATTTTGGCCTGCTGCTTTGACCTGAAGCCGTGTGAATATTTTTTGAGGATGTATAAGCAATTGTGTAGCACTGATCAACAGAACTGCGTTGAAAAAATGTTTTGCAAATATTTTTTCTTATTAATATTTTCATTTTTCGAAATCCAACTAAATAATACTGAATTCAATCAGGATGAATTATGTATAAATTGTAAAATAATGTAACATGACAGGAATTTTGAACTTGAACCAAGAAATAAGAGTGGATAGGTGAATTGAACGATGGTATATAAATAAATACTCAATGAGCAAGTTTGAACAACATATAAGCAACTAAAATGAATTGAATTCCAAACACGATTATATAAACGAAATATGAAACTATTGGCCTAACCTATTTATCATTGTTATTCTAGAGGATTCGTATGATAGGGAGATATTATTTGGACAGGAATGAATGTATTCTGACCCACCACTAATCAGGTACACTTGAATTCTCTTTTTGAGATAAATTCAAAATATTTAAAATCCGCCCGCACTCCTCTGACGCCCCAACAATGACTCTCAACGATGAGAAAATGTTATTTGGATAAGAATGAATGTATTCTGACCCACCACCAATCAGGCCAACTTGAATGCAATTTTTGAGATCACTTCAAAATATTTAAAATCCAACCCCACTCCTCTGACGCCCCTACAATGTCTTTTGATGATGAGAAGTTGTTATTTGGACAAGAATTGATGTATTCTGACCCACCACTGATCGGGCCAACTTGAATCCTATTTTTGAGATCACTTCAGAATATTTAAAATACGACCTCACTCCTCTGACGCCCCAACAATGACTCTCAACGATGAGAAAATGTTATTTGGATAAGAATGAATGTATTCTGACCCACCACCAATCAGGCCAACTTGAATGCAATTTTTGAGATCACTTCAAAATATTTAAAATCCAACCCCACTCCTCTGACGCCCCTACAATGTCTTTTGATGATGAGAAGTTGTTATTTGGACAAGAATTGATGTATTCTGACCCACCACTGATCGGGCCAACTTGAATCCTATTTTTGAGATCACTTCAGAATATTTAAAATACGACCTCACTCCTCTGACGCCCCAACAATGACTTCTGATAATAAAAAGTAATTATTTGGACAAAAATGAATGTATTCTGACTCACCACTGATCGGGCCAACTTCAATCCTATTTGTGAGATCACTTCTAAATATTTAAAATCTGACCCCACTCCTCTGACGCCCCAACAATGACTTCTGATGATGAGAAGTTGTTATTTGGACAAAAATGAATGTATTCTGACCCACCACTGATCGGGCCAACTTGAATCCTATTTATGAGATCACTTCTAAATATTTAAAATCCGACCCCACTCCTCTGACGCCCCAACAATGACTTCTGATGATGAGAGGTTGTTATTTGAACAAGAATGAATGTATTCTGACCCACCATTGATCGGGCCAACTTGAATTCTATTTTTTAGATCACTTCAAAATATTTAAAATCCGACCCCAATCCTCTGTCGCCCCAACAATGACTTCTGATGATGAGAAGTTGTTATTTGGACAAAAATGAATGTATTCTGACTCACCACTGATCGGGCTAACTTCAATCCTAATTGTGAGATCACTTCTAAATATTAAAAATCCGACCCCACTCCTCTGACGCCCCAACAATGACTTCTGATGATGAGAGGTTGTTATTTGAACAAGAATGAATGTATTCTGACTCACCACTGATCGGGCCAACATCAATCCTATTTGTGAGATCACTTCAAAATATTTAAAATCCGACCCCACTCCTCTGACGCCCCAACAATGACTTCTGATGATGAGAAGTTGTTATTTGGACAAAAATGAATGTATTCTGACGCACCACTGATCGTGCCAACTTGAATCCTATTTTTGAGATCATTTCAAAATATTTAAAACCGACCCCACTCCTCTGACGCCCCAACAATGTCTTTTGATGATGAAAAGCTGTTATTTGGACAAGAATGAATGTATTCTGACCCACCACTGATCGGGCCAACTTGAATCCTATTTTTGAGATCACTTCAGAATATTTAAAATTCGACCCCCACTCCTCTGACGCCCCAACAATGACTTCTGATGATGAGAAGTTGTTATTTGGACAAGAATGAATGTATTCTGACTCACCACTGATCAGGCCAACTTGAATCCTATTTTTTAGATCACTTCAAAATATTTAAAATCCGACCTCACTCCTCTGACGCCCCAACAATGACTTCTGATGATAAAAAATCATTATTCGGACAAAAATGTATGTATTCTGACTCACCACTGATGGGGCCAACTTCAATCCTATTTGTGAGATCACTTCTAAATATTTAAAATCCTACCCCACTCCTCTGACGCCCAACAATGACTTCTGATTATGAGAAGTTGTTATTTGGACAAAAATGAATGTATTCTGACCCACCATTGATCGGGCCAACTTGAATCCTATTTTTGAGATCACTTCAGAATATTTAAAATCCGACCCCACTCCTCTGACGCCCAACAATGACTTCTGAAGATGAGAAGTTATTATTCGAACAAGAATGAATGTATTTTGTTCCACCACTGATCGCCAACTTGAATCCTATTTTTGAGATCACTTCAAAATATTTAAAATCTGACCCCACTCCTCTGACGCCCCAACAATGACTTCTGATGATGAGAAGTTGTTATTTGGACAAAAATGAATGTATTCTGACCCACCACTGATCGGGCCAACTTGAATCCTATTTATGAGATCACTTCTAAATATTTAAAATCCGACCCCACTCCTCTGACGCCCCAACAATGACTTCTGATGATGGGAAGTTGTTATTTGGACAAGAATGAATGTATTCTGACCCACCACTGATCGGGCCAACTTGAATCCTATTTTTGAGATCACTTCAGAATATTTAAAATACGACCCCACTCCTCTGACGCCCCAACAATGACTTCTGATGATGAGAAGTTGTTATTTGGACAAAAATGAATGTATTTTGACTCACCACTGATCGGGCCAACTTCAATCCTAATTGTGAGATCACTTCTAAATATTTAAAATCCGACCCCACTTCTCTGGCGCCCCAACAATGACTTCCGATGATGAGAAGTTGTTATTTGGACAAAAATTAATGTATTTTGACCCACCACTGATCGGGCCAACTTGAATCCTATTTTTGAGATCACTTCAAAATATTTAAAATCTGACCCCACTCCTCTGATGCCCAACAATGTCTTCTGATGATGAAAAGTTGTTATTCGGACAAAAATGAATGTATTCTGACCCACCACTGATCGCGCCAACTTGAATCCTATTTTTGAGATCACTTCAAAATATTTAAAATCTGACCCCACTCCTCTGACGCCCAACAATGTCTTCTGATGATGGAAAGTTGTTATTTGGACAAAAATGAATGTATTCTGACCCACCACTGATCGGGCCAACTTGAATTCTATTTTTGAGATCACTTCAAAATATTTAAAATCTGACCCCACTCCTCTGACGCCCAACAATGTCTTCTGATGATGAAAAGTCGTTATTCGGACAAAAATGAATGTATTCTGACCCACCACTGGTCAGGCCAACTTGAATCCTATTTTTGAGATCACTTCTAAATATTTATAATCCGACCCCACTCCTCTGACGCCCCAACAATGTCTTTTGATGATAAGAAGTTGTTATTCGGACAAGAATGAATGTATTTTGTTCCACCACCGATCGGGCCAACTTGAATCCTATTTTTGAGATCACTTCAAAATATTTAAAATCTAACCCCACTCCTCTGACGCCCAACAATGTCTTCTGATGATGAAAAGTTGTTATTCGGACAAAAATGAATGTATTCTGACCCACCACTGATCGGGCCAACTTGAATCCTATTTTTGAGATCACTTCAAAATATTTAAAATCTGACCCCACTCCTCTGACGCCCAACAATGTCTTCTGATGATGAAAAATTGATATTCGGACAAAAATGAATGTATTCTGACCCACCACTGATCGGGCCAACTTGAATCCTATTTTTGAGATCACTTCAGAATATTTAACCGACCCCACTCCTCTGACGCCCCAACAATGACTTCTGATGATGAGAAGTTGTTATTTGGACAATAATTAATGTATTCTGACTCACCACTGATCGGGCCAACTTCAATCCTATTTGTGAGATCACTTCTAAATATTTAAAATCCGACCTCACTCCTCTGACGCCCCAACAATGACTTCTGATAATAAAAAGTAATTATTTGGACAAAAATGAATGTATTCTGACTCACCACTGATCGGGCCAACTTGAATCCTATTTTTGAGATCACTTCAAAATATTTCATATTCGACCGCACTCCCCTAACGCCCCAACAATGTCTTTTGATGATAAGAAGTTGTTATTCGGATAAGAATGAATGTATTTTGTTCCACCACTGATCGCCAACTTGAATCCTATTTTTGAGATCACTTCAAAATATTTAAAATCTGACCCCACTCCTCTGACGCCCAACAATGACTTCTGATGATGAGAAGTTGTTATTTGGACAAAAATGAATGTATTTTGACTCACCACTGATCGGGCCAACTTCAATCCTAATTGTGAGATCACTTCTAAATATTTAAAATCCGACCCCACTTCTCTGGCGCCCCAACAATGACTTCCGATGATGAGAAGTTGTTATTTGGACAAAAATTAATGTATTTTGACCCACCACTGATCGGGCCAACTTGAATCCTATTTTTGAGATCACTTCAAAATATTTAAAATCTGACCCCACTCCTCTGATGCCCAACAATGTCTTCTGATGATGAAAAGTTGTTATTCGGACAAAAATGAATGTATTCTGACCCACCACTGATCGCGCCAACTTGAATCCTATTTTTGAGATCACTTCAAAATATTTAAAATCTGACCCCACTCCTCTGACGCCCAACAATGTCTTCTGATGATGAAAAGTTGTTATTTGGACAAAAATGAATGTATTCTGACCCACCACTGATCGGGCCAACTTGAATTCTATTTTTGAGATCACTTCAAAATATATAAAATCTGACCCCACTCCTCTGACGCCCAACAATGTCTTCTGATGATGAAAAGTCGTTATTCGGACAAAAATGAATGTATTCTGACCCACCACTGGTCAGGCCAACTTGAATCCTATTTTTGAGATCACTTCTAAATATTTATAATCCGACCCCACTCCTCTGACGCCCCAACAATGTCTTTTGATGATAAGAAGTTGTTATTCGGACAAGAATGAATGTATTCTGTTCCACCACCGATCGGGCCAACTTGAATCCTATTTTTGAGATCACTTCAAAATATTTAAAATCTAACCCCACTCCTCTGATGCCCAACAATGTCTTCTGATGATGAAAAGTTGTTATTCGGACAAAAATGAATGTATTCTGACCCACCACTGATCGGGCCAACTTGAATCCTATTTTTGAGATCACTTCAAAATATTTAAAATCTGACCCCACTCCTCTGACGCCCAACAATGTCTTCTGATGATGAAAAATTGTTATTCGGACAAAAATGAATGTATTCTGACCCACCACTGATCGGGCCAACTTGAATCCTATTTTTGAGATCACTTCTAAATATTTAAAATCTGACCCCACTCCTCTGACGCCCCAACAATGTCTTTTGATGATAAGAAGTTGTTATTCGGATAAGAATGAATGTATTTTGTTCCACCACTGATCGCCAACTTGAATCCTATTTTTGAGATCACTTCAAAATATTTAAAATCTGACCCCACTCCTCTGACGCCCAACAATGTCTTCTGATGATGAAAAGTTGTTATTCGGACAAAAATGAATGTATTCTGACCCACCACTAATCGGGCCAACTTGAATCCTATTTTTGAGATCACTTCTAAATATTTAAAATCTGACCCCACTCCTCTGACGCCCAACAATGTCTTCTGATGATGAAAAGTTGTTATTCGGACAAAAATGAATGTATTCTGACCCACCACTGATCGGGCCAACTTGAATCCTATTTTTGAGATCACTTCTAAATATTTAAAATCTGACCCCACTCCTCTGACGCCCCATCAATGACTTCTGATGATAAAAAGTTGTTATTTGGACAAGAATGAATGTATTCTGACTCACCACTGATCGGGCCAACTTGAATCCTATTTTTGAGATCACTTCTAAATATTTAAAATCTGACCCCACTCCTCTGACGCCCCATCAATGACTTCTGATGATAAAAAGTTGTTATTTGGACAAGAATGAATGTATTCTGACTCACCACTGATCGGGCCAACTTGAATCCTATTTTTGAGATCACTTCTAAATATTTAAAATCTGACCCCACTCCTCTGACGCCCAACAATGTCTTCTGATGATGAAAAGTCGTTATTCGGACAAAAATGAATGTATTCTGACCCACCACTGGTCAGGCCAACTTGAATCCTATTTTTGAGATCACTTCTAAATATTTATAATCCGACCCCACTCCTCTGACACCCCAACAATGTCTTTTGATGATAAGAAGTTGTTATTCGGACAAGAATGAATGTATTTTGTTCCACCACCGATCGGGCCAACTTGAATCCTATTTTTGAGATCACTTCAAAATATTTAAAATCTAACCCCACTCCTCTGATGCCCAACAATGTCTTCTGATGATGAAAAGTTGTTATTCGGACAAAAATGAATGTATTCTGACCCACCACTGATCGGGCCAACTTGAATCCTATTTTTGAGATCACTTCAAAATATTTAAAATCTGACCCCACTCCTCTGACGCCCAACAATGTCTTCTGATGATGAAAAATTGTTATTCGGACAAAAATGAATGTATTCTGACCCACCACTGATCGGGCCAACTTGAATCCTATTTTTGAGATCACTTCTAAATATTTAAAATCTGACCCCACTCCTCTGACGCCCCGAAAATGTCTTTTGATGATAAGAAGTTGTTATTCGGATAAGAATGAATGTATTTTGTTCCACCACTGATCGCCAACTTGAATCCTATTTTTGAGATCACTTCAAAATATTTAAAATCTGACCCCACTCCTCTGACGCCCAACAATGTCTTCTGATGATGAAAAGTTGTTATTCGGACAAAAATGAATGTATTCTGACCCACCACTAATCGGGCCAACTTGAATCCTATTTTTGAGATCACTTCTAAATATTTAAAATCTGACCCCACTCCTCTGACGCCCAACAATGTCTTCTGATGATGAAAAGTTGTTATTCGGACAAAAATGAATGTATTCTGACCCACCACTGATCGGGCCAACTTGAATCCTATTTTTGAGATCACTTCTAAATATTTAAAATCTGACCCCACTTCTCTGACGCCCCATCAATGACTTCTGATGATAAAAAGTTGTTATTTGGACAAGAATGAATGTATTCTGACTCACCACTGATCGGGCCAACTTGAATCCTATTTTTGAGATCACTTCTAAATATTTAAAATCTGACCCCACTCCTCTGACGCCCCATCAATGACTTCTGATGATAAAAAGTTGTTATTTGGACATGAATGAATGTATTCTGACTCACCACTGATCGGGCCAACTTGAATCCTATTTTTGAGATCACTTCTAAATATTTAAAATCTGACCCCACTCCTCTGACGCCCAACAATGTCTTCTGATGATGAAAAGTCGTTATTCGGACAAAAATGAATGTATTCTGACCCACCACTGGTCAGGCCAACTTGAATCCTATTTTTGAGATCACTTCTAAATATTTATAATCCGACCCCACTCCTCTGACGCCCCAACAATGTCTTTTGATGATAAGAAGTTGTTATTCGGACAAGAATGAATGTATTTTGTTCCACCACCGATCGGGCCAACTTGAATCCTATTTTTGAGATCACTTCAAAATATTTAAAATCTAACCCCACTCCTCTGATGCCCAACAATGTCTTCTGATGATGAAAAGTTGTTATTCGGACAAAAATGAATGTATTCTGACCCACCACTGATCGGGCCAACTTGAATCCTATTTTTGAGATCACTTCAAAATATTTAAAATCTGACCCCACTCCTCTGACGCCCAACAATGTCTTCTGATGATGAAAAATTGTTATTCGGACAAAAATGAATGTATTCTGACCCACCACTGATCGGGCCAACTTGAATCCTATTTTTGAGATCACTTCTAAATATTTAAAATCTGACCCCACTCCTCTGACGCCCCAACAATGTCTTTTGATGATAAGAAGTTGTTATTCGGATAAGAATGAATGTATTTTGTTCCACCACTGATCGCCAACTTGAATCCTATTTTTGAGATCACTTCAAAATATTTAAAATCTGACCCCACTCCTCTGACGCCCAACAATGTCTTCTGATGATGAAAAGTTGTTATTCGGACAAAAATGAATGTATTCTGACCCACCACTAATCGGGCCAACTTGAATCCTATTTTTGAGATCACTTCTAAATATTTAAAATCTGACCCCACTCCTCTGACGCCCAACAATGTCTTCTGATGATGAAAAGTTGTTATTCGGACAAAAATGAATGTATTCTGACCCACCACTGATCGGGCCAACTTGAATCCTATTTTTGAGATCACTTCTAAATATTTAAAATCTGACCCCACTCCTCTGACGCCCCATCAATGACTTCTGATGATAAAAAGTTGTTATTTGGACAAGAATGAATGTATTCTGACTCACCACTGATCGGGCCAACTTGAATCCTATTTTTGAGATCACTTCAAAATATTTAAAATCTGACCCCACTCCTCTGACGCCCAACAATGTCTTCTGATGATGAAAAATTGTTATTCGGACAAAAATGAATGTATTCTGACCCACCACTGATCGGGCCAACTTGAATCCTATTTTTGAGATCACTTCTAAATATTTAAAATCTGACCCCACTCCTCTGACGCCCCAACAATGTCTTTTGATGATAAGAAGTTGTTATTCGGATAAGAATGAATGTATTTTGTTCCACCACTGATCGCCAACTTGAATCCTATTTTTGAGATCACTTCAAAATATTTAAAATCTGACCCCACTCCTCTGACGCCCAACAATGTCTTCTGATGATGAAAAGTTGTTATTCGGACAAAAATGAATGTATTCTGACCCACCACTAATCGGGCCAACTTGAATCCTATTTTTGAGATCACTTCTAAATATTTAAAATCTGACCCCACTCCTCTGACGCCCAACAATGTCTTCTGATGATGAAAAGTTGTTATTCGGACAAAAATGAATGTATTCTGACCCACCACTGATCGGGCCAACTTGAATCCTATTTTTGAGATCACTTCTAAATATTTAAAATCTGACCCCACTCCTCTGACGCCCCATCAATGATTTCTGATGATAAAAAGTTGTTATTTGGACAAGAATGAATGTATTCTGACTCACCACTGATCGGGCCAACTTGAATCCTATTTTTGAGATCACTTCTAAATATTTAAAATCTGACCCCACTCCTCTGACGCCCAACAATGTCTTCTGATGATGAAAAGTTGAACTACCATGCCAAGGTTGTGAAGGTAGTTATGTCGGACAGACCTCACAGTGGTTAAAACAACGGCTAGCTTTGCACAAGAGTGATGCCCAATTGGGAAAAAACTCCTGTGCAGCAGTCGACCACACCCAGAAAACAGGCCACCGGTTTGATTATTCAAATCCAAAAATTCTAGACAAAGTTAGCAATCAAAAAAACAGGTTATTCCTTGAGATGGTCCATATCATCAAAAATCCTAACACAGTTAACTACAAAACCGATACAGGACAACTTAGTAGTGTATATTGTAATATTTTAAATTCCATTCAACGTTGTGTGTAGTTTGACAGTTGGTGCCAATGGAATACCTACACTAATTAACACCATTGTATTTAAACGAATCCTTATTCAAACCATAGTAACACTCCAGTCAGGTAAATTAAGCGATTAGTCTGCAGCGGAGAATAACAATTGTCCTCCCAAATGTTCCATAGGTTAGAACAAACTCTGTGAATTTTGTAAGTTATCATGTTATTTTTATGTAGTCCTTCAACAACTCATATTCCTTTTTAATTGTAGCTCTTCCTGAAGAAGTCAATAAAGGTTGACGAAATATTGAAGATTTAAATCGAATGAGTTTCATTGTTCAACAGACCGCTACCCGAGAATTCCTACTTAATTATATATATATATATATATATATATATATATATATATATATATATATATAATATAAAATAATTTGCCACTCGACCCTTCTGCCCATTTGAGTACAACCACGAGGGCTACAAATATTTCAAAGTGTCTCTCTTGAAAATAGGATTTACTTGTTTTTTTCGATTTCTCATATTATTTACTGAAAAGAAGATATTGAAGGTTGAAATCTTTTAATTCGACACCCTATATCCGACGAGCGTAACATCCGATTCGACCCCACTGTTCCAGCACCCGCAAATAATTCCGTCCCACCCCCTTACTGCACCGAACCCCCAAGTAACTCGCAGCAAATCCACTTCTGTAAACTTTCCGGGCAGACTAAGAAGTCTTTCCCGATGTTTATGCAAAAATAACAGGCGAGAAACATCTGTTGCTAAAAATGCAGAATATTAATTCTGATCCAGCGGGCGCTGGAACGTCGTCCATAAAGATCCGAACCGGGATCGGAGGGCGCTTTGCCCAGCTTTTTATTTTCCTATTACCGCTCGGCTAAATTATTGTTTTACTCAAGACTTGCCTCTTTAATAATTGATAGGATTGCAGCCGCGAGAAATGAACACGCCCCCGAGGAGTGATCCTGTGCATGCCGCACTCGAACGGCCAGTGTGGAGAAGCTGGGTCGGGTCGGGTCGTTCGTTATTGCCGAAAAACGTTTGGGGCACGAAAAGTACGGTGGAATCGTTTACTATTCCAACCAAGACAATGTCGGAATACCCTCCTGTTTCAACGATCCTACAAAGTAGGATATTAGACAATCATCAGAACTACTTTAATGTATAACAAACACTTCGTTACTGCAGTTTCGTCCTATATGGACATTCTCAAACAACTATATCACTTCGTTCAGAAGACAAACTTATCGCGAAAATCCGATCACTTGTGTGTATGGGCCGCGGTGGTGTGCGGGTTGAGTCTTCGCCTCATAAGCCAGAGAGCGTGAGTTCGAATCTCAGCATTGCCACCGGTCTCGTGCATGGCATCACACGTACTAAAAGGTATGGGCTACTTCTTCCCCTAGCTCGCACAAGTCTCTGACTTTTGAGGGTTGCACGTAGGGGTGCAACCGGTTGACGGATATGACAACAATTTTTAACAATTACTACTGACAATTGCATTCAATCAAGCAAATCCGCTTCTTTGAGCTCTGGAAACGGTGCAAATCGCCCTAAAATTGCGACGAATAATATCTGTCATTTCCATTCATGAATATTATGATAATTATGAGGATGGCCAGTTCCGGTGATATTTTGCAAAAACCACTACTCAATCTGTTTTCAAAACTTTACCCAAACAAGTAGTTGCCATTTTTTCAATAGTTTCGGTTGTTTCAGAAACTGTTGAACGGTCGATTTCTTTTGAACCGCAATGCAAGGAATCGAAACTTTCTAAACTGTTTCTGAGTTTGGATTTCATTAAAGAATATAAACCGATTCGAGGGTCAGGAAAATGGAATTTTTTATTCCCATACCTAAACTTTTTAGAATTCGAAGCCCTGAGTGTGTATCTGTCGACATTTTTCATCTACTTTGACGTCCGCCAGCTCATCAAAATTTCTGTATGAGAACCCCCTTTCTCTGCTTACATAGATCAATGTTTCCAGTCCTTCTAGAGCCAATCCTGGCAAAATATATCTATAAAGGTTAGGTTGGGTAGGTTAGGTTAGGTTACGTTAAGTTAGGTTAGGTTAAGTTAGGTTAGGTTAGGTTAGGTTAGGTTAGGTTAGGTTACGTTAGGTTAGGTTAGGTTAGGTTAGGTTAGGTTAGGTTAGAAGTTTGGTAAGGTCAGGACCAAACTTAACCTCTTTCCCCCTCTTTTCCCTCTCTGTCCCCTTACTCCTCATTCCCCTCTTATACCTCTGTATCCTCCTGTTGTCCTTCCTTCCCCTCTTGTCAGTCCTTTCTCTCTCACCCCTTTTACCCCTATTTCTCCTACTACACCTATTTCCCCTACTGACCCTCTTTTCCCTCTTCACCCTGTGTTTCCTCATACCGCATCATCCAATTCTCCATCTCTTCCTTCCGACCCCTCTTATCCCATGAAGTATCTTTACTCGAATTTTGTTACCTAGTCATTTTTTAGTAACATTTTCCAATAACTGAATGAAATTCATTCCGGCAAGCCAAACTATCGCAGAGAGAATTGAAAATTGATACAGTGTCTTCTGACCACCAAAGTGTAAATGCCTTTCGGAACGTATCAACACAACTCTTGTGACAGGATCGAAGATGTCTTCGATAGCTTTTAAAATGTTAGTGTTTCTGTTTAGCTAGTGGGAAGTTTGAAAAATAGGGCGGATGCGCCGGATAATTTAACGTCGATTTTTTTGGTGGTAGAACAAATTGTCTATAATTTGGCGGATGCGCTCACACACTCCACCAATAATTACTATAGCCATTTAGTCGGGTTAAAAAATTAACAGTGGTGCTTCTGAGGTGGCGTGTGGAGTTAGTAACAAAACCTACAAGAATACTTCCTGCTGAATAATAATAATTATACTAATTTATTTTACATCAGATAATTTACAAAACAATATAGGAGTAGTCCAATTGAGGGTGAAATCAAGAGAACTCTCGTAAGCTATAAAAGCATTTTTCTTATAAAAAGTAGTCAAAGTTATCATTACAGCAGACATATTTTGATTTACAAAATAAATGCCGCTAGCGGAATGGCATTAAAATCGAAATTATCATTTTGTACATTAATACCAAATAGCTCAGTGGTGTCAATTGAGTGGTGCGACATGATGATCACGGGTTTCACGAGTTCACATCCCGGCAAAAATTTTCTGTTTTCTGTCTTATTTTGCTATTAGTAACAAAATATTGTCATTCGTATCAGTACCAAAATTGGGTTTTTGGTGGACAATCATGAGGTTTTATTCTCCAAAACAAAGAAATTTTTTGTTCTAGTAGAAGAATTCGTAGCATCAATAATAACGGAGTTGGCAATGGTGACGACTCAATTTGGAACACCCTGTATGCGACCAACTTTTTCATTGTAATTTATCCCACAACAATCGCACATACTATCTACCCGACTCCCTTTTCAGAACATTACTTGCGAGGTAAATTTTGCGTTTATTAAATCAAGTCGAACAATGAGCTAACGCGTCTCAGTTTTCAGGTCGGAAATTAAAGCGTTCCATCACATCGGCTGGGGATCGGCGTTCCTTTCTTCGATGCGATAATGTTTCGTCGTCTTGAATACTAAATTTCTGTTTAAAAGCGAAGGTATCAAAAAACAGAGAACGATTACCTGCGACTTTGGAAGGAAGAGAATTCGTTTTGTCTATTCGCGACTATTATTTCGAGAAACAGAAGTTGAAATGTGATTACCAGTTGTTTATTTTGATATTTCTGTACAAATCATAAATTTTTATTCACTTTCTATCTCACCCCTACCCTTTTTTCTCAAATTATTTCAATTAACAAGAATTTTTTTTTTTTCGAAAATATTACGTGAATGTCTGAAACCCCGTGAATGTTATCGCAATCCTCAGTTTCAATAGTAACCGTATACATTTGTTTCAGACTCGTTCGCCATCATCAGTACGGTGTAGCCAAATACAAGTATATGCAAGATGGAAAGAAAAGAAACATGGACGTGGCTTCGATTTCGTTATTTTTACGCAGGTGACTCTATTTTTTCTTTCTATTCTAGCTGTAGTATATTTCATAAAACATGTCCTTTTCTTTCGAAAATTCTCCCAAAATTAACTAATTTTGTATGAGTTGTTGAAACTCTAAAAAATTGTACATCCATGATACCTAAACAGAGTTCTACAAGTATGAGGGAGTATTATTATTATTATTATATTGTATTATGAAAACCGATAACTCACCTCTAAAAATTCTTGACAACCAACAAAAATGTTACAAAAAATGAAAACTACTGCTGCCTCTTTCAGTATCCTCCCAAACATAAACCTGAAAGGGAAAAATCAATGTTAAATACTGGAAGCGTTATGGCAATGAAAAAACTACAGATTTCAGGGTTGCTTGCCCAGTTTTACCCATCCTAAAGGAGAGGAGGTGGGTGGTGCATTTTTCAAGTCTGCCCCTCTCTATCTCACATAGTAAGTAATAAAAATCCAGTTACGAAATATCTGATAGTCCTTACACAATTATTACGAAATCCAAATAAGAGGAGAAGGTTTCCAGAGAATCTTTCGATGGTTATGAAGGTGGAAAATGTCATTCGCGCATCAATGCAATGTTGATTTATGTATCTCCGAACAGTATTTGAATATCTTTGTAAAAAGGCGCTCCCAAGCTTTTTTGGAGCACCAAATGGAATTGTAGCATGGAAGAATATATTCTTCAATTTTCTGGCGGAGGCGCCGAGAAATTCAATATAGATTTTGAAATTAACCGATCCGTTTTCTTTATATAGGGTTTTCTGTATTTTTTTTAATATTAGTCTGTGTATACTTTAGTCACGTTGTATAATATTCATCAATTACGTTCTGTCAACTGGTCTCATGGCACATATAACTGGTGTACTGAATTGATCACATCACGTTATCCACATAATTTATAACACATACACGTATTTTTCCAATTTCCTCTGTATATATCAAAAAACTCATATTTATTGAATTCAGTCGATCTTATCGTATATATTCAACACAGAAACTTCAATTTTCGTACGATCCGACTCATGACGTTTATGCTTCATTCTGAAATTACTTTAATTTTTTGTAATTCGAAAAAAGTCATGATTTACCCTGTATATTATCCAAAAAAAGGATTAGAAAACACACTGTTGTACTGGACAAGTGTGATACTGTGGTGTGGATAAAAAATTAATAATAATTTTGTAATTTTACCACCAATAAAGTGCAGGTAATAATAGCCTGAAAGTGACATATTATAACAACTTCAACACTCTCTATCTCGTGAACTATGCATAGAATTTTTGTGTGCCCACGGTATCTTCTGTTCAGAAGGCTGAGTTCAACAACATATTGAAATTTTGGACAGTTTACCCGAAAGACTTTTGAATAAGTGTTTCCACGTGGTCCTTTGCATTTTCTATAATTTGGCGGATGCGCTCGGATCCTTCAACAATTATTACGATAATATGATCGGTATTTTTGTCCAGAATTTCAGAATGAGATATGGTAAAGGAAATTTCAACATTTTTGTACTGCATCGAGTTTGACAATACACAATTTATTATCAACGGTAAGAACACAAGAACTTTTTTTCATCGGGTAAACTTTTACCAACGCAAAAATTTAGCTAATCAGTAATTTTACGAGAAAAATTTACTCTAAAAAATTGCAAGACCATAGGTAAAGCAATTTTGCCTGTGATTTTAGAACTGCTTCGAATATTCTATCAAATATGGGCAGTATTGCGATAGGTCCTAGTTCACATATTTCTTCGCCGTTGTTTTCTTTTGGTATCGAGATAACTTCTGGATTTGATGGCCTCATAACGGTCAAGGGTAATATAACAAGAGACCTTGATAAACCAAAGAAGACCACGGCAACACCCGGAAACCAACCAAAACATTAACGCCAGCCGTGGAAGCCTACTTTCCAACCTTGATAAATAGTCGACTATTTTTATTGCATTTAAATTTCGACTGTATTTTATAATAATTTATCGAGACATTATTTTGGCATTAATAATCTGATGAAAACCCGAGAGCGAAGCTCGAGGGCTTTCATGTCTGATTATTATTGCCAAAATAATGTCGAGTAAATTTAATAAATATAAGAGAAATTTAGCAGCAATGAAATAGTCGACAATTAATCAAGGTAGTGTTATATTTGTGAAGATTATTTCTTGAATCCAATTCTTATTATCAGTCATATGAATGAAACTGTATTGTCAGGGATTGTAAGTAGCCTCGATTACCCTATCTATCTCTTCGTTTTTGGATTTTCCAAAACGATTTATTTTCAAATACTTATACAGCTTCAACACGATTAATTCTATTTGACGTTAAAGATGTATTCGATTAGAGTACTGTCAGATTCATAGGTTCCTTGATAGAGCGTGTTGATTGGTCCTGTCAAATAGGACACGAACGTATGATTGGTTGATGACATATTTAATAGACGAAAGAAATAATCAGCACTAAATTTATTTTTCATTTTATTTATTGTATTCCTGCTTCATTGAAAGTTATTTCCCTGAACTTAAAGCTTTGCAGACAATTCAACTTTTCTGGCGGTGAAGAATTGACAATCATTGGATTTGTTCCTTACTATTACATACATCTATTATGGTTATAGATTAATGGATGACTCCATCAGCAAAATGATGGGTGTCCAGGACGGATTCCAACTTTGTTTTCTTGAATGTCAACTTGTATTTTTGATCAGTTTTTCGTTTTCTACATAACAAATATACTGCCGTCCTTAGCAAAAGTGCAGTATCTACAAAAATTATGAAAATTGAGATATTAGATTCTGAAGGTTTGAAAACCTTTAAATTTTGCATTTTACCAAGCAAAAATTATTTATACTCCCGGTTTATAGCCAGAGTTAATAAATCATTTTGCCGAATGTACAAAAGTTTGAGAATTTTCTTCGTATAAAGATCGGATTAACAGAATTCTAAGCAAAATAGCAGATACTGCATTTCTGCTAAGGACGGCAGTATAATGAAAGGAACTTTATTTTAATATTCTTTGTTTTTTGCACCCTGTATATTACAGGTCGATTTCAGATATATCGTTTGAGAGAGTCACCAACATACAATATTCGACCAGAAATGAAATGAATGACACATTTTTATAATTTTGAATATTATATAAAAAAAATTGCCATGCTAAAAATATCGAAAACTGATAATAATTTGGAAAGAAAATGTGTTGGTACTCTTTATTTTTCATATAGAAACCAAAAAACTAATAAAAAACACAGGTTGCCACTAGTTGCAGGAATCTGTTTATGTTGACTGCTTTATTAATAAAAAATCATTCATTTAATTATTGTTATTTAGTTTAAATTCCGTGTTTTTTGTTCCATCCAACCAACAGAAATCAACTACTGTCCCCTACGACCGTTGAATTATATTTGTTTGAAACTTGGCAAAGTTTTCTACAAGAACCACTTTGCAATGCATTTCAAATATCAAAGCTGAAATTATTTTTCGATTCAATTGGGGGAACACCTCCGTACCGGTTTCATGGTCATTGCCAATCATCAGCGAAGGCTAGTTCGACCCAATTGAATCGAAAAATCCTTTCATCCCAATTGGAAATCCCTGAGACAAACACTGAAGTATGAATTCAGCGCCATCTCTGGGTTCCAGAATTAAAATGCACTCCGACTGCGTGTCGGCTTCAATATGGAGGCAAAAACATCATGAAAAGAGGGGCGACACTGTTTGATGGAGGAACATTAAACGAATTATGAAAAATGGTGGATTAGCTAATCCAATCTATACAATAGGAATTGTCGTCGGCAAGTATTCAACAGAAAACAACCACTGCCAAAAATAATTCCAGCTTTGATACTTGAAATGCATTGCAAAGTAGTTCTTGTAGAGTATTGAACAGATATAATTCAACGATTTCATATTGATGAAGTCGTGGTTGGATAGATCTGGATGCCATACTCTCGCGAGAGTACCGTCTCGAAATTCAAGAGAAAATCATCGAGGGTGTTTGTTCTCATTTCACAAACGGGCAGAACTGAGTTGTTTTTCCTTAGGACTACCATCCGCCCCCAACGTCCGCAGAAGTACTCTCATCAGAGAAGAGCATCGTTATCCATTGCATTCGGTAATTATTTTCTGGTGTGTCGCGGCCGGCCATCTTTTTAATTTCGACGCTTTCTGGCACAGGCTCCTTCAATTCACTCCCGCCTTTGTCATGCATATCGCGTCCGCTGTTATTGTTCTTCATTAATTGTTTTTTTTTAGTCTACAGCTGCTAAACGGTCTCCCATATTATTCTCCACTCGTGAATTATGATATTGCTCTTTAAACGGCGCGGTTTTAATAGGCCGGCGGGGGAGGAGGAAGGGGGGTTCGTTCCTCCGTCGGAAGTTGGAGATGGATACGGAGAGGACAATGTGTAATTGAAATAATGAGTTTGTTCCGCTGGCGAGAGGTGCGGGGTAGAACGGGGGGTTGCTTTGGAAGTGACAGGTCCATATGCTGTTCCTTCCAGAAACGTAAAATATTCTGGTTAACTCATTTCAAGCTGAAAACTATTTCACCTTGAAATTTTTATCTTACAGCATGGAATTCATGCCTCTACATCACTTCACAGTTCGAAATAATATTCTAAATATAACGTAATACTGTGTTTGCGACTTGAAACTGCAACACCCTGTTATTTTGGAACCCATAGACCGATTTGGAAAAATGAAAATTTCAAGTTCGAGCTGTGTTCTTAACAGATATGAAAAATTTTTATTTACAAGGCTTACTATGTTCTGCTCAATGGGTCGAAATTTCGAGAACGACCATTGTGCATTTTTTCTCTTAAAAATTTGGCAAGCTTATCTGATTTGGGCATATTTAAAGCACTCAATACCAAATTTCAGCCCAATATCTCATATAGGGTGTCAATTGTTGACAAATTCATGCTTTTTTTGACTGACCCTATATGAAAAACTGTGAATTTTGAGGGAAATGTGAAGTATCCATTCAAATGAGAAACATCGAATATTCTGATACGAAGTTCTATCGTAACTTGTAGATGTCCCGAGTTCAACCAAAAATCAAAAAGTGAAATGGTACATTTTTCAACAAGAGATGAAAATACTGTTTTTGTACAACTGTCAAATAAACTTGACATTTCTGCATCTCTAGTGATGCGCTAATGTTTTTTCAATGTCAAAATAATTCACATTATAATCATGAAATATTACATTCTGAAGGATTTATTTTTAACAGAGTGAACTTCCAACATAAATTCCCGAAGATGTGCTGCTGATATTTCTTGAAGAGTTTATTCCACAATTGTATCAGATATTTTAATTTGTTTGGAAAAAGATGTACAGTTGAATATTTTGTTAGAAATCTCAATTTTGTTATTCAAAGTACCATCTTTATATGGTTCTGCTACGGAGGCAGATTTGCAGCCACCGTGAAGTTTTATGGATGTAATGTTGCTCTCCCTGCATTGGCCAGAAGAGTTACAGAGCTTCTCCTGAAACAATGACATGTGTAGCTCCTATACATGTTTTACCAAGTCATTTTGCAATCAAGCTGGGAATTTCTCCTATTTTAGTTATCCCCACATGTTGGTTAATACTTTTTTCTCTCGAATATTTCAAAAATAATCTATTAGTTTTTGTTTAAGGCGTTCTAATGGACTCGTGATTTTATCAATCGGTTTGATTTCATATTTTTGCCAAACAAAAAGTTTTCATGGAAAATAAAAAATTATCACTTATAATCTCCCAAGAGCATGAATTATTTCCGGAAATTTTCTCGAAGTGCGATTTTTCTTAAAAAATTCGCAACTGAGGAAAATTTCCGGAATAAATTTCATGCTCGCGGGAGATTCGGTAAGAAACATATTATTATTATCCATGTAACGGACATCATAGTAGGCCGTTGTTAAGGCTTTGTCTCACAACAGCAAATTGCGAATAATTTTTTTTGCGGATTTGATATCAAATATTTCAATTTTCCTATGCTCTAGTGGAATGTGGTTTAAATAATTGAATAGAGAAGCAAATATTCTACCAAAATCACATAATTTTATTTTACTAGAAGAAAATTGAAAAAAAGTTGAGGTCTACTTCTATCGGACGCTATCGGACCGTTCATTTCTGATGGCATTTCTGATGGATTCAGAGGTATGTAGAAATTTTAAGACAAAATATTGAACCCCTTGTTGATAAATTGCCACTAATGGAGTTCAGAAATATATATTTTCGACAAGACGGGGCTTCGCCTCACAACACTGCAATTATCACCAACTTTTTTGCTGCAAATTTTGTTGATAATTGTATAGCCATTAAAAGGGCCCAAGCGTTAGCCGGCCAGGTCGCCGGACTTATCACCTATGGACTTTTACCTCTGGGGAAGGTTGAAAGATGATATTTCCGAATTGCCGACCAATTCTAGATAAGAATTGGAAGCGGCAGTGATGCAAAGGTTTGCTTCTCTCACTCCTATTGAACTTATTCATTATTTCGTTAAAGAACGAAATTTAGCGGATAAATAAAAAGCTCTTGTGTTTCTACTGTTGATAAAGTAATGACAAGTACAAGAAAAACATAACAATTAATTTCTGCCAATTTCCCCCACATATTAGTAGTATTTTTCTCCAGCCCCCATGATTTATTCGAAGCCTGTCGAACGCTTTCATGTAATTTGAAAACAATGTGTGAACTCCTTATCTGGATACGTTCGTTTTTTGATATTTCTCCCCATAATCAAATCCACTGTGCCTTTCATTTTCGTAAATTCTTCCGAACTATGAATATGCATGGTGAAATAACTTTCCCGATTCCTCCCACAAAGACCATCCCAGCTCGCCCTGTTTGCGGTCCTTTGTGGCGAGATCCCGTCGAAAAGTTAATAAGACAGTATCGAAAGGACACAATGGGTGAAAGGCGCGAAAGGAAAACCACGTATTATTCCCGCCGCGGGCTATCGAATGGAGATTAAAGACAAATTCCGTCTGATACGGAGAGGAATGAGAGGGAAGTATGCGCTGATTAAAAGTTAGAAATGTATAAAGACAGTATTATCTCAAACGCAGATTTTTTGTGGGGATCGATCGACGAAATTCAGCGGCTTCGGGGATATGTTTGGATCAGCTTTATTATTATTATTATTACACGCTTTCATTTAGCTTCACCTGTATGTATGTGTGTTTGTAACCGACTCTTTTACACTCTATTTCGAGCTATCATTGCATCAGGGCGAAGTTATTCTATATAATTTGGCCAATAGACGATGCCCAATAATATTGCAGTCGTCAGAAAGCCAAATTATATACAGTGAAGACCAAAAGTCCGTCGCCCCCCCTGTAACTTCTTTATTCTACATATTACCAAATATTGTTAAATATATAAGTTGTAGGGTTTCATTCGATCTCTTTAATGGTTTAAGTTTCATTCATACAGAGTGTCTCATAAAAACACGGTGACTTAGAAGTTAATTTTTTTAAATGGGACACCCTGTATTTCATTGCATTATTACATTCTACGTTGAATTCTGAAAAAGTTTGATAAATGGTTTTCTATCAAAAAAGTTAATAGTTTTGGACTTATGAACACTTGTAAATAATTATTTCGACTACTTTTGCACCAGTTCACGAATAAATTAATGAGGTAGGCTATGCACGCTAGCCGCGTTTATTTTATCCATGACAACGAAAAAAAACTCTTATCTGTTTTTGCCAAATGTTATTGACATTTTGTAGGTTTTCAAAACTTTGTTTCAAACGGTTTTCAATTTCTCTTGTTGATTAATATGGCTCGTTCAGTAGCAGACAAAGTTGAAGCCGGTATCATATTTGGTGAAGCTAACCGAAATTACCACGCTGCTATTCGCATTTTCAATGAACGGTTTCCAGAACGTCCGATGTGTCGAAAATATCTGCAGAAATTGGTGGCAAAATTTAACCAAAGTGGCACCGTGAAAGATGCTCCGAGATCTGGGAGGCCGAAAATAATTACGGAAGATGTTGAAATTCAAGTACTAGCCGAAATGGTAAATAACCCACAACAATCAATTAAGCAAGTAGCTGAGACATGTGATGTTTCTAAAACATCAGTAAAGAGGGTTTAAAAACAAAATAAATTCCATCCTTACAAAATAAAAATTTTGCACCAATTGGTTGAAGATGATCCAGACCGGCGACTTGAATTTTGCGAGACCATGGCAGAAAGAATTGATGCAAATCGACTTTATTTGCAACACATCTGCTTTAGTGATGAAAGCACTTTTTACCTAAATGGAAATGTGAATACCCAGAATTGTAGATATTGGAGTGATGAGAATCCCCATGAATTCCGCGAAGGGGATACTCAATTTCCCCAGAAAATTAATGTTTGGGCTGGAATTTTAGGTAAACACATTGTAGGTCCCATATTCTTGGAAGAAAATTCAAATGGTCCCAGATACCTCCAAATGCTGCAAGACACAATAAGTCCCAGTATCGATGAGATCGTTGCGCAAAACCCACATGAATTTTACTTGGATGTAACATTTCAGCAAGATGGAGCGCCACCACGCTATTTTCGGGAGGTGAGAAATTACTTAGATTAAAGGTATCCAGGTGGGTTGATTGGAGGTACAACAGAGTGGCCAGCTCGCTCACCGGACCTCTCACCGCTTGATTTCTTTCTCTGGGGCTATGTGAAATCCGTAGTTTTAAGACAGTTTGTGGGTCGTTAGATGAACTGCGCCGTCGAATTATTGAAGTGTGATCAGAAATAACACCTCAAACCTTGATTAATGTTAGGGAAGAGTTTACAACCCGACTATGTATGTGTCAAGAAATGCATGGTGGACATGTCGAACATCTTTTGAAATAGATAAAAACTCACCGTTTTTAGTTATAAATTAAAATATCTCTTCAGTTTTTAATGATTCTTGATCTGTATTTATGGACTATCTTATTTGTTAATAAAATGTTTCAAATTCATTTTTACTAGTTTTTCGTGAGATTCGACAACTCTAACAATTGTAGAATGGTACGACGAAGTAAGTTACACATGGTGCCATCAGCAGTTTGCAACATTGGATAGCTTTCAAAAAGTTAGGATAGGAAAGTGGAATACATTGTGATCCATTTGTTACGATTTTCTCATTGAACTGGCGCAAAAGTAGTCGAAATAATTATTTACAAGTGTTCATAAGTCCAAAACTATTAACTTTTTTGATAGAAAATCATCTATCAAACTTGTTCAGAATTCAACGTAGAATGTAATAATGCAATGAAATACAGGGTGTCCCATTTAAAAAAATTAACTTCTAAGTCACCGTGCTTTTTTGAGACACTCTGTATGAATGAAACTTAAACCATTAAAGAGATCGAATGAAACCCTACAACTTATGTATTTAACATTTTTTGTAATATGGAAAATGAAGAAGTTACGGGGGGGGCGACGGACTTTTGGTCCTCACTGTAGAATAACTTCGCCCTAAAACAATAACAGTTGTTTGTTTCACTGCTATCTGTTAGCCTCTTCACGTACTAATGACTTCACCCTTATACCATGTTGCCACATGCTCGAGTGGGAACTGAATCACGTCGTTTACGCCATCTCTTGACGACATCAAATAGATCAAATTAATAAATATGTAGGAATGCACGTTTTTCTATATTTGTAGCTCGTGAAATGTAAATATCGTGTTGGATCGAAAATAAATATATTGGACGGCAAAATAAAACTATTGCCACTAAGTAATTTATAATGCCAAAACAGTTTTTACCCTTACGGCGTCTCATACAGGATCGCCAGAATTAAATAATTTGCCTCTTATACATATAGTCTGTGTGAGAGCCTTCGCCAGAATTTTAAATAATCTGCGTCGTGGATTATCTTTCAAATCGGAATTCAAAACTGTTGACAAGGCAGTGAGTATTAATTAATGACTAAGATAATCACTGCAGTTAATAATAGTAAACACGGGAAAGGGATGTCAGATCATCTGTTGAAGAAAGGTACTAAAGACAGTACTGCAAAGATAAAACGATTCAAGTGCCTAGACAGGATTACAGGTTTGATCAGTTTAATGATAAATTGAGAACTGAAAAGTGAAAAATATATATAGTTTAAAAAAAACAGAAAACACGCTTCTATAACACATTGAAATGAAATTAAAAAAAAAATGTTTATAAAGGGTGTCGCGAAACTATGGTCCCGAATTGAAATAGAAGATTCCCCTTGAAAAATAAATGGGACTTTCCTGATATTTCTTGCCTCAAATGTCGTAGAGATACAGGGTGTTGAATATGAAAAATGAAAAGTAAATTTTATTCACAACTTCCACAGTGGTGCTTCATTTCGAAAAAGGAAACACATTTCCAGTTGTTACCAGTGGCGTACAAGAAGGGCATCATGGTCCCTTTTCTCCCCTATTTTGTACGCCACTGGTAAAATCAGAAGAATTATACATTTTTCGCATTTCTCATTGAATTTTCAGTGAAAGATGTATACCTGTTTGAATCCGGAAAAACTAACCGTTTTCAAGATAATTGCGCTTTCATGAATGAAAACATACTAGTAATGAAAAATGTGTTCGGCAGAAATTAATTTTACAATCCCAATTACTGGTCCAAATAACATCTAATTGATTTCTTTCGAAAATAGAGCACCCATTGAAGAAAGGCATACCTTCAAATTTTATTGTTTTTCTTTTGTAACTATGAAAGTGACGAGAAAAATGCCTTTTTATTTTCCAGTTTCAACACTCTGTACCTCTGCAAAAAAAAAATGCATGTAATAATAAGTAAAATATTATTAATTTTTCTGATTTCACCAGTGGCGTAAAAAATAGAGGAGAAAAGGGACCATGATGCCCTTCTAGTACGCCACTGGTACCAAATGAGAAGGTGTTTTTCTTTTCGAAATGAAGCACCTATCAAACACAAATATTCGTTAAATTTTTTTCGAGAATTTTTCAGAACTGTGGAAGTTATGAATAAAAATCACTTTCAATTGTTCATATTCAACACCCTGTATCTCTGCAACGAACGACATTTGAGAAAAGAAATATTAGCAAAGACCATACCCTACGTCGCCTCCACCACTGGCGCTCCCGCACACATATTCGAAGCGTCAAAGTGCCGCGAGCCAAAGATCCTGAGCAGTGAATAATAGTTGTCTTTGCAAATAATTACACCGTGCCTGGGGCTACAACGAGCTGTCAGTCGCGACAGCGCAGAATTTAGATCTATCTGCAGCCCAAGCTCTATTATGTGCATCACCGATGCCTCAGGTCCACTGAGAGCAGCGACGGATTTGTACTTGGAAAAGTTTCAATGAAAAAAATCTACTCTCTACGAATATTTCGAACGAAGTTCGAAAATTTGTGACAGAGAGTATCCACAAAGCGGAAGGTATTGAAATGTAGTGAGTGTAGTTCAATGTCCGTCGAGGTATTAGCCAGAAAAGAAGCTCTGACAAATGTTTTCCTCATTTTTCGACTTGATGGAAACGTTTGGAAAGAAAGGGTACTTCGACTTTGTCGATTTTATTCGTTTCATTATTGTGATACTCTCCTGCACATATTTTCAAACTTTGTTCGAAATGATACATTTCGACTATATTCAAAATGTTCAAAGAACAACCTAGGGACTTTTTTCGAATGTGCATGGATAGGAGAGGTACGGAACATTGGCCTGCTCGATCGCCGGATTTCAATCCTCTAGATTTCTGCATTCGGAGTTTCCTTAAGTCTTCAGTTTATTCCACTTCCGTTGAAAACGCTGAAGACCTGAGGAATCGAATGATAGCCGGCTATCAATAAATGAAAAAGGAGGAGAACAAGAAACACACAGAAATTGAATTAACGAAAATAACAAACGATTTTTTCATCAACAAAGCAGACGATTATATTATAGAATAGAACAAACCCAATCACATGTAAATTATTTTTTTACCAGATAATTCCAATTGTCTGCCAAACCTTAAAAATCATGGAAATAACTTATATATGTAGTAAATGAAGTGATAAATGAAACTAGTGCTGACTATTATTATGAGCAAAATATTTTTTCAATAAAACCAGTTGAAAACGTCATGATCTCACCCTTAACAAACCTGATAAATGAGGTCATCATATCCAGAACTTTTCCTGATTGCCTTATTATTGCAAAAGTTATCCCAATTCAATAAGGAAAAACGTCAAACAACTGTATGAACTGAGACATATCTTAATACTGCCCAGAAATGATGAAATATTTGGAGGAACTCTGAAATTGTAGTTAGTAGAACATTTTGAGGCATATAACGTCATTCTAGGTTATCAATATGCTTTCCAAAACAGTTTTTTTTTAATATCTGTGGTTTCAGAAGAGCAAATTATAACAAATTTTACATCAATGCAATCAGAATGAGAATCACTATTTTTCTGTATGAAAAAACAATATGGCGGCCATAAAGATGAAAAGGTGTAGCTGAAAATAAGAATCAATGAAAATGTAATTTTGGTTTTGAGCTATATTGTCAAAGAACGCTAAAAAAAAATACGAAAATTCAGATTTTCAGTTTTTTGTCGGATATTTCCGGAAGTACTCGGAATTTTACAAGTTTCAAAACAGCAATTCATTACGCACAAAAAAACGCAAGTTTGCCCCCATTTAAGCTTCGGCGTATTTCCTGTAGTTTAGGAGATCCCAGTGGTGGGGGTCGAATTTTAATTACCCTGTATAATGAAGAAAGAAGACCAAACAACCTAGGTGACAACATCAAAACTGTACTCAACGATGATCATCAAAATGTATTAATTTTTTAAAAGATTTTTTATCAATGTGTTATGTCCCTCCTTGCTAATTATTAATAACTCAATTGCAGTTGATGCGGGGTTATTTCTGTAGAAATAAAAAAAATGCGGTAGGATTTTCTGAAATCTAAATTAGTTAACGTTTTAGTGAGAATCACGATTATTAAATCATTTTTGTTTTTTTTAATATTATGTTCAATTCACTAATTTATTCTCATTCTTCAGTACGGCACTGCACCACCCGCCACTCGCCGCCCCGTACTGCCCGCCTAAATACTCCACCGCCTCCCTGTGCAGCCGCCACCGTTCGCCGGAATCATGTAGTTATTCAGATTTAATAATGTAAGAATGTAGACTTGTGTGTACGTACGAGAGGAGTCAAGATGGATTCAGATTACTTCTGAATGGGGGACTTAAGATACTGCTGGCATAATGTTGGAAATGGGTTAATAATTCCAGAAGATGAAGTGGGGGATGAGAATGAAACGATTAGGATTATTGACCTGTTGATCAGTGAGAAAAATTTGTGACATCATGCGAGAGTGTGGGTGAAAAATACATATCGTGGGATAGTATGAGCTTATAAAGTCATAGTTATGCTGTCAATAAAGAGGGCCATAACGCCCTTGGACATTATAGATTCTATTTCTTTCACAAGTAAAAATAAAATAAAAATTGCTAATATGCATATAATATGTGTATATATTTATGAAATGAAAACTGAACCATATTTTATTTATTCGCGTCATTACAAATAATGAATGTACTATTTTGAAATGTGTCTTGAAGGTTACTTCCGCCACTGAAAACAATTTCTTATTTTGTATGGCTGAAGCTTCTGTTCACTACTATCGAGGTACCTACCTGCCTCTTCTTATGGCAAAGTGGACAACATACGCGCCGTTCATAGTTACTCATAGTAAATATCTTCGATACACCAGTTTTACTTTCCGGTACGTTTACTGCTATAACGGAATCCTGGTCCTCTATATCCGATATGTTCAAAAGTTCCTGAGATACAACGAGAGACTTATATAACTCTTACTCTGCGGTAGAAGTCCATGGTGTCTCGAGGTGGAGTGGTGTGGAATTTACGAAGAATAAAAACTCATAGTCATCTCCACAATTTAATATTAATGACTGGTTAAATGGTAATGGATAGGCAATTAACCATCGATCAGTTAGATGTTGGAAAAGTATATGTTTCGGACCTATATAGATCCATCATCAGCTTAATAAATTCTACAATAAAAGAAAAGAAGGGGAATGTAACTCCAGGTAACAAAACACATTGTGCAGAATATTTACATGGAGAAGAAAAAACACATGTTATGTCAATATGGTGAGGCCATTCATAAAAATTGTAAATAAACTAAACTACATGTCTAATATAACAATAAAGCTATACTATTGAGTGATACTGCTTTTTATATTTAAAGTGAAGGCTTAAAGCCTTCAACCAAAATTGAAAATGAATCCACCAGCACTTGGTGCCGAGACAGACACGGAAAGAAAAGAAGGAAGCTGTAATATTTCATATGTCAATCATCTACAATGTCAAAAAGGTAAGTGTGACATAGAACAACAACCCGCGAACTCTCAGTACAGAACACTGTCGGGAAGAACGTGTGACAACTCACACTGAGTAACCAGTGTTCGGAGCACAGAGCACGCACTACCTATCCATGGTCAACTCACTTTGTTCCCCTTATTTAATCAGATTTTTGTTTTTGGTACAGATATGTAGATGATTGTATTGATCTTTTTAATGGTAACCTTCATGAAGTTAATCTTCTGTTAAAATTTTTAAACTCCCTACACCCCTCTATACAATTTACTATGGAATAAGCAAAAAACAATTCTCTTCCTTTCTTAGACTTACTGATAAACATCAATGATTCCAAATTAGAATTTTCGATTTATAGAAAGCCTACACAGATTCAGTAATCCCTTATTCATCATGTCATCCCATTTCTCATAAATTCGCATCTTTCAATTAACTTTTTTATAGATTGTTCAATATACCTTTGTCATATTATCAAACAAATAGGCCAGAATAATGGTTTTCCCTCTTACCTAATCAATAGAATCTATAACAAACACTTAACCAAATCTCTCAATCGTAGTTTAATCCCTATCAAAAATTCGAATAAATATTGTTCTATTCCTTATCTAGGAAAAGTTTCGCTTGACATCTCTCATATTTTCAGACGTTTCAGTAATGATATCAATTTCTCGTTTTATACTACGAACCCCATTTCCAAAGTGTAAATTAATACTAAAGACACAGTACCTCTTTTCCATAAGTCAGGTGTCTATAAAATTTCTTGTTCACAACCGGAATGCCCAGCTCAATATGTTGGACAGAGTGGCAGGAAAATTAAAACTAGAGTTCTGGAACATGTTAAACTAATTGAGAGTTCTAGAAACCCACACATAACCGAATACAATACCAAAAGTTCTTTTGCTAACCACATTCTTAATAATGACCACTATTTTGATATTAACACAGATTTAGATATTTTACATGTTTGCCAAAAAGGTTCTTTACTCAATTTTCTCGAAATTTTTGAAATCAATTCTGTCATAAACAATCCTAACGTTGTTTCTCTCAACGAACAAGTACAATTCGATTGCAAAAAGTGTTTTAATTCCATTAATTTTCATTAATACTCTTGCCTTGATCTACTAAATAGTTTGTTCGATAGGATTTGTAGATTTGTTCCCCCTTTCTTACACTCATTAATGAATGTACGAAGAGTTGACCATGGATAGGTAGTGCGTGCTCTGTGCTCCGAACACTGGTTACTCAGAGTGAGTTGTCACACGTTCTTCCCGACAGTGTTCTGTACTGAGAGTTCGCGGGTTGTTGTTCTATGTCACACTTACCTTTTTGACATTGTAGATGATTGACATATGAAATATTACAGCTTCCTTCTTTTCTTTCCGTGTCTGTCTCGGCACCAAGTGCTGGTGGATTCATTTTCAATTTTGGTTGAAGGCTTTAAGCCTTCACTTTAAATATAAAAAGCAGTATCACTCAATAGTATAGCTTTATTGTTATATTAAACATGTAGTTTAGTTTATTTACAATTTTTATGAATGGCCTCACCATATTGACATAACATGTGTTTTTTCTTCTCCATGTAAATATTCTGCACAATGTGTTTTGTTACCTGGAGTTACATTCCCCTTCTTTTCTTTTATTGTAGAATTTATTAAGCTGATGATGGATCTATATAGGTCCGAAACATATACTTTTCCAACATCTAACTGATCGATGGTTAATTGCCTATCCATTACCATTTAACCAGTCATTTATATTAAATTGTGGAGATGACTTTGAGTTTTTATTCTTCGTAAATTATAACTTTTACTCTTTCGTTTCAAGAAAGTCTCTAGTTTATTGAACTTTGGGATATTTCTCTAGTACAGTCCCAATCGATTTTAGCACTGACCATTTAGTTCATAAGAAATTCGGACTATACTTTTCTGACTGCAACGAATAACCACAATTATTACCAAATCTACCGAAAAACAGAAAATATCTCACCATTTCTTGAAGATATGCCAGAAAAACAGTTTCAGTGGCATCTTTTGGCATAACATTTTTCCGTGTCAACCATTCCAGATTTATCTTGTATTCTTTTTGGTATACGGCTTCACTTTTCGATGGAATTAATGATTCTCTTGATTTTTCAGCTCTTTTCAAAATATCCTACATTATATTTGGGATTGAAAACACGTTTTTGACACAAACACAGCTTGATAAAAAAGTTCTGTTTATAAACGAAAAACAGAGCAACAACCTAGCAACAACAAAACTCCAAGAATCAACGGTACCTGATTGAAATATGGCGGAGGTAATGAATTGGTACATTCATTCTGTTTTAAAATTGAACAATTTGTCTATGTACCACGGGAATTAATGAATAAATAACTTTTTTGTTGAGGAAATAATACCAAAAATTTTGCCATTCACTCCGGCATCGCATACGTTTAATGCGTTGTCCTCATTAAAATCTAGTATGTAATAGAGAAACTTCCTCAAAGGGTGTCTGTTTTCTTGTTCGCGGAGTTATTCAAATTCGTTCGAGCTGACAATCCGAGATATTATCGCACTTTAAGCCAAGAATTACTTCTCGAGAGGTTTTGGGAAGGATTATTTTGTAAAGCGTATATTTAATCGAAGATTATACAGTAAAAGCTGAAAGGCAGCTCGCGGTGAATGGTGTGAAAATAATTTACACACTGACGCATCTTGAGAGTCGCGATTGTGGGGGAATTAGAATGTAAACTTTCCAGAATTATTAACAGACTTTCGAGGAAATGCTTTCAGAATTATCTCCGATGGATTCTAATGGAATCTGTGTTGGGTGTGAAGTGTTACAACTCCTTTATATAAAAATCTAAAAATACTCTTCAGCAATACAGGATACTCTGGTTAGAAGAAAGCTCTACATCCTGTATTCATTGAAACTTCGAGTGACATTAATTTCTCCATGAGGAATAAGAATATTTTACAGCATCATCAATGTGGATTTCAGTTCTCTTTGAATATGTTGATGCAAAAATACCATCCTATATCGTAGACTTCGAAAAATATTGACATAATTTTTCATTGATTTTCGTAAAATTCAAACTGTTTTGAATAGTCAACTGAAGATTTTATAGACTTTTTACGGAACGTCTGCAATTTCGAGTTGAAAATAATTGTAATTTTATTAATAATCAATCGAAATTGATTTAAGTTGTGGAATTCAGAATCAGCTCGTCGAAATACTTTCGAGGAAATTTGGCGGTTTTTTGAAAATAAAAGTTTTCTAAATTTTGATGGTGCCGGTAAATTTTTGACGTTTGATTCCTTTTTCATGCCAAATCTTGTATCTGGCTCATACAAATCACATATTTTAGGAATCCATGAAATTTTGCGTATATAGTATACGAATTTCAAGTGAATCTGATGATTTTGTATTTTTCATGATTTTTAGGGGTCTACCCCTTGGGAATTTTTTAGAATAATTTATTTTCTTATCGATTCACTTCAAGTCAACAGGATATACTAATTTCATCATTCTGAATCCATTGGCGTTCGCAAAATTGCTCTATCTTCAACCGTTCCCGAATTGAAAAGTTCATATGGAGATGAGAGCAGTAATTTCCACCCAGAACAGTGAAAAATACATCGAAATTATTTGAAAAACTCATATGGCATTACTCCAGAATTGAAAATTTTAACACAACCAACAAAATACGACCTTGTGACAAAAACGTATGTAAAAGACTTATATATGAACTGACATGCAGTTTTCAGGCACAAGCGGCAAAAACGCATATGCTTGTAAATCGCACGTGCTTCAAAAACCGTGCATGGTCTGGCATTTATCTAAATCGGCCTTTAGCCGTTTTTGTGTAGCTCAAAACTTCCGACAGATGGTACTGATCAAGCAGAAATCGGTTATCAGCAACTGGATTGAAAGAAGTCATGAAAAACATACCAAGAACGGTGATTGAAAAAAAATATTCCGACTGATACTCCTTAGAGCATGATGATGGAAATATCGAAACAGATAATCAACTCACTTACATAAATTGAACGGAAATCAATCACTCACCGATATAATTTATTGAGATTCAGTCGTTTGAGTTCATGTCGAATATAGATTTATTAAAACGTTTTCCCAATCAAATCACGAGAGGAAAACCACAAAAAACCTGGTCGTAATAATGGCATTGCCCGCAGAATTGGTGAAAACACATTTTTATCAATTAAAAAAGGAAATGTGTTCAAAATTGCTTGTAAAAATTTGTCATCGCACAAAAGTATTTTCGTAAGATTGATTGTAGAGTTGTTTAACATTAGCATTAACTTTTGACTCACCTCAGTGAAACACAAACTGAACACTGTTTTTAAGGCACTCACGAAAAATATATCGACACACTGTCATCCATTTTTCCGAAACTGATTTTTCAACTTGACATTTCCAAAAATGTCATAAACATTTTGAAAGGCACTGTTCGCGCACGTTGAAAAAGACATACCGGGTGTATTTTCCCTCATAAAGAAAACTGTATGCAGCACAATTTGAAATCAGTGACTGTCAAACAATCGAAAACAACCTTCAAAAATCACCATATTTTTGTTCAGATTTTATGACGAAAAACCAACAAAAAACAACCACTTTCCTGGCTAATATTTTCACGGATATTGAATTTCCAAAATGGATATGAGAAATTACTAGAAAACGATTATGAGCTTGCTGAAAATTCAGAGACAAAGCTCACTTTGCTTGCTATCTTATGACCTGAGGATGGAAAAAGGAGGATTACCCAAACTTATAGAGTTATTTTCTATGCAATTGGCCAACTCGATTATTATTATAGAGGATTCACTTTCAATATAGCCATTGTAGTATTCAAGTGGACTTTTTTCAGGTAATACATTTTTTTTCACCAGTCGACTTGAAATTCATAGACTATACTAATATTGTCATTCTGAATCGATTGGCGTTCGCAGAATTGCTCTATCTTCAACCGTTCTCTGGTTGAAAAGTTTATCTGGAGTTAAGAGCAGAAATTTCAATCCAAAACTTTGGTTTCATAATGTTTCTGACATTCTTTCTAAAATTAACCTTTTTAAAATATGCACAACAAATTTCAGGTTAATTCAAAGTCAATTCAGAGGTGAATCGCGAAACTAGTCCGCAGATGTTTTTGCTTGCCAGTTGGTGGTTGTTACTGGAAGTATTTCAAAGTATGTTGTTGTTGGAAAACTTTGCCAGGCGTTGGATAGACGTGATTCGGCAGTCGTATATGCGGCTATTGAATTGTTTCTCTTCGACGTTTGCCGACAATCCTATAGTATATGAACATATGTGAAAGGCTGGATCATTTTTATAATCAACATATTTGATTATTTTTCATGATGAAATTGGTCTATTTATTTTTTTTATTGAAAAATACAAGATCGCTCAATATATTTGAAACAATTTATTATTTGTTATTAATTGGTGGTGTTGTTTTACACTGTAGCGAAGTGTTTTTTTCTCCATTTGCGTTTGCTGCCTTCGGTCCTTCTTTCACAGGAGCAAAATTGACACTTTCCCCCCTAGTTCAATAGGTAGCTATTGGCGAATGCCCAAATGCCTTATGATACTATGAGATTAGCTCCTATGTCCAAAAGATATGCTCTTATTTTATTGCACCTGTTTCCCGAATTACATCGCAAAAAATCCAAAATGGACAAGTTCCAAAGCTGTGAGATTCAAACCGACAAACAGACGGACACACCGACTAAATCAAAAGAAATAATTCCGACTATGGCCGAAAATACCCTCCTCTCCACACATTTCCACAAATTGGAAAGACGGAAAACAACTACTTCCCCCTACGGACATTGAATTACATCTGTCATCCATTTGTGCAATGGCAGTTTGCAAATAGTGTACCCGCTCGGTCCGCCGTCCCCCCCGCCCCGACGCCGCTTCTCGCCGGCACTGTCCGAGATATTTAAGATGATAGTGGTGGAAAGTCAGAAATTGTTTTCCCGCGGGAGACGCTGCGTGCGGTAAGGCGTAATGCTAAGATATGGCCAATAGAAGGGAGTTTTATATCTTGTACCGATGTTGCATATATAACATAAGCCATCAATATTTTAGTACCTGTAGCGTTGTAGCTCGACCCTAACCCTGCTCGAGGTGGGCTCCAGAAGAGGAGTTTTCCCGGAGCTCATAACACAAATTGCTTACGGGAGGAAAACAACAAGGTATTTTATTGGGAAGCAGTTACTCGGGAGTTATTCGGCTTCGATATGTACGATGAGTTCGTTTTGAATAAGAGGCTAGCTGAGATATTGGAAAATTAATGTTTGTGAGGAGGTACAAAACATTTTCTATTTCTGATTGGGATATTATAAGTTTATATCGTGATAGTTGCGCTATCAATAAAGAGGGTCATAAATCTTTTGAGACATTATAGATTTTATAATTCCCTTCACCTTCCACATGTAAAAATTATATATAAAAAATATATATATGTAGATTACTGAGTTCCTGAGTTGAACCGCGTTGAGAGTTTATAACTCGACGTTTCGGCTCCTGCTTTGGAGCCATTTTCAAGAAAGTGACTTCGAGGTCTCTATCTGCCTACTCCTCGAGTCGTGGTCTGGTGAGGTAACAAGGTCTCTTTCTGCCTACTCCTTGATCTCAAAAGACGATCTGATGTTGGTTGCACTACGGTATTTAATGGAACTTGGATACCTGAAAGTGGGCGTGTCTTGCGGGTTTTCTCGTTCGTCTTTCCTGTGTTCGCCTGATCTTGATTGTTTTGGATTGGGATAATTGATTGTTGTGGTTTGGTGATTACGGTAGAAAGAAACGGTTTCCAAATGGGGTTCAATTTACGGCTATCATCTTTAATATTCAGGCAATCAGGACGTTTTTCGATGGCTTCTCTGATGAATTTGGAGGTTCTGGAACGTACTAGGGCGATGGTTCTGGTTTTCTCAAAATCTATGGGGTGGCCTGTATGGATGAAATGAAGACCAGTAAGCGTTACGTATGAAGAAAATTCTTTGAATGTCATGTTAGGTGTGATGGAAAATCCAATAAATTCGGCACACAGAGGGCTTTGAATCATAACATGAGTCGATCTTCCATTCAAAAAATTTGCAAACTGCAAAAATTCCATCCATATAAAAGTTATTATGGATGAATTAAATGAAATTGTCAACTTTATCAACCACATATTGTTTTCTGGAGAATCTACATTTTGTTTAAACGGGCACGTAAATTGACACAACTGTAGGCATTGGTCAGACTGAAATCCAAATTGGATGGAGGAGGTCACACTCAACGGCCACAAAAAGTAAATGTATGGTGTGGCATTCTTGTTGGACACGTCATAGGACTCTATTTTATAAACGGAAATTTAAACTCTGAACGATTTTTAACACGTTTACAGCAGCAAATATGGTTTCAACAAGATGGGGCTCCTCCACATTCTGGACGTGTAGTACGGGAATATCTAGGTGAAACTTTTCCTGATAAATGGATTGGACGTAGGGGAGCCATTGAATGGCCAGCTAGGTCTCCCGATATGACCCCACTTAATTTTTTTTATGGGAAAGTCTACCAAAATATGCCGCCAAATATCGAAGATTTGTAAGAAAGAATAAGGCATGACATTTCTACCATTCCTCTTCACAAGCTTTTAGATTCACTACAAAATTTTGTTCAGCGATTTCATTACTGTCTGGAGGTTAATGGTAAGCACTTTGAGCATCTTATTGAATAGAATTCCGAAGAAAAATTTGTTGTTTATTAAAACTTGTTTTCTCTCTTTTTCTCCTGGCATAACTATTGTTTTTATAATATTTTAAATATCCTGGATATTCAATGAAAAATACGTATTATCGTTTTATGCATTTTTATCAACCTTGAACAATTATCCATTTCTTATTTTCTTTAAAAAAATATTAATATAACTAAATTGTAATCTTATGCACATATTCCACCTTTTGTGACTTTCATCATGAATATCTATCATTTCGTGCGTTTTCTTTAATAAATTTGACAGTAGTAAAAAGTTATTTTCAAAATTGGATATCTCGAAAACGGTTAAATTTAGAAAATTATGTGCCACATCAATTTTGTTCAGAATTATGAGCAGAACTGAAAGGTGGAAAAATAACAGGGTGTCTCATCAGAGAAAAAGCAACTTTGTTTCGTCCTGACTTTTTGACTGATCCTGTATACTTAAAATTTCGTTAATATAATGGTTTTTGAAAAAACCCTAAAACTTTTGTATTCTAATATTCTTCGCTAGCTATCTCACAAGAGATAATCGACCGTCAGCGACCCTTATATTGTCAATGAAATCAAAGTGCAAAATGCATGCTAAATTTTGGCGGATTCGCCGTGCAAATTTCGTATAATTTGGCGGAGGCACTCTTGTAAGTAAATATCCAGTTTTTGTACCTGAATAGTAAGTAATCCAGCGAGTTCATTGAATCATGAACATTTATAATGAATTCAATAAACCTGAATAATGAATTCAAATACCTGACAGTGCACTAAATTCCTGCAACTGTTTTAAATGAACCCTGCCCTATCGACATTAATTTATGCATTCGCCAACTTCGACGAAAGAACGGAAAGGAGAAAAAAAGCAGAAAACGATATCCACAGGGTGCAATAATGCCTCAGAGGTCGTGGACAAGAGTCCGTTTCTTTTAAAAATGCAGCAGACAACGGGAACTGGACATAATATAACTGTTCTCGAAGCCACAACTTACCATGGTCCAATTCACAGTTCCCCTCGATGCAATTGATTCTTTTTCCTATTGCCGTGTACGGGCGACCTAAATATCCGGCTTTTCCGGATATAGCGTGGACAGTATGTTCCCAAATCTCGAATTAATACACAATAATTTAGCAAGAAGTTGAAGGAATTCGCAATTTACAATTTACAGAATACTGTTACGAAAGCTTTACCACTATGGTGTTAGGGGTGACTTTCAGGATTGGTTAGAATCGTTTATGTCAGGTCGAAGCCATGTTGTGAAAACGTCAACATACTCCAATGAGACCTGTAGAATGCGGTGTGCCTCAGGAGTCAATACTCGGACCAATTCTTTTCCTACTCTATATAAATGACTTAGCAAGAACAAACATTCCAGGAAAAATATCCCTGTTTGCGGTGAATCAAAATTCATTGGTAAGAATCATGATGAAAAAATATCGAAGCTACTGTTCTCAGTCGTATGATGAAACAAGATTATTCGGAGTTAGGAAACTTCACATATTTTAAAGTTTATTATGGACTGCTAACTCTTTAATAACATTTGTACATGATACATTCAATACTCGTACAAGTTCTATCCAGGTCATGAATGTTACACGCTGCAGACTTACACATATACAAAAATTCATATCGTATCTTGGACACAAAATCTACAACACTCTACCTGCTTCATTGAAATGTACGAGAAACAAACTCAAATTCAAAATAACCATTGATCTTAACATAAACACATCTCTTTATCGCTCTCTCTTTTGCACCCACCCTATCTCTCTATCTTTCTATCTCTTCATTTTTCTATTTAGCCCTATGCTGTATCACTTCCGTTGAAAATAACGTCAACGTTATTCGCCATTTTCGATATTTTGCTATGATTGGTAATAATGTCGGTAGTTTACGAATAAATGCAGACAAGATCCAAACTTCTATAGAAATACTAGCTGACCCGGCAAACGTTGTTTTGCCATGTATGTTATTTCTAGGAAACATTTTTATAGTTAAATAAAAATAATTATCTACTATAAGTGTGCGGGGAAGTATTTATAATCGAATGCATTATAAAGAATAAAAGTATGTTTTATTTAGGTTAATAAATAAATCTTTATTAGAGTAACGAATATATTTTAAATAACAGTCTTTGATAGCTATCTAAACATCAAAATATTTATATTTTTACTATCAATTATGGCAGTTGAAAAAAAAAAAAAAATTAATCTCTTAGCGCAATAGAGTGTACAATATTTTTGGTCAGTCCGTCTTTAGCCAACACAAACAAACTGGATGGTTTTCCCACGCGAGAACATCCCACATATAGTTGTCCGTGGGAGAAGCACGGTGTTTCCAAATCTAAGCCACATACAGACAATGTTTGTCCTTGTAAATGATGTGGTGGCATGCCTGGCAAATCCAATGAATTTAAGAACTCAATTGGATAATTCACAGTCTCGTTGGTATCGCAAACTGCATCGATAGATTTATATGACACCAAGTCCCCAGGCAACAGCTGTTGTATCTTTAAATTTAACCCATTGACGTCCACATTTTTAGCTGCCAAGATCGCTCTTTCTGCCAGCCACTTATGATTTGCATATTGTGTGTGTACGTCGGGAAATATGTGATCGATGAGACTATTTTGCGAGTCGATGATTGTGCAGAAGTCCGTCTGTAATTTTATGAATCCAGTGTTTTCATGTACAGCAACTTTCCCATCGCCAATATCTAACAGTTGTTTAGAGAAAGTTTCGGCGGATGGATCCTGAAGCATTTGAACGCGCATGTTCACCGTCAGTTGTACTTTTTCAACACTACGCCATAGTCGCGATGATTTTAAGCACGCGTTGATTTCATCAGCGTAGGTTGAACGTGGAATAACGGGAAGTGTTTGTCTGAAATCACCTGAAAGGATTAACAAAGTGCCGCCAAATAGTTTATCGTTGTTTTTTATATCCTTTAATGTCCTATCCAATGCCTCAAGCGAATGTTTGTGTGCCATAGTGCATTCATCCCAGATAATAATTTTACATTGTTTCAGCACTAATAGGGGTTGATCGTAGAGGGGTGAAAAATTTAGAGTAATATGAGATTTTTTATTGTAAGTCATCAAAAAATAAAAAATAAATTTTGCCAAAAAATTAAAGTTTTTAATTAACAAATAAAAAATAAGGGTTGATCTCAGAGGGGTGAAAATTTAGGGTTGTATGTATTTTTGTAGACTGTGTCATAAAAAAATAAAAACAAAAAATTTTGCCTAAAAAATAAAAACAAAAATTTAGGGGTGAACTACCCTTAACATTTAGGGGGATGAAAAATAGATGTTGGCCGATTCTCATAGATACCGGATAAGCACAAAAAATTTCATCAAAATCGGTCGAGCCGTTTCGGAGGAGTTCAAGTTCGAACACCGTGACACGAGAATTTTATATATTAGATTATATGGAGCGATGAGGCTAATTTTTCAAATCGTGTGATGTATAGAGTAGACATAATCCATTTCTAGTCCATCCCCACAATCCGCAAAGACGATTTAGTATTAATGTTTGGTGTGGTCTATTTAGAGGCAGAATTATCGGTCCATTTTTCTACCATGGTTCTTTGAACGGACCCCGATACATTAATTCCATAAAAAGAGTGTTGGAAGAGTTTTTCGATGGTCTTGATCTGGAGGCTCATCAGATGATCTACTGTCAGCAGGATGGAGCACCAGCACATAATTTTAGTGGCGTAAAAAGAATGCTGCGAGGCTGTTTTGGAAACAGATGGATTGCTACAAATTGTCCTGTAGAGTGACATGACACCTCTAGATTTTTATTTTTTGCGATTTATGAAAAATGAGGTGTACAAAATGCAACATAATAATATAGATGAATTGAAAAATTATATTGATACTATAATTAATAGAATTGATGGCCAAACTGTGTTGAATGCCCGTAGTGTTAATAGAAGGGTCGAAATATGTGTTCAACAAGAAGGCGGTGTTTTTGAACATTAACTCGATATTTTATAGCGCTTTATCAAATCCGTTTGTTATAAATGTTTCCTATTGATAAAACTGTCTTATTTTCACCTTTACGAAAAAAAGTCAAGCAAGATTTGTTGCTAAGAATGTTATTACGAAACGAAATGCATGAAAAAATATAGGATGTTCCATTGAAAGAAATATTATTTTATGAAATATTCTGAAAACGCGACTGTCAATTTTTTTTTTTTTGTTTTCGGCATCGAAAAGGCCATCAAAAAAGCTACTAGTTTGCCCATTTAACCGAATTCGTAGTATTAATAATAACGGAGTGCCGACTCAATTTGGAACACAAAAGCACTTCAACTATTTTGTATGAGGCCAAAATCTTTAAGTTGAGCATTCTCTTCCGTGATTGTTTTATGGGTACTGTTGTGGCTGTATTTTCCACTAAGTTTCAGTTAATTATGCCCTTGATGAGAACAAATCCAGCTTCTTTCCATAATTTATTTCATGCAGGTACACCCTCCCCGTCACTTTTCGACAAGTGCCTTCAATCGCAAGCCGATTGCGGGAGAACGGCTGTATCGTATCGTTGGAAACGGAATATGAAATTCTGTCCTGAACTTGATAACTCTTCGGTTATGGAGTCGGTGGGGGCGGGAGGGGCGGGCGACGTTTCGAGAGCGTCCGTGCGCAACGCCTATGTCAAACACACCACTTACTGCTGCATACACTAACGGTGCATTAGCAAAATGTAACGGCGACGTGACCGGGATCCCAACCGCCCGCCGTTTTATCGGGGATGCCGGATGGTGGGATTGGATGTAATCTTGCAGGAATTGTATAAATAAATATGGAAAACTCAGGGAAGCTAGATGAAGATCGTCTCGTGCGTGTCTCGTGCGATAATACCAAACTCAAAGTGCTGGGAGATGAATGAGGGCCATTAATATTTTGGCCAGAACAACAGAAAACACTATCAACATATCGTTGACGTTTTGACATCCACAGAGTCAACTTATGGCGAAAATTCCACACCTCTACTAATGCCTAATTTTGACTAGTTACCATGGCAACTAAAAAAATGCCCGGACATTTTTTTGTGGCGCCGCGATATTTAAGTGGAAATTTTTTGACAGTTGAAAAGGTAAACATATGATCTGCAACCATTAAATATTGTAGATATACCTGTGAATAATGCAAAATTTCTGTAAGAATTAACATTATTATTTATTATTCGCTATAAAGTTTCATTGAACAGAAAACACAAATTTGTTTAATTATTATGCATTAACAATTTATATTTCAAAAAACGTAGGATAATGTTTGTCGCGGAGAGGGTTTTTGACAGTAGTTACCTCTTGGGTGTGGCGTTGTTCCACTTCAGGTAGGTATAAGGGCGTATTATTATTATTATTGTTAGATTATCATTATTATTTGGTATGCAACAAATGACACGAATGATTTCGACAACGTCGAGGCAAAAGAGCATTTTCTTCCGGTATAGAGCTGAACCAAATCACAATCCCACCATTTAGGATACCATTTAGAGTATGTGATGCTCCTGCCATCTCTTAGAGACTTATGGAACTAATGCTGGGAGGCCTGATAGTAAAACTTGCCTAGTTTACTTCGATCAAGTTATAATGGGGAGGACACTCGACAACTCGGATAATTTGAAAGAGGTATTTTTGAGGTGTTGAAATAATAATCAACAGCCTAACCTAAAAAAGCGGTGTTCATTTCAAAACGTAGGGCATTTTTAAGTAATTTTGTCTTGGCTGGAGCCTGGTAGAAGTTGTTCGTGTTCCATAGTAAACACGAAGAAATATTCCTTAGCTACATACTCACCTAAATGATATGAATATAAAATGACAAACAAAACCTATCATACAATATTATACACGTTTATAGACAAGCCAGTGCCAATCAAGCAAAGTGTTTCCAAAATGAAAATACAAGGTAATGGACCGTGATGGTCATGATGGTAGAGCGCTTGTCTCTTAACCTAAGGGTCATGGGTTCGATTCCCAGCATGGTCATCGGTCTCGTGCATGGCATCACACGTTAAAAGATAAGGGCTGCGTCTTTCCTAGCTTGGACAAGTCTTTCGAAGACTTTTGAGGGTTGTACTCTTAAGGGTGTGCAGCTGGTTGACGGAAATAACAACAAAAAAATAACAATAGTAAAATTCCTTGGGATAAAAATAGTGTTCTGCAAGAATCCCTCATTCCTGCTCGACATATTTATCTTGAAGTTTTTTTTTGGAGTATGAATACTGCATTGATTAAAGCTTGTGAACTTTCACCCTAGAAGCATACTCCATAGCGCAAGTATGACTCACAGATTGCAAAGTAAAATGTTTTTGCTAAATGAACGTCCACGATGGTGGCGAATGTCCTTAGAGCATAGCAGTTCGAGGATACTTTTCTAATGTGGTCTTCAAATTTTACTACATTATCAATATATAGCCTCAGAAATTTATTTTCAATTCTGAAGTCATTATTCGTTCATTGAGTGAAACATGATCTGTACTACATTTGACTGTTAAAATATTCGTTTTCGAAGTAGTGAATTTTGCATTACACCACTGTCTAAGTTTTTTAGGTCATTTTCTATATTTTATTATCATGCCTAAATATAGATAAATCGTCCGCAAACATGGTGAATGCTCTACTTATGGTTAAGTCCACCAAATCATTTATGTATGATAGAACAATGGGCCAAGAACAGACCCTTGTGGTGCTCCGTACTTTATGTCCCTTCCGATAGATGTTACACCATCGAACGTCATCTTTTGAACACGATTTGTTCGATATGATTCAAGCCACAATAAAATGTTTCCTCTGAAACCATATATTTTAAATTTGTTTAGCAATATGTTGTGATTGACACAGCCGAACGCCTTTGTCATATCACAAAATACTGCAGCTGCAACTTCTCCATTATTCAGAACTTTCTTGTTGATATTATGGCGGAATAATGGATCGTTACGACCAGTAGTATGGTCACGAGTATAATAATTTCATGTAGATTTATGTAGAGGAAGGTATTTCGATTTTGTCGGATAATTTCATACTAGGAACACCAATTCCCCTCTTCCTCGCCCTTTCCATCGCTCCACTCCGAGGTCAATTTAAAATTGAATTTTAAATATTGACGAGCCGAACAGCCAATATTGAAATGAAGTACCGTCACTTTTACAGCCGCTTTATTTCCTCTACCGAACAGCAGACGTGTACGACTAGGTATCAATAAAAAAACAATTCGGCATCGGCCAGAATGGCTTTCCCGGGAAATTATTCTTGTTTATGTTTCGAGGAATTTTTATGACGTCTCTCTCTCTTAATTACCTTCGCGGGAAAAAGCGGGAAATTATTTAGTTTTCGAAAGTGAGCATCGTAAAGATGACTCTTGCGAGTTTTTCTTTACGACTGTAAAATCAACAATTAGAGGAGTTCGAGATGTTTGCCTGATCACTGCGTTGTAATTTCCCATAGGAAAAAAGGCTAGCATATTTTTTTCAATGAAATTCATTATATCTGGAAGCATCAGAGTGTGTGAACACCAGTTTATTTCTTCAACTTCTGAGTCATGAAAATTTGAATTCAACAAGTTCAAATTGAAAATAGAGATTAAAGAAGATGGATAGTATACAGGATGCACTTGCAGATATAATTAAATATCCGTCATGGCAATAGCCAAAGAAGTAGTTACTTTCTGTCGGATATCAGACACAATGAAGATGGAAATTGTTTTTCATTAAATCAAGCAAGAACTGCATCAATTGCTTGAATGTCTTCGAAGTTATTGAAGGTGTACAATTCACTGAAACTGAATGTGGAATAAGGCAGCAAGGCAATAGTGAAAAAGGTTCTGTTCATCTCCTCTCAAGCAGATAGCGAAATATGTGACATTCCTTGTCTTTTAATGTTTTTTCATGGTTATAACCCATCTCAAGTCGAGATAAACGTTCCACTTCAAAAACGGTTGAAGATAGTTCAACACTGCGAACGTCAATCGATTCAGACTGATGAAACTAGTATAGCGTGAAAATTTCAAGTCGATCAACGAAAAAAAAAAACTCAAAAAATCATGAAAAATTCAAAATAATCAGATTTATTTAAAATTCGCTCTATGTACTCCAAATTCCATGCAGATTTCGAAAATGTATAATATAATTCGTATAAGTTCATACAAGGTTTAGTATAAAACATCAAAAATTCCCTCGAGCGATCATATTTTCAGAAAATTTCTTTTTCCATTTTCAAAAAAACTGCAAATGTCCCTCAAATACATCTCAACGAGCTGATTTTGAAAATGCCACATGAATTAATTTCGATAAAGAATTGAAAATATTTCAGAAAAATTTTTGTCAAAAAAATGCGCTTATCCACGACATTCCCAAGTGAGGCCCCCGAAAATCATTGGAAATACAAAATTACAGTCATATGATATTCATAAATGAAAATCTTCAGGAGATATTCCTGAATATGTTCTGATTTTTTTTTAAAGCGTTATTTTGCTGCTTCTCCACGAGCAACCCTAGAAGACTTGTGCGAAATGATGGGGGCCTTTTAACGTGCGATCCCAAACACAATTCAATTCTAATTCTATCTAATTCCAATTCCAATTCCAATTCCAATTCCAATTCCAATTCCAATTCCAATTCCAATTCCAATTCCAATTCCAATTCCAATTCCAATTCCAATTCCAATTCCAATTCCAATTCCAATTCCAATTCCAATTCCAATTCCAATTCCAATTCCAATTCCAATTCCAATTCCAATTCCAATTCCAATTCCAATTCCAATTCCAATTCCAATTCCAATTCCAATTCCAATTCCAATTCCAATTCCAATTCCAATTCCAATTCCAATTCCAATTCCAATTCCAATTCCAATTCCAATTCCAATTCCAATTCCAATTCCAATTCCAATTCCAATTCCAATTCCAATTCCAATTCCAATTCCAATTCCAATTCCAATTCCAATTCCAATTCCAATTCCAATTCCAATTCCAATTCCAATTCCAATTCCAATTCCAATTCCAATTCCAATTCCAATTCCAATTCCAATTCCAATTCCAATTCCAATTCCAATTCCAATTCCAATTCCAATTCCAATTCCAATTCCAATTCCAATTCCAATTCCAATCCAATTCTAAATTCCGAATTCCGTCCAATTCAATTCAATTCAATTCAATTCAATTCAATTCAATTCAATTCAATTCAATTCAATTCAATTCAATTCAATTCAATTCAATTCAATTCAATTCAATTCAATTCAATTCAATTCAATTCAATTCAATTCAATTCAATTCAATTCAATTCAATTCAATTCAATTCAATTCAATTCAATTCAATTCATTCATTCAAGAATTAGAATTAGAATTAGAATTAGAATTAGAATTAGAATTAGAATTCCAATTCCAACTCCAATCCAAATGCAAATCCAAATCCACCAAATCCAATTCCAATTCCAATTCCAATTCCAATTCCAATTCCAATTCCAATTCCAATTCCAATTCCAATTCCAATTCCAATTCCAATTCCAATTCCAATTCCAATTCCAATTCCAATTCCAATTCCAATTCCAATTCCAATTCCAATTCCAATTCCAATTCCAATTCCAATTCCAATTCCAATTCCAATTCCAATTCCAATTCCAATTCCAATTCCAATTCCAATTCCAATTCCAATTCCAATTCCAATTCCAATTCCAATTCCAATTCCAATTCCAATTCCAATTCCAATTCCAATTCCAATTCCAATTCCAATTCCAATTCCAATTCCAATTCCAATTCCAATTCCAATTCCAATTCCAATTCCAATTCCAATTCCAATTCCAATTCCAATTCCAATTCCAATTCCAATTCCAATTCCAATTCCAATTCCAAATCCAATTCGAATTCGAATTCGAATTGAATTGAATTGAATTGAATTGAATTGAATTGAATTTTATTGAATTGGACGGAATTTGGAATTTGAATTGTAATATTGGAATTGTAATTGTAATTGAAATTGGAATTGGAATTGGATTTGGATTTGGATTTGGATTTGGATTTGGATTTGGATTTGGATTTGGATTTGGATTTGGATTTGGATTTGGATTTGGATTTGGATTTGGATTTGGATTTGGATTTGGATTTGGATTTGGATTTGGATTTGGATTTGGATTTGGATTTGGATTTGGATTTGGATTTGGATTTGGATTTGGATTTGGATTTGGATTTGGATTTGGATTTGGATTTGGATTTGGATTTGGATTTGGATTTGGATTTGGATTTGGATTTGGATTTGGATTTGGATTTGGATTTGGATTTGGATTTGGATTTGGATTTGGATTTGGATTTGGATTTGGATTTGGATTTGGATTTGGATTTGGATTTGGATTTGGATTTGGATTTGGATTTGGATTTGGATTTGGATTTGGATTTGGATTTGGATTTGGATTTGGATTTGGATTTGGATTTGGATTTGGATTTGGATTTGGATTTGGATTTGGATTTGGATTTGGATTTGGATTTGGATTTGGATTTGGATTTGGATTTGGATTTGGATTTGGATTTGGATTTGGATTTGGATTTGGATTTGGATTTGGATTTGGATTTGGATTTGGATTTGGATTTGGATTTGGATTTGGATTTGGATTTGGATTTGGATTTGGATTTGGATTTGGATTTGGATTTGGATTTGGATTTGGATTTGGATTTGGATTTGGATTTGGATTTGGATTTGGATTTGGATTTGGATTTGGATTTGGATTTGGATTTGCATTTGGATTGGAGTTGGAATTGGAATTCTAATTGTAATTCTAATTCTAATTCTAATTCTAATTCTAATTCTAATTCAATTTTGAATTGAATGAATTGAATTGAATTGAATTGAATTGAATTGAATTGAATTGAATTGAATTGAATTGAATTGAATTGTATTGTATTGTATTGTATTGAATTGAATTGAATTGAATTGAATTGAATTGAATTGAATTGAATTGAATTGAATTGAATTGAATTGAATTGAATTGAATTGAATTGAATTGAATTGAATTGAATTGAATTGAATTGAATTGAATTGAATTGAATTGAATTGAATTGAATTGAATTGAATTGAATTGAATTGAATTGAATTGAATTGAATTGAATTGAATTGAATTGAATTGAATTGAATTGAATTGAATTGAATTGAATTGAATTGAATTGAATTGAATTGAATTGAATTGAATGAATTGAATTGGACGGAATTTGGAATTTAGAATTGGATTGAATTGGAATTGGAATTGGAATTGGAATTGGAATTGGAATTGGAATTGGAATTGGAATTGGAATTGGAATTGGAATTGGAATTGGAATTGGAATTGGAATTGGAATTGGAATTGGAATTGGAATTGGAATTGGAATTGGAATTGGAATTGGAATTGGAATTGGAATTGGAATTGGAATTGGAATTGGAATTGGAATTGGAATTGGAATTGGAATTGGAATTGGAATTGGTGGAATTGGAATTGGTGGAATTGGAATTGGAATTATTACAGTGATCTCGACATTGAATTTTCATCATGTCTAAAACTTTCGAACAATCCTATTGTGACTTTGTAATTATTTTTTCCTGGATAACAGCTTCCATACCCTCTTGCTCTTGGTTATGTCATGATGACAGTGTCATCTTATCTGAGGAAATATTTAGAAGAATTAATTAATCTGCAGACCATTCAGAGCTTTTTTCTTTTCCCCTAAAAACGACTTGAATCAGTTCTGAAGTAGGGAAAGTAGTCCGAAAGAATGTAAACAAACTTTCAACGGTTTTCCGGAATAATTCTAGTCGTGTCTTCTCCAGTCACGAAAATAGTTCCACAGCTCAGCCGTACATCAATTTCCCAGCAGAATATAAATCATTTATCCGGTCTTTTTCACGAGCTCACATCCCAATCAGCTTCCCTCTCCGCCGGCGATCGATAACCAATCGAGCCAATGAATAACAATCGCCCTGTTGAACAAAAATGAATTTGTCAATCTGAAAGTTTAATTGGGGACGGCGAAGGACCAAAGACAAGACAGAAGACGCAGGTGGCCGCAATGATAAATGGATCTTCTCCTTCCCGCAGGATAGGGCGGGACGTCATTGATATTTATTATTCGAATAAACAATAATAAGTGTATTCTTATTCGGTTCATTCGAGAATTTGGTTTATGGATTTTTAAGGAGACGAACAGCCCCCTTGGCGCTTTAACTTTGCGGATAAGGGAGTGAGAAATGGAGATTTGGCCGCAGGAGTAGATACAAGATTTATACTTGTACTTTGCTTAGGAGCGACTATTAGGAACACGGCAGGAAAGTTCTTCGACGTGGAAATATGGTCGGCGAGGCCAATCCTTTTGCGATTTCGCATGCCGAAAATGCGAATAATATGTCTCTATTTCGAACAAAATATTCGGGGTGGAAGGGCTGGAAATCTTTGTATAATATTTAACCACTTTTTCCTACAACTTTTAATGAAATAATAGAGAGTGTATGAAACACAACCAAAACAGAAGCTTCAGGAATTGACGATATAATTATACTATTAATGATTATGCATGTAGGGAAATAAATGTTTTTATTTTTGACCGGAATATTACAAGCTTATATCTAGGCAGGATAAATCTAGTTCCAAAAGAGGTATTTGAAAGAAGTCTTGTTGTCATTGGTTTAAAATAAGAAAATTATGGCAGTTGTCTTTGATTTGTGATTTGCCAAATTGTGAGAATTTTAACATACGTGAAATAGTCGCATCAACATCTCTTTCAAACCTATTCTAATTTTCTCCTGAGTGGTCGTTAATAATCCTGTTGTGCAGCAAGACTTGGGAAGTGTAGGTAGGTAATCATTGCGAGTGGTGCAATTATTATTCTAGATTATTCACGGTAGCATATGGAATATAAAGCGTAATATCGATAAGTGCAAGCGAAATTTGTATATTAAGTCAAAAGCGATTTTGTAATAAAAACTACGTCTTCAGCAATTTTTTTTTAAGTACTCAGTAATCGCGATAGGAGTATAAAAAATAGACTCCTTCCGAATTAATTTTTCAACTCGGAAACGGTTCAAGATATTCTGTGAACGCCAATCGATTCAGAAGATAAAATTAGTATAGTATCCATCATTTCGGGATTTTTCTTCAATACTGATAGGTTTATTTTCAAAATTTGATTTATCGCAAACGATTGAAATTAGGACATGATGTGCTACATCAATATTGAATTGAAATTTTAAATAATATACAGGGTATTCCGTTAAAATTTATCTCGTCGTGACTTTTCGACTGATTCTGTACTTGTACTTAATTTTTCTTATTGTAATAGATTCTGAAATACCGTAAAACTTTTGTTCCCTAATATTTTCCACTAGCTATCTTTAGAAATAATAAAAAAATAAAAATAAAAAAAAACTGCTTTGAATGACAATAAAGTACCTTCCTAGAGACGTAGATAAAAAAATACATTTGGCAGCCCTGTAGTAGCTCTCCCCCAATGTTTATTTTCAAATGGCACTCCCTGTATACTGTATAGAAACATCTGTAATGCCGATAAATATTGAAGAGAACCCTTGACCTAAGGACTAAGTAACAATGATGAGTTTGTGAGTACATCCAAAGCAACCCTTCATTCACCTACTACCCCACATGCTTCCCGCCCCGCCAAAAAACCCTGATATAATCGGTCCGTTAATTAAACAAACTAACTCCACAAAGGCAAAAAGAGGCGGCGGGAGGGGGAGGGAGAGGGCGCCTCGCGGAGGCGTCGAATACCTACGCTAAGACAATGCCGGGGAAATGAACGTCTGCTATCTTTCAGGATGCATATTGTGACGGCATAACAAAGCTCACCGTCGAGCACAGCCCGCCATCTATGTTCCGTTGCGAAACTAGACAATGCAACTTTGTCGCAATTGTCGAACGTGGCTATGAAAGTCTACTTTCGCGGGATGCGTTCAGAGGCGAACTAAGCGTTTCGTCTCGTATTTCGAAGGAACAGAGGAAAGGCTCATTTTCTGTGCTATTTTTACAAGATCAGTAAGTCCAACACATAGATCGCCATAAAGTTGGCTACGTCTGGGAAACAAATAGATATTGACATTTCTGAAAAAATCCAATGGCGGTTCGTTGCTACATCTTATAACATAAGTTAATGGGACAATTTAGGAGACGTAGATATTGAAACATGAAATATACGGCAGTTACTCTTACACTTTCGTGTTTTAGTTATCACATGGCGCAGTCGGTAGGATTGCTCTAATAGTTTTCCATCTGTCAACTAAAAAATCCGTTGCGACTTGTATCCAACTGTACGGTTTTCGGAATACAAGTCTGGATTGGGTTGAATCCTATTTGATGAATCGGTGATAGCTAGTATGAATATGGAGTGCCTCAGGGGTCAGTTCTTGGTCCCTCTTTCTGCTGTATATAAATGATATCACTATACTGAACATAATGGCAAAGATTACTCTATTTGCAGGCGAAACCACCTTCTTATGGCTTGATAAAACTGCACAAAAACTGCAAGAAAAAATAGGGGAGGGTGCTTCAGTAATAAAAAAATGGTGCAACTCAAACTCTGTAGTATTATACTTACAAAAAACAAATAAAAAAAAATTGTATTTTAGACTTTTTTCAATCTGATTCAAAATTGGGATACGGTGTCCATATTTGATTCTAAACACAATTTTTTATCAACATTTTTCGATATCTTGCCAATTTGACTAATTTTTTGCACCAGAGCACGGATATGGGCAATGTGTTCTTTGAACCGTACTTTCATGGCCCTTCTTGTTTGACCCACATACTTTGTCTCGCAGTCCTTGCAGCTAATTCAATCCCAGATTCTGGATATGTTGTATCTTATACGAGGTTACCGAAGCTACTGAATGTTCATTTATTCAAGGTTTCAAGTAATTAAGTGGGGTATTTTCTCTCTCTTTTAGGCATGCAGTAGGTATGTGTTTCATAATCATTCCATGAAGGAACATTCTCTGTCAATAATGAACAATCATCAGCCCAATTCTCCTAGTTCAACCCTGGCACACCCTAATGAGTCCCTTTCGCAAACACCAACAAAATACCGTGAATTACGCCCCCGTCACTAGTTTTTCGCTTCCTTTCAGCGAGGCTCGTTTACCAAACGTAAAGTTTGTATTATATTGACAAAAACACCCCTTATCAGTTTCGCAGATCTCGACGTTATACGGTTTTTCACTGAAAATACCTGTTCCTGTCTAGTGTGTACTCTGCCGCGGCGCAAAGTTTGGTTTGCGAATGAAAATGGGACGAAAACCTGATAATGAACGAACAATGATGATTGTTCGAGTTTTCATGGAAATTAGTTTGTTCGGAATTGTTGTTGAAAATTTCAATCACTGGATTTTGAATAGGTTCTGAAATCAGATTGCGTCTTCAAATACCTACACTATATTCTTATACTGATACTCCATTATTTGAAAACAACTACCGCTGAAATTTCTAATATATACGGGGTGCCCAAATAAAGGGCGAACAGCGTGGAGATCTCGGTAATTTTAAGAGTTATATAGTAGGATGAATTAGAAAAAAAATGCACAATTGAGGTGTTGAGTTTTCCCTAAATTTGGTTTTTAATATTTCATGAAACTATTTGAAGAGTTTTTTAAAAACTGAAGGCACTTCCTCATTTCTACTTTTCAGCTCTACAAAATGTTCTTCTCACAATCTTAGTGCAACGATTGGTTTAGAAAAAAAATACCTCCTTTATTATACATGACGTACGGCACAATATGTTTTCTTAAATTTTTCTCCAGCTGAAAAGTTAATTAAAATTTTTGAACACCGACAGTTTATAAACAATCCATGGCAAAATAAATAGCTTCCATTTTTCATATATAGTTTTCTTCTTGAATGAGTATTTTATTGTTGCTATTGAAGTCATTGCATTCGATTCATCTAAATAGAAATGAAAACAGGTAACGAAACGAAACGAAAAAAAGTTTGATTTGCTTGTTACATTATATGCCACAGAAATTGGGTGGAAGCGGAACGTATGTATTCGAACAAATTTTTGGAGGAAAAAAAACTGAAAATTCCATTAGTAGGAATTTAGATATGGATCATTTAAAAAACTTGCGCTATCCCGTCAAAAACCATCTACTAAAGATGAGAGATACCTTGTTTTACAATCATGACGACCCGACAATGACTTCTGATGATGAGGAGCTGTAATTTAGACAGAAACAAATGTCTTCCTACCTACTACAATGCGGGCCAACTCGAATTCAATTTTTAGGTTCAGTTCAAAATATTTGATGTTCGGCTGAAACCCCCTGACGATCCAACTATGACTTCTGATGATGAGAAATTGTAATTTGGACAGAAACAAATGTCTTTAAACCTACTACAATGCGGGCCAACTCGAATTCAATTTTAGAGATCAGTTCTAAATATTTGGTGTCCGGCTGAACCCCCCTGGCGATCCAACTATGACTTCTGATATTGAGGAGTTGTAATTTAGTCAGAAACAAATGTCTTCTGACTTACTACAATGCGGGCCAACTCGAATTAAATTTTTGAGATCAGTTCAAAATATTTGATGTTCGGCTGAATCCCCCTGACGACCCGTTTTTTACTTCTGATGATGAGAAGTTGTAATTTGGGCAGAAACAAATGTCTTCTGACCTGCTACAATGCAGGCCATCTCGAATTCAATTTTTGAGATCAGTTCAAAATATTTGATGTTCGGCTGAATCCCCCTGACGACCCGTTTTTTACTTCTGATGATGAGAAGTTGTAATTTGGACAGAAACAAATGTCTTCTGACCTACTACAATGCGGGCCAACTCGAATTCAATTTTTGAGATCAGTTCAAAATATTTGATGTTCGGCTGAACTCCCCTGACGACCTGTTTTTGACTTCTGATGATGAGAAGTTGTAATTTGGACAAAAACAAATGTCTTCTGACCTGCTACAATGCGAGCCAACTCGAATTAAATTTTTGAGATCAGTTCAAAATATTTGATGTTCGGCTGAACCCCCCTGACGACCCGTTTTTGACTTCTGATGATGGGAAGTTGTAATTTGGACAAAAACAAATGTCTTCTGACCTGCTACAATGCGAGCCAACTCGAATTAAATTTTTGAGATCAGTTCAAAATATTTGATGTTCGGCTGAACTCCCCTGACGACCTGTTTATGACTTCTTATGATGAAAAGTTGTAATTGGGGCAGAAACAAATGTCTTCTGACCTGCTACAATGCGGGCCAACTCGAATTAAATTTTTGAGATCAGTTCAAATTATTTGATGTTCGGCTTAACCCCCCTGACGACCCGTTTTTGACTTCTGATGATGAGAAGTTGTAATTTGGGCAGAAACAAATGTCTTCTGACCTACTACAATGCGGGCCAACTCGACTTAAATTTTTGAGATCAGTTCAAAATATTTTATGTTCGGCTGAATCCCCCTGACGACCCATTTTTTACTTCTGATGATGAAAAGTTGTAATTTGGACAAAAACAAATGTCTTCTGACCTGCTACAATGCGGGCCAACTCGAATTCAATTTTTGAGATCAGTTCAAAATATTTGATGTTCGGCTGAACTCCCCTGACGACCCGTTTTTGACTTCTGATGGTGAGAAGTTGTAATTTGGGCAGAAACAAATGTCTTCTGACCTATTACACTGCAGGCCAACTCGTATTAAATTTTTGAGATCAGTTCAAATTATTTGATGTTCGGCTGAACCCCCCTGACGACCCGTTTTTGACTTCTGATGATGAGAAGTTGTAATTTGGACAAAAACAAATGTCTTCTGACCTGCTACAATGCGAGCCAACTCGAATTAAATTTTTGAGATCAGTTCAAAATATTTGATGTTCGGCTGAACTCCCCTGACGACCTGTTTATGACTTCTTATGATGAGAAGTTGTAATTGGGGCAGAAACAAATTTCTTCTGACCTGCTACAATGCGGGCCAACTCGAATTAAATTTTTGAGATCAGTTCATATTATTTGATGTTCGGCTGAACCCCCCTGACGACCCGTTTTTGACTTCTGATGATGAGAAGTTGTAATTTGGACAAAAACAAATGTCTTCTGACCTGCTACAATGCGAGCCAACTCGAATTAAATTTTTGAGATCAGTTCAAAATATTTGATGTTCGGCTGAACTCCCCTGACGACCGGTTTATGACTTCTTATGATGAGAAGTTGTAATTGGGGCAGAAACAAATGTCTTCTGACCTGCTACAATGCGGGCCAACTCGAATTCAATTTTTGAGATCAGTTCAAAATATTTGATGTTCGGCTGAACTCCCCTGACGACCCATTTTTTACTTCTGATGATGAAAAGTTGTAATTTGGACAAAAACAAATGTCTTCTGACCTGCTACAATGCGAGCCAACTCGAATTAAATTTTTGAGATCAGTTCAAAATATTTGATGTTCGGCTGAACTCCCCTGACGACCTGTTTATGACTTCTTATGATGAGAAGTTGTAATTGGGGCAGAAACAAATGTCTTCTGACCTGCTACAATGCGGGCCAACTCGAATTCAATTTTTGAGATCAGTTCAAAATATTTTATGTTCGGCTGAATCCCCCTGACGACCCATTTTTTACTTCTGATGATGAAAAGTTGTAATTTGGACAAAAACAAATGTCTTCTGACCTGCTACAATGCGAGCCAACTCGAATTAAATTTTTGAGATCAGTTCAAAATATTTGATGTTCGGCTGAACTCCCCTGACGACCTGTTTATGACTTCTTATGATGAGAAGTTGTAATTGGGGCAGAAACAAATGTCTTCTGACCTGCTACAATGCGGGCCAACTCGAATTCAATTTTTGAGATCAGTTCAAAATATTTGATGTTCGGCTGAACTCCCCTGACGACCCGTTTTTGACTTCTGATGGTGAGAAGTTGTAATTTGGACAAAAACAAATGTCTTCTGACCTGCTACAATGCGAGCCAACTCGAATTAAATTTTTGAGATCAGTTCAAAATATTTGATGTTCGGCTGAACTCCCCTGACGACCTGTTTATGACTTCTTATGATGAGAAGTTGTAATTGGGGCAGAAACAAATGTCTTCTGACCTGCTACAATGCGGGCCAACTCGAATTCAATTTTTGAGATCAGTTCAAAATATTTGATGTTCGGCTGAACTCCCCTGACGACCCGTTTTTGACTTCTGATGGTGAGAAGTTGTAATTTGGGCAGAAACAAATGTCTTCTGACCTATTACACTGCAGGCCAACTCGTATTAAATTTTTGAGATCAGTTCAAATTATTTGATGTTCGGCTGAACCCCCCTGACGACCCGTTTTTGACTTCTGATGATGAGAAGTTGTAATTTGGACAAAAACAAATGTCTTCTGACCTGCTACAATGCGAGCCAACTCGAATTAAATTTTTGAGATCAGTTCAAAATATTTGATGTTCGGCTGAACTCCCCTGACGACCTGTTTATGACTTCTTATGATGAGAAGTTGTAATTGGGGCAGAAACAAATGTCTTCTGACCTGCTACAATGCGGGCCAACTCGAATTCAATTTTTGAGATCAGTTCAAAATATTTTATGTTCGGCTGAATCCCCCTGACGACCCATTTTTTACTTCTGATGATGAAAAGTTGTAATTTGGACAAAAACAAATGTCTTCTGACCTGCTACAATGCGAGCCAACTCGAATTAAATTTTTGAGATCAGTTCAAAATATTTGATGTTCGGCTGAACTCCCCTGACGACCTGTTTATGACTTCTTATGATGAGAAGTTGTAATTGGGGCAGAAACAAATGTCTTCTGACCTGCTACAATGCGGGCCATCTCGAATTCAATTTTTGAGATCAGTTCAAAATATTTTATGTTCGGCTGAATCCCCCTGACGACCCATTTTTTACTTCTGATGATGAAAAGTTGTAATTTGGACAAAAACAAATGTCTTCTGACCTGCTACAATGCGGGCCAACTCGAATTCAATTTTTGAGATCAGTTCAAAATATTTTATGTTCGGCTGAATCCCCCTGACGACCCATTTTTTACTTCTGATGATGAAAAGTTGTAATTTGGACAAAAACAAATGTCTTCTGACCTGCTACAATGCGAGCCAACTCGAATTAAATTTTTGAGATCAGTTCAAAATATTTGATGTTCGGCTGAACTCCCCTGACGACCTGTTTATGACTTCTTATGATGAGAAGTTGTAATTGGGGCAGAAACAAATGTCTTCTGACCTGCTACAATGCGGGCCAACTCGAATTCAATTTTTGAGATCAGTTCAAAATATTTTATGTTCGGCTGAATCCCCCTGACGACCCATTTTTTACTTCTGATGATGAAAAGTTGTAATTTGGACAAAAACAAATGTCTTCTGACCTGCTACAATGCGGGCCAACTCGAATTCAATTTTTGAGATCAGTTCAAAATATTTTATGTTCGGCTGAATCCCCCTGACGACCCATTTTTTACTTCTGATGATGAAAAGTTGTAATTTGGACAAAAACAAATGTCTTCTGACCTGCTACAATGCGAGCCAACTCGAATTAAATTTTTGAGATCAGTTCAAAATATTTGATGTTCGGCTGAACTCCCCTGACGACCTGTTTATGACTTCTTATGATGAGAAGTTGTAATTGGGGCAGAAACAAATGTCTTCTGACCTGCTACAATGCGGGCCAACTCGAATTAAATTTTTGAGATCAGTTCAAATTATTTGATGTTCGGTTTAACCCCCCTGACGACCCGTTTTTGACTTCTGATGATGAGAAGTTGTAATTTGGGCAGAAACAAATGTCTTCTGACCTACTACAATGCGGGCCAACTCGAATTAAATTTTTGAGATCAGTTCAAATTATTTGATGTTCGGCTTAACCCCCCTGACGACCCGTTTTTGACTTCTGATGATGGGAAGTTGTAATTTGGACAAAAACAAATGTCTTTTGACCTGCTACAATGCGGGCCAACTCGAATTAAATTTTTGAGATCAGTTCAAATTATTTGATGTTCGGCTGAACCCCCCTGACGACCCGTTTTTGACTTCTGATGATGAGAAGTTGTAATTTGGGCAGAAACAAATGTCTTCTGACCTATTACACTGCGGGCCAACTCGTATTAAATTTTTGAGATCAGTTCAAATTATTTGATGTTCGGCTGAACCCCCCTGACGACCCGTTTTTTACTTCTGATGATGAGAAGTTGCAATTTGGGCAGAAACAAATGTCTTCTGACCTGCTACAATGCGGGCCAACTCGAATTAAATTTTTGAGATCAGTTCAAATTATTTGATGTTCGGCTGAACCCCCCTGACGACCCGTTTTTGACTTCTGATGATGAGAAGTTGTAATTTGGGCAGAAACAAATGTCTTCTGACCTATTACACTGCGGGCCAACTCGTATTAAATTTTTGAGATCAGTTCAAATTATTTGATGTTCGGCTGAAGTCCCCTGACGACCCATTTTTTACTTCTGATGGTGAAAAGTTGTAATTTGGACAAAAACAAATGTCTTTTGACCTGCTACAATGCGAGCCAACTCGAATTAAATTTTTGAGATCAGTTCAAAATATTTAATGTTCGGCTGAATCCCCCTGACGACCCGTTTTTTACTTCTGATGATGAGAAGTTGCAATTTGGGCAGAAACAAATGTCTTCTGACCTACTACAATGCGGGCCAACTCGAATTAAATTTTTGAGATCAGTTCAAATTATTTGATGTTCGGCTGAACCCCCCTGACGACCCGTTTTTGACTTCTGATGATGAGAAGTTGTAATTTGGGCAGAAACAAATGTCTTCTGACCAATTACACTGCGGGCCAACTCGTATTAAATTTTTGAGATCAGTTCAAATTATTTGATGTTCGGCTGAAGTCCCCTGACGACCCATTTTTTACTTCTGATGATGAAAAGTTGTAATTTGGACAAAAACAAATGTCTTTTGACCTGCTACAATGCGAGCCAACTCGAATTAAATTTTTGAGATCAGTTCAAAATATTTGATGTTCTGCTGAACTCCCCTGACGACCCATTTTTTACTTCTGATGATGAGAAGTTGTAATTTGGGCAGAAACAAATGTCTTCTGACCTGCTACAATGCAGGCCAACTCGAATTCAATTTTTGAGATCAGTTCAAAATATTTAATGTTCGGCTGAATCCCCCTGACGACCCGTTTTTTACTTCTGATGATGAGAAGTTGCAATTTGGGCAGAAACAAATGTCTTCTGACCTGCTACAATGCGGGCCAACTCGAATTAAATTTTTGAGATCAGTTCAAATTATTTGATGTTCGGCTGAACCCCCCTGACGACCCGTTTTTGACTTCTGATGATGAGAAGTTGTAATTTGGGCAGAAACAAATGTCTTCTGACCTGCTACAATGCAGGCCAACTCGAATTCAATTTTTGAGATCAGTTCAAAATATTTAATGTTCGGCTGAATCCCCCTGACGACCCGTTTTTTACTTCTGATGATGAGAAGTTGCAATTTGGGCAGAAACAAATGTCTTCTGACCTACTACAATGCGGGCCAACTCGAATTAAATTTTTGAGATCAGTTCAAATTATTTGATGTTCGGCTGAACCCCCCTGACGACCCGTTTTTGACTTCTGATGATGAGAAGTTGTAATTTGGGCAGAAACAAATGTCTTCTGACCTATTACACTGCGGGCCAACTCGTATTAAATTTTTGAGATCAGTTCAAATTATTTGATGTTCGGCTGAAGTCCCCTGACGACCCATTTTTTACTTCTGATGATGAAAAGTTGTAATTTGGACAAAAACAAATGTCTTTTGACCTGCTACAATGCGAGCCAACTCGAATTAAATTTTTGAGATCAGTTCAAAATATTTAATGTTCGGCTGAATCCCCCTGACGACCCGTTTTTTACTTCTGATGATGAGAAGTTGCAATTTGGGCAGAAACAAATGTCTTCTGACCTATTACACTGCGGGCCAACTCGTATTAAATTTTTGAGATCAGTTCAAATTATTTGATGTTCGGCTGAAGTCCCCTGACGACCCATTTTTTACTTCTGATGATGAAAAGTTGTAATTTGGACAAAAACAAATGTCTTTTGACCTGCTACAATGCGAGCCAACTCGAATTAAATTTTTGAGATCAGTTCAAAATATTTGATGTTCTGCTGAACTCCCCTGACGACCCATTTTTTACTTCTGATGATGAGAAGTTGTAATTTGGGCAGAAACAAATGTCTTCTGACCTGCTACAATGCAGGCCAACTCGAATTCAATTTTTGAGATCAGTTCAAAATATTTAATGTTCGGCTGAATCCCCCTGACGACCCGTTTTTTACTTCTGATGATGAGAAGTTGCAATTTGGGCAGAAACAAATGTCTTCTGACCTGCTACAATGCGGGCCAACTCGAATTAAATTTTTGAGATCAGTTCAAATTATTTGATGTTCGGCTGAACCCCCCTGACGACCCGTTTTTGACTTCTGATGATGAGAAGTTGTAATTTGGGCAGAAACAAATGTCTTCTGACCTACTACAATGCGGGCCAACTCGAATTAAATTTTTGAGATCAGTTCAAATTATTTGATGTTCGGCTGAACCCCCCTGACGACCCGTTTTTGACTTCTGATGATGAGAAGTTGTAATTTGGGCAGAAACAAATGTCTTCTGACCTATTACACTGCGGGCCAACTCGTATTAAATTTTTGAGATCAGTTCAAATTATTTGATGTTCGGCTGAAGTCCCCTGACGACCCATTTTTTACTTCTGATGATGAAAAGTTGTAATTTGGACAAAAACAAATGTCTTTTGACCTGCTACAATGCGAGCCAACTCGAATTAAATTTTTGAGATCAGTTCAAAATATTTAATGTTCGGCTGAATCCCCCTGACGACCCGTTTTTTACTTCTGATGATGAGAAGTTGCAATTTGGGCAGAAACAAATGTCTTCTGACCTACTACAATGCGGGCCAACTCGAATTAAATTTTTGAGATCAGTTCAAATTATTTGATGTTCGGCTGAACCCCCCTGACGACCCGTTTTTGACTTCTGATGATGAGAAGTTGTAATTTGGGCAGAAACAAATGTCTTCTGACCTATTACACTGCGGGCCAACTCGTATTAAATTTTTGAGATCAGTTCAAATTATTTGATGTTCGGCTGAACCCCCCTGACGACCCGTTTTTGACTTCTGATGATGAGAAGTTGTAATTTGGGCAGAAACAAATGTCTTCTGACCTATTACACTGCGGGCCAACTCGTATTAAATTTTTGAGATCAGTTCAAATTATTTGATGTTCGGCTGAAGTCCCCTGACGACCCATTTTTTACTTCTGATGATGAAAAGTTGTAATTTGGACAAAAACAAATGTCTTTTGACCTGCTACAATGCGAGCCAACTCGAATTAAATTTTTGAGATCAGTTCAAAATATTTGATGTTCTGCTGAACTCCCCTGACGACCCATTTTTTACTTCTGATGATGAGAAGTTGTAATTTGGGCAGAAACAAATGTCTTCTGACCTGCTACAATGCAGGCCAACTCGAATTCAATTTTTGAGATCAGTTCAAAATATTTAATGTTCGGCTGAATCCCCCTGACGACCCGTTTTTTACTTCTGATGATGAGAAGTTGCAATTTGGGCAGAAACAAATGTCTTCTGACCTGCTACAATGCGGGCCAACTCGAATTAAATTTTTGAGATCAGTTCAAATTATTTGATGTTCGGCTGAACCCCCCTGACGACCCGTTTTTGACTTCTGATGATGAGAAGTTGTAATTTGGGCAGAAACAAATGTCTTCTGACCTATTACACTGCGGGCCAACTCGAATTAAATTTTTGAGATCAGTTCAAAATATTTGATGTTCGGCTGAAGTCCCCTGACGACCCGTTTTTTACTTCTGATGATGAGAAGTTGTAATTTGGACAGAAACAAATGTCTTCTGACCTACTACAATGCGGGCCAACTCGAATTCAATTTTAGAGATCAGTTCTAAATATTTGGTGTTCGGCTGACGACCCAACTATGACTTCTGATGATGATAACTTATAATTTGGGCAGAATCAAATGTCTCTCGACCTACCACAGTGTGGGACAACTTGAATTAAATCTATTCATTGACTCCTCAATTACGCAACTTTTTGCCTATTCAACCTCCTTTGTAACTCTTATGGTTAACGCGATCCCCCTGCTGTTCATTTTTTCTTAGTCACACTGGAGAAGGTGGAATTTAAAAATTCCGTTATTTTGTTATTATTTCTTTCATCTAGTTCTGCTATGTACTTCACAGAGATTCCTCGTATCCAACACTGTGCAAGGACCCTCCGGATAGAATATTCCTCGTTTTGAAATCCCGCCAACCACGGAGAATCAATTTTTCAGATGCGTCAGCGCCAAAAAACCGTGACCGAATCGAGCAGGCGCTGACCGCAACAAAACAATAGTGTCGCCTCGATCGAGATGAAATCCAACACTAATTTAGCATGAAAATTCAATTTGTTCAGAAACTGATATCAATTTGGCGGCACTCGATGTGTACAAAAATAATGGTAATGCCCTAATGGATATCCTATAACACAGTTAAAGGTGAAATTGATAATTGACATGCATATCAAAAGTGAATTATAACTGCAAGCGGGCGAGGACGAATTGCACCGGACTATTGGACAAGGAAAAATAAGTGTGAGAAATTCCTCTGAAAGCTAGCAACTCAGCATCGTGAACTTTCAATTACTTATGTTCAGCAGATCTCTTCCAACTCGTAATTTCGACTCATAAATTTCATTTTTATTTGCCATAGAATAATACTCAAATCTGATTCCTTAACAGCCCTTATCCATACTCATCGATTTGAAACGGGATATAATGAACAGACCTACATATTTACTCTCAATGACATCAAACACCACTGAAAACAGTAACACATTTACAGACTGCCAGTATGGATTTTGAAAAGCAAAATCACCTCACTAACAATATAACAAAAACCTTTGAAAAGCCAGAGCATACAGAAATAATATTTTACAATCCGAGTAAAGCATTTGACTATGTATCACCTAAAATTATCTTAAAGAAATTAGAAAATTACACTTTCTCTGACAACAGTGGAAGTTGGTAAACTCTTATTTGGAGAATCGTTTTCAAACTGAGAAAAAATCTATCGACAAATCAAAAAATCACAGCTGGTGTACCACAAGGGTCCATTTAGGACCTCTTTCGTTCATAATTATTACAACAAATGCTATTACTAGCTACAGAGTGTTGCCAAATAAGTGCGATAGTTTTTAGGTGATGGTCCCTGTTGCAAATTGAAGGGAAGTTTCCAGAAATGAGAAAAAATACTTGTAGTTTTGTTTATTTAGTTGGGGAATATTTAAAAAAAATGTTTTTTTTATGGTCGTGTTCTACCAATAAAAAGACTACCTACGAAAAATGTTTCTTTATTCTGTTTTGATAAGTTTTGATGAGAATTTTGAAAATAACTTTTTACTATTCAATACAGAAAAAGTCCGAAATGATAGATATACAGGGTGTCCCGAAACTATGGTGCCAAATTTAAACAGAAGATTCCCCTTGAAAAATAAATAGGATTTTCCCGATATTTCTTTCCTCAAATGTAGTTCGTTGTAGAGATACAGGGTGTTGAATATGAAAAATTAAAAGTAATTTTTATTCATAACTTCCACAGTTTCCAAAAATTTTCAATAAAATTTCAAATGTTTTTGTTCAATAGTTGCTTCTTTTTGAAAAAAAAAACATATTTTCGGTTGTTACCAGTGGCGTACAAGAAGGGCTTCATTGTCCCTTTTTTTCCCTATTTTTTACGCCACTGGTAAAATCAGAAAAATTATGCATTTTTCGCATTCCTATTTTAATTTTTAGTAAAAAATGTATACTTGTTTGAATCCTGAAAAACTAACCGTTTTTTAAATAATTGCGATTTTATGAACAAACATACTAGTAATGAAAAATTAGTTTGGCAGAAATCAATTTTATAATCCCAATTACTGGTCCAAATAACATCTTGATATTCAACCAAAAAATTACACTTTCAAATTTAATTGTTTTTTTTTTGTAACTAGGAAAGTGGCGAGAAAAATGCATTTTTATTTTTCAGTTTCAACAGAGAAATGCGTGTTGAAATGTCATTGATTTTTTTTGTAAAATATCCAGTTTTAAGTTTAACCAGTAATTAGGATTGTAAAATTCACTTCAGCCGAACATTTTTTTCATTACTATAGTTATGTTACTCAAAATTGAAAGAGGAATGCAAAAAATTATTAAATTTTCTGATTTCACCAGTGGCGTAAAAAATAGGGGAGAAAAGGGACCATGATGCCCTTCTTGTACGCCTCTGGTAACAACTGAAAATGTGGTTTCTTTTTCAAAATGATGCACCTATTGAACACAAACATTACTTCAATTTTTTTTTGAAAAATCTTCTTAACTGTGGAAGTTATGCATAAAAATTAATGTAATTTTTCATATTCAACACCCTGTATCTCTGCAATGAACGACATTTAAGAAAAAAAATATGAGGAAAGTCATATTTATTTTTCGAGGGGAATCTTTGATTTTTTATAGAGGATAAAGAAACATAATTGTTCAGGGTCGATCATAATGCATGAAAAATCAGTGTTCTGGTATTTTGAATTTTAAAAAAACAATAGTTATCCCAGAAAATCCTTATCCTTTCATGCTATTCATCAGAACATCAAAATAATAGTTCCAAGAATGAGGAAATGTTTACTGCGATCGGTCGATGTATTTGTTATGCAAATGAGTTACGTTTTATGGTCGGCACTCGACTATCTTTATCTCTCTCCCTACTCTTTCTTTTTTTCTCTCTCTATTCTCTATTTTTATCTCTCTCTTTGGTGCAGTTGAGCCACGTCCCGTTCCCGACTACTACCCATGTTAGTCATAATCGGATGGCTCTCAATTAAGGGTCTATTAGCGCTGCGCTATTCGCTAATTAATCCGCTGTTATTAATATGTATTTACATGTACCAAGTTGCACATGGACATCGCCTGCTTTTGACAGAATCGGGGATTGCCACCAACGGCCAAACCGGAGACTTACCCCTCCGTGATGGATCGCGCAGTAATTGGAGCCGACAGATATTTCGAGAGCTACCTTCGGCGATATTCATGGTGACAGATAGTTCGTTCGCGCGAGATAGTCGTGAATTACGAATAATTTCGACAACGTAGAATTGCCGACCGAATTCGTTGATCCAACAGCGAAACTGAAACATATCTAACAACGTAACATCTCAGAAGCTCGTGATGTATAATGCGTTGATTCCAGTTATTAGTGTTGGCTTCGGATTTCACTTTCTTGTGAACGTATGTTCTCTCCTATTTTTACCTTGTATCAGACTCAAGTAATTGACTAGAGCAATTGGAAAATAATCAAGCAATCATTCATAAAAAGAGTTTGGTAAGGTGGCTGTTCATACATACTGAACACTGCCAATTGGAAAGCATATCACTCATTTTTAACAGGGTCTACTAGTAGCTCTTCCAAAGACACAATTTCCTGGCCCAGAACCCTTCTTTGGACTCAACACAGTCCACTTAAAAAATGAATTCGACGCTGTGAAACTGATGAAATTAAATCTTACTGGAATAAAGTGCCAGGACGAAGACAAGCGAAAAGACCAGTGTGTCTATCGCCAAAGAAAGCAAAACAGCTTCTCGAGTTGGACAAGAAAGTCTTGAAGATGGTAACGGGACTTCTCACTGGACACTGCCCTCTGGCCCTCAAAAAGATGGGTATATCAGAGAGTCATAGTTGCCGCTACTACGAGAACTCCGCGGAAACTGTGCAGAACAATTACTGTGCGAATGCCCAGCGCTCTTCTGCAAGAGGCTTAAGTTCTTGGAAGAGGCCTTCTTAACGCCCTCCGGTATCAGGAACATAGCTCCCAGGAAACTGATGAAAATAGAGAAAAGAAATATGAAATCGTTAGGAGTGATTACAGTTTAAATCCACTCAGCTGCAGTATCCGTCTTTGCAGAGTAAGAATATATTTGGATAACTGCACTTGAGTGTCTTCTTTTTGGTACGTTCTGGGACCTTCTAGAACATTCTCGACATCTCTGTCTCATACTGCATGCATTTCAAGAGAGTTTCACCCACCACGCCAACTTACTGGTGATTGAAATTTCCAGAATTTTACTTGAGTGTCTTGTCAGTATGTTCCAGAACATACCGGAGTTTGGTCTGGTTCATTCTATTGTTTTCTCGAATTTTCCTGCCCTTTCCAGAAACTCCAAGAACATTCTAAACTTTTTTCTCTCATATTCTGGAAATTTCAAGAGATCCGCAACTCACAGCCCCTCCTCCCACCGCTGCGGGCCGAACCCTTCACAATTCCACATGTATGTCTTCTCAAAAAGTTCTACATCGTTTAGAAATTTATGTTCTGGTTCATGCTACGGTTTTTCAGACTTTTGTCTCTTGCCAATATCGTTATATCGTTTAGAACATATTTTTGAATGTATTCTCGAATACTGCTAGAATATTTCAGAACATTCTCGAATGTTCTACATCATACTAAATCAATTTAAATCATATCAGAATATATTAGAATATTCTACATAATTCTTCATTATAATAGGGCGTTTTACATTCTTCTGGAACATTATACATGAATTCTCACCTCAAATTTCAAAGTTCCCCACGACTCCATACTGCGCTGCTATTTCAAGGTGTTCTCAATTCCTTGAGGAATTTAAGAAGTTTGAGGGGGTCTATTCGTGGTATTTCTCCCACAGTATATTCAATCTTTTGTGATGTACAGCATAACACTCCAATATATGGTGTGGTGTTTCTGGATGTTCCCCACATAATCTGCAGGTGCTGTCCTCCTCTAAGCTTAGCTTCCTTAGGTGTTCTTTGAGTCTGCAGTGCCCCGTCAGAAATCCCGTGATTGTCTTAGTTTAGCTCTCATTGCTTTTTCAGTTTTATTGAATTCTTCTTGGAAGTAAGATTTTCCAATTCCGCAGAATTGTTCTAGCCAGAGTATCTGCTTGTTCATTGCTCTCCACTCCGACGTGCCCCGGCACCCAGAGGAGGATCAACTTGTTGTTCCTGCCTAGATCATTAGGTTTGTCTACACATTCCCAAACCATATTTGAGTTGATGTTTTATGAGCTCAACGCTTTGATGGCTGCTTGACTATCGAAGAGGATTGCGATTTCCTTGTTCCGGTTTTTCCTGTCGAGGTTGAACTGAATGCACCTTCCTATGGCGAATTACTGCTTGAAAAAAACTGGGGAACTGGCCCATGGGTTCGGAGTATTTGGTGCGAGGCCCAAATACTCCTTCTCCATTTCCGTCGGGAGTTTTGGACCCATGGTACACACATGTTAGGGTATTCTTTCCCAGTGCTCGAATGGATTCTATGCTCCTTCCACTCTTGGTATTTAATTCCTTTCGAAAAAATTTCTCGAAACTAAATTTCCTGGTGATTTCATCAGTTGGGAGATCGGCAAGGTGTGCACTTTCGGTGGGATTTGAGCCCTTTACGTTGTTACTTCTTTGTTGCGTTCCAAAGGTGTAAACGAGTTTGTGAGCGGAGCGTCACCGACGAGACCGATAACTTTTCTTAGGCAGATTCGAAAGTTGAAGTGTTGAGGAAGCTTGAGGGTTTCGAACAATGAACTTCGGCAGTATTTTTCAGTTGACTTCCATGATCAATCTTCATTAATTGATATCATGGAGTTTTAGGTTGAAATGACAAAATTTCGTAGGTACCTTCCATTTGGAAAACTTCTTTAACCGTAATTTTAGTAAAAAGTCCTTCACAAAAAGTTCTGCATGTTCTAAAATTAAATGTACAATCATCAGATATCAATTTTTTTTGTCGTATACGCGGTTTGTCAAAAAGTATGAATTTTACTGAAGAGTAAAGTACCTTCACATTTGACAATAACGAAAATTTTTATTGAAAATAATTATTCAGAACTACAGGGTGAGTCAAGCTGGACGCCTCCGACTCTCTTGGCCAAATGATATATTTTTTTATTAAATTGCCTGGGGAAGTATATGTATGTCGATCTGAAGTACATTTTTAAAATAATGATTTTTATACAAGGTGTTTGAAAAAAGCGTGACACATCAAAGCTATTTATTTTTTTATTTTTGAAAGTGTCCCTAAACAAAACTGTCTCCGTTTATGAAATATTCAACTTTTTCTCAAAATGTAACGTTTTCAAAATATTCAATATTATTGGAATTATATATCAATATTATACAGTGTGATTCGTATCATCAGGAACGCTTACCGCATATTTGAACTCTAAAATATTTAAATAGAATACCCTAATTGCTGGTTGTACCTACTGAGAGAAGTAAGTGCCCTCGTTTTTAATTTTTTTTCTGATGACCTCCTTTTCAATATGGCCTCTATAGGTGTTAGGTCTGGTGACTTTGCTGGCCAGGATGTATCACCATGACTGCCAATCCATTTTCTTAGGCATTAGGAGTTGGTGCACCATCTTGTTGAGAGAGTGCCTTCAATTTTTTTCAAATAATTTCAGTAAAAATAAAAACCAAACCGCCAGATTTGTTTTTTTTTAATATCTCTGGAAATAAACAAAGTTTTTTGGATATCTCGACACCTATTTATTAACCCCTTACTTCGCAACTTTTTGACCCTTTAACCTACTTTGTAACTGTAACCGTGGCCACTATTCTCATGCTGTTCATCCGTATCTTACGACACTGTATTCGTCTATTACCGCCAAGAAAATGTGATTCTATCTAAAGATTTTCTCCGCGCATTGAACACTGTTTTGAACAGCAAGATTATTTTAATCTCTATAATCCATCTTGTGTATAGAATGACGCGAGAGTTTGTTTGAGATTAGACAAATCCTACTATCAAGTCTCCTTGTTTAGCAACCGACTTGAAATATAAAAAACACCTTCACTAGTACTCTCACCTATATTGGGTTTAGATAAGATCACTGCATATTGAAAATATGAGACCTTAAGTCATTTCAAATAATCTAGCTAAGTTGATATTGGAACTTTTTGTTTCACGAGCAATTTGAGAAATGGTGTCAAATACTTTCCTAAAGATGCTCATTATGTCACGAAACGTACGTCAAGTATTCTAATAACATGTTCTGTTACAGCAGACACACTATTCCTCAAATAAATAAGTAAATAACTTTTTTCACCTTGTTGAAAACTTTGTCAATAATCTAACAGATATACGCCAACGGTCGTAGGGGCAGTACTTGTTTTCTGTTGGATACTTGTCAACAAATACACCTATAGCATAGATTAAAGCCGAAAACTGGATTATACAGGGTGTTTCCTAACTACATTACCTAACTGCAGAGGGTTAGGTTATTTCGAAAAAAGTTCTTATGTACACAAGTCCAGAGTTGTTTTGTTTTTGAGATACAGGGCGTTGAAATTTAAAAAAAATGTGATGTGGAATATCTACCATTGTAGACAAGAGGTGGGAAATTATTGAATATTGTGAGAATTGTGAGGTTGGCCAGTCCCAGTAATATTTTGCAAAAACCGCTACTAAATCTACATGAGCTATTCTCTTCAACAAGTAGTTGCCATTTTTTCGATAGTTTCGGTTGATGCTTTAGAATCTGTCCCGAACGGTCGTTTTCTTTTTTGTGCACATTTTTTGGAAACAGATGAAACAGCAATGCGAGGAATCGAAGCTTTCTGAACTGTTCCTGGGTTAGGACCTCATTGGAGAATATGAACCGATTCGAGGGTTAGAGCTATGGAGCTTGAGAAACCCCTTTGTCTGCTCACAGAAATCAATGTTTCCAGCCCTGCTGGAAAGAAAAGACACCAATCCTGGCAAAATATATCTCTATTGCAAATAAAACTAATTCCTCCCTTTTGTGACATCCTACGAACCCATTTTTAAAGATTCAACCATTTAAATCTACACCTATGTTCCCTCTAATCCGATCAGCATTCATTTTTTTATAACATTCTTTCAACGCAACTCAAAAAAATCATATATTATTATTTATAAAAGTGTATTGAAAACGTATTTCTTCATATAATTGTCCTGGGACGGAAAAATCTCCGTGATTTTTGTACTTTCAATTCTGTACAAATTTTAATATCCTGAAAACAGATTTGTTGGCATACAGCTAATGTACCTGCGTTTACTCCAGAAAAGATAAGTGCATGATAATATATGAGATTCCATTATTTTTTAAATTCAAATACCCCTAGGGAAAGAATATTCGTATGACTTAGTTATCAACTCAAATAATCCCTTCAGGATAAACTTAACAAATTCGAAAGGAATAATCACTTCTTTGGAAGAGAGAAACTTGTGGTATATGCACTCTTGTTTGTTGCCAGAATAATTCAATACCCTAACACATTTCCACCATTCTTTTTGTAAAACATGGGCACCAATAATTGCATAGGAACCACAGCATTCAATACAACTCCAATCCACTCTAAGAATTTTTGAGGTCTTGTCTGCTCTACAATAAATTTCTACTCACTTTAACACAGACAATCGCAGCTGGATCTATCATAATCTTAATTAGTGTCTTCCACTATGATAATTATAAATTATCGTGAATGTCCTAGAACCGACTTGGTTGAGCTGAAATTTGGTAAATTTATTTCAACAAATAAGGCGTTTATTCAACACTAACTAGATTGAAATCACCAGTGGCGTCTCAGTGGGCACCACAGACAACAATATTGTAAAAAAAATAAGCCACTGACTTGTTTCGCAGATTCTTTCGGATTAAACAATTGAAAATACACGTTTTTGATTTTCTGTATTTTCTTCATATCTCGAGAAAAAAAATTAAAGCCACTCTATTGCATATCATGAACATCTGCATTGAAGGCCAGCTGACATTGAAAGTAGGGTTTTTCCTACACATATTTCATTTCAAATCGAAAAAGTTCATTTTGTATCCCAGAAACGAAGCAACTCCGAACCTTTCTTCTTAAAATGACCTAACGAATTGCCCCCTGCAGGTAGGAACCGTAGGTAGGAAACCCTGTCTTTCGAAACACTGTAACACGTTTCAGAATTTGATATCTTCAAAAACTCAAGAACGATCGAAATCAATTCAAATAGTTCATCAATACATTGGCCCGAGCCCATCCAGACATGTATGGCAAAACCGTAAATAGCGATAATCGTTCATAGTCAGTTAGAGCGTGCATTCCAATTTCGAGAGGAATCCTTCGTTCGTGTACGTGCATCGGCAGCATCAACATTCAAAGATTGGTACAAATGGTCGAGCCAAAATTGAAACATAATTAGTTTCAGTTGCGGTTAAGGGCATCCAGGGAGTTGACCGCAATGGGCCAGTGCAGGGCGTGGAGGGATCTCGCTGGAAAACGTGATACTCGTTCTCAGATTCTTGCTCAAAAGCCAATTCTCTTGCCCAGTAAACATTTTTTTATAAATCATTAAACTAGATAAATACAAATGACTATTTCACTCATCTTAAGATTCTCACATAATCTGTCTTTCAATTCTGATAGGAGGATCCGCTTCGGTATTTTCAACGACGTGCCCATGGCAACACAAAGTTTGGCAGTTCTATCCATATTAATTGTAGCAGATTGTGTCAAAATGAGTCGCTTCGGTGCAAATTCAAATGAAATTATGAAACGAAACATTATAATATTGACGATTTTAATAATTTGTTTATGACTATTATACATTGTTCGTATTTATATTAATGAAGAAACTTTAATCGTGAAATAGTCTATTAAAATTCAACTCGTGATTGAATTTACCTCATAAGTCTGTATTTCATTTCTGAACTCAACTGAATTGTTTTGAGAAAACACCACCCGTCCTGCGGACTGTGGTATTTTCACGAAGCAATTCAGTTTCAGAAATAAATCGACAGACTTATCGCGAAAATTCAATCACTCCTGAAAATACACCCGTACGAATTCGTAGATGTCTCGCGCGATTGTATCAAACGCGATTTCCACAGGCACTATCTTTTTTCTCTATAAACAATGATGCCAGACCTTTTAGCACTAGTTTCATGATTCCCTCATAGGTGGCGGGACCATAACATCAACCAAATTGGAAGAACCTTCAATTGAATATAGCCTTTTAGACAATGATCGTAAACATTGGCGCACCCAGGGGGGAGCACGGGTGCACACCCCCCCCCTCCCCCCGAACTCCTACAGACAAACCACTATTTCTCTCACAGTTTGTAAGCGTTGTGAATCATAAATACATACAGAGGATTTATTTTATGTTTTCCTCAAACAATGGAAGGCCTGAATGGAAAACGGAAGACTCAAACTCTTTTGGATTTTTTTAAAATGAAAAAGACAAACGAGGTTACTTCAGATGAAGGTGGAAATTGATGCCATGAATGATTCTCAGCCATCAACCTCTGGGGTGGATGTTACTACTGTTGCAGACCAATCTGATATTCCTTCTTCCATTGCGTAACTGAAATGAGATAAAAGGAAGAGGCGTGAGAGGCAGATTCAAGAAATTCTCAACTCATTAAACAAAAAAAAACTTTTTTAAACAAGTTTGGTATGGTTATAGCATTCTATCGCTATTCTGAAATACACATAACCTTGACCAGAAAAAATTCGCCTGCGGCGCAATTATAGCTCCGTGTGCCCCCCAAAATATCATTCTGGGTGCGCCACTGACCGTTTAAAATCATGAAAAATACTACATAGGTGAAATTTCATGCTCATTCCGGAAATAACTCATATATCTATAACATTTAAAATGAAAAAGAAGTAAAACGTCAAAAAATCCCTTGCACGATTGAATTTTAGAAAACATTCAACTCGAAATTGCAGATGTTTTCTAAGAAGTGTCTATTTATCCACATAAAATTTAATTCGTTGGTACGTAATGCTTTTTTGAAGTGATTAGCTTTTATATAGAAAAATAAACCGTTCGACGAATATGTTTATTTCGATAATAACATTCTTACGCAAACATTGTATATTATTAGTTCAGCGTTTTTTGAACTTGAGAGAAGGTAATAATCATCGATCTGTATATTTTCTCAATGTTTCTTTCAACGTACGTTTCCATTTGGGTGAAATTGTTTGGACTTCCGTTGCCATTTCATTCTCTTGTATTTTCTTTTGAAGGCAATGGCAGTCCAAGCGATTTTATTTATACTGAAACACTGTCTGCAAATCCGCAGTTTTATATCTTCAATATTATTAGTATTCTACTATTGAAATTTCCGTAAATAATCCGCAGAGCTCCAGACCAGGACTTCATCCATGAATAAAAAAACTCCATGATTTTCTATCGCGAGAAACAATTAAAAAAAAAGTTTGTTGACGCCTCTGACACCCAATACCTCTCCCAGGACGGATCGCCGCTAGTTCGTCCAAGACGGCTATGCCTGATTGACAGATGAGTTAGCGGGCGCCTCCGCCCCATCCCCATCCTGCCGATGGTACACACAATCGCAATTAATCTTGTTTTCGAGGATCGATTTTAAGGGTAAATAGTCTCGCGTTCATCACGTCGACGAGAGAATTCATTTGTTTTGTTAACTTGTTGCCAGAAATGCGGGTTTTTTCGGCCGCTGACTGGGTAATTTTTTTCGCTATAGACACTCGCGGAAGAATTTGTTTTCCCGTATCTCGTTCAGGATTTGAGTGGCGTTAAATACTGATAAGTGGTTTTAGAAACGCGCCCGTTAAAAAAAAATACTCTCACGGCGTCTGCAAGTAATTACAATATTCTGATACACGAAGTACACGAATTGTATCTACTTGATGCAAAAGTATGCATCGAGAAGCATTAGCTGCTGAAGGTATGCCGAAAAATCTTAAATCAGATGCTGTGAAAGTTATTAACTTCATGAAGGCTAGGGCTGTAAACACAAGATTATTCTCCTTGATGTGTGAAGAAAAGGGTGGCAAGTTCAAAACTTTACTCCTGCATATAATTGAGGTTGTTATCTCGGGGACGAAAGTTTTTTAGTTTTTGAGTGAAAATAATCCTGACTGGAAAAAATTGTTTGCTGATGAAGAATGGTTGTCAAGATTGGCTTATCTAGCTGACATTTTTTACAAACTCAACACACTAACTTGGCACTTCAGGGGCCAAACACAACAGCCTTCACAGCCAGTGAAATAAGAAAGTTGGTCCTATTTTGTTCACAAATTCATGAGGAGAATTCATCTGCATTTTCCACTATATCATAATTTTTTTAAGAAAATGAAATATCTCCAATGCCAGATGTGGTTGCAGATATCATTGTTCACTTGGAAAGCCTTCAAAAAATATTTAAGAAGTTTTTCTCTGAAGATTATTCAAAAGTGGACTGGATCAAAAAACCTTTTTAGGGAACCTCACCAAATGAATTGGAACTGAAAGAAAGTTTTATCGATCATACAGAATCCTGAGGTATGGTTTCCGGGCTTTGAGGCCGTGGTCGATTCACCTCCGTGGAGGCGGTTCCACGGAGGTGAACCGACCACGGCCTCAAAGCCCGGAAACCATACCTCAGGATTCTACTTCCGGCCGTGAAAGCCTTCATTCTATGATCTTACAGAAGATTATTTTAAAGAGAAATATTTAATTAACTTCTGGATCGGATGTAAAACCGAGTACCTTCTGATCTTCCGACAAGCTCTGCTGTTTGTGATGCCATTTCTTATGAGTTACTTGTGTGAGAGTGAATTTTCAGAACTCTTGTATATAAAAAAAAAGCAGAATAAGTGTTGAAGGGGACTTAAGTTCCATTTTGTATGATGATTAATTTTTTGTTGAGTTTGCACACAATTTTTATTGGTGTGTTTTTGAACCTATGGGTAATAAATAAAACTGTATATGAATACCATTTCAATCTTGTTATTTCTCCTTTATTATAAGCATATTATAAATATGGTTTGAATAGGGCTGAAGATCATTCAATTCTCTACAAGAATGATCCTCAGTAATTGCCTATAAAATGAGCCCGTATTCTCAGAAAACGTGCTTGAACTCCGACATTAAATTTCAGGCTCCGGTTTCCGGCTTATTAAAAACATGTCAAACCATACTGTCATGCGAAGTTTTTTGTTCTTGCTGTGGAAATTTCAGTTTATTATTGAGAAATTTCATGGTAAAAAACACAATAGATCCAGCTGCGATTGTCCGTCTGAAAGTGAGTAGAAATTCATTTCAGAAAAGACAAGACATGAAAAATTCTTAGAGTGGATTGGAGTTGTATTGAATGCTGTGGTTCCTATGCAATTATTGGTGCCCATGTTTTACAAAAAGAATGGTGGAAATGTGTTAGGGTATTGAATTATTCTGGCAACAAACAAGAGTGCATATACCACAAGTTTCTCTCTTCCAAAGAAGTGATTATTCCTTTCGAATTTGTTAAGTTTATCCTGAAGGGATTATTTGAGTTGATAACTAAGTCATACGAATATTCTTTCCCTAGGGGTATTTGAATTTAAAAAATAATGGAATCTCATATATTATCATGCACTTATCTTTTCTGGAGTAAACGCAGGTACATTAGCTGTATGCCAACAAATCTGTTTTCAGGATATTAAAATTTGTACAGAATTGAAAGAACAAAAATCACGGAGATTTTTCCGTCCCAGGACAATTATATGAAGAAATACGTTTTCAATACACTTTTATAAATAATAATATATGATTTTTTTGAGTTGCGTTGAAAGAATGTTATAAAAAAATTAATGCTGATCGGATTAGAGGGAACATAGGTGTAGATTTAAATGGTTGAATCTTAAAAAATGCAAGTGTGAAATGTCACGAAAGAGAGAGATTTGTTTTATTTGCAATACAGATAGATTTTGCCAGGATTGGTGTCTCTTTACTTCAGCAGGGCTGGAAACATTGATTTATGTGAGCAGAGAAAGGGGGTTCTCATACAGAAATCTTGGTGAACTGGCAGACCTCAAAGTAAATGAAAAATTTCGACAGATATACACACTCAGGGCTTCAAGCTCTAAGAAGTTCAAGAATGGCAATGAAAAATTCCTTAGCCCTGACCCTCGAATTCGTTCATATTGTCCAATGAAATCCAAACTCAGGAATATTTCAGGAAGCTTCGATTCCTCGTATTGCTGTTTGATCTGTGTCCAAAAATGTGTACAAGAATAAATCGACCGCTCAGGACAGTTTCTAAAGCATCAAATGAAGCTATTAAAAAAGTGGCAACGTCTTGTTGGGATGAAATTTCGAAAGCAGTTATGAAGAGCCCATGGATATTTAGTAGCGGTTTTTGCAAAATATCACCGAGACTGGCCAATCTCATAATTCTCATAATATTTATTCATGAATGAGATGTGAGGCTTATCCATAATCTCAAAAATTATTCTCACCTTTTGTCTACAATGGCGGCTATTCCTCATCGCAATTTTAGGACGACTAACACTGTTTCCAGAGCTCGAAAAGACGGATATTCCATCAAATACGAAGCATCAACCTCACCGAACCTTATCTAACCCAGCCTTCTAAAAGTATCACAAGACTACTTCGTAATTTCATTTATTCTATCAAAGCCGTTTTACGATAGTGTTTTTTACTTTCCGAGAAAACTCAATTTTTTTTTATTTTTATTGAAGTAAAAATATTTTTGCGTTCACCCCTGATTTTTTGGTAAACTATTTTTTTTCAACTGAACATGATGTCAAGAAGTCACGTGCTAAGTTTCATAGTGTTACAATTCATCCTTCGGTTTTGGCACAAATTTGTCTGTGGATATTACTATAATAACTAATCCACGAGACTCCCGCGTCGTTCAAGAGTCGAAACGTCTCTTGTATGTAATGAACCGGTTACCGCGCGTCGTCTATTTTTTCCGTGTGAAATTCAGCACATAAATATCAGCCACGTAGCTATGCAAACCGAATAAATAATAATATTAATATAGAAACCGGCTCCTCGGCAGCGGTTATAATTAGTTTTGTAATCAGGGTGTGCCGCGGAGCACCTGGGTTCCAGGCATAGCTGGAGAGCGTCCCTCTTCATCCCCCGTCTCCAGGAATGCCGAAAGGACTCTATGTAGCCATAAAACGGCGTGCTATCCACCGCGTTTCGCATACCCGGCCATTGGCGTATGAAGATCGCGAAAAACTGCCGGAAAATAATTAATGGTTGTGTTGATTTTTGAAACAGGAGCGAAAAACTCCTTGTCCTGGCTAGTATCTTATATGAAATCTAAAAAAAAATTGTGTGAAAATTGATAAGGACCTATCTGACCAGTATATCATGAATCAAGGTGTTCCTCAGGGATCTATGTTGGGTCCACTGATATTTCTCCTTCATATAAACGATCTTCCTGCCCACATAAATGCCGATTGCATTGTATTGTACGCGGATGACAAAACATAAAAGATCTTTAGAAGAGAATGCATTAAGTATCTATCAGTAGAATTTACAAATTGGTGTTCGCGTAATTCCCTCATTTTGAATGCAGGAAGAACGGTATGCCTGCAATTTTTCAACAGAGTTAACATAAACGTAAAGGTTAATTCCTTTTCACTTTACGAAAAATCAAACAGAATGCAAATGTTCCATAGAAACAATAAATTCTTGACAGAGAAAAAAAAAAAAGGAGCTTTATGAAAATATGTATATTCATTCAGAGGGAGTGTATTTCAACAATTATATTGGGGTCGCTTAACCATTGTTTTATATTTTTCGAACCCATTTCAGATGTTCTGTTTACTTCATCCCAACTTTTCCCGGTAGAGATAGTCAGAATATCAATTCATTATTATTTTTCAATACTGTTTATGTATATCAGGAACGGTATTGGTCCTAATACTGTTCCTTGTGGAATTTCTTTCTGATCTATCGATTTTTTCTCCATACTCGTAAAACTCAATATTTTTTTGTATAAGCTCACCGATTTTTTAATCGATTCAGAGTCAAATAAATATTTGGTAAGCTTTTTACGGAACCTCTGCACTTTCGAGTTGAACTTTTTTTCGAAAATTTTTATTTTTCATTTTTCGAAAAACTGCAAAATTTCCTCAAATGTATCTCTGCGAACGGATTTTGAATTATGCATAAAAAATTTAATTCGACAAAAGATTAACATAATTTTTGTGATTCCGAAAAAAAATCTGATGATTTTGTATTTTTCATGATTTTTAGGGCTCTACCCCTTGGGATTTTTTTTGACTAATGCTTTATTCATCCAATGATCTTGTAATTGCCAGAGTACAGTAATTTCATCATTCTGAATCTATTGGCGTTCACAGAATTACTCCTAAAATTCCTTAAATTAAAAAAAAAATATTCTGTTAATTTTCATGAAATTTGATCTTTTTGAATATCCATACTAAAATTGAAGTCGATTGCTAGTCAAATAAAGATAACACAGGATTTTTACCAAAAAAAATTTATGACGTATTGCTTTTTCATGGTACACCTTGTATTTAAGCAAATCCAAATCATACATTTTCGAGTGAATTTGATGAATTTGTAATATTTATGCTTCTTAGTGAATTTGCTTGGTTTGGAATAAGTAATTACAGTACTTGAAGATCTTCGAACACGACAATATTTCAGTTTCGTAAAGCTTGAAAAATCATTTAAGTCCTTATTGAAGAACGCTGCTGCGTTTTGGACGTCACGACTATAAAACAGATAAAATTTCTAGTGGAGAAGTACAATCGGAAATTCCAGGTCACCTGCCCATATAGGTATAATGAGGAAAACAAAGGTGTATAAGGTCCCATACACCTCTGGTTAGGTCATAGGTCGACTTTAGGTAGATGAAACTATCTATTGTTTTCGCTTTATGTAAAATGTTTCACAAAATAATGGTATATGGGGCCAGTGCGGATTTTAATCAATTTGTTAATTAAATTCCACGTGGAAAATATCAGGGTCCCAGAGAAATTGGTGTTTAATTCTGAATATAATACTTGATATATTATATCTCAAATTTTACAAAATATTATATGGGAGATAATGATACAGGGCTAAAGTGTAAACTAGTGCATATTTTGATAGATGGAGACCCTGATTCTCCAGACGGTATCCATAAGTAGTTTATAAAAATCTAGTGTACGAGTTTTCAGAAAGAACACGCATTCAGAGTTAATTATTATTCATATTTTAGTATAATCGTATATTTTTTCTGTTCTTTGTTACTTTTTGTTCAGTTCGATAGTATTTCGACGTGCCGACGTGGCCATTTTGATGTTTGGGAGACTCAAAAAGGTTTAACGTGCTGAAAAAAAACTATGATAGTATCGATCTAATCACAGACCAATCGACAGCAAATAAAATCGAATGATGTGCATTTCCTTTGTGTACTGCTTATCTAATCTTCAGCTATAAATTGCATGATTACCAAACGTTCCCAGAAATTAGAAAACGTAGGACTGACTATCAGAAATAAACAAACATTGCAAATGCTTATAATGAAAAGCTATAGTTCGCTTTTATTGGCAACAACATCAAAACCGATCTACAAGTGGTATTGGCCAGGGAATTAGTTAATACACATACACATTCTAACTCCAGAGCTTTCATTGCAGTGGTTTCTGCTACCGACTGCGCCAATATAATAATTCAGATACTGAAACAGCTGAACTCTAACTTTCTCCTTCTACAAGATTACGTTCATCACAGAATATATGATTGAAAATTGCTCGTGGATCGAAATTTTGAAATGGAACCGCTAATTGAATAGTGGAGAGAGTTGAGCGTGCTGATAGATTTTTTTTCAAATTTCAATCATTTGCACACCTTATCTGAACTCTTTAGATTGTGCGAATTTATTTATACACCTATAATAACAAACAATTCTCGATAGTGATAGCAGATATTGCATTCGTTTCATAGAACGTTATCTAATCTTTATTGGAATAATTATCGTTAAGTTCAAGAAGTGAGTCATGGAGAAAAATGGAACAACAAATTAATCATTATGAAATTATCGAGTTCTAGCATATTTCAAACAGAATAATGCATAAACAAATCGAAGTAATCTTCGAATTATTGAGGCAATTTCCTTTGGCGTATTGTAGATTTTATTTATTTACCTGGAAACTTATTTACCTACGCATCTTCCAAACACATCTTATTTTACCTCCAGCATCCTGTACAGCTCCTTTATAGAAACGTTCCCAGATACCTTATCAAATTCACTACAATTTATTCGAGAAAAATTATGTATCATTAATGTCGGCAAATGAGTTTTCCGGCACTCTAAATCGGTCCACAAATCTCCGGAATTTCCTTGTAAATCAAAACGTACTAATTACTAAGTGGTTCTTTTTAATTACTAATAGTGATTGCAATTAATATCGTTGAAACCTCGCCTTTCGCGTTATTGTTCAGCGCGGCACCTGAGACCCAGGTAGCTGATCTATGGGCGCCATCTACTTGGCAAATGTATGACAAATTGGGTAGAGAATTGCCGAACTGTTCTCCAAGTATTCGGCGGAAAACTGCATGGCACATATTATACAGTAGTAGATATTGTGATGTTTCACCCTCAAAATATAGGTTGTTATGGGGCAAAAGCCTGTCAGAAAACAACTACCTCACCGGCTAATGCCAGGACGGGTATTGAATTAAATCAAACAGATACCTGTGTAATGTTTCTCTCTGTAAAGGAAGCATGGCCTAAAATTTATTGACCTACAGTTGCACTGATGGAAGACGAAACTTCTAAACTAGTTTGCAGGTGGTTTCCTTTTCCAAATAAAATTCTTTTTGCTAGGTTGCAGGAAGGTACCACTTTCAACTGATTCCGAAGTATCAGTACAAAATCAGACAGATCTGGTTTTCAAAACTATCGAGAAAGGAACTGATATGCATCGGAGCATATACAAATTATATGTTTTCGGAATTAGTATGAAATTTTGCGTAAAAAGTGCGAATTCAAGTGGATCTGATGATTTTATATTTTTCATACTTCATGACGATCTAAGACTTTTTTTGAGTTGTAATTTTTTCGGCGATTATCTTGAAATTCATAGACTATACTAATTTCATCGTTCTGGATCGATTGGCGTTCGCAAAATTGCTTTATTTTCGACCGTTCTCGAAATGAAAAGTTTTTCTGTAGTTGAGAGGTGTCTTTTCTATCAAAAAAAAGGTTTCAATTTTTTTTCTGGTCCTATTCACTATTTTCTGAACGTGCACACCAAACTAGAAGTCAATGCCCTGGTAATTAAGGATTTTATAGTCTTTTTACGGAATTTTTGCATTTGAGCTTATGCAAATGAATCATATAGTTTATCAGCATTAAGATTTCATAATTTTTAGATGTCTACCCCTCAGAACTTTTTTTGAGAAATTTTTTGTCGTCAACTTTAAGAATTCAAACTATATTAATTTCACCATTATGAATCAAATGGCTTTCACAGAATTGCTTTATCTTCAACCGTTCTCGAGTTGAAAAGTTCATCTGGAGTTGAATTTCCCTTCAAAACTTTGTGTTCATAACTTTTTTTTCCTTTCTGTAAAATTTTACATTTTTGTTGTTTTTGAAGTTGAGTCCAAGTCAATTGAAGATTCCATAGACCTTTTAGGGAATCTCTGCAATTTTGAGTTGAAAATTTTCGTTATTTCAAATGCATTTTCTTGAATACATCAAAAAAATATTTCATGAAAATTGAAAAAGTTCTAGAAAATTTGATAATTTTCTAAACTACAGTTTCTGAGAATATTCTACATTTTTGGTAGACACTAGCCAAGTGATATCGAAATCGTCTAGACTAATAGACTTGTGAACTGATGTAATAGGAAAGCAATTTCAATTTTTTTTTCCAAATGTTTATATAATTTTACGGCGTCGTGGCAAAAATTAAAGAACGATAATTCCTCCACAAGCAGCCAAATGAAAAAAAAATATTCCTCTCTCTGCTTTCCCAAAATTTTGAGCTACGAAAAAGTTAAAAAAAATTGCTAGTCTACTTTTCAAAATACAATTTAGTCAAACTATTTTGTTATTCAACATTCTCTTCTTTTAAGCTAATACATTCATTACAGCGAACCTGCACTTACATCCTATAATTTCTATATCTCTTGGAGTTCCACACGGTTCAGTTTTGAGACCATTGTTACCTTCATTTTACGTGAATGACACTCCCCAGTACATTATCTTTCCTTTTCTTAAGTAACGACATCAAAAGACGAATATTCTTTAGAAATAGTTTATTACCAACAATAAATTAGATAACAAAATAAAATGATTCAGGTAACATAACAATACACACTAGGATTTGTACATTCAACTCTTATTCGTTCTAGATCACCCACAGGTAGGAATGGCTCTGGTTTTAGGTGGATCAAATAGTTTTCGGGGTAGATACTCATACGCCTAGAACAAAAATTGAGTCAACTGATAACGAAAAAATGTTGTATTTTCGATTCTGATTTCAATGGTAGCTGTTTAAATATACGTTGAATATTTATCTACTACCAAACACACTACATGTTTTTATTATTATGCCTCTCGCTTGCTGTTTTCACTTAATTGAATTAAATATCATATGATACATGTGGGTTTGGTTGCATAACAGACCACCAATGAAAAAAATCAAGGGCATCAAGATCGGGTCATCTTGCAGGCCAATCAAATATCACTGCTATAGGATTCGTGTTTTCAAAAAGTGCTTAGAAAAAGCTATGATACCTAAAAAAATTGCCTTTTTCTTCATGAATTCGGAATCTGATGAAATAGAAGATCGAAGAACCATCAATTTATGTCAGAATGCAACTACTCCCCTTGCTAATACCGCGACGTGTACTGAATCTCACCTGAACACGTAGCCATGCAAGCTTCCAGCGTCACAAAGTTGTTTTCGTTTCCTTTACATCCGCCATAAGTGAACTGGTCACATGTTCCAGTACCAGGGTCGTACCTCCATCTACGCATGTGAGCCCGGCACTCGCCTGTCATTTTTGGCAGTTTGCACATGTCTTGAGAGTTGCCTGTCGAAAGAATTATTCTCAGATTGTTGAAGTTTGTAGAGTGCGTTGGAAGGAAGGGAGTTTTTGAGTTTGAGGTCTTGTTTAGACTAGTTCGGAGATGAAGAACATTCAAGACAAAATTAAAAATAATAAAATAAATAAATAAATAAAATTGTGTGTAGTATTATTATACACTGACGAATTAAAATTTAGCGAGTCACATTTGAATTTTCACTTCCTATGAAGTAAATAGGTTTTTAGAGACAGTGTGAGTTCAGAATATGACGTCAATTTCAATTTTTTTATTTTTTTAAATGAAACTACCAGCAATTTTGTTTCATTTTCAGTCGCAAGACTACCCAATTAAATTTCAGAAATATGGCATTGGAGAGGGCAAAAAAATTATTTTGAATCACACCTGTCCTAGACCTTGCTAATGTCAGTATTTCTTCAGTGGTTTGAGGTCTCTGATTTTTTCGCTATAGAAGGTAGAATCGTTAGAAAATAGTGTAAGAAAGTCCTCAATTGGAAGCATACATACTGAGTTATTGATACATAGTAAAAATAGAACCAGTCCCATGGTCATGATGTAGATATGTTCAAAAGTGAAAGGTATAGACTGAAAAAATGTATCAAGAATAACGTCTATCTGAACATGCTTGTTTCAATATGCTATCGAGGTTAAAGTGACTGACATTTTTCGCAAACTTGGGTGTTCCCCTAGGGTCCAATCTCGGAACACTGTTATGTTTATTTTTTTTCAAGATCGTTCGCACTACTTGAGCTTTTCCAAGTGTCTTGACAACTTGAAATTTCAGAAAAATATTGGAAGTGAAGAGCAGCCCATTGTTAATTCGATTTCAAGATGATTTCGTGTATACAAGGAAAAAAGTTTGATACATCATGAAACAATAGACCTATGAGTTAAATATAAATCGGCCCTTCCTCAACAACAACATTTTCACAGATTTTATTTAAAGAGAAATCATTGTCGTTGATATTGATTTTTGTTTTGAAGTTAGTGACGTTAGATAGATAGATGTTATTGGTACATTCAAAAGAACTTTTACAAGTTATGGGACAAGTCATGACATTCCTAAGTAGAAAGGTAAAAATTTGTCACACATATACACTCATACTAATATAAGAATATTTAAAAATTCAAATCCAACAAAACGACAGTAACTGATTGATATAAATTACAAACAACACCGGCCCTAAAACGGGGCCCTTGAGTACTCCAACTCCATTGGGCATGGTATAGGTGTCGATTCTAAGTGAGTTTGAATATTTTCTACTCTATGATTCATTTCAATACTTTGCGTTCATGTAAGAATTATGGTTCTTCACGAATATTCAAATACTTTGGAAAAGCCCTTGGTACTATTGTCGATCAATAATTGTCCAATGATCTGGAATCGTTTTTCTTGAAAATTATAACCATTCCGAATCGAATAACATCAGGGAAATTGATCAACAAGAAACAAAAGTTCATTGGCTGTGTCAAGGGTGCATCTTTTTCTTGAACATTTCCCTTCATTGAATATTCCGCCAGGAAACTTTTTCTTTTTGAAAGAATTCACCGGTATTATTTTGAGAATATATCCTAAAATGGGAGAGTATAATTGCCAATCGCTGAAACTTTCTTTAAAAATCGTTCAAAGAGCATTGCAAATGGCCAATCAATCCTAATTACCTTTTTGTACCGGAGAACTGATGACAAAATGCACAAGAAGAACAAAGGTAAGCACCAAACCACTCTTAATCATCTTCACAGTCGTTTGCACTTGAATTCACTGATAACGATTTGTTGTTCAACAAGAATAAATGCAACACCTGTAAGACTGGATGTATATATAGCATTAGACAGGTACGTACAGCGACGTACAGGGTATTCCCACTACTTTCGAATATCCCCTGCCCAAGTACTGCGTTTGAACGAGTGTGAGTCTTAAGGATTCAACAGGTACCCACTGTGCTGTGCACGAGAATAATCTGTCTTGTATTCAGAAGAGGTGGTGTTTCATGAACGAACCAGAGGCACTGCGTACAGGAATGGACTGGATTTCAGACTGAATTGGTCTGGTCCATGACAAAAATATAATTTTTTTTCGAAAACAGATTCCAGTCGAATGAATGAATATTTGTAACCTTTGCTGCCTTTTCAAAGATGTGGAAAATAATGAAATCACTACTGCTGTTCCATTGTAAAAAAATTATAATTTTGGAGTGAGAGGAAAACCTCATGATTGGTTCCAATCGTATCTCCAAAATCTCATACAAATTATTAAAATTAATCTTAAAGCAGAAAATATTCAAACCCACTTCGTATCGATACCTATGCCCAATAGAATTGGAGTGCACCAGGGCTCTGTTTTGGGGCCGGTGTTGTTTGCCCGTATTCTCACCAGGAGGCTTCTCTTGTTTATTTGCTGTCGACACAACACCTTTGTTCCTAAAAAAGAGAATGAGTGTATTCTACAGGATTAGATTAGATTAGTTTAGGGCTTCTGTGCCATAAGCATCTACACCGCAACCTTTTCAGATCTATTGTGTGTGCCCTCGAAATCGTTTAGAGTTCTTTGTCAAGCACTGTCTTCATGACGAGAATCCATAGGCTAGTTTTTAGAACTCCTATATATTTGGGAGCTTCTGGTTTTTCTTCTCCCAGCATTATAGAGACCGCTACAGGGTACAATTCGCTCCACTCTCCAAAGTCTCATCTATATAGCCATTCTTTATTTCACACCCTACGTAAAAAGCAATTTATGCCTTTTCAAAAACGTCATCGTAGTATTACAACAGAACTAGATAGATTTAATTTTAAATAATACTTACTGTAAGTATTCTGTAAATCTCATGAAAAATCTGAATGGCAAGTGTCATCAAATACGGAGAGGCAAGCATTATTGTTGTTTTATTGTGATCAAATTCAATCTAGACTGCTTTATGGTATTTTAATTTGGTGCAACTCATCTTCTGTGAAAGATATTTTCATTACACATAAAAGAATATTAAGGAATATTGCGAATGTTTCTTCAAGGACGGAAGGAAATGATTTATGTATCGTTGGACTTTTGAAGTACATATATAAAAATCGTGATCAGTTTTTGAAAAATTAATCGGTACATCATTATAATAGAAGAGTAAAGAATTATCTTCATATTGCAAGAAATCGTACCTACATCAATGTGTCAAAGTTCCTACAAAATAGTGGGGCTCAAACTCTAAATTATTCTTCCCAGTAAATATAAATATTTCACTAAGTTCGATCATTTCAAAAAGAAAATGTCAAATTGGTTGTTGGACATAACTCCTTACAATATTGATGAATTCACTGATCATTTTAAATGAAGTGGTTCCGTTTTCTGAATTTTTGAATATTTTAGAACATAATAATATGTGTTTATACTTGTTAACGTATATGTGTATTATAGATATGCAATATGTAAAACTGACAAATTTTTATCTTTTTACTTAGTTAAGTCCTTTCAAATGGACAAATAAAATCTATCTATCCACTTTGTTGTGGATTTGATGACATGCATTCTTCAAAATTAATGACTTATGATTTCTTCAACAAGACAAGAAATCTTTATTGTTCCATTGTTCCACGATCGTGAACCTGTCTAATCAATTTCAAACTTGAGTCACCAATTCGGTGGTCCTCATCCAAAGCATGTTGGACCTACCTCGATTTTTCCAGTCTCGAAAAACGGATATGATCAATGTGCTCTTTGAACCATACTTTCATGCCTCATTTAGTTTGACCCATACACTTTTTCTCGCAGTCTAGTTGAGGCTACATTTTCTGTTTCTTGTCCATAATATAACATCGTTCTGATTATCTCTTTTGGCGATAGGAAAAACGTTGCAGATAGTTTTGTATACATGGAGAATTTTTGAAAAAATTGTATCTATCCATTCGCTTATACCCGTTAATAATTGCAATAATTTGTTGTGCTCTTAATTGAAATTGTCCACTGAAAGAGGGGCATTTACTATGAATCATACGATTAAAAGCTGTAACTTTATGTTGATAATGATGGGTGGAATTGCAATGAATAGTCATATCTTTAAGGGAAGAATTGTGAAAAATTGAGAAATCTTGTTTTTGATTATTTCGCTTATTGTCAAGTCCATTTAGGGTCATTCGCTTTCTTGATAAGTATTTGTTTAAAAATGCAGGGTGTGCACGCATGTATCTGAATCGGCATTTTCACAGTCCGTGCCTGTCTATGTACCATCATGTTCCATTCTTCTAGATCTTCCGTACGCTGGGGTCAGTGACTGGTGGGAAATACCGTGTTCATACTCATCACTTTGAACTTTCTCTCAGACAAAATCAAACGCAAATTGCATAATGAGGACTGCACTTGAGGTTCAGGAGGTATCGTGTTTAAAAGAGCTATCGAAATATAAGAGAGTTCAGAATGTGAAAATTATTCAACGTTTTTAAGTTCTCTATTTCCTGTAGTAAAAATAAATAACTGAAGTTTGTTGACAACTTGAGTATACCGAATATACTTGAAATTTAACACAGAAAAATATACTACAGAGACGAGTGACGAAAAAACTCAAGTAAGAAGGTAAAAATTTGTCATATTTACAATGTGAAATATAATATATACCTAAGTAATACACATATTGTAATATAAACACATAGAACGTTTGAAAACATTCAAAAATTCAGTGACAACAAAACGACTACAAGTGCTGTGTCGTCAGCATATAAACAAAAGAAGGCTCCTGGCAAAATTACAGGTAACTCATTAATATACATTACAACCAACACCGGTCCCAAAATAGAGCCTTGAAGTACTCCAATTCCAATGGCCTAGGTGTCAATACGAAGTGTATTTTCTACTCTACGATTTTTTTAATAATATATGGAACCTCCATGATAAAACTAAAATCGGTATGAATTGAATTATATGTATACGCATCCTTTCATGAACTAAAAACAAGTGGTTCATTGAATTTGTATTGCTTCAATCGGCTCTCAAGGCTACAATTTGAATATCTAATGAGAAATTCATTATATCACCTGAGTGTTTGAATAAGTCGGTTTCAATCTGGGTTATTCCAGTTTCGGAATATTTACAATTATTGTCCTCATAATATATGCATTGATTTGAATCAAGCTGTTAGGCAATATTGTTTTTTTCAGCACTGTCATAAAATAATTGAACCTAGTATCTCCAACGGCAAAACTTTTTTGATACAAAAGAGTTCAGATGTCTCACAACCATGAGGCATGTATTCCAAATATTTGAAATATATTGCAGGAGATATGGAGAAAAAGCAAAAAAATCTTATCCTTCAACACCCTATAGATCAGTAACGAAGCGTTCGAGGACATGTTTTTGAACTACCAAGTAAAACTGATTTTTGGCCAAAGCTAGGTAACTGCTTTCACCCAACAATTGTATGATTCATTTAGGAACCTAGAAAGGTAGGTAGGTAGGTGTCAAAAAAACTATTGGAATTCGAAGACTAGCGTTCATTTTCATTAAAATTTTCCCGTCAATTGTATTCTCTATGATATCCATTTCTAGTTCTTTGTAACTCAACTTGAAGCGGTTCGGCAAATTGAAATAATAACCGCCATCTACCATCTATTCACACAAATTATGTCTTCGTATACTTCTGTTCACTCCAACGATGTTTTTGACTGCATCGACTCCAACTAATTGAGTAACAGTACCGTGTGTGAGATTACGTAACACCTACGAAAACACTGGGCTGGCTGAACACTTTCACTTTTTCAAATTTGCATATACAAATTCACTGACCTACGTTCCAGTGACACCAAAACGAATCCCGCATTCAAATGTTTGCATTGACGCGGTGATTGACATACAGCGTGTGGCATATTTTTTGTGCACCATGCGAAATACTTTTTTTTCTCAGAATATAGAGAAAAATGTAAATTCTAATTTCGTCTTCGAAAGTTGACCCTGCAACTTCCAGCTAACCCCATACCTAAGCGCTCAACATTTCACTTATTTGTTTTTGAGCTCTTCCAGCTCAAAAATGTGATTTTTGTTTCATTATGAGCTCTCCGAGCTCAAAAGTCTGATAAAAGTTTATACAATTTTTTTGGATTTTCAAACCGCAATAACTTTTGAATAAATAATCAGATTTTCACGCGGTTGGCAGCATTCGACGCAGTTTGTCAAGCTCCATGAAGAATCTTAAAGTTTGAATTGATCGAACTAGAAATTTCAGAGTGATTCCGAAAAACACTTTTTCCGGTTTTCTTTCGACAACGATAACTCACGAACGAATCAACCGATTCTGACCGGACTGGCGGCGATCGACGTGGTTTTTGATATTAAGAGCTTATTAGTTTTTGAAATAAATCGATAAAGCCATTTAAAAGTTATTCCAAAAAAACAAAATTTGAAAAAAAAAATTGTAGTTTTTTTGAGATTTCTCAAAAGCTACCGGTACGAATCGTTTCAACTTATATTCAAATTCTAAGTTTGGCCAAGCCAAATAGATAGAGAAAAAGTGAGAGAGAAATAGTAACGTGGAAAGGGGAATATAGGCATTACGCAGCTGCATGCATATTAGACTTTATCGACAAATTTTTGTTACTTCGGCTTGTGGAAATCGTCAGTTTATATATTTTTCATTATCCTTGAATTATTTCTTTCAAAATAAAAAAAATAGCCACGCTCGAGAATGTCGAGATGACGTTTTTTAATATCTTTATAGCCCTCCCTTTCTTTGCGTCACTCTCAAATTATCAGATTAGTAGAATATACACTTTTTAGCATGTAATCAACTCACCCTACCTCAATCTGACGCGCTCGAGAATTTCTGATGATCAATTTTTTTTTACTCATCTGATCCTTTATCCTGGACGCGCGGCCTTATTTGTACGTCTGACAAATATCAATTTTGACTTTACGACACCAGGATTGATAGCATTATCGAAATACTTAGCTAGGAGTGAAAGTGTGATAAAGGGGAAATATTCTATAGTACTCACTGGGTGGCACCTCAACGTCTACTAACCTAGTTATCAGGTTTTGTTCTTTTGTGTCTAGGGGTTTTACTGGTGCATGCAACTGTTATTATTTTTGAAACCTACAATCCCCACAAGTGTCAATGAATTATACTACCAATTCTTCATAAATATTTTAATATAAAGTAATAATTGAAGCTTTCTCATAATTGGTACATAAGAGTAAGATATTAAATTATGTATGGTACCATGAGACATACACTAATAAACAAATCAATACCAAAATCAAACGCAGTTACAGAATGATGGGCAGTACTCTGGCGAAATAAAAATAACTAGTGTACTGACATGTTCCTTGGCGGCCACTAGATTACATCTGTCGAATGCCCTGTGAAGGTATCTGACAAGTTCCACTCAATAGTCATCAAAGAATTAAACAGCCCAGGACGATTTCTGGCTCTTACCAATGATATCTGGCCAGTTTTGATGATCGATCTATCATCAATGATATTCATATCGCTACTTTTTAGGATACGCAGTAACATAGAGTGCGTTCATAAATTATGGAGTAGATCCAGCGCCTCTTAATCACCGTTTAAGGATTTTGTTATACACTTTCAGACACACTATTTCAATCTAGTTCTAGAACCAATTCCAGAACGACCTCACATCATTCGTGACCGGCTCGAAGAGCTGTCTTACCACAGCCGTTCCACGATTACCGAGATACAGGTCCTTGCAGACACCAGCCCATGAGTACACAGCCGAAGGGGTGTCTATGGGGCGGCTGACGGTATCCACACCTTTGAGAACAGGGTCTTCGTAGATTCCACCCTTCCTGAGCGCCTCTCTCACCACAGAAGAACAGTTGTTCAACAACAGGTTGTACTCCTTGTTGTCCATAACTCTTCTCCACCAACGTTTTATCTTGTCTTGATCGACGATTCCGGGGGGGAGGTAAAGGACTTCATCTGGTCGACGTTCCTCGGCCCTGAGGTCCTCCTCGTAGGTGTTTCCGCGACAGGTTTTCTTCCATCGCGATTGCTTTTCCGGCCAGAAGCTGATGTAGAATCCGTCGGACAATTCTAGGGACAAGTGCCCCACGTTTGGCACTTTTGGCAACCACAGAATCACTTCGATATCCGCCACCATGTTCGCAATCGTACTGTACTGTTATCTTTCAGCGAATTTATATCGGTTCTATAATGTGCGAGTTAAAAATAGTCTGATAATGTGTCTCTCTGTAATTTGGAATGCAACGGTGGTTTCTCGAGCTATCTAATCTACGCTGAATTTGTGGAATATGTTGGCGCGAATTTCCGTTGATTTTAAATGAAATAATACACATTTCGCTCAGTCTAGTCTGTAGGAGAGATTGTTCTTACAAACAGGTTTTTTTTATTTTCGTCAAAAACACTGATCTAGTTAGATTTTCATAGCTATTTATGTATCAAGGGCCCTAATTAGTGATAGCCTGACGAATTTTTTGCATGGCAACATGAAATTTGTGTGCAGGGGCGTTGTCCTGCCAAAACAAAACACCTTTGGATAGAATTCCGCGTCTTTTCTCTCTAATTTTGTCCCGTAGAGTGGTCAGTAATGTCGAATAGTAATCCCCAGTTATTGTTCTACCCTTATCCAAAAAATCAATCATGATTACTCCATGGCAATCCAAAAAAACTGAAGCAAGAACTTTTCCAGCAAATTTTTGTACACGAAACTTCTTAGATCTTGGAGAATCGGATTGTCGCCATTCCATCGATTGTTGCTTTGTTTCCGAATCGTAGAAATGTACCCAAGTCTCATCCATAGTAACAATTCGGTTTAAGAAGTCTACATCGTTTTCAAATCGAGCACAGATCGAACGCGATGCTACTACCCTTGCACGCTTTTGGTGAACATTCAAACATTTGGGGATCCATTTTGCAGCAATTTTTCTCGTGTCCAAATTGACGTGAACTATATGATGAACGCGTTCGAATGAAATATTCAGTGCTTCAGATATCCGTTTTAGCCCAATTCGACGGTCTGTTGAAATCATGTCACGAACTGCATCGATATTTTCGGGGACTGACAGAAACTGGCCCTCCCGATCGGTCGTCATGTTCAATGGAAAATTTACTTCTTTTGAAGCTTGCTGTCCAATTTTTCACGGTCGCATACGAAGGACATTGATCACCAAGGGTATTAAGCATATCTTCGTAAATCTGCTTACCTCTTAACCCTTTCAAATACAGGTACTTGATGATGGCTCGGTACTCCAATTTTTCGATTTTTACAATTTCGGTGCCTAACCCATCTTCCTATACGGGACTTTGCCTTCGTCGCACTTCTGCTACTGCTCTAGCTAATCCAGGAGCAACTATGACTAACTTTAAAAGACGCGGAGGTTGGAAAAGTTACACGGTGGCGGAGGGGTATTTGGAGGATAGCATCGAATTCAGAAATAAAACGGTGCGTAAAATATGATTCAGTTTTCATTTCATACATATATGCACACATACATTAGCATTTCTTATTTTATTTTTACTTGTGAAAGGTAGAGGGAATTATAGCATCTAGAATGTCCCAAGGGAGTTATGACCCTCTTTATTGATAGCGTAACTAAGACGATATAAGCTTATAATATTCCAATCAGAAATAAAAATGTTTTCATCCTCAGCTGTCATTAAACTGTTTACAAACGTCTTATATGTATGAGGTCGATAAAATACTAGTGAATTATGATCATAAGACGCAGTGTATTATGAGTTATAAAACACTGCCAAACAGTTATAATAATTATAATAATACAAATCGAGTATTCAGTTTTTTAAATGTTACGGATTTAAAAATACTCTACGCGATTTTTGTAATATTGTGAGAGTTTGATATTATATTTTCATTTATAGCTATTCGAAATTCTTGATATTTACTCTTTCCTAATTTATACTAATTGCGTTTATTCCTGAGTAGTTTCGGACCAACTGTACAGATTTTTTTTCAACTATAATATTTTTTGTTGAAGGAGAGTTTGTGTTTGTTCTCTGATTACTATAACTTTCATGTATTCGAGATGAAAGAATAGTTTGAACATTATACTGGTATCTCTGTTAATCATGACTTGTTTTTCTAGAAGGGGTAAGAGGAGTGAGATGGGAAAGAGGGAAGATGGGGAAAGAGAAAAAAGGCGTGAGAAACATCATCGCACTTGAAATGAAGCTTTAAGTAAATTATTAAAATTTGTATCCACAAAAGTTCTTCGTTTTTTTTTCATACTCTAAATATTATTTTTCATATTCTAATTGAATATTTTATGAATAAAAGCTTGTCTCTAAAAACATATTTTACGTTTATTTTTGTTGTTTTACCCACCGTGTTGAGTAAGATATACGACTCATCCCTCCAAAGTTCCCCTCAAAGTGTCTTTCTGAGGGCCTTTAGTGGTTTATATAATATACAGGGTGATTCACAAATCTAAGAATAGACAGATTCTAAATCACATATTTCGTATGCAGGTTGTACCCTTTTTATGTAGGGGTGAGTCGATGTGTTATGCCTGAGGTATTTGAATTTTCAATGAACTTTAAGTGCAAATCAGAACTGGGCGCCACTTGACTTGCAAATTAAATTGAAAATATTATGTTTAAGCCAAGAATTAGGAATAAAAGAAAATATTCATCAAATAAATTGAATGATTATATACTTATCAAAGTGGTTTTCTTAATTTTCCAGAAAATACAAATCAGAGCTAAAGGTCTCTCTATAAATTTAGTTAATTAACGTTATGTTCTATATGATTGGACAACTGAAAAGTAGAAAAGTGTTACACAAGTTTCCCTTACCATATATAGAAGAATTTCACAAATATTACAATTTCCATAAAACCAGCAAAAGTCCAGCAGATCTCATTATTTAAAGAGGAGAACGCACCCTTGTTAAGTATTCATTCACAGTAAACTGTTTTGTTTAAAGATCTGACTGAATCACTGGTGAGATCATTGTTGCCAACTAACCTCATTGAGTCAGATTTCATTGAAACACCCACGCAGCACAGACAGTTCCCTGTAATAATATTCCCAAAGATTACTAAAATAGAACTCGTTAAAAATCAATTTTACGGCAGCGCCATCTGCTAGGCAATAGCAATAGTAGCAGAGAGGATAATATTCGCAAATATCTTGCATGAAATAGAGATGACGATATGGCGACAAAATGAACGCTACAAGGTGCTCAATACATCATAAAAGGGCCTATGGTCTTTTTGTAAATGAATTGAGAAAATATTTTCGAACCTATAGTGTAATTATATCGTTCGAGTATTTGCAGAAATGGAATGTAAATGTCAATCATTTCATATTCTTCAATTTCACAGTTTGGAATCTGTCAATTTTATTCATCATTCTATTCATCATGTTTACTATACAAGTATTAATCGCATCTAGGAGTGAAAATACTCGTGTGAGTGATTTTAGAAATTATCATGTTTTGTTGTTTCATGTATGGGAATACAAGTGGTGAATAATACTGAAATATAAACATCTCATAAGTTCAATGAATTATAGAGCCATCATTTCTTTATATATATTTTATTACAACGATAATTGATGCTTCATTATAATTGATATAAAAAGTTAAAAAATTAAATAATATGTTACCATAAGACATACAATATAACTTAATATAATCTACGATCTACTAATAATACATATAAGCAGCTACATTAATAATAATGCACCAGTGTTGACACTCAAATAACAACAACGAATTAATTATATAATCCGACGACCCTGCGAAATAATAAAAATTAACTTTTTCATCCATATAACAGGAAATAACTACTGTACTGACTTTCTCTGAGAGATTCGAAATTTTAGTTCAATTTTATTTGAATTCGAAATAATACTTATTAGAATGAATGCAATCACAAGTTATGGCAGCGTTAGTAAATCATTTTGAACTACATAACAGTTATACGAAATTTCCAAAATGTTATAGTAATAGTATTCTTTGTGGAATTACGATATCACGAATAGCAAAGTTATACAGCTTGAGGAAATATTACCAAACAAGTATACAGTCGTATTCAACAAACCAAAATTAAAAAGCTAAATTCACAAATGTTTATTTTTTTCACAATTTTTTGGAAAATTATCAAAATACAGCACCTTTCCTTTCTTCATGTGCTACTCTAAACCTGTCAAATTTGACGTTTTTTTCTAAAATCCTCAAAAAATCAGTTTTTTTTTGGAAATTTTGAAAAATGCCAAAGAAAAAACTTGCTCAGTTTCCAATGTTATACATTTGCTCCAAATTTGGACTCTCTACTGTCACTTCGACATTTTTTTGAATTTTTCGAATCTTTCGCTCTATCGATCCGAACGAAAAATGATTCAAATTTCATAATTTTGATGAATATAGGACTTCAATGTCATATCTTGTCCAGAAAATACCCACATTGGCCTGTTACCAGAGAATAAAAAAAATGCACCTCCAGAAATTCGTCTTTGTTGTTGCAAAGTTCATCTAGTTTTTCCATTTCATTGTTAAAAAATGTATGAACGTTAATATGTCAGTAAGCGTCAAATTTTACAGGTTTAGAGTAGCACATGACAAAAGGAAAGGTGCTGTATTTTACTTATTTTCCAAGCACAAACTAACTGCGAAGTAAAATTTTTCTTTATATTTATTAATAAAAAAACTTACATATGTCGCGAAATTTCTGTGTGACACTGTATATGTTTAACATTCCATCACTCAACCCAGTAGACTGGATGGCACTGGGGGATGATTCCTCCCTATCAACAAGGTCGCGTGTCTTCTAGACCACTTTGGTAAAACATTAATGATATTTATGTGGTTGAGTATGTCGATCACCATTCAATATTAATGCTGTGTCACCAGCGTAACAGATAATATGAGCCTGAACCAAAGATTTTCAAACTATAATGAGATTGTGTAGCCAAATCACGTCACTTTGCGAATGTAAATACACCTCATGTTATGACTACGTCATCTGTCTTAACACAGCCGTCGCCGGATTGCCAAGATACAGGTCCTTGCACACCTTTGCCCATTGCAACACATCCCAAGGTGTATCCAAGGGGCGGCTAACAGCACCAACACCTCTAAGAACGGGATCTTCGTAGATTCCACCCTTCCTGAGTGCCTCTCTCACCACCGAAGAACAGTTGTTGAAAAGCAGGTTGTACTCCTTGTCTTCCATAACTCTTCTCCACCAACGTTTTATCTTGCTTTGGTTCACCATTCCGGGAGGCAGGTAGAGGACTTCATCAGGTCGACGTCCCTCTGCCCTGAGATCTTCCTGGTAGGTATGTCCCCGACAGCTTTTCTTCCACCCTGAATGCTCTTTCGGCCAGAAGCTGATGTAGAAACCGTCGGACAATTCTAGGGACAAATGCCCCACGTTTGGCACCATCGGCCGCCACAAAATCACTTCGATATCGTCCACCATGTTCTCTTTCGTACTGTATGTACCGTCATCGTTCAGAGAATTTATAATGTGTGTATAATGTACGTGCTAAAAATAGTCTGTCTGTGTCTCTCGCTCTTATCTGGAATGCATCGGTTTGTTTCTCGACTCACCCAATCTACGTTGAAGTTGTGAAATATGTTGACGCAAATTTCCGTTGATTTTAAATGAGATTTAAATGAGTCTGCAGACTTGCAAAGAGTTGTTTTTCAATTTTTGTCACAAATAGTAATTTTTTTTTAAATATATTCATCCACAGCTGCCATGTTAGCCCTTCAACTTTCCTCATAAATTCATCATCTTTAAAGTCACCCGGATAATTTGAAACTAGCAACAGTATGCCCTATGTATAAAAAAGGTGATGGGAACAATTCCGATAATAACATTAAAAGACAATTAAAGATCCTTTGAGAATAATAAAACTATCAGCATGAGTTCACCATGTCCAGAATCAGCATTATGTGAGTTTCAAACCAGAATTATCAACGATCTGAACCAAAAAAAGTGTTTTCTAGGTCTCTTTATAGACTTCTCTCTAGCCTTTGACTGTGTAGATCATGAATTGTCACTCTCAAAACCATTCAGATCGGGTATAAGAGGAGTACCACATGACTTTATTACGTTAAAGAAGAAAAAGAGTAACAATTGAATCTGAAATTGGCCAGGGAGTACCTCAAGGATCTAATTGGGGTCCATTATTCGTCTTGGTGTTTGCTAACGACCTTATAACATTCATTAGCAATAACACCTCAACGTTTGTTACCAGCAAAAGACACAGTGTATTATGAGTTATAAAACACTGCTAAACAGTTCTAATAATATAAATGATGCATTCAGTTTTTTAAATGTTGAGGATTTGAGAATATTTCAAGCGGTTTTGTGATATTCTGAGAGTTTGCTATTATATTCTTGATAAGGGAAGATATTTCAAATATCCCGGTTAACACAAAGAGAGTGCATACACATTCAAGTTTTAAATCACATGAGTGAAGTGAATATTAGTATTTTTTTCAACGAGATATGAAAATGGGTACTGTTTTTTCGTAAGGCGAGAGTTTGTCCGCGAAACACATAGTTTATCTCGAGTATGAAATGCTATTTTATCTACGATAGATGTTGTTTAAGAAATTCTGGAATTTCGCCATATTATTTACATAGTTATAGAGAAAATTTCAAACATATAATCGTGAAAATGTTTATAAGTGACGTTCGTTTGCTGATTCAAGTGTCAAGTAGTGAGATTAAATGTCATTAGTGTCAAAAATCCATCAAATTGTTTTCTGGTCGCTTCATTTTCATCTCTAGAGAGAAAAACTATCACTTTCATGTAGGGTATCCGGTTGAAAATGATCATTTTCATATAAATGAGTAGAAAAAAATTGTTACTCACAATACAATCTGATTAACTTTAATTTAAACCCCTTTTCGATTTACATATATCAAATATTTCAGAATAAGCTGATATAATATGTAAATTGTAAACGTAATACAAATAAAACATGAAATAAAACTAAGTATAATCTAAAAGATGTGATATAGTGCCTTCCTGCTCATAGAAGAGAATATAGGCATCTCCGCTCACAAGGGATTTACATGAAACTGGAGTTACATGTGTATGGGGCGCCGTTAGTGTCAAAAGTAGTTGTTCTCATATATTTTATTTTTACTCAAATATATTTGTTGATGACCATATATTTATTAGTTGACACCAATATATATTGAAACTGAACAAATGTTTCCATTTTAGTGTTCATCCATTCATAAATATATCGTCAAAGCATATTAGCAGTGCAGAGCAATATATTTATTACTTGTTACCAATCATTTATAAAAATGAGCTTTTGAGTACCACCACTAGATAGCGCCATGTAACCGATTCATGCCATTTCTTCGCAACACGTCCGCTATGTTGAAAATAATCGAAAGATTGTTCGAGTTTTCATCATTGCATATCTTCAAAAAGTATGAATGCAATGCATATCAACATAACAGGTTTGCAAAACAAATTATATTCCAAAACATGATGTGAGCGCCACCTAGTGGTGGTAATCGAAAGTTCATTTTTATATATGGATTGGTAACAAGTAATAAATATATTGCTCTTCACTGCTAATATGCATTGACGATATATTTATGAATGAACGCTAAAATGGAAACATTTGTTCAGTTTCAATATATATTGGTGTCAACTAATAAATATGGTCATCAACAAATATATTTGAGTAAAAATAAAATATATGAGAACAACTACTTTTGACACTAACGGCGCCCCATACATGTGAATCATTATATTCATGCCACGAGCTCGCATACGGATGTCTACAGTAGGCTGTGTAGTGTCCGCTGTATGAAGTCCCACTATGATCAGAATGCACAGTGATATAGTGATATATTTATTGTATGGTACAATAAATTTCATAATCAACTATTTCATAATGAAAAATTTTCGAATATTCCTCATATGGAACAAGGTGAATGTACTATACAATAGGATTGTTAGCAAATGTCGAACAGAAAATAATGATCGAAAAAGAGTTTATTCTTCTTCCTCTAACTTTGAACTTTCATATATTCGAGATAAAAAAATTACATTTTATATACGACGGTTTTGACACAAACCTAGTAATTGAGGTATAATGTAAATACATTTTTCTTTTGTACTTTGCCTGGGTACATGACCGTCATCATGTGTGATACTCATCAAAGTTAAATGTAATTTCTTCCTCAAGATAATTAAATTCGGCTCCCTCATGATTCATATCTATGAATCATATTAACTAAAATTTGTGTTGATCTTGGCCTGTTCTCTAGTAGTTTGTAAAAAACGTCAGGATCCCATAGAAAAACGCGAAAGACGCACTAAGTGTTGGCAAGATGGGAAGAAGGGTTGGAGAGGTTTAGAGATGTAGGAGGGGAAGGAGTGGTAAGAGGGAAAAGAGGGGCTGGTGGAGCAGGAGGGGTAAGAGGGAAAAGAGGGGTAGGTGGAGCAGGGGTGGTAAGAGGCGTAAGAGGGGTAGGAGTGGTCGGAGGAGTAACTTAACCTAACCTAACCTAACCTAACCTAACCTAACCTAACCTAACCTAACCTAACCTAACCTAACCTAACCTAACCTAACCTAACCTAACCTGAATTATGAGTATGAAAATATTTGACCGGTTATTTTCACTTATAATAAATTATATTCGCTCTGTAATCCACTGAAATGATCCTGGAAACTACCTCGATGACGAAACATTCTTCGACAGATATGCATCCGTGCTGGCCGGAACGCACAATCGGCTGAAATCCCGATTCCAGAAGGCACTTTATCCGTTTGCCGTCCTATTCAGCTTGTTGGTTGGCAACATGATCATCGAGGCCGAAATGAAACATGATTAACGATCTCTCGCCATGTCAAACTCAGATGTGCTTTGGATGTTTCGATTGGGAAAGAATCGACGACCGGCACCGCCGTTATTAATCGCGGATTATAACTAATGTTCTGGCTCGATTCAAACGATGAATAATGAAGAATTCGGAGATTCATTAAATCTATACCGTAATTAACTTTAAGCGAGCTGATGTACCTACGTATTTCATTTTCTGTAAGAAATAGAAATTCAAAAACAACTTTTTTCAGCAAAACTCAATTCGTTTAGAACGAACCTTTCAGATTATTCAGATTAAAATAATGTCTTTTATTTTAGTTTTTTATTAATGCTTGGAAAGTGATCCCTCACAAAAGGAGTTTGTTATTGGGAAGCCTGATTTCAATTTTTTGGTCTATTCAAAATTTTTTTGTCAGAAAATAAAAAATAAATACGCCTTAAAATGTGCTGACAAGAGGATATTGACGAGCACAATACAAAAACGTAATCAGTTTGCTTTTATGATTTTGGAAATATTTATTTCTTGTGAAAAACTATTTTCAAGAATTGCTCTGCCATCTCTTGGACGGTAGCCGAAGTTCACTTCCACAAAGTGTCGATACTTTCGATCACCATGTTAAAATTTCATTGTTTTCTCTCACAATGATTAAAATTTCTTATAATTCGAACAAATGTTATCGCGTCATAATAGGCAATGGCCTCAAAACCATCCATACCAAATTTGATTGCTCTAGGAAGAACTTTATTTTTTGATCGATTTAAAATGTACTTTTCAGTATGAGAATGGAAAATAAATTGCTTCAAAATGCGCACAGGGGAAGATCTTGATAAGCAGAATTCAAAAACGTAATCATTTTTCATTCAACTCTCATAGTTTTCGATTTATTTGAATTTTCGTATGGAAAAAATATTTTTAAGCACTGCTCTGCCATCTTTTGGACAATAGTCGAAGTTGACTTTCACGAAGTGTCGATACTTTCAGAACGCATCTGATTGAAATTTTATTTTAGTTTTTCAAAATGATTATTAATTATCATTATTAGAGCTGATGTTATATCTCAGTAGACAATGGCTCATATGGCCATTACACTATGTAAAATACGTTTGTATGCTTTGAAAATTTCCTCAGACAAACTGAATAAACCTCAAGAATTCCATACCTCATTCTAAAATACAATGGGGAATACATAGATAATTCAATTTCAGCATTTGATCGTTACTGAGAACATGTTTGAGATTATTGAATTCATGTTTTATTTGAGTATTTTACAGTAATTTGTCTATATTCTGTGCCAAACACAAAGTTAGTATCTTCAAGAGCTGTTATTCTTTCGGAATTTGTGGCTACACCTAGTAGGGAATGGATGTACTTGAATTCTAACTAACGGGGCTAAGAATAAAATCGTTCCCTACTTTATCGGAGCTCACAAATTCCTCATACAGATTTCTTCTTAGTGGCTTTTCAGTTTCACTGCTTCCTCTATTGATCGATAGATGGGGAACTATCTGCTGACGAAATTGCGCCATCTATAATATTTGTTTGAACTGATATATCAAGTATTTCTTGTCATAAGCGATACTGTATTTATTTTAACAGTTTTTGCATTATTGAACGATTTTTAGACGACAAATTGAATATGTACGTGATTTGGTTACGTAATAACCATCTTCCGAGGAAAAGAGAAAGATTTAAACAGTTTTAGAGTGTGTCAACCTCCTACTTGTGACCGCAACTAGTGGTACCAGGCCCCATCGGATTCAGGCCCAATGGATTTTGCCCCGAGCCCTCCTACCTTCCTGAATGGTGCGTATGCACCCACTCCGCAACTGTTCTGATTTGTCCATGCAGATCGCCTATATGAGCCGTCCAACTGCAAACCCCGCCAAGTGCAAAAAAAATTAAAACTGATATAGCACTGTCATTCGATAAAGAATATTAATATATCCACGCTGTTCAAATATTACTGCTCACTGCTCCCGTATATACAAATTAGTTTACTTTCAATCCATCGCCAACTGCAGACTTGATCAATTTCAAAAACCTCCAAGTACGTGTGACCAATAGGAAAGCCATATTTTTGTCATGTGACCACGTGTTTTGAGTAACGGCTGTTCTTGGCATTTTGATTATACCTCGTCGTTATTGGAAATCTTTGCAAAATCTAAGATTTTATAAGCATGCAATGGAGAACCAAAACCTCCAAGATTTACCAAGCTCTTCTACATTGACAGAAAAATTCACCTGCGACCAAAACCTGGAAGATGTTACAAAATTCGTTTAGTCAGATTGTTGGTGTTTTTGAAGTTTATTCCTGTATTAAAGAAATTTTTTAGTTTATAAGTTTGTTTCATAATATAAGAACGTTCAAGCTTGTTTATAACTTCGTTTTACTTGAGAATATTGAGTTAATTCTGTAGCTACTTTTCTGAAAAAAATGTAAGAAACCAAAAATGGAGTCTAATTTCAAAAGGATCTATGCCACCAAGTACACAATTTTTAAATATTTTGAGTGGTATTATTGAAATTTTTAAACTCTTCTATAAAATGTATTCAAATTACATAATTTTGTCCGCAAAACCCGCTATTTTTCAGGTTAATTTTCATATCCCGCCAAGTGCATTATATATGTATCATTTTATAGTGCTATAATGTCTTTCTGTTATATAAGATGAAAGATGATGTTTAAGAAACAGTATCTACATCCACTGAAAGAAAAAGTATATTCCTTTTATCGCTTGTTTCAAGCAAAACAGTTTTTCGCGTTTTTCTTGAAACTACATAGTATGCACTTGGCGGGGTTTGCATTTAGACGGCTCATATGAAGTCAGGTCGATTCGAATTTTGCATTTCACGGTCGTCTGTCAAAACTAGTTAAATTTTTTATGTCGGTTTGGCGACTCTGAAGTTCGAATAATGGTGCATTCTCCCCAACATAAAACGATGAAAGTTTGAACTTTCATATTTTGACAACTGTGACAGAAGTTTATTTTTATATTTTAATCAAGTAATATTTTCTTTCATTCTTTCTCCGAAGCACAAGATGATTCATTGCGCTAGTCTCTACTCCATTTTGTCGAATAATTCGATGATGTGATTCTTCAAGTTCTTCAACGTACAAATGAAATTATTCTGAATTTCCAAAAGACAGTTTTTAGCAGTAGGTGATAGGTAACAGAAATGAATCTAGTAGTTACGTGAAATTCCGACAGTGCCAATACTTTTTTACACATCGTATTCTAGCCGAAATATGACCATTCTATACCAAACCAAAATGTGTGATCCAGAAAGAGATGAAATGGATAGAATTCCTTCGAAAGACAGAGCCACCAATTTGGATATAGCAGGGTTCATTTTCTCCATAGTCAGTCACACTGCTGATGTCTTTTTCGACTGTAACGTGGCCTACAGATATTATGCTGCCGATCAGATGAACTATTTCGTAACGACTCTTGCCTTTATCATGATACCAGCTCTCATAAACACCGTCTTCAGCGTGAGGATGTATGTGCTGGACCACGAAAACTTGAATCGAAGTACAACTCTGACCAAAAGATTCACCAAACGAAGGCTGTGTTGTATTATAGTGCTTCTGTTCCAACTTGCCCCCATATTGAGGTATTTTGATGCGTTGCAGTACGCCATCAAGTCGAAGAAAGCAGAGAAGAACAAAGATGTAGAGAACCAGAGGAAATATTACGAGCTGATGGTGAAGGAGGACTCGGATGTGGCGTTGCTGAGGGTGCTGGAGTGCTTTTTGGAAGCTGCCCCCCAGCTTATACTGCAGCTGGGCATAATATTCTACAAGCATGGAAAAGACATGTATAACGACACTTTCACATGTAAGTCAGTTTTTATAAACAAGACTGTGGTGTAGTTACAGATTATTTATTTGTAGTGGTCCATCAACTGCTATCCATTGGCAGTTCTTTTGTGAGTATGGCATGGGCGATGGCCTCTTATCAGAGACTGCTCAGAGTGGCTTTGAAAACGAAGCACAATATATCTTGGGCTGGCACCATAGTGCAGTTTATGTGGCATTTTTTAGTGACAGGTGAGTCATCATATCGCATTACGCTTTCTGTAATTCATGAATTACTGTGAAGAGGAGGCTACCCAGTATAAAATTTACAATCTTAAATTGGTAAGCTACTTTTCCTTGTGAAATGTCCCTCGAAGAAATATGACAATTTGAACTGTGTTTAAAAAAATTGTCATTTCAATATAGTGTTTTATTACCAAAACGTTCGAGTAATTGTCGAAGTCTATTTGAAGTAAAAAAAAATGCGAAAAATACTTTCTTTACAGCTTATATATATATATATATATATATATATGTATTTTTCATTGGAATTCTTGATATACGGGGAAATTTTGAGTAATTGGCAACACCGCATGCCTATAAGTAAAAAAGTAGGAGTTTTCTCGGGCAATATGCTATAATTATTCGCCAATCGTTCAGTGAATTTGTGAGCTTACAAAAAAATAATCATGTTTGATGAGTTTTTTCATTGAACACTGAGTTTTCCTATTTTTCCTAATAAATTTTTCATTTGTTTCAAAAAGAATGCATAATCAGTTCATATTTGACAATAGTTTATTGGAAAAAGCTTAAATTATCCTTATTGGCATGCGGTGTTGCCATTTACTCAAAATTTCCCCGTATATCAAGAATTCCAATAAAAAATACATATATATATATAAGCTGTAAAGAAAGTATTTTTCGCATTTTTTTTTACTTCAAATGGACTTCGACAATTACTCGACAGTGATAAAATTTGATGTTTATTGTCAAGTTATATTAGTGGCAGTGCTAACTTAATATAAAGTTAGCATAGTCACCTCATTTAAAAAAAACTACAAGCGCGACAAATTTTTTTCGTTCACGACAAATTCTCGACAATTACTGGAATTGGTTTAATCGATTTTCCGGCAAGTGAAATCCATTGGATGGTAAAGCATAAGTAGATTCGTTCCCTAATTAAAAAAAAAAACACCAAGTTACCAAGATAAAAACCTTCAATACCTTCTACTATTTATAATGCAATGAATTCTGGTGATTCACAAAGAAATATATTTGAATATCGTACATCATTACTTCAAGAAAGGATTTCCAGTGACGCTAATTTAAAAATGGAAAAACTCTTGACACCTCATTGAATATTTGTCCTCATTCCGGTTTTGGGACAAATTTTAGAAAAAAAATCATCGCCTCACTAATAGTTTTTTACTTAGAAAAGAATAGGCTATTCACAAATTGTCGATTTGGTTTCAGCAAGGGAAAAAACACTGCAGAAGCATGTCTGGAGTAAATATAAGTATGTAAATAACTAAAAGAATGTATAAGAATGGTCACAGTCACGTGGAAATGAATGAGTTAGTAATAGTGACACAAAAATATTTTATACAAAGATATAACAATGAAAATTTGAGGTGTGATGCCCCGAAGAGACCAGTTTTGAGTTTGTCTAGATAAATATGACTTAAACTAGTGTCTAAAAACTACATCTATACTTAAATATATAAAATCTCCAATTTTTGCAGCAAAATTTCGTTGTTAACACACTCTAAAGGCTTTTGTCAGGTCACAAAAAACTTTAGACTTTTAAGGAAATATATTGAAGATCATTGAAAATTGCATCATATTTTGTTTCTTTTGCCCTTCGAACTACAAGTTGATAGTATTTTTTCATGTTATGGAATGATACGGCATGTCTCAAACATTTCCTATAGATTTTTCGTGATTCAAGCATTTTTGGATACAATTACTATTATAATATTAAGTACTGCAATAAATGTCTAGATGAGTTTCCTTATCATATTATGAATGTGACTCTAGGATAACCTTATATTTACCGAATCTGCTTTCTTGAACATAAACATAATACTTTTGCGTTATGATATTTATTTATACCTTAAATTGGTGTCGTCAAGGATTACTCCGATAAAACAACAGTTAATATGTCTATAAAAGATAACAGGTCCTAGCTTTAACTAGTTTATCGCATTTCTCGTGAAAATTATACAGTTGTGTCGTTTAAAATCTGTCCAGACTAGAGGCGTCAATGCGCACAACCTCCTTGAATTTCCTCTTGAACCAATGCGGGAAAATTATACAGTTGTGTCGTTTAAAATCTGTCCAGACTAGAGGCGTCAATGCGCACAACCTCCTTGAATTTCCTCTTGAACCAATGCGGGAAAATTATACAGTTGTGTCGTTTAAAATATGTCCAGACTAGAGGCGTCAATGCGCACAACCTCCTTGAATTTCCTCTTGAACCAATGCGGGAAAATTATACAGTTGTGTCGTTTAAAATATGTCCAGACTAGAGGCGTCAATGCGCACAACCTCCTTGAATTTTCTCTTGAACCAATGCGGGAAAATTATACAGTTGTGTCGTTTAAAATCTGTCCAGACTAGAGGCGTCAATGCGCACAACCTCCTTGAATTTCCTCTTGAACCAATGCGGGAAAATTATACAGTTGTGTCGTTTAAAATATGTCCAGACTAGAGGCGTCAATGCGCACAACCTCCTTGAATTTCCTCTTGAACCAATGCGGGAAAATTATACAGTTGTGTCGTTTAAAATCTGTCCAGACTAGAGGCGTCAATGCGCACAACCTCCTTGAATTTCCTCTTGAACCAATGCGGGAAAATTATACAGTTGTGTCGTTTAAAATATGTCCAGACTAGAGGCGTCAATGCGCACAACCTCCTTGAATTTTCTCTTGAACCAATGCGGGAAAATTATACAGTTGTGTCGTTTAAAATATGTCCAGACTAGAGGCGTCAATGCGCACAACCTCCTTGAATTTCCTCTTGAACCAATGCGGGAAAATTATACAGTTGTGTCGTTTAAAATATGTCCAGACTAGAGGCGTCAATGCGCACAACCTCCTTGAATTTCCTCTTGAACCAATGCGGGAAAATTATACAGTTGTGTCGTTTAAAATATGTCCAGACTAGAGGCGTCAATGCGCACAACCTCCTTGAATTTCCTCTTGAACCAATGCGGGAAAATTATACAGTTGTGTCGTTTAAAATATGTCCAGACTAGAGGCGTCAATGCGCACAACCTCCTTGAATTTCCTCTTGAACCAATGCGGGAAAATTATACAGTTGTGTCGTTTAAAATCTGTCCAGACTAGAGGCGTCAATGCGCACAACCTCCTTGAATTTCCTCTTGAACCAATGCGGGAAAATTATACAGTTGTGTCGTTTAAAATATGTCCAGACTAGAGGCGTCAATGCGCACAACCTCCTTGAATTTCCTCTTGAACCAATGCGGGAAAATTATACAGTTGTGTCGTTTAAAATATGTCCAGACTAGAGGCGTCAATGCGCACAACCTCCTTGAATTTCCTCTTGAACCAATGCGGGAAAATTATACAGTTGTGTCGTTTAAAATCTGTCCAGACTAGAGGCGTCAATGCGCACAACCTCCTTGAATTTCCTCTTGAACCAATGCGGGAAAATTATACAGTTGTGTCGTTTAAAATATGTCCAGACTAGAGGCGTCAATGCGCACAACCTCCTTGAATTTCCTCTTGAACCAATGCGGGAAAATTATACAGTTGTGTCGTTTAAAATCTGTCCAGACTAGAGGCGTCAATGCGCACAACCTCCTTGAATTTCCTCTTGAACCAATGCGGGAAAATTATACAGTTGTGTCGTTTAAAATATGTCCAGACTAGAGGCGTCAATGCGCACAACCTCCTTGAATTTTCTCTTGAACCAATGCGGGAAAATTATACAGTTGTGTCGTTTAAAATATGTCCAGACTAGAGGCGTCAATGCGCACAACCTCCTTGAATTTCCTCTTGAACCAATGCGGGAAAATTATACAGTTGTGTCGTTTAAAATATGTCCAGACTAGAGGCGTCAATGCGCACAACCTCCTTGAATTTCCTCTTGAACCAATGCGGGAAAATTATACAGTTGTGTCGTTTAAAATATGTCCAGACTAGAGGCGTCAATGCGCACAACCTCCTTGAATTTCCTCTTGAACCAATGCGGGAAAATTATACAGTTGTGTCGTTTAAAATATGTCCAGACTAGAGGCGTCAATGCGCACAACCTCCTTGAATTTCCTCTTGAACCAATGCGGGAAAATTATACAGTTGTGTCGTTTAAAATCTGTCCAGACTAGAGGCGTCAATGCGCACAACCTCCTTGAATTTCCTCTTGAACCAATGCGGGAAAATTATACAGTTGTGTCGTTTAAAATATGTCCAGACTAGAGGCGTCAATGCGCACAACCTCCTTGAATTTCCTCTTGAACCAATGCGGGAAAATTATACAGTTGTGTCGTTTAAAATATGTCCAGACTAGAGGCGTCAATGCGCACAACCTCCTTGAATTTCCTCTTGAACCAATGCGGGAAAATTATACAGTTGTGTCGTTTAAAATCTGTCCAGACTAGAGGCGTCAATGCGCACAACCTCCTTGAATTTCCTCTTGAACCAATGCGGGAAAATTATACAGTTGTGTCGTTTAAAATATGTCCAGACTAGAGGCGTCAATGCGCACAACCTCCTTGAATTTCCTCTTGAACCAATGCGGGAAAATTATACAGTTGTGTCGTTTAAAATATGTCCAGACTAGAGGCGTCAATGCGCACAACCTCCTTGAATTTCCTCTTGAACCAATGCGGGAAAATTATACAGTTGTGTCGTTTAAAATATGTCCAGACTAGAGGCGTCAATGCGCACAACCTCCTTGAATTTCCTCTTGAACCAATGCGGGAAAATTATACAGTTGTGTCGTTTAAAATCTGTCCAGACTAGAGGCGTCAATGCGCACAACCTCCTTGAATTTCCTCTTGAACCAATGCGGGAAAATTATACAGTTGTGTCGTTTAAAATCTGTCCAGACTAGAGGCGTCAATGCGCACAACCTCCTTGAATTTCCTCTTGAACCAATGCGGGAAAATTATACAGTTGTGTCGTTTAAAATCTGTCCAGACTAGAGGCGTCAATGCGCACAACCTCCTTGAATTTCCTCTTGAACCAATGCGGGAAAATTATACAGTTGTGTCGTTTAAAATATGTCCAGACTAGAGGCGTCAATGCGCACAACCTCCTTGAATTTTCTCTTGAACCAATGCGGGAAAATTATACAGTTGTGTCGTTTAAAATATGTCCAGACTAGAGGCGTCAATGCGCACAACCTCCTTGAATTTCCTCTTGAACCAATGCGGGAAAATTATACAGTTGTGTCGTTTAAAATATGTCCAGACTAGAGGCGTCAATGCGCACAACCTCCTTGAATTTCCTCTTGAACCAATGCGGGAAAATTATACAGTTGTGTCGTTTAAAATATGTCCAGACTAGAGGCGTCAATGCGCACAACCTCCTTGAATTTCCTCTTGAACCAATGCGGGAAAATTATACAGTTGTGTCGTTTAAAATATGTCCAGACTAGAGGCGTCAATGCGCACAACCTCCTTGAATTTCCTCTTGAACCAATGCGGGAAAATTATACAGTTGTGTCGTTTAAAATCTGTCCAGACTAGAGGCGTCAATGCGCACAACCTCCTTGAATTTCCTCTTGAACCAATGCGGGAAAATTATACAGTTGTGTCGTTTAAAATATGTCCAGACTAGAGGCGTCAATGCGCACAACCTCCTTGAATTTCCTCTTGAACCAATGCGGGAAAATTATACAGTTGTGTCGTTTAAAATATGTCCAGACTAGAGGCGTCAATGCGCACAACCTCCTTGAATTTCCTCTTGAACCAATGCGGGAAAATTATACAGTTGTGTCGTTTAAAATCTGTCCAGACTAGAGGCGTCAATGCGCACAACCTCCTTGAATTTCCTCTTGAACCAATGCGGGAAAATTATACAGTTGTGTCGTTTAAAATATGTCCAGACTAGAGGCGTCAATGCGCACAACCTCCTTGAATTTCCTCTTGAACCAATGCGGGAAAATTATACAGTTGTGTCGTTTAAAATATGTCCAGACTAGAGGCGTCAATGCGCACAACCTCCTTGAATTTCCTCTTGAACCAATGCGGGAAAATTATACAGTTGTGTCGTTTAAAATATGTCCAGACTAGAGGCGTCAATGCGCACAACCTCCTTGAATTTCCTCTTGAACCAATGCGGGAAAATTATACAGTTGTGTCGTTTAAAATCTGTCCAGACTAGAGGCGTCAATGCGCACAACCTCCTTGAATTTCCTCTTGAACCAATGCGGGAAAATTATACAGTTGTGTCGTTTAAAATATGTCCAGACTAGAGGCGTCAATGCGCACAACCTCCTTGAATTTCCTCTTGAACCAATGCGGGAAAATTATACAGTTGTGTCGTTTAAAATCTGTCCAGACTAGAGGCGTCAATGCGCACAACCTCCTTGAATTTCCTCTTGAACCAATGCGGGAAAATTATACAGTTGTGTCGTTTAAAATATGTCCAGACTAGAGGCGTCAATGCGCACAACCTCCTTGAATTTCTCTTGAACCAATGCGGGAAAATTATACAGTTGTGTCGTTTAAAATATGTCCAGACTAGAGGCGTCAATGCGCACAACCTCCTTGAATTTCCTCTTGAACCAATGCGGGAAAATTATACAGTTGTGTCGTTTAAAATATGTCCAGACTAGAGGCGTCAATGCGCACAACCTCCTTGAATTTCCTCTTGAACCAATGCGGGAAAATTATACAGTTGTGTCGTTTAAAATATGTCCAGACTAGAGGCGTCAATGCGCACAACCTCCTTGAATTTCCTCTTGAACCAATGCGGGAAAATTATACAGTTGTGTCGTTTAAAATATGTCCAGACTAGAGGCGTCAATGCGCACAACCTCCTTGAATTTCCTCTTGAACCAATGCGGGAAAATTATACAGTTGTGTCGTTTAAAATCTGTCCAGACTAGAGGCGTCAATGCGCACAACCTCCTTGAATTTCCTCTTGAACCAATGCGGGAAAATTATACAGTTGTGTCGTTTAAAATATGTCCAGACTAGAGGCGTCAATGCGCACAACCTCCTTGAATTTCCTCTTGAACCAATGCGGGAAAATTATACAGTTGTGTCGTTTAAAATATGTCCAGACTAGAGGCGTCAATGCGCACAACCTCCTTGAATTTCCTCTTGAACCAATGCGGGAAAATTATACAGTTGTGTCGTTTAAAATCTGTCCAGACTAGAGGCGTCAATGCGCACAACCTCCTTGAATTTCCTCTTGAACCAATGCGGGAAAATTATACAGTTGTGTCGTTTAAAATATGTCCAGACTAGAGGCGTCAATGCGCACAACCTCCTTGAATTTCCTCTTGAACCAATGCGGGAAAATTATACAGTTGTGTCGTTTAAAATATGTCCAGACTAGAGGCGTCAATGCGCACAACCTCCTTGAATTTTCTCTTGAACCAATGCGGGAAAATTATACAGTTGTGTCGTTTAAAATATGTCCAGACTAGAGGCGTCAATGCGCACAACCTCCTTGAATTTCTCTTGAACCAATGCGGGAAAATTATACAGTTGTGTCGTTTAAAATATGTCCAGACTAGAGGCGTCAATGCGCACAACCTCCTTGAATTTCCTCTTGAACCAATGCGGGAAAATTATACAGTTGTGTCGTTTAAAATATGTCCAGACTAGAGGCGTCAATGCGCACAACCTCCTTGAATTTCCTCTTGAACCAATGCGGGAAAATTATACAGTTGTGTCGTTTAAAATATGTCCAGACTAGAGGCGTCAATGCGCACAACCTCCTTGAATTTTCTCTTGAACCAATGCGGGAAAATTATACAGTTGTGTCGTTTAAAATATGTCCAGACTAGAGGCGTCAATGCGCACAACCTCCTTGAATTTCCTCTTGAACCAATGCGGGAAAATTATACAGTTGTGTCGTTTAAAATATGTCCAGACTAGAGGCGTCAATGCGCACAACCTCCTTGAATTTCTCTTGAACCAATGCGGGAAAATTATACAGTTGTGTCGTTTAAAATATGTCCAGACTAGAGGCGTCAATGCGCACAACCTCCTTGAATTTCCTCTTGAACCAATGCGGGAAAATTATACAGTTGTGTCGTTTAAAATATGTCCAGACTAGAGGCGTCAATGCGCACAACCTCCTTGAATTTCCTCTTGAACCAATGCGGGAAAATTATACAGTTGTGTCGTTTAAAATATGTCCAGACTAGAGGCGTCAATGCGCACAACCTCCTTGAATTTCCTCTTGAACCAATGCGGGAAAATTATACAGTTGTGTCGTTTAAAATATGTCCAGACTAGAGGCGTCAATGCGCACAACCTCCTTGAATTTCCTCTTGAACCAATGCGGGAAAATTATACAGTTGTGTCGTTTAAAATCTGTCCAGACTAGAGGCGTCAATGCGCACAACCTCCTTGAATTTCCTCTTGAACCAATGCGGGAAAATTATACAGTTGTGTCGTTTAAAATATGTCCAGACTAGAGGCGTCAATGCGCACAACCTCCTTGAATTTCCTCTTGAACCAATGCGGGAAAATTATACAGTTGTGTCGTTTAAAATATGTCCAGACTAGAGGCGTCAATGCGCACAACCTCCTTGAATTTCCTCTTGAACCAATGCGGGAAAATTATACAGTTGTGTCGTTTAAAATCTGTCCAGACTAGAGGCGTCAATGCGCACAACCTCCTTGAATTTCCTCTTGAACCAATGCGGGAAAATTATACAGTTGTGTCGTTTAAAATATGTCCAGACTAGAGGCGTCAATGCGCACAACCTCCTTGAATTTCCTCTTGAACCAATGCGGGAAAATTATACAGTTGTGTCGTTTAAAATCTGTCCAGACTAGAGGCGTCAATGCGCACAACCTCCTTGAATTTCCTCTTGAACCAATGCGGGAAAATTATACAGTTGTGTCGTTTAAAATATGTCCAGACTAGAGGCGTCAATGCGCACAACCTCCTTGAATTTCCTCTTGAACCAATGCGGGAAAATTATACAGTTGTGTCGTTTAAAATATGTCCAGACTAGAGGCGTCAATGCGCACAACCTCCTTGAATTTCCTCTTGAACCAATGCGGGAAAATTATACAGTTGTGTCGTTTAAAATATGTCCAGACTAGAGGCGTCAATGCGCACAACCTCCTTGAATTTCCTCTTGAACCAATGCGGGAAAATTATACAGTTGTGTCGTTTAAAATCTGTCCAGACTAGAGGCGTCAATGCGCACAACCTCCTTGAATTTCCTCTTGAACCAATGCGGGAAAATTATACAGTTGTGTCGTTTAAATATGTCCAGACTAGAGGCGTCAATGCGCACAACCTCCTTGAATTTCCTCTTGAACCAATGCGGGAAAATTATACAGTTGTGTCGTTTAAAATATGTCCAGACTAGAGGCGTCAATGCGCACAACCTCCTTGAATTTCCTCTTGAACCAATGCGGGAAAATTATACAGTTGTGTCGTTTAAAATATGTCCAGACTAGAGGCGTCAATGCGCACAACCTCCTTGAATTTCCTCTTGAACCAATGCGGGAAAATTATACAGTTGTGTCGTTTAAAATCTGTCCAGACTAGAGGCGTCAATGCGCACAACCTCCTTGAATTTCCTCTTGAACCAATGCGGGAAAATTATACAGTTGTGTCGTTTAAAATATGTCCAGACTAGAGGCGTCAATGCGCACAACTTCCTTGAATTTCCTCTTGAACCAATGCGGGAAAATTATACAGTTGTGTCGTTTAAAATATGTCCAGACTAGAGGCGTCAATGCGCACAACCTCCTTGAATTTCCTCTTGAACCAATGCGGGAAAATTATGCAGTTGTGTCGTTTAAAATCTGTCCAGACTAGAGGCGTCAATGCGCACAACCTCCTTGAATTTCCTCTTGAACCAATGCGGGAAAATTATGCAGTTGTGTCGTTTAAAATCTGTCCAGACTAGAGGCGTCAATGCGCACAACCTCCTTGAATTTCCTCTTGAACCAATGCGGGAAAATTATACAGTTGTGTCGTTTAAAATATGTCCAGACTAGAGGCGTCAATGCGCACAACTCCTTGAATTTCCTCTTGAACCAATGCGGGAAAATTATACAGTTGTGTCGTTTAAAATATGTCCAGACTAGAGGCGTCAATGCGCACAACCTCCTTGAATTTCCTCTTGAACCAATGCGGGAAAATTATACAGTTGTGTCGTTTAAAATATGTCCAGACTAGAGGCGTCAATGCGCACAACCTCCTTGAATTTCCTCTTGAACCAATGCGGGAAAATTATACAGTTGTGTCGTTTAAAATATGTCCAGACTAGAGGCGTCAATGCGCACAACCTCCTTGAATTTCCTCTTGAACCAATGCGGGAAAATTATACAGTTGTGTCGTTTAAAATATGTCCAGACTAGAGGCGTCAATGCGCACAACCTCCTTGAATTTCCTCTTGAACCAATGCGGGAAAATTATACAGTTGTGTCGTTTAAAATATGTCCAGACTAGAGGCGTCAATGCGCACAACCTCCTTGAATTTCCTCTTGAACCAATGCGGGAAAATTATACAGTTGTGTCGTTTAAAATATGTCCAGACTAGAGGCGTCAATGCGCACAACCTCCTTGAATTTCCTCTTGAACCAATGCGGGAAAATTATACAGTTGTGTCGTTTAAAATATGTCCAGACTAGAGGCGTCAATGCGCACAACCTCCTTGAATTTCCTCTTGAACCAATGCGGGAAAATTATACAGTTGTGTCGTTTAAAATATGTCCAGACTAGAGGCGTCAATGCGCACAACCTCCTTGAATTTCCTCTTGAACCAATGCGGGAAAATTATACAGTTGTGTCGTTTAAAATATGTCCAGACTAGAGGCGTCAATGCGCACAACCTCCTTGAATTTCCTCTTGAACCAATGCGGGAAAATTATACAGTTGTGTCGTTTAAAATCTGTCCAGACTAGAGGCGTCAATGCGCACAACCTCCTTGAATTTCCTCTTGAACCAATGCGGGAAAATTATACAGTTGTGTCGTTTAAAATATGTCCAGACTAGAGGCGTCAATGCGCACAACCTCCTTGAATTTCCTCTTGAACCAATGCGGGAAAATTATACAGTTGTGTCGTTTAAAATCTGTCCAGACTAGAGGCGTCAATGCGCACAACCTCCTTGAATTTCCTCTTGAACCAATGCGGGAAAATTATACAGTTGTGTCGTTTAAAATATGTCCAGACTAGAGGCGTCAATGCGCACAACCTCCTTGAATTTCCTCTTGAACCAATGCGGGAAAATTATACAGTTGTGTCGTTTAAAATATGTCCAGACTAGAGGCGTCAATGCGCACAACCTCCTTGAATTTCCTCTTGAACCAATGCGGGAAAATTATACAGTTGTGTCGTTTAAAATATGTCCAGACTAGAGGCGTCAATGCGCACAACCTCCTTGAATTTCCTCTTGAACCAATGCGGGAAAATTATACAGTTGTGTCGTTTAAAATCTGTCCAGACTAGAGGCGTCAATGCGCACAACCTCCTTGAATTTCCTCTTGAACCAATGCGGGAAAATTATACAGTTGTGTCGTTTAAAATATGTCCAGACTAGAGGCGTCAATGCGCACAACCTCCTTGAATTTCCTCTTGAACCAATGCGGGAAAATTATACAGTTGTGTCGTTTAAAATATGTCCAGACTAGAGGCGTCAATGCGCACAACCTCCTTGAATTTCCTCTTGAACCAATGCGGGAAAATTATACAGTTGTGTCGTTTAAAATATGTCCAGACTAGAGGCGTCAATGCGCACAACCTCCTTGAATTTCCTCTTGAACCAATGCGGGAAAATTATACAGTTGTGTCGTTTAAAATCTGTCCAGACTAGAGGCGTCAATGCGCACAACCTCCTTGAATTTCCTCTTGAACCAATGCGGGAAAATTATACAGTTGTGTCGTTTAAAATATGTCCAGACTAGAGGCGTCAATGCGCACAACTTCCTTGAATTTCCTCTTGAACCAATGCGGGAAAATTATACAGTTGTGTCGTTTAAAATATGTCCAGACTAGAGGCGTCAATGCGCACAACCTCCTTGAATTTCCTCTTGAACCAATGCGGGAAAATTATGCAGTTGTGTCGTTTAAAATCTGTCCAGACTAGAGGCGTCAATGCGCACAACCTCCTTGAATTCCTCTTGAACCAATGCGGGAAAATTATGCAGTTGTGTCGTTTAAAATCTGTCCAGACTAGAGGCGTCAATGCGCACAACCTCCTTGAATTTCCTCTTGAACCAATGCGGGAAAATTATACAGTTGTGTCGTTTAAAATATGTCCAGACTAGAGGCGTCAATGCGCACAACTTCCTTGAATTT